>JAYESA010000003.1:85428728-86028728 GCA_036927795.1 Iris macrosiphon
CGACGTTACTTCTTCTCTAAATTACGTCTTTATAGCGACGTATTTTGTGTCAGCTGTCACCCCCACATTTCGGATTAGCGGTATTTTCGTATTTTCATAATTAATGTGTAAATGATTGTATAATATTTAATTATAATTAATTGCCATAATTTTATTTAATTATCGTGCCTTACCGTTGCTTCGATATTTGGAGTGCTACCCTATCTTTTGTCTTCCAACAGATTTCACAACCTTGCCCTAGACGTGTCCGCCTTCCATTCGGACCTTTTTGTAACTCATAATTATGCTCTCTTGTGCTTCATTTTAGTCGCACAATATTCGTCGTAGACGTTTATTTAATTTCTAAATAAAATTCGACTTTGTATCGTTGTGCGTTCCAATCAAAATTGGAGGTAATCTTGACCCATTTTTTGTGCAACCCAAATTAGGATAATATTCTGTTCCGAGTCTTCTTCACTAATGATATTTGTGACCCAACCTAATTTTGGCCTCATGTACTCCTAATTAATTTTAGACCGCCAATTGTATCTAATTTTAATTAATTAAATCCAGAAATCCACTTTTGTGCAATTTTTTAATTGTTGGGGACTTAATTGCAAAATTGCGATGATGTGTCACCATCCTATTGGTTTAACCCAAATGAAGAAAATAACCCCCCTTCTTTGACTAGTCAACCCAACCCCTCTCTCCTCCTTTCTTTTGTTTGTATTTTTCTCCATGTTGAATCTAGGCCTTCCATTTTAAATGGAGCCATCATCACCACACAACATCCTCTCTATTATATATAAATACACCTCAACCCTTTTCCCAAAGCAACCCCATCCCAATACTTGGTTGGCCCTAATTCCTAGGAGGTCACATCATCTCCTCCCACATACAAAAACCCACCCTCTCTATATTATTTCTTCACAAACACCATCACCCACATACAAAAACCCAACCCAGACCCTATACTAAACCGCCCGACTGGAGCTCACCCCTGACTCCGGCCACTACTCAATCTCCGCCGGCCTCCTCCATTACACAGCCGACCCGGCCAGTCACCTCCCCGCCGGCCTCGTCTCGATGGAATCCTCCACATTTCCTGCCTGAGATCCACGTCGAGCCGACCACTCCAATCCCGACCAGCTCCACTGTCCACCACCACTGCAACCCCCTGCCTCCTTCTTCTCGACCACCTCCGGCCATCCCCCTCAGCCGAGTCCCCTCCACGAGCCACCATCCCGAGCTCCTTCTCTGACGAGCTCGCCCTCCTTGCACCTCGGCCAAGCCACTATCAGAACCACTACCCTGATCAGAACGAGAACCACCGTCACCCTCATCATCTTCCCGACCCGGCTCCTCAATGCATCCCCCTCGGCCTGAAGCTCTCCCCGCAGCACCCGAAGCTCGATCCCGTCCCGCCGACGACGAGATCCCCCGCATTACCACCACGAACACCATTAGCTCCGGCCAACCTCTTCTTTTCCACCCGAAGCTCCACCATCTCCCACCTCCCTGCATTCTCTCCGACGGCCAACCCAAGCACCACCACCATCATCATCAACTATCACCACCACCACCCGAGTTTCCTTCTCCGGTGGCTATTGCTCCTCCCGTCGAGCCACTGCATCCTCCCATCCTCCCTATCGACCTCGCCTGAACACCCCACACAGCCCTCCCCGACCCAACTCCTTCTCCATCTCCTCCACGTCTAGCTCTCCCCCTCAGTCCCGAGAACCACCACCTCGTCGTCGACGTCTTCGCCGTCGTCGTGCGCAGGTACGGTTCCCCCCCCCCCCCCCCGTGTACGTACGTATGTATGAATGTATGCATTTATGTATGAAGATAGTATATTTGTATTGATATATACACATATGTATATATAAATATACATGTATTCAATTTATATATAAATATGTATGTAATTTTGGTATATATATACACATATGTATATATATAGTATATGTTTGGTAAAATGTGTTTTTGGTATATATATATACGTAGCATAATATATATATATATATGTACTTATATACGTATTTAGTATATATTTTTGGTATATATATATATATATGATGTATTTCTCGAACTGGTATATATATATACATATGTATACGTATTATACGTGCATCCCTAGTACCTTTTTAATATATGTATTTAATTGGTAAATATTATGAGTGTACTTTGTATATTTAAATATATACCTCTGCTAGGGAACCCGAGTGTAAATACGGATACCCCGTAACTACACATGACCTTGTGACCCTGTGAACTGTTAGCAGACTATCATATGTACATCGACGTACTGGCAAGACCCGTATCATTGACTATCTGATTGCACAGCAATTACAAACGCGACGCCCGTGCAACTTGACGCACACTGACCCTAGTTGACCAGTATCATACCAAGCATAGCCCTGAGTGCAGTGTATTTATAAAGGTGTTAGAGTAGTGTCTGATGCAATATTGTATTATTTTATGATATGTCTATAGGACTGTTGGATCATCCAGACGATATTCTGGAACAGGACATTGGTGTTACCAGCTAAGGACACAAGGCGAGTACATTCTCTGATAATTTTTCCAATTATTTGATAATATCTATAATTCCAGTATCTAGAATTGTTACATCTGATTCTTGACACTGTACGACACGGACTAGTATATAGATTAGATCTGCACTCATGAGATGTTACATTGATTATCGTATTGACATTATACACGATATTAATATTTAGACCCTGCACATGATATATTGGATATTGCTAGTGTATCGTGACGTGTCATGATTGGATCCACTGTACTAGTTGGGGGCTGTAAACCCCCTCACCCAAAATTAGGTTTACTTGGCTTATATAGTGGAATTGGGGCTAGTTTAAACCTAATTAGAATTTAGAACACGGCATTAGGTTTAACTGTACATTATTTTTATCGTGTAGCACACCTTACCGTTGCCTCGTTAATTAGAATAGTACACTAGCTGTTGCCCATCTGCAAACTTCACAACCCTGTCCTAGATATAACCACCATCTATTCTGACCTGTGTATAATTTATAATCATTCTTTCTGGTACGACATTTTAGTCACACAATAAACATCGCGGACGTTATTTCATAATTCTAAATAAAATCACATCTTCGTACCCATGTGCGTCCCAATCGAAATTGGGAACCAACCTTGACCGTTTTGTACGACCCAAAATTGTATTAATATTTTACACTGTATCCTCTACGTCCCTGGCACTTGTGTCCGACCCAATTCTATTCCCAGGTACTCCTAATTAATTCCGGAATATCGTGCGCACTCAATTTCATAAATTAAATATAATTTCCTTCTTTTTTTAATTTTTCCAATTGTTGGGGGCTATTATGCAAAAATGCATTGAGGTGCCCCCACCGTTGGACAATACGTGAAGAAACCCAATTTTCCCTTCACGTGGATTTTTTCGTAATTTTTTGGTATGTGCAACGCGCAACATCGTCCCGTTATTTTAAATCTATCCTTGCATTTAAATAATGCAACTCTAGCCCTCCAAATACCCTCATGTGAGCCCAAGGCCCAATCCCAAGGAGGGTTGACCAAGCCCTAATCCTAGGTTAACCCCAAACCCAAATTTCTACATATATAAATATACTTTTCCTATTTTTCTCTACCTAAATAAAATACCAAAAACCAAAACCTAAAAACAAAAAAACCCATAAACTATTTCTCCCAGCCGACTTTACTGTTCACCCGACCCCCCATGTCCAGCCCTCGTCGGAGTCAGCCCTCGCCGGAGCCGTTCCGCTCCGCCTGTGCACCGCCTCCACCCGCCGGGTCATCTCCCTCCTCTCCCCGCAGCCCCGCGTCGACATCATCCCCGACTCCACCTTCCTCCTACCCAACCTTCCAGCCCGCACAACGACCCGCGGCCACCTCCTCCGCCGGATCTCCCTCTCCCCCGGTGACTGAGCGTCGACCCGATCCTCCGCCATACCTCACCGTGCCCCTCGCCGCCGTTCTCCTCCACACGCCACCCCGTTCCCTATTCATCGTCCCTGCCGACTGTCCCGAGTCGTCGGAGCAGCCTACACCGTTCATCCTGACCCCCCTGCTCCGTCCTCCTCCATGAACGAACCGCCACAACCCCGCTTACTCCGTCGAGCACCTCTGCACCTCGTCGGAGCATTCTCCCAATGTCGACCCGCTGAACCTTCTTCCCCTCCCGGACTTCGTCGGAGCCCGACTCCCCCATTCCTGTGCAGCGCAGTCGCCACCACCACCAATAAGATCACCCCCTCTACCTCCTCCGCCCTGCTCGGCCTCCCCATGGTCGGAGCAACACCCCCACCACCTCTTCTCCTTTCTACTCCCTGACATCCTCCCTGTGTCCATGTTCTACTCCCTGTGTCCACGTGTCCTACTCCCTGTGTCCCAGTCCCCCTCAGGCCAGACATCCCCCACTAGACGGATTCCGGCAGCACCTAGTCGTCGTCATCACGATCACTTTCACCATCATCAATGCTATCCTTGTTGTCGTCATCGCCTAAACCATCGTCATCAACGTTCATTCTCAAACACATAAAACCTAATACATCATCATCACCCTTAGTCGTCGTCCTCCTTATCATCATCACCCTAACCATCATCGTAGCCATTGACGACATCATCATCGTCGTATCATCTTCACCACTCCATCACGATTATCATCTCCAACATCATCACTATCACCACCATTATAATCACCATCATCGTCACCAATACCTTAACCCAAATCGCCCACATCGTCCTCCTGGTCATCACCATCCTCCACATCATCGCCCTTGTCACCACCACCGTACACATCATCATCCACACTATCAACCTAGTCATCATCTCATCACTGTCATCATCATTATCTCACCCTTGTCGTCATCATCGTCATTAAACACTGTCACCCTTAATAATCACCCTCGGCAACTTCAACCATCATCATAAACCCCGTCATCGTGTTTATCATGGACCGTCATCCTTGCCACATAACCCGCAGCAGTTACCCCCGATTCTATTACCTGTGCACGCTGATCTGTCAAATTTAACTGCGCGACTTCAGGAGCAGATTATTGTGACTACACAGCCGCTTGCCAGGCAAGTATACCTTGCCTTAGTTATACTGTTTAAATTCAGTTATATTGTTAGTTGCATGTTTATTAGTTTATATTATATAACTGTGCGCTTCCGAGAGAGACTCGGGTGCAGTCAACGAATGCGTTGACGTTAGGACTTGTGTCTGACCTAGTGTCTAGTGGACCCACCTAAAGTTGTGGAGTTATTGGTATGACTTCCAGGCCTTGACACATTTTTATACACGTGTTATGAGTCTCATGTAGGGCGCGGTCCTGCGTATGTGGTTGGCCACCTGTACGTGTAGGCGTGTGACGGATAAGGTATAACTGCTAATAGCGATGCATGTTAGAAGACTTCGCAGTTATTGATAGGCGGAGCATAGACTAGCGTGGTACGATGGTCCCATCCTTGTCCTTGTTTGGTTGTAAGGATTGGGCTATTGTTCTAAGGATAGACTATGAGCCAGAGTTACGACGCTGAGGCGTAGTAGCTGACGCATGTTGGGGATACAACATGCTTAGATCATTGGGCGGGGAGGACGACTAGTAGGCATATGGGATACCCCACTCCTTTACACTGATACCGCACTCGACGGAGTGACATGGACGTATATATATTACTGATACCACGTTCTGTAGAACGTTGGACGTTACTGTATTTCTGCGCCCGTGTTATAGGGGGCATGTGTGGCATATACTAGCCGGTTGTCACGACTGGTGAATTACGTCAGCATATGTCTAGCCTACACCTTCCCATATACTCAAAGTTGTCCTCAAGTTGCATTTCACTTAGATGGTTAGGTCACCCTGGAGTTTACAGTATTTACTTTATGGCATACTTTTTATGTATCTTGTTACGTCCCTCTGAGGACCTGGTCCCCTTCCAGGTGTATTGTTCATGAGTATTGCAGGAGCGCAGATCCGGACTGGCTACTTATATTCAGAGCAGGTCTTCCCTCCGAGCCTCGTGATTGTTAGATGTTGTACTTATACTGTATTTACCTTGTTCATTCCATATTCTAGCTCGACAGTGGATTTGTTTCCATCCGACTACCAGCTTTAAATACTTTCCATTGAGATCTAGTTTCATAGCTAATGGTCATTTACTTATATTGAATTATTTGGATGAGATCTAGATTATACCAGTTGACTTGTGTTGGATTTATACCACTTGTGGATTTTGTTATCCATATACAGCGTACGTGTGTTATGGTTTCCATATATTGGATTGCCATATTCATACGGCTGGCATGCGCACGTGTCCTGGTCCTACATATTTTGGGACTGGGGCGTGACATATTTTTGTGATAGCCCATGCAGGTCAGAGCATATTGTCTCGGTTACGTTACTGTACCGTACCGAGCAAGCCTGCAAATAAGATTGGAGTATAGGATCTCATCCACATCTGACTATGACTCATCCTCCTTCCAATCTATTTCGTTGAATAATTGCATCATGCTTGATTCATGTGCCTTCCCATTAGTTTCTTGAGTATAGCCTTCTCCTAGAAAATAGAAGTCCCTGTTGTTAGATAATAAGTAGGGTAACCTTACTATTAAGAGTAACTAGAATTCTGACCCGTCACTAGGTTTAGAATAATTAAGTAAACCCTAGCATCCTCATCTAATGAATGGCTTACCATTTTCCTTGACATAATTAAGAATGACTTAAGTATAGTATAGGCACTACTAGAGCTAGTTAGGGATTTGACCCTAATGTTTGACCCAAGTATTAAGGAACCAATAGAAATCCGAGATCGAATGTAGGGACTAAACCTAATTTGCATAGTGAGATAATGTTAGGATATAGATCCTTGACTTGATATTAGCAGACAGTACCTCGGGAAGCCCAGAGCAACGAGTATGACATTTCCCTTGAGATCATACCTCAAACACGGAGAATTGCTCGCCACCTTCTACTTAGGAAACCCCGATATTACCTTGAGTCCCTCTATTATAATTTCATATCTTGTTCCTTTAAAACCTTAGCGTTCTCTAATTACGCGACGATTAGATTATGATTCCTCTTTTCTCCATCTTTTAACCCGTGCCACATAAACTCTTATGACTGTAGGCCAAGTGATCTTACTCTATGTTAGAATATATAGTTTGCTAGGGTTATAGTTTATAATTTGAACTTTAAATTATGTGCTTGGTAGTTAGAGCTTGATAGTTGAGTTGTTCCTTTAGATTGTGATCCGATTATTCTTAGCCTTAAATTGCGTGATTTGTATCCGAAACTCGATACGAGTTATATTTTCCTTTTCTCTTAAGGATATCAACGCTTCTGTTCTTACTAATGACACATGTATTCTATGAGCACTATGATTAAGACTTAAGATGGACATTACCTACATGATACAATAGGAGACCCAAATAAGTGCTAAGATCCGTTCCTCATATAGCCCTATAAGAATTTGTACTTTATTTACAAGAACTTTATTAAATTATAGGATCCCCTTAAGACTGTCACAGTGTTAGTAATTTGTTTTAAGTTGGGTAGTATGCCTCACAATATAGTATCACATAGCCCTATTGACCCATTAATGACCCATTAATGAAGTATAATAGGATGACACAACTTTAAACTTGCGTAAGAAGATAGTGTATTCAGCCTGTAGAAATTAAAGGTCTATACCCCTATATCTGGTCGACTAGCGACTTAGATAAGGAGTAGTATGACAACTAGAGAGACTGTAGAGTCTTATTTTATTTTGTTTGTTCGAGTTATTTTGTAATTTCTCTTATCATAATCTAGCATACTTATATTTTTGTACTACCTCGACTTATGCTGCTGTTACAGCCTAGTTTTGAAAGCTCAGTCTTTTATCAAGCTTGTTCATGACATATGTATTATTGGACGCGTACACTAATACATTTTAGAATCAGAGTACTACGGTCTGATCAACCATAGTGTACTTGGTTCGTCCTTCGTATAACTACTTTACGTGGATTGAGATAGATAGTGATTAGTAGACGAATGTACTTGCCATCTAGATATGCCTGAGCATATCGTATCCGTTACATAATTGTACTGATCGGAGCAAGTGAATAGGAATTACCCAAAATAGGATTTCAATCCATAACTGCCTTGACAATTCTTATTGAATTCTTTAAATGCCTTGACCCCCATACTCCTAATCTATTACCTCCCCCTTGAACTCTTATCAATGTTTTCCGTCTTCCCTTATTTCGGAAAGACGAAACCTCGTGCTTAGCATAAGTTGATACACAGATAGTATTAGATGTACCCTATGGGTCGAATACATTATTTGATGATTATTTTATAACCAAGGGCATATCCCATGTAATATATTTGGGGTTAAAACTTTTGAGGATTGAGTAACAGGATTAAGTAAAATTGAGGAATGAGATTTCTGAAATGTAAGAGCCTTATGTGATAGAGGGGTAGACCCTAAGTTGGGTAGTAGTTGCATTATCAACTCAAGAGAAACTCCTCTTAGTTAGGATCGAGAAAGATTGGATGTAGAGGTTCAAGTCATTTTAAATTTTGAGAATTTTTAGAAGAATGATTAAAATGATGATGATTCAATAAATTTTAGAATCTTAAAATTGCAGACCAAATATTTATACTTGAGCGCATGATTTAAATTTTGGATATTGAAGGATTAAATCATTGATTTAAATTTTGAGGATAAATGTGAAAATCTAGATTCGGACGATTGGTGAACTAGAATTCAAATTTCATAAATTGAGACCTTTAAATATTGATTGTGGGATTTCCTATTAGAAAATATTGAGAATAGAGATTGAATTTAAAATTTTGAGAGTACAAAATTCACAAGTTGAGGATAGAAATAATAAATTGATTAAAATTTTCTAGACGAAACTTTAACAGTTGAAGATTGTGATGCAAATTCGGATACGAGATGTCATAGAGATTTGAATCAGAATGAATATGGATTATTAAATTGAAAATTCTAGAAGAATGATTAATATGATAAAGGATTGATGAATTTTAAAAATCGGGATATGGCAAACCAAATACCGATACGTAAGCATATGATTTTAAAATTTAATATTGAGGATTGAATTAACGATTTAAACCTTGAGGAAAATAAATAGAACCCTAAACATGGACATAGACGGATTAAATTTCAAATTTGAAGATTAAATTAAAAGAAATTTTTGATGACAGGATTACCTATTTGAACTATTGAGGATATAAATTGAATTTAAATTGGAAGAGTACAAAAGTTCATAAGTTGAAAAATAGGAGGGAAAATATTATTTAGTTTATTTCTAAAAGAGATTTTTGTTAGTTGAAGATCGCGATATAAAGTTTGATATGCGAAGATGTTATACGGATTAAAAATTTAAAACTGGATGTTGATGAGGAAGCACGATAGGTTGAAATTTTTGGACAATGACCATCTTAATTTTGAAGTCATTACGAAGGATGGATTAAAATTTTAACTATCGCAAAGATATCGCGATTGACTTGCCCTATGTATGTAAAGGGAGAACAGACTATGCCTTATTTTAATTTCGAGGACGAAATTATTTTAAGTTGGGTAGATTGTAAACCCCCTCACCCGAAATTAGGTTTACTTGGCTTATATAATGGAATTGGGGCTAGTTTGAACCCAATTAGAATTTAGAACACGGCATTAGGTTTAACTGTACATTATTTTTATCGTGTAGCACACCTTACCGTTGCCTCGTTAATTGGAATAGTACACTAGTTGTTGCCCATCTGCAAACTTCACAACCTTGTCCTAGACATGACCACCATTTATTCTGATCTCTGTATAATTTATAATCATTCTTTCTGGTGCGACATTTTAGTCACACAATAAACGTCGCGAACGTTATTTTATAATTCTAAATAAAATCACATCTTCGTACCCATGTGCGTCCCAATCAAAATTGGGAACCAACCTTGACCGTTTTGTGCGACCCAAAATTGTATTAATATTTTACACTGTATCCTCTACGTCCCTGACACTTGTGTCCGACCCAATTCTATTCCCAGGTACTCCTAATTAATTTCGGAATATCGTGCACACTCAATTTTATAAATTAAATATAATTTCTGACTTTGTGCAATTTTTCCAATTGTTGGGGGCTATTATGCAAAAATGCATTGAGGTGCCCCCACCGTTGGACAATACGTGAAGAAACCCAATTTTCCCTTCACGTGGATTTTTCTGTAATTTTTCGGGATGTGCAACGCGCAACATCGCCCCGTTATTTTAAATCTATCCTTGCATTTAAATAATGCAACTCTAGCCCTCCAAATACCCTCATGTGAGCCCAAGGCCCAATCCCAAGGAAGGTTGACCAAGTCCTAATCCTAGGTCAACCTCCAAACCCAAATTTCTACATATAAAAATATACTTTTCCTATTTTTGTCTACCTAAATGAAATACCAAAAACCAAAACCTAAAAACAAAAAAACCTAGAAACTATTTCTCCCAGCCGATTTTACTGTTCACCCGACCCCCCTTGTCCAGCCCTCGCCGGAGCCGTTCCCCTCCGCCTGTGCACCGCCTCCACCCGCCGGGTCATCTCCCTCATCTCCCCGCAACCCCTCGTCAACATCATCCCCAACTCCACCTCCCTCCTACCCGACCTCCCAGCCCGCACAACGACCCGCGACCACCTCCTCCGCCGGATCTCCCTCTCCCCCGGCGACTGAGCGTCGACCCGATCCTCTGCCATACCTCACCGTGCCCCTCGCTGCCGTTCTCCTCCACACGCCACCCCCTTCCCTATTCATCGTCCCTACCGACTGTCCCGAGTCGCCGGAGCAGCCTACACCGTTCATCCCGACCCCCCAACTCCATCCTCCTCCATGAACGAACCGCCACGACCCCGCTTAATCCGTCGAGCACCTCTGTACCTCGCCGGAGCATTATCCCGACGTCGACCCGCTGAACCTTCTTCCCCTCCCGGACCTCATCGGAGCCCGACTCCCCCATCCCTGTGCAGCGCAGTCGCCACCACCACCAACAAGATCACCCCCTCTACCTCCTCCGCCCTGCTCGGCCTCCCCATGGTCGGAGCAGCACCCCCACCACCTCTTCTCCTTCCTACTCCCTGACATCCTCCCTGTGTCCATGTTCTACTCCCTGTGGCCATGTGTCCTACTCCCTGTGTCCCTGTCCGCCTCAGGCCAGACATCCCCCACTGGCCGGATTCCGGCAGAACCTAGTCGTCGTCATCACGATCACTTTCACCATCATCAATGCTATCCTCGTTGTCGTCATCGCCTAAACCATCGTCATCAACGTTCATTCTCAAACACATAAAACCTAAAACATCGTCATCACCCTTAGTCGTCGTCCTCATTATCATCATCACCCTAACCATCATCGTAGCCATAGACGACATCATCATCGTCGTATCATCTTCACCACTCCATCGCGATTATCATCTCCAACATCATCACTATCACCACCATTATAATCACCATCATCGTCACTAATACCTTAACCCAAATCGCCCATATCGTCCTCCTGGTCATCACCATCCTCCACATCATCGCCCTCGTCACCGCCACCGTACACATTATCATCCACACCATCAACCTAGTCATCATCTCATCACTGTCATCATCATCATCTCACCCTTGTCGTCATCATCGTCATTAAACACTGTCACCCTTAACAATTACCCTTGGCAACTTCAACCATCATCATAAACCCCGTCATCATATTTATCATGGACCGTCATCCTTGCAAGACAACCCGCAGCAGTTACCCCCGAATCCCGTACCTGTGCACGCTGATCTGTCAGATTTAACTGCGCGACTTCAGGAGCAGATTATTGGGACTACACAGCCGCTTGCCAGGCAAGTATACCTTGCCTTAGTTATACTGTTTAAATTCAGTTATATTGTTAGTTGCATGTTTATTAGTTTATATTATATAACTGTGCGCGTCCGAGAGAGACTCGGGTGCAGTCAACGAATGCATTGACGTTAGGACTTGTGTCTGACCTAGTGTCTAGTGGACCCACCTAAAGTTGTGGAGTTATTGGTATGACTCCCAGGCTTTGACATATTTTTGTACACGTGTTGTGAGTCTCATATAGGGCGCGGTCCTGCGTATGTGGTTGGCCACTTGTACGTGTAGGCGTGCGACGGATAGGGTATAACTGCTAATAGCGATGCATGTTAGAAGACTTCGCAGTTATTGATAGACGGAGCATAGACTAGCGTGGTATGATGGTCCCATCCTTGTCCTTGTTTGGTTGTAAGGATTAGACTATTGTTCTAAGGATAGACTATGAGCCAGAGTTACGACGCTGAGGTGTAGTAGCTGACGCATGTTGGGGATACAACATGCTTAGATCATTGGGCGGGGAGGACGACTAGTAGGCATATGGGACACCCCACTCCTTTACAGTGATACCGCACTCGACGGAGTGATACGGACATATATATATATTACTGATACCACGTTCTGTAGAATGTTGGACGTTACTGTATTCCTGCGCCCGTGTTATAGGGGGCATGTATGGCATATAATAGCCGGTTGTCACGACTGGTGAATTACGTCAGCATATGTCTAGCCTACACCTTCCCATATACTCAAAGTTGTCCTCAAGTTGCATTTCACTTAGATGGTTAGGTCACCCTGGAGTTTACAGTATTTACTTTATGGCATGCTTTTTATGTATCTTGTTACGTCCCTCTGAGGACCTGGTCCCCTTCCAGGTGTATTGTTCATGAGTATTGCAGGAGCGCAGATCTGGACTGGCTACTTATATTTCGAGCAGGTCTTCCCTCCGAGCCTCGTGATTGTTAGATGTTGTACTTATACTGTATTTACCTTGTTCATTCCATATTCTAGCTCGACAGTGGATTTGTTTTCATCCGACTACCAGCTTTAGATACTTTCCATTGAGATATAGTTTCATAGCTAATGGTCATTTACTTATATTGAATTCTTTGGATGAGATCTAGATTATACCAGTTGACTTGTGTTGGATTTATACCACTTGTGGATTTTGTTATCCATATGCAGCGTACGTGTGTTATGGTTTCCATATATTGGAGTGCCATATTCATACGGCTGGCATGCGCACGTGTCCTTGTCCTACGTATTTTGGGACTGGGGCGTGACAGGGACGGGAGAAATATTAGTAGATTATGTGATCATACCCAACTCTACATGCATCATAGCTTACCCCACATCTCATGTCGGGTGAGGCCTAACCATTACATGCCTCATAGCTGTTATATATGATTAGCCTGACCACTACTAGCATCATAGCTAACCAAATGGTTAGTCTGACCTTACATGAATCATAGCTAATCATATGTAACCAGCCTGATCTTGTCCCAAGCTGATCATATGATAGACTGATATTTCAAACACTTAGAATAGTTGCATTTTTCTATTTTAGATCATATACTACATCACCCGTATATGATATTGTACCTCGTTCTCTTCGTTTCATATATGCACTGACTGTTTCATATTGTCTATATTGCCTGTCTTTTTACATTGTCTGTCTCTTTATTTTGCCATTGCATTTATTCACTGTCTTCTCTCAGTATATAGCATTATCTGTTTATTGCTTTATAGTCCTTATCAATTAAATAAAAATATTATTTGAGATGTACTTTGCTCCTTCCTGACTGGAAAATATTTTCCAGACTATGCCTAGAGGACTGGTGTCCGACACTTATGGAATACAGGGTGAGTAGCTACAGACTTGGACTTGGTAGTTCAATTGTGATTCCGGAAGGTTTAGCCGGAATCACTAGTTATCTAGTTAGTTCTTTTAGCAGATTATTTTTGGTACCGGATTTGTCTCCGGTATACTTGTTGAGACTTGGATTATATTGTTGAGTTAGATTATTCTATTTAGACTTGTATTGTATTTTATCTTATCTTTTCGAGATCTTATCGTGTTGTAGTTATGTGATTGAGTATGTTGTTCATATTATTTTGTGATTATCCGTGTCTCCTTATGGATTTGGATATCCATGTGTGATTGATTAGATAGTATCATGACCTAGACAGCGTTCTACCGCTAATACTGCGGCGTAGGCTGGACGTACCCACGCTCTCATGCCCCTATACCGGGGCGAGTCATGATATTTTTTTAGTGGTGGCCCATGCAGGTCAGACTTCGCAAGTTGTGCGATATCGTGGTAGTACGACGTCTTAGTTGTACTACTTCATGCCTGCTATAGAATATAGGATATAGGATACTAGGATGAGAGAGGATACTCAATCACAAAATTCTTTTGAGATTCCTGGGACGACCCCTTGAGAATCTTATTACAAGTTCCAATTTAAATCCTTCGCCTTGTTTCCGTCTGTCCTCACTCATTGATATTGAGTTTGATTCTTGTTGACCAGTTGTTAAATTTAATTATTGGTATCGTTGTTGAGTTAATTTTATATCAAGATAAATTTTATGGGCTAAAATTTATGGTATTATCTGATGACATATATTGATGAGGACAGTGAGAAAGGTAAAACGTCTACTTTGGTTATGGAACCTAGAGTTTATCGCAGCCATATTAGCTGTCGTGACGAGAACGTAGGAACCTGACTTGGATGTACATACTTTAGTTATGAAATTTAGAGTCTCTCGCAGCCATACCGGTTGGCGTGGCGAGGATTCTAGATGACATGATTATAGGGTTGCATACCTTAGTTACGGAACCTGTCGTTTATCGCACCTATGCTTACTGGCGTGGCGAGAATTCTGAGTGTCATAATTTCTGACAGATGTGTTTGATTATCAGGTGGTATCTTAAATTATCATCTCAACACTTGTCTATTTCTTTTATTACAGGACTTTATTCCATCGCTTCTTTTGTTTGCTAGCAGTAGCAATACCTTCAGTCCTCAATCCAGTTCCTTTTTGAGCTTCTATTCTTTGAGAATTTTTTGTTAAGTATGATAATTAGTGACTTATAATTATGTCTGTGTCTTGAGTATTAGTATTGACTGAGTGTTGCTTATGAGTTTGTAAGGGTTTCCTAGTTGGAAATGTGAGCAGTAGGCATTAATCTAGAGTTAACCCATAGCGTAGTGCCTTATAACAATAGTTCTATGATAGGTGTGTTATAGTTAGTATTGGCACTATAGATAGAAGGAGAAAAGAGTATCAGTGATGATTCCAAGAGTTAGTATCAGAGCCAGCATACCCGTCCTGGATAATCATGATTTTGTAATTGGATGATCTATGTAAATAATTAAGTATCAAGGAATTGTGTTAAGGATTAATAGAGCATGATGTTCAATTTGATGATTGATACCAGGTGTGTTAAAAATAAAGAAATGTATATGCATAAAGGGTTTTAATGAGATGTCATGAGTAGAGAAATATCAGGATTGATAATAAAAGTTGTGAAGCGTATCACAGATTAGTAAAGTGAGTAGAGAAATAACAGGCTGTAAAAATTTAAAGGGAAATACATATACATCAATTGAGATAAGAAACCATATACTTGCCCATGAAAGTAAAGTGAAACATGGGTGTTATAGAAGGTGCAAGTAATCGTGAGTTCTAATAAGTTTAATGAGATGATCCAATAATGAAGCTAGTGTTTTCATACCAAGAGTACTAATGATTCCATATCGAGGATTAGTCGAGAATGATGCTAATAATAGTAAGCACTCGTGTGATGATAATTAGATTGATATACCAGTTAATATAGATTGAAAATTATGGAAGAAAATACGTGTGATGATAACCTTAATTATTGGGAGTGATAGTGCAAGTAATCCGGGTAGTACAAATTTTCGTACACAGTTAAGGTTGTAAATAATTGGTGTATTAGTGTGCACCTTGAGTATTAGAAACCGTGAGCATTTATATGTATACTTGTGAATTTAA
Organism: Iris macrosiphon; assembly: GCA_036927795.1. NCBI lineage: Eukaryota > Viridiplantae > Streptophyta > Magnoliopsida > Asparagales > Iridaceae > Iris > Iris macrosiphon. The sequence goes on from JAYESA010000003.1 coordinate 85,444,624, forward strand.
TTTTATCGTTTGAAGAGTGGAAATGAATTACAATTTTAAGAATTTTAAGGAGTTGAGATTTTATGTTGTTAAAATATTGAGGATTCAAAAATTTGATTCAATAAACATGGTCAAGGCTATAAAGATTTTAGAAGTGATTAAAATTTTATTTCGATATTGAGTATTTGACTTTTGAGGAAGTATATGCATTTTATTTTAAATTGTTCAAGGAGTTAAACCTTGAGGACCTTATTTTGAGGATTAATTTTTTCGGTGGGTAAGAAATAAATATTAGTATATGAGTGGATGAAGTGCATACGTAAGGATCTGTTAACTTGGACATGTTTGAGATGGCACTACAAACAGATTTGGGTGTCCATCTAGAGTTGTATTAGAAAGAACAGTACTTAGTATGGTGTGTTGCACTTGGTGTGCACTTGAGTGATAAGAACAACTAGTATGAACAATTGTAGTAGGGAAGAGAACTAGCAGTGGGTGTACTTGTAGTAGAACAGAGATACCTAAAGGGATAGGAGTATCAAACCTTGAATGCATCATTGACCTATGATTGTGCTAAAGGTCCTTGGTATCAGATTTTGGTATTAATAGACAGGTGTGTGTAATATGGATGTACTCATGGATGTTGTGGACTAATGATTAGTTGATATGGGTACCAGTGTACAATGATAGGAATTAGTTAGTGAATGTGCCAGAGTTAAGTGTATATTAGAGGATGAAGATATCCAAGTAATGGGTTAGAAGACTATGTTCTGTTCTTCCTTTTGTTCCTTTTCCGTCTATTGATTGATTGATTCCTTAGTACCTTAGTTGTATTCGTGATTTCCTTGCTAGAATATAGCTAGTAGTACACCCCGACAGAGACCTTAATACCACAACAAAAGTGACTATAACCATGCATGTTTCATCTGGATTGCATATTTATCTAGAATACGTGTTGTATTGCGTGTTGTATGACTGTAGGTAGGATTCTCTTAGACTTTGATTGTTGAGGATTGACTATAAGTAAAGAATCAATGAAGAGGATGTGGTTTGACAGAAAGAGACAATGCGCCATAAAATTCGAGGATAAACAATAATTTAAACAAAGAGTTGAGAACTTGATATGACAGGATTGGCGATCTTGTTAAAACGTTGATTTTATGAAGATTATGAAATGATTGAAATTGTCATTAAATTTTGAGAAAATTAAGAAGATTATTATTGTATTTATTTGACTGCAAGATATAGATTTATTTGAAAATTTCAATTAAGAATTTTGCGTGTATTATATGTAAGCCCCCTGATTTTTCAAGAATTTTTCTGGAATTTTTTTGATATTTTTCTGTCATTAAAATCTAGGTATTTTCTAATTTGATGATTTTTAATTGCTACTAATTAATATTAAAATATTATGGAAATAATATTTTATGGTGTAAAATGGAAAACCGAGCACGGGGTAATTTTTGGTGAATTTATTGGACTCCGAAAACCCATTTAAAGCCCTTAAAACTATTTATAAGATAAACCAACTTAAACCCCTGAAATAAACCGGGTTTATTTCAATTAAAACCAACCAACTTGAACCAACCCGCTGCTGACCCAAACCAAACCGATTTCTTAGTGGGTCGGGTCGGGTCGGATCTGAATCGAACCCGACCCGAAACCCGTTAACCCAACTCAGAAACCCTAATCCTAATCCAGCCTCGACTCCGCGGCGGCGCAGCCTATAAAGTCGCCTCGACTTCCACGCCGCCGCCTTCTCGACTTCCACGCCGCACACCCCTCTCTCTCTTCTCAGCCCAGCCGTCGTCTTCGGTCATCTCCTCCGACGATCTCCCCGACCCGCTGCCCTAGCACCCGTCTCCACCTATCGCTCCACCTCCCTCTCTCCGCCCGCAGCGTCCTCGCCGTCGACCATCCGATCGACGCCGCCACCCTAACTGCCCAGCGCTGCCTCCCCCCCTTGCCGTAACCCTAGCCGCCCCAGGCCTCTCCTCCTTCCTCCCCTCTTTTTCACCTCAGACCCGAGAACCGCCCATCCCCTCACCGGACGACCACCGCCGCTGCACCTCGCCACGCTCGAGCCCCCGACCAGTCGGCCGACCACCCCCATCAACCTTCTCCCTCCTCCCCGAGCCACGACGGAACCCTGACCCAGACATGGCCACCCGGACACGGCAAACCCTAGCTGTGGACAAAGCAGACCCTAGAAGCACAGTGGACACAGGACACCGACTCGACACTCGGACACGCAGGAAACTCGGTTTTTCAGACCAGTTCAGGTATTCACATCTTTCTCCTCGTAGCTCTGATTTTGTTTTCGTAAATTGTATTACGAAGCTGGTATGACCCTCTCGGTGCCCGGACAAACTGTTCGGGGCATCGCGTCCGGTGCTGATCGCACACCGCGATCCAAAAACAGGAAAAACCTGACCCTGTTTCACCCCGGAACTGAGTACGCCCCGCCAAATGGGACGACTTGGTCGCACGCGGTCTTTACCGAAATGTACGCGACATTGATACGGATGTGTAGGATTTCACAGAAGTCAATTCGGGTGTGCGTGCACACCGGAATCAACGCGTATCCGCCGACACCATCCCGTATCCGTTGATTCTGGAACACGCTATAACTTCGTGTACACACGTCGGATCGAGACAAAACTTGCGCCATTGGACTCGTAGCGATACGCTGGTCCTGTGACCCAAGTTTGGTTCGATTCTGAGAACGTTGACGAAATCGCGTGTCGTGGGCCCCACAGGCCCCGCTCGATTGGCGATTTTGTGATCGGCTCATCGGAATTTAATTCTGAAAGTTCCGTTGGGTTCGTATCAGCGTTTTTGACCTGTTGACACTGAGTTTGGTGAATTTGGAGACCTTTGACCCTGACACGCTTTTCGGTGCAAAGTGGCCCACATGTGGACCCCGCTTTGGCCCGGAAATGTCATTTTGCCCTTGTGTCCAAATTGGACGTAAGGACAGGCGTTTCTAGCTATTTAATATTTTCTGAATCTAATGGTGATGTTTATTTCAGCAACCGGAGTAGTACCTGCAGATCACACGGAGACCAGAGCTACAGTTGGAGCCCGGACCACAGGCAAGTGTACCTTGCCAAACTTTGCAGTCTTGTTGCATAATCTCTTTGATTCTTTTACATTGTTGTGCATGCTTATCCTAGGACCGTGTGACGTACTTAGCGTCCGATTATTAGTCGGGTGCCAACACCGCACGCGGTGTTGGGTACGGTCATCTAGAGATGGACATTCGTGACACTATATATTCTCGTACTTGTCTTACCAAGTACGCTTGACTCAGGACACTTGACACTATTCACGAGACAGGATTTTCCCGAGATATTCGTGGGGATTCTGTATAGGATACAGGACTTGGACATTATATTCTTAGATATAGTATGACTTGTTGCATTAGTCTTGATCCTGCGTGTCATGGACATGAAACGTGAGATTTCATTGGGTGGGGAGAGTATTACCATATGAAAGGCTGATTATATTATATATTGACATCTGGATGTGTCTTAGTCTCTGACACAGAGCTATGGCACCAGTTCTGGCCCTTCGAGAAAATACTGCTATGGGTTTCTCCGACACTGATCCTGTAGTAGTCTCAGCCCGAGTATGGAATAATGTTCTCATTTGCATATCACTTAGCTGATTATTTATTCACCCTATTGTTCATTTATTGCTGCACTGCATTTATTTTGGCTTGTATTTTTTGTACCTTGCTGTCCCCTGAGGACCTGGATCCGGATTATGTCCCCAGATATTGCAGACGAGATCTACCCCGAGGTTTACGGGACCGGAGCATTGGCATTAGCAGGAGCAGGTGCCTACATTGGAGCAGAACCAGGATCTGAGGACGAGATCGTACCAGAGGACTTCTCTTGAGTATTGGCTTGAGATACTCCTTATTTTCAGTTTCTAGTTATTTACTTTCCAGTCTATTTCATTGATGTAGCAGATTTGTACTCGGATTGTTCTCCGAGACATTTTATTGAGATTTGTCAGTTATTTATTTACTTTATTTCTGTCATTAGATCTGTGATTATCTGTTGTGGATGAGATTAGTATAGACTGTGACTGGTACCACTGGATCTACTTATTGTTATATCACAGCTTAAGTATGCCCTGATGGACCCATTAAATTGGGTTGTCCATCGGTGCGTACTGCTGGCCATTATCACGCGTCCGGTCCCTCGGTATTTTGGGACTGGGGCATGACATGGTTTTTGTGGTGGCCCATGCAGGTCTACGACTAAATTGTTCGGTTTCAACTTAGGGACCGAGCAAGCCTGCATTAAGAATAGAATAAGTTTTAGGATCTCATCCACATGCTTGAAACGTTCTTGATATCTATATTATATTCGAATTAAATTTCTTGCATCTTGCCTTGATTCCTGTGCGCCTCTTATAGTTTATTTTTGATGCAGAGTAATGGATTCAAGAGCAAACGACGAAACTCCAGCAAATACACCAATAGGTGCAGTAGCCACCTACGGAGAAGATGAAGTGGCACCATTGAGTGGAGATCCCTCTACTCACCAAGGCAGCCAAGCAGATCAGCATGCTCCTAGATTTCGGCGAGACGACATCCCACCGCCTCCGTAGTTCATTCTACTAATGCCTGTATTCCCACCAGGACAGCCTATGGACGGGCAGCAGATGTTCCAAATGATCTACGCAATGATGCAGGCCCAACAGCATATTTATCAAGAAGCTCAACGTCGTGAAGCAGATTACTTAAGGAACAGCATAGTAAATGCATTGGATCAGGCCAACCTACCAACTCGCCGACAACCGACGGGCTCTATCACCGACTTTCGCCAGCTGAAGCCCCGCACCTTCTCAGGCAAGGAGGAACCTACTGAAGTTCATGAGTGGCTTACCAACATACGACATCAATTAGAAGCAGTAGAGCTACCACAGGAACGTTGGATGACTGCCGTCAGAATGCAATTGACGGATAATGCACATCACTGGTGGCTATCTGAGGAGACACGGCTCAGACCAGACCGAGTCACTTGGGAGGAGTTCTCCAGACTCTTCCAAGAGATGTACATTCCAGCTACCGCTCGATCAGAACTCAGAGACAAGTTCAACCGCCTTATCCAAGGCAATATGACAGTGAAAGAGTACAACGCGAAATTTATTCGTCTGAGTCGCTTCGCCCCTACCTTGATTCCGACAGAAGAAGAGAAGGCCGAGAAGTTCTTCGATGGACTAAACTTCGAGCTACAGAAACTAATTGGATTCATTGCGCCCACATCCTACTCGGACATCCTTGCTGCAGCCCGACGCCTGGAGCGCGTCACCAGGAGAGAGACCAGTTCGAAGCGGACTTCCACATCAGCACCAGCCAGAGCACCACAAGAAGAATCTGCAAAGAGACCTCACCTACAGCAACAGCAGAACGCATCTACACCACAAGTAATAGTCCTCTCTACTTGTCACTACTGTGGCAAAGCAGGCCATCTCGCCAGGGAATGCAGACGCAGGTTAGGACTATGCTTAGGTTGTGGATCCAGACAGCATGCAGTGAGAGACTGCCCTGAGCGTAAAGAAGGAGCACCAAGGGCAAACCAACAAGCTCTACCAGCACCAGAAGGATATCAACCAAGGCCACCCTTGGCACCTCGACCAGCACCCTTCCAGCAGGCCCAGCAACAACAGAGGGCACCCCTTCAAGGACGCGGACAAGCTTATGCGATGACTTTGGAGGATGCACAAATTCATGGAGTAGCTAATGTGCGTAAGTTTTTATAGTTTCTGTTTCTTGTATTGTTTTAGTTTTTGCATGTTGGTTCGTGACCCTGGCCTTCACCTAGTAATTTTGAGATTGCTTAATAACCTAGAATGTTTTATAATTGATAACCTAATATGTTTTAAGTGATAATCTAGTTTTTCTGAACTGTAGTCTTCTAAATCTCCTTCATACGGGAGATTGTATAACCTTTAATACAAAGGAAAAACTATTTTCCTTTGTATTATTCTTACACCCTCAACCTTGACTCTCCTTGATCATGATGTGCTTCGAACAATATTTGCAACCGTGTCATCTTTGTTGACCGGTTATTCTTTTGATTGCGAGGACGCAATCCTCTTAAGGGGGTAGATTGTAAGCCCCCTGATTTTTCAAGGATTTTTCTGGAATTTTTTTGGTATTTTTCTGTCATTAAAACCTAGGTATTTTCTAATTTGATGATTTTTAATTGCTACTAATTAATATTAAAATATTATGGAAATAATATTTTATGGTGTAAAATGGAAAACCGAGCACGGGATAATTTTCGGTGAATTTATTGGACTCCGGAAACCCGTTTAAAGCCCTTAAAACTATTTATAAAATAAACCAACTTAAACCCCTGAAATAAACCGGGTTTATTTCAATTAAAACCAACCAACTTGAACCAACCCGCTGCTGACCCAAACCAAACCGATTTCTTAGTGGGTCGGGTCGGGTCGGATCTGAATCGAACCCGACCCGAAACCCGTTAACCCAACTCAGAAACCCTAATCCTAATCCAGCCTCGACTCCGCGGCGGCGCAGCCTATAAAGTCGCCTCGACTTCCACGCCGCCGCCTTCTCGACTTCCACGCCGCACACCCCTCTCTCTCTTCTCAGCCCAACCGCCGTCTCCGGTCATCTCCTCCGACGATCTCCCCGACCCGCTGCCCTAGCACCCGTCTCCACCTATCGCTCCACCTCCCTCTCTACGCCCGCAGCGTCCTCGCCGTCGACCATCCGATCGACGCCGCCACCCTAACTGCCCAGCGCTGCCTCCCCCCCTTGCCGTAACCCTAGCCGCCCCAGGCCTCTCCTCCTTCCTCCCCTTTTCTTCACCTCAGACCCGAGAACCGCCCATCTCCTCACCGGACGACCACCGCCGCTGCACCTCGCCACGCTCGAGCCCCCGACCAGTCGGCCGACCACCCCCATCAACCTTCTCCCTCCTCCCCGAGCCACGACGGAACCCTGACCCAGACACGGCCACCCGGACACGGCAAACCCTAGCTGTGGACACAGCAGACCCTAGAAGCACAGTGGATACAGGACACCGACTCGACACTCGGACACGCAGGAAACTCGGTTTTTCAGACCAGTTCAGGTATTCACATCTTTCTCCTTGTAGCTCTGATTTCGTTTCCGTAAATTGTATTGCGAAGCCGGTATGACCCTCTCGGTGCCCGGACAAACTGTTCGGGGCATCGGGTCCGGTGGTGATCGTACACCGCGATCCAAAAATAGGAAAAACCAGACCCTGTTTTACCCCAGAACTGAGTACGCCCCGCCAAATGGGACGACTTGGTCACACGCGGTCTTTACCGAAACGTACGCGACGTTGATACGGACGTGTAGAATTTTGCAGAAGTCAATTCGGGTGTGCGTGCACACCGGAATCAACGCGTATCCGCCGACACCGCCCCGTATCCGTCGATTCTGGAATACGCTGTAACTTCGTGTACACACGTCGGATCGAGGCAAAACTTGTGCCATCGGACTCGTAGCGATACGCTGGTCCTGTGACCCATGTTTGGTTCGATTCTGAGAACGTTGACGAAATCGCGTGTCGTGGGCCCCACAGGCTCCGCTCGACGGGCGATTTTGTGATCGGCTCATCGGAATTCAATTCTGAAAGTTCCGTTGGGTTCGTATCAGTGTTTCCGACCTGTTGACACTGAGTTTGGTGAATTTGGAGATCTTTGACCCTGACACGCTTTTTGGTGCAAAGTGGCCCACATGTGGACCCCGCTTTGGCCCGAAAATGTTGTTTTGCCCTTGTGTCCAAATTGGACGTAAGGACAGGCATTTCTAGCTATTTGATATTTTCTGAATCTAATGGTGATGTTTATTTCAGCAACCGGAGTAGTACCTGCAGATCACACGGAGACCAGAGCTACAGTTGGAGCCCGGACCACAGGCAAGTGTACCTTGCCAAACTTTGCAGTCTTGTTGCATAATCTCTTTGATTCTTTTATATTGTTGTGCATGCTTAACCTAGGACCGTGTGACGTAATTAGCGTCCGATTATTAGTCGGGTACCAACACCGCACGCGGTGTTGGGTACGGTCATCTAGAGATGGACATTCGTGACACTATATATTCTCGTACTTGTCTTACCAAGTACGCTTGACTCAGGACACTTGACACTATTCACGAAACAGGATTTTCCCGAGATATTAGTGGGGATTCTATATAGGATACAGGACTTGGACATTATATTCTTAGATATAGTATGACTTGTTGCATTAGTCTTGATCTTGCGTATCATGGACATGAGACGTGAGATTTCATTGGGTGGGGAGAGTATTACCATATGAAAGGCTGATTATATTATATATTAACATCTGGATGTGTCTTAATCTCTGACACAGAGCTATGGCACCAGTTATGGCCCTTCAAGAAAATACTGCTATGGGTTTCTCCGACACTGATCCTGTAGTAGTCTCAGCCCGAGTATGGAATAATGTTCTCATTTGCATATCACTTAGCTGGTTATTTATTCACCCTATTGTTCATTTATTGCTGCACTGCATTTATTTTGGCTTGTATTTTCTGTACCTTGCTGTCCCCTGAGGACCTGGATCCGGATTATGTCCCCAGATATTGCAGACGAGATCTACCCCGAGGTTTACGGGACCGGAGCATTGGCATTAGCAGGAGCAGGTGCCTACATTGGAGCAGAACCAGGATCTGAGGACGAGATCGTACCAGAGGACTTCTCTTGAGTATTGGCTTGAGATACTCCTTATTTTCAGTTTCTAGTTTTTTACTTTCCAGTCTATTTCATTGATGTAGCAGACTTGTACTCGGATTGTTCTCCGAGACATTTTATTGAGATTTGTCAGTTATTTATTTACTTTATTTCTGTCATTTGATTTGTGATTATCTGTTATGGATGAGATTAGTATAGACTGTGACTGGTACCACTGGATCTACTTATTGTTATATCATAGCTTAAGTATGCCCTGATGGACCCATTAAATTGGGTTGTCCATCGGTGCGTACTGCTGGCCATTATCACACGTCCGGTCCCTCGGTATTTTGGGACTGGGGCGTGACATTATATTATTTGAGTATTGTGTGGAAAAAGAAATCGAGGATTTAGATCACTAATGGATTAGTGTTGAATTCAAATTTTGGGATAAGATTTTAAATTTTTATAAACGTGCAAGGACTGGATTTTCGATCAAAGGATTGGATAGTAAAATTTGTATTTAGTGATTTACTCAAAATTTGAGGAGTAAGATATTAATGGGTTGGTGTTCAAATACAAACTTTTTGGAGGAGATTTTTTTTAAATATACATTGGGTGGATTTAAAATTTGAGGATTGAATATTAAGTTTTGTATTTAGTGATTAACATAAAAATTTTGAGGAGATTTTGATAAGGATGGAAATTGATTTTTTTATTTTTATTTTAAAGGTTTGCGAGAATATGATACTTATAAAATTTGGAAAGAAATTTTGTGAAGTAGCAATATGGATTCACTTCATGATTATGTGATCCGATGAATTTAAAATTTTGATGGAAAATGAATAAATAAATACGACTGTCGAGGATCTTAAATTTCGAGAATGAAATTCTTTTAAGAAGGGTAGACTTGTCACCCCCACGTTTCGGATTAGGGGTATTTTCGTATTTTCATAATTAATGTGTAAATGATTGTATAATATTTAATTATAATTAATTGTCTTAATATTATTTAATTATCGCTCCTTACCGTTGCTTCGATATTTGGAGTGCTACCCTATCTTTTGTCTTCCAACAGATTTCACAACCTTGCCCTAGACGTGCCCGCCTTCCATTCGGACCTTTTTGTAACTCATAATTATGCTCTCTTGTGCTTTATTTTAGCCGCACAATATTCGTCGCGGATGTTTATTTAATTTCTAAATAAAATCCGAATTGTATCGTTGTGCGTTTCAATCGAAATTGGAGGCAATCTTGACCCATTTTTCGTGCAACCCAAATTAGGGTAATATTCTGTTCCGAGTCTTCTTCACTAATGATATTTGTGACCCAACCTAATTTTGGCTCCATGTACTCCTAATTAATTTTAGAACGCCAATTGTATCTAATTTTAATTAATTAAATCCAGAAATCCACTTCTGTGCAATTTTCCAATTATTGGGGACTTAATTGCAAAATTGCGATGATGTGTCACCATCCTATTGGTTTAACCCAAATGAAGAAAATAAACCCCCTTCTTTGACTAGTTAACCCAACCCCTCTCTCCTCCTTTCTTTTGTTTGCATTTTTTTCATGTTGAATCTAGGCCTTCCATTTTAATTGGAGCCATCATCACCACACAACATCCTCTCCATTATATATAAATACACCTCAACCCTTTTTTCCAAAGCAACCCCATCCCAATACTTGGCCGGCCCTAATTCCTAGGAGGTCACATCATCTCCTCCCACATACAAAAACCTACCCTTTCCATATTATTTCTTCACAAACACCATCACCCACATATAAAAACCCAACCCAGACCCTATACTAAACCGCCCGACCGGAGCTCACCCCCGACTCCGCCACTGCTCAAGCTCCGCCGGCCTCCTCCGTTACACAGCCGACTCGGCCAGTCACCCCCCCCCCCCGCCGGCCTCGTCTCGACGGAATCCTCCACCTTTCCTGCCTGAGATCCACGTCGAGCCGACCACCTCCAATCCCGACCAGCTCCACTGTCCACAACCACTGCAACCCCCTGCCTCCTTCTTCTCGACCACCTCCGGCCATCCCCCTTAGCCGAGTCCCCTCCACGAGCCACCATCCCGAGTTCCTTCTCCGACGAGCTCGCCCTCCCTGCACCTCGGCCGAGCCACTATCAGAACCACCACCCTCATCAGAACGAGAACCACCGTCACCCTCATCATCTTCCCGACTCCGGCGTCGAGCTCCACCCAGCTCCTCACTGCATCTCCCTCGGCCTGAAGCTCTCCCCACAGCACCCGAAGCTCAATCCCGTCCCGCCGACGACGAGATCCCCCGTATCACCACCACGAACACTGTAAACCCCTTCGACCAGAAATTAGGGTTTTCTAGTTTAATTAGCCTAATTAGGGTTTACCAGATTTAATTAAGATTTAAATATTAGTATTATAATACTTGTGCAATGATTGATTCTCTTAGGATACCCCTTTAGCGGTTGCCCTAAAACCAATTCCACGTATCTGACCTAGACACGTAAACCCATCATATTAAACCAGGAACAAACCCCGGGTACCGATTTTCGTGCCTGATTTTAGACACACAAAAGTCGTTACAAACGTTCGCGCGCGAATTATTAAATTGCGTAATTACGTTCGCTGCCCGTTCCAATTAACATTGAGCCCAACCTCAACCAGTTTTGACCAACCCAGACCACGATGATATTGTACACTGAGCCTACTACACCAAGGACCCTTGTCCAACCAAATTTAGACTCCCGGTTTTTAATTAAATTAAATTAGAAATGCCGTTACATTAATTATGAATTAATTAATGTGGAGACCTAACCTAGATGAAATTGGACCCAAATTCAACCCAAACCCACATCCACACCCCCAAGCCTCATACAAAACATCCAACACCATCATCGACCAATGAGGAACACCAAACATGGTGTTTGCTTGCATTAAATCCCAAATCCTAGTTATTGTGCAAATACCAATTTATTCAGGGGCTAAATTACAAAATTGCAATGTGGTGTCCCCCTCTCATTGGCCCAAACCATCATGGAGAAAAGCATTGGAATGCCCAACCGTAGGCAATTGGTTTCCCCCCCATTTTACATGTACTTACACCACCTTTTTGGAAACCCATCTTGGCCCTACATTTAAATTAGCCTATTCCTAGCCCTCCACCCATCATGATGAGCATCCCCACTCCCCAAAAAAAAATACATCCAGCCGGCCCTAACCCCTAGGCAGCCCCCCTCACTCTCTCTCCTACTTATACACCATTCTACCTCATTTGGAAGGCACACAACCCAAGGAAATACCTAAAACCTAACTAAACCCAAAACCCCCCACCACCAGCCCGATATTACTCCTCCCCCCCCGAGCTCGACCACCACCACCAGCGGCCACCGACCGCCGCCATACTTCACGACCACCGTCGCCAGTCCCCACCCCACCTGCCACCAGAAACTCCGGCCCCCACGACGCCGGAGCAGCCCGCACGACCGCCAGCACTGATCTCGACTCCCACGGCCCGCTCAGTGTAGCCGACGACCCCGCAGCATCGTACTCCTCCACCCCCGCACCTCCGGCCACCGTACTTCACCAGAGCCTCCCCCAGCCTGTCCTCCACCACCCCACAAACTTTCGGCTGAAGGCGTCGACGCACCGGAGAGGAATTGAGCCCGCAGCGTCGACGAGTCGAGAAACGCTGCTGCTGCCCGCGACCTCCCCGAGCCTCGCCGGAGCGCCGCCCGGCCACCCCCGCCGGCGACGACCGACCAGCTCGACCCCCTCGACCTGTCGAACATTAAGGTATATTATTTTATGTGTAAATATTAGGATTTTTACATGAAATTCCTGTTGCAAGTTCAAATATACATGAATGACGTATATTTACGTATTTTGAATACGTATCCTATTATATATACTGTATTATAATTATTTAACCGTATACATATTTATATTATCCCTGTAAAATTTTATAATATATATTTACATAATCTTTTTAGTTTATTTTATGTATAATAGAGTTGTGTATGTATGTATGTATGTAAGTACGTATGTATGTATATACATATATATATATATATATGAGTATATATATGTATGTAAGTATATTGTACAGTATATAAACCATAAATTAAATATATAATTTCTGTGATTATGTATAGAAAATAATACTATATATTATATATTTTCATATTAAAAATGTATGTATGTATGTATGTATGTATGTATGTATGTATGTATGTATGTAAGTGTATTTTTTAGTATATAAATTATTAAATGTATAATACAAATTATGTCTAAATACATTTCTGGTAATTAAATATATATATAATATATTTTATATATAAATACTTATAATTATTAAGTCTCTAGTATGTATATGCATATATACATATATATAAATATATATAGATATATATGTGTGTATATATAATATATGTGTATTTTGGTATATAAATAAATATTATAGTATTGTGTATTTTCAATATGATATTATATTTAAAATAAGTACGAGTATCTTTGTACTTATACAAAATTATTTCTAAATATATATATGTATTTATATGTATATATATTTATGATATTACCCAGTTACGTACATATATTTAATATGTGTATTATTAGAATATACGAATTTATACATAAGTACTATTTTGTACAAATAAACAAATATTTTATTTAATATATTTTAATATAAATTAGTGTGTAGATAAATGCTAGTGTTAGCTAAATATACATATAGCCCCGACCCTGTGTCAGTTGTAGATACGGACAGTGTATCCTAGTCGTGCTATTGTAGCGACTAATTTGGACATTACCATATCCTATATAGGATTGCTGGACACTACTGCCGAGGCGTCAGGAGCAGGGCTTTGGATTTCGCAGCTACCCGGGACAGACAAGTATACCTTGCTGGATTACTGCTTTAAATTTAAATGTTAAATATTTCAAATATACATGAACTGTGCGCATCCGAGATTGACTCGGGTGCAGTCGACATTGCGTCGATGAGTAGTGTACTTGACCTAGTTGCTAGTTGACTCACCCACTACTGCGAGGATATTCTGATATCCTCCTAGACCATGGCACTATACACGTACCATGATGGTACATTCATATTGGGATGCGGGTCCGCATACCCGATTCGCTATCGGTACGTATGACGCACATTACGGACTAGCATGTATTCTAGAGTAACATAGTTAGTTGAAGACTTGGCATCTAGATACGGTACACTCAAGTCGTATATTCGACTTGCGTATCTACATTGGGCGGAAAGGACAACTGACAGACGTATGGGATACCCCCATCGGACTCCGTGTATCCAGAGGAACCACAGACCCGGTGACTCCATATATTCAGACACCGCGCTCTTCGGAGTGTTACGGACGTATATACATTGCTGATACCACGTCCCTTAGAGTGTGGACGTTATATATATACAGATACCTCATTCTTCGGAATGATGAACGTTACAGATACCACACTCTAGAGGATGTTGGACGTTATGCCTACACCTACTTATACGTTCCTAGGTTGTCCTTATATTGCATTCACTTAGATGGTTAGCACACCCCCTCTTTACTTTTATTTCAGTACTATATCCAGCATGCATATTGTATCTTGTTACGTCCCTCTGAGGACCTGGTTATCTTCCAGATCTGGACGAGGCCTTTTATCCCACAGTTTATGGGCCAGGCATAGAGACGAGGTTTGCTCTGGACGAGGAGCTAGAGGTCCTTCCATCAGAGTACCCCTGATCAGATTGGTAGGCCTTCCGCCTATGACTGGAGCTCCTTACCTAGTTAGATGTTGTTCCAGTCTCTCCTTCTCAGTACTTTCATTTCAGATATTCAGTACTTTATTTCAGACTATCAGTACATTTGTAGTGGGTTTGTTCCCACCAGACTTATTTCAGTTGTACTATGTCAGTCGACTATGTTTCTTATATTCCAGTCTTTTATTTCAGTTTTTACTTGTTATCTGTGGATGAGATTAGACATTACTTGTTGTTATTAGACTTGTTAGATTTAGGACAGCGTAGCACGCTTCGTTAGGATCCATTAAATTGGGATATCCTCGGAGTCGTGTCAGCTGGCCAATGCCACGTGGCCCGGTTCCATAATATTTTGGGACTGGGGCGTGACATGGTTTTAGTGGTGGCCCATGCAGGTCTGAAACACCAACATCAATTGCTTGTGGTATGGAAACGTGCCCAGCGAGCCTGCAATAGGATAGAAATTACTAGGTCTCATCCACTTGATTACGCCTTTGAACCTCTACCGAACTGTAATATATTTGCATCCTGTTCGATTTATTCCGTACGCTCTCTAATGAAGTTCTATCTCTTACAGCGAGATGAACCTTCGGAGCCGACGTGAGATACTTGGTACCGTAGTGCCACCTGCAGCACCGAGAGAGGATGCGACTCGGGGACCACCCAGAGAGCAGCTTCAGCCAGAGGCAGAGGTGATCCCTCAGGCCCCGATGATGCACTGGCATCAGATCTCTCCCGACGAGGAAATGCAGCAGCCAGAGGGCCAGGCATCACAGACGATTCCGAGGCAGTACTTCGAGGGGCAGACCTCGAGGGCGACACCGATGTCGCAGTACGAGAGGCCGGCACCCGAGGAGACACCGAGGAGACAACAGGAGGTACCGCTTCCACCACCTCCACCGTTTCCACCTCAGATGCCACCAGCGGAGGGACAGACACAGATGATGCAGTTCTTCCAAATAATGATGCAGGCCCAGATGCAGCAGACGGAGACTCTGAGACAGGGTCTGATGGCCGTACTAGAGAGGGCACCTGCCCAAGCACCAGCACCAGCACCGGCACCTGCACCTGACCGGCTAGCGGGCACTGTAAAAGGCTTCAGAACGATGGGCCCGGGAACCTTCTCGGGTAAGGAGACGGCTGAGGAGATCTCAGACTGGGTCTCCAACACTGAGATGCTGCTAGAGGGTTCGCAGCTACACCCCGATCTCTGGATGACCGCGGTGAGGGCCCAACTCACAGGCAACGCCCATCACTGGTGGGACTCTATGGAGCGCAGCATTGGCCGACAGCAGACTTGGGAGGAATTTCTAGAGCACTTCAACAAGAAGTATTTCCCAGCTACGGTGAGGAACGCCCTGTACTCCCAGTTCCTGCACCTGGAGCAGGGGAACCTGACTGTGGACGCCTACGACGGAGAGTTCAGCAGACTCAGCCGATTCGGAGCAGCCCTGATCCCCAATGACCTGGGGAAAGCCAGGAGATTCCACCATGGCCTCACTCAAGAGCTGCAGAGGTACACTACTACCCAGTCGAGGATCTCTTATGAAGAGGTCCTATCAGAGGCGAGGATCCAGGAGGCTATAGGAGGAGGAGGAGCGAGACGTTCCAGCGTGAACGTACCAGCCAGGACCCAGCAAGGAGCCGGAGGACCGATCCGCCGTCCAAGAGCATAGGCGCAGCAGAGGATAGCGCCATACCAGCAGAGGGAGCTTCCGACCTGTCACTTCTGTGGCAAGAGGGGACACGTCATCCGAGACTGCAGAAAGAAGCTCGGGCTCTGCATGGTCTGTGGAGCCAGCCAGCACCTTGCTAGAGACTGCCCCCAGCGCAGAGACGCAGCACCCCAGACTGGACAGAGGCCACCAGCAGCACCACTGAGGATCCAACCCCCAGCAGGAGGCCAGCGTCCCCCAGCTACCGGAGGACAGCAGAGAGGACCACCCTTGGTCACACAGGAGGCACACTTCAACCAGGCCTGATAGCAGGCAGGAGGGCAGAGGTGCGGGCATGCCTTTGCTTTAGCATCTATTGAAGAGGAACCAGAGGGAGAGGCTATAGCAGGTACAATTCTAGTTGCCTCATTACCTGCGACTGCACTGTTTGATTCTGGAGCTACATTGTCATTTATATCTAGTAGATTTGTAGCAATGCATAGAGTAGTAACTTCCCCCTTACCTAAGAGTTGGAGAATACTTATCGGAGGAGGCATCGTACCGGTTACCAGCACCATTAGAACGTGCTCGGTAGTAGTTTGTGGTAGGGAGATGAGAGCGCGATTGTTGGTACTCCCAATGCCAGCTTTCGACGTTGTTCTGGGCATGGACTGGTTAAGCCAGTACAATGCCGTACTAGATTGCCGGAAGGATAGCGTTACTTTTAGACTGCCAGGACAACCGGAGTTCGAATTTATGCGAGGCACCATCGAGCTAGGAGTCGGACATACAGCTGGAGCTTACATGGCGATGGAGACGGCACCCCCAGAAATCGTTGCAGAGTTCGAGGATGTTTTCCCAGAGGAGTTGCCAGGCCTACCGCCTGATAGAGAGGTGGAGTTCACCATTGAGCTAATACCTGGAGCAGTACCGGTATCATCAAATGTGTACCGGTTGGCGAAGAAGGAGCTTGACGAGCTGAAGCTTCAGCTAGAGGAGTTGCAAATCAAAGGATTCGTTCGTCCTAGTGCATCACCCTGGGGAGCACCAGTGCTGTTTGTACAGAAGAAGGACGGGACGTTCCGGATGTGCATTGATTACAGAGCCCTTAATGCTCTGACTATCAAGAACAAGTACCCTCTACCATGAATCGACGATCTGTTCGACCAGTTGACAGGAGCAGTGGTGTTCACAAAGATCGACTTGAGATCGGGCTACCATCAGGTGAAGGTGCGAAGGGAGGACATTCCAAAGACAGCATTTAGGACTCGTTACGGTCATTACGAGTTCCTAGTGATGCCTTTCGGATTGACAAATGTGCCTGCTGTGTTTATGAACCTGATGAACCGAGTCTTCCATGAGTATCTGGACCAGTTCGTGGTAGTCTTCATCGACGACATCTTGGTGTATTCGAAGAGCCACGAGTAGCACGGGGAGCATTTGAGGCTAGTGCTAGAGACGCTGAGACGAGAGAGGCTTTATGCCAAGCTGAGCAAGTGCGAGTTTCTCCTAGATCGTGTCGCATTTCTTGGACACGTTATCTCGGGAGATGGCATTTTAGTAGATCCCGCGAAGATTTCATCTGTAGAGACGTGGCCGACCCCTACCAACGTCACGGAGGTGAGGAGTTTCCTAGGACTTGCCGGATATTACCGGAGGTTTGTAGAGAACTTCGCAAGGATCGCAGAGCCGATGACCCGCTTGACCCGCAAGGATCAGGAGTTCACCTGGACAGAGGAGTGTCAGACGGCGTTCGATGAGCTGAAGAAGCGTCTGACTACAGCACCCATCTTGACCATACCTTCTGGACCCGGAGGATTCGTGATCTATAGCGATGCATCCGGGAAAGGATTAGGATGCGTCTTGATGCAGCATGGGAAGGTTGTGGCCTATGCCTCTAGGCAATTGAGGACCCATGAGAAGAACTATCCTACCCACGACTTGGAGCTTGCCGCAGTGATCTTTGCTTTGAAGCTTTGGAGGCACTACCTTTACGGAGAGCGCGTGGAGATATTCACAGATCACAAGAGCCTGAAGTACGTCTACACACAGAAGGATCTGAACCAGAGGCAGAGACGTTGGCTCGAAGTGATGGCAGACTTCGAGATTGAGCTACAGTACCATCCGAAAAAGGCTAATGTGGTAGCCGATGCTTTAAACAGGAAGCCCATAGCATTTTTCCTGACTACCCAACAACATCTGTTGAGAGATCTAGAACAGTTGGGTATCGAAGTCGTCATGCCCGGAGTAGACGGCCAGATGTCGAGTTTCCAGGTGCAATCGATATTGGTGGAGAGAATCAAGGCTGCTTTGCCGACGGACGCCAGATTTCAGAGGCTTCGACAGAGGACAGAGGCTGGAATACAGACGGGACTGCGTATACACGAGGACGGTACTTTGAGATGTGGAGATCGTCTCTATGTTCCGAATGGAGAGCTACGCCAGGAGCTGATGACGGAGGCACACAGTTCAACCTATTCTATACATCCAGGAGGCACGAAGATGTATCGAGACCTGAGGCAGTACTACTGGTGGCACGGGATGAAGAGAGAGATAGCCCGCTTCGTGGCTAAGTGTCTGGTGTGTCAGCAAGTCAAGGCTGAGCATCAGAGGTCTGCCGGATTACTTCAACCACTCCCGATACCGGAGTGGAAATGGGAGCACATCACCATGGACTTCGTCACGGGTTTCCCGAGGAGTCCTAGTGGTCGCAATGCCGTATGGGTAATCGTAGATAGACTCACCAAGTCTGCCCACTTCTTACCTTTCAGAGTAGGGCAATCTACGGAAGTCTTGGCAGACATGTACATAAGGGAGATTGTACGATTGCATGGAGTGCCAGTCAGTATCGTGTCTGACCGGGATACGAGGTTTACATCGTACTTTTGGAGGAGTATGCAAGAGAGTCTTGGTACCCGCCTTAAGTTTAGTACTTCGTACCACCCGCAGACAGATGGACAGTCCGAGCGCACCATTCAGACGCTGGAGGATATGTTGAGGGCTTGCATGCTTGACTTCAGCGGTTCATGGGAGGACCACTTGCACTTGGTCGAATTTTCCTACAACAATAGCTATCAGGCGAGTATTCAGATGGCTCCCTATGAGGCATTGTATGGTAGGAAGTGTCGTTCCCCCATATGTTGGAGCGATGTAGGCGAGAGGCAGATTCTAGGGCCAGAGTTGATCGTCCATACAGTGGAGAAGGTGAAGAAGATTCAGGGGCATCTACGAGCAGCACAGGACAGGCAGAAGCATTGGGCTAATGCGCATCGACGACCCCTAGAGTTCCAGGTGGGAGAACATGTGTTCCTGAAGATTTCACCTACCAGAGGAACCATCAGATTTGGAGGCAGAGGGAAGCTGAGTCCGAGGTACATCGGACCCTTCGATGTGCTAGAGCGCGTCGGAGAAGTTGCTTACAGATTGGCCTTGCCGCAGACACTGGAAGGAGTTCACGACGTCTTCCATGTATCTCAGCTGAGGAGATACATACCGGATCCGAGTCATGTGCTTGACCACTCGGAGATCACCGTTGGTCCCAGCTTGTCATACCAGGAGGAGCCAGTAGAGATCCTAGACCGAAGCGAGAAGGTACTGCGAGGCCAGACTATCCCTCTAGTTCGTGTCGCATGGAGACATCACGCACCAGGTGAATCAACCTGGGAACGAGAGGACGATATGCGGCAACGGTTTCCCCATCTTTTCGAAGGCCTAGGTATGTGTTAGTACTTATTTCATTCAACAGTTATTCTATATGTCTGTTTTTAATTTCGAGGACGAAATGCTCTAAGGAGGGTATGTTGTAAACCCCGTCGACCAGAAATTAGGGTTTTCTAGTTTAATTAACCTAATTAGGGTTTACCAGATTTAATTAAGATTTAAATATTAGTATTATAATACTTGTGCAATGATTAATTCTCTTAGGATACCCCTTTAGCGGTTGCCCTAAAACCAATTCCACGTATCTGACCTAGACACGTAAACCCATCATATTAAACCAGGAACAAACCCCGGGTACCGATTTTTGTGCCTGATTTTAGACGCACAAAAGTCGTTACAAACGTTCGCGCGCGAATTATTAAATTGCGTAATTACGTTCGCTGCCCGTTCCAATTAACATTGAGACCCAACCTCAACCAGTTTTGACCAACCCAGACCACGATGATATTGTACACTGAGCCTACTACACCAAGGACCCTTGTCCAACCAAATTTAGACTCCCGATTTTTAATTAAATTAAATTAGAAACGCCGTTACATTAATTATGAATTAATTAATGTGGAGACCTAACCTAGATAAAATTGGACCCAAATTCAACCCAAACCCACATCCACACCCCCAAGCCTCATACAAAACACCCAACACCATCATCGACCAATGAGGAACACCAAACATGGTGTTTGCTTGCATTAAATCCCAAATCCTAGTTATTGTGCAAATACCAATTTATTCAGGGGCTAAATTGCAAAATTGCAATATGGTGTCCCCCTCTCATTGGCCCAAACCATCATGGAGAAAATCATTGGAATGCCCAACCGTAGGCAATTGGTTTCCCCCCCATTTTACATGTACTTACACCACCTTTTTGGAAACCCATCTTGGCCCTACATTTAAATTAGCCTATTCCTAGCCCTCCACCCATCATGATGAGCATCCCCACTCCCCAAAAAAAATACATCCAGCCGGCCCTAACCCCTAGGCAGCCCCCCTCACTCTCTCTCCTACTTATACACCATTCTACCTTATTTGGAAGGCACACAACCCAAGGAAATACCTAAAACCTAACTAAACCCAAAACCCCCCACCACCAGCCCGATATTACTCCTCCCCCCCCGAGCTCGACCACCACCACCAGCGGCCACCGACCGCCGCCATACTTCACGACCACCGTCGCCAGTCCCCACCTCACCTGCCACCAGAAACTCCGGCCCCCACGACGCTGGAGCAGCCCGCACGACCGCCAGCACTGATCTCGGCTCCCACAGCCCGCTCAGTGTAGCCGATGACCCCGCAGCATCGTACTCCTCCACCCCCGCACCTTCGGCCACCGTACTTCACCAGAGCCTCCCCCAGCCTGTCCTCCACCACCCCACAAACTTTCGGCCGAAGGCGTCGACGCACCGGAGAGGAATCGAGCCCACAGCGTCGACGAGTCGAGAAACGCTGCTGCTGCCCGCGACCTCCCCGAGCCTCGCCGGAGCGCCGCCCGGCCACCCCCGCCGGCGACGACCGACCAGCTCGACCCCCTCGACCTGTCGTGCATTAAGGTATATTATTTTATGTGTAAATATTGGGATTTTTACATGAAATTCCTGTTGCAAGTTCAAATATACATGAATGACGTATATTTACGTATTTTGAATACGTATCCTATTATATATACTGTATTATAATTATTTAACCGTATACATATTTATATTATCCCTGTAAAATTTTATAATATATATTTACATAATCTTTTTAGTTTATTTTATGTATAATAGAGTTGTGTATGTATGTATGTATGTAAGTACGTATGTATGTATATACATATATATATATATATATATATATATATATATATATATATATATATATATATATATATATATATATATATATATATATATATATATATGAGTATATATATGTATGTAAGTATATTGTACAGTATATAAACCATAAATTAAATATATAATTTCTGTGATTATGTATAGAAAATAATACTATATATTATATATTTTCATATTAAAAATGTATGTATGTATGTATGTATGTAAGTGTATTTTTTAGTATATAAATTATTAAATGTATAATACAAATTATGTCTAAATACATTTCTGGTAATTAAATATATATATAATATATTTTATATATAAATACTTATAAGTATTAAGTCTCTAGTATGTATATGCATATATACATATATATAAATATATATAGATATATATATGTGTATATATAATATATGTGTATTTTGGTATATAAATAAATATTATAGTATTGTGTATTTTCAATATGATATTATATTTAAAATAAGTACGAGTATCTTTGTACTTATACAAAATTATTTTTAAATATATATATGTATTTATATGTATATATATTTATGATATTACCCAGTTACGTACATATATTTAATATGTGTATTATTAGAATATACGAATTTATACATAAGTACTATTTTGTACAAATAAACAAATATTTTATTTAATATATTTTAATATGAATTAGTGTGTAGATAAATGCTAGTGTTAGCTAAATATACATATAGCCCCGACCCTGTGTCAGTTGTAGATACGGACAGTATATCCTAGTCGTGCTATTGTAGCGACTAATTTGGACATTACCATATCCTATATAGGATTGCTGGACACTACTGCCGAGGCGTCAGGAGCAGGGCTTTGGATTTCGCAGCTACCTGGGACAGGCAAGTATACCTTGCTGGATTACTGCTTTAAATTTAAATGTTAAATATTTCAAATATACATGAACTGTGCGCATCCGAGATTGACTCGGGTGCAGTCGACATTGCGTCGATGAGTAGTGTACTTGACCTAGTTGCTAGTTGACTCACCCACTACTACGAGGATATTCTAATATCCTCCTAGACCATGGCACTATACACGTACCACGATGGTACATTCATATTGGGATGCGGGTCCGCATACCCGATTCGCTATCGGTACGTATGACGCACATCACGGACTAGCATGTATTCTAGAGTAACATAGTTAGTTGAAGACTTGGCATCTAGATACGGTACACTCAAGTCGTATATTCGACTTACGTATCTACATTGGGCGGAAAGGACAACTGACAGACGTATGGGATACCCCCATCGGACTCCGTGGTATCCAGAGGAACCACAGACCCGGTGACTCCCTATATTCAGATATCGCGCTCTTCGGAGTGTTACGGACGTATATACATTGCAGATACCACGTCCCTTAGAGTGTAGACGTTATATATATACAGATACCTCATTCTTCGGAATGATGGACGTTACAGATACCACACTCTAGAGGATGTTGGACGTTATGCCTACACCTACTTTTACGTTCCTAGGTTGTCCTTATATTGCATTCACTTAGATGGTTAGCACACCCCCTCTTTACTTTTATTTCAGTACTATATCCAGCATGCATATTGTATCTTGTTACGTCCCTCTGAGGACCTGGTTATCTTCCAGATCTGGACGAGGCCTTTTATCCCACAGTTTACGGGCCAGGCATAGAGACGAGGTTTGCTCTGGACGAGGAGCTAGAGGTCCTTCCATCAGAGTATCCCTGATCAGATTGGTAGGCCTTCCGCCTATGACTGGAGCTCCTTACCTAGTTAGATGTTGTTCCAGTCTCTCATTCTCAGTACTTTCATTTCAGATATTCAGTACTTTATTTCAGACTATCAGTACATTTGTAGTGGGTTTGTTCCCACCAGACTTATTTTAGTTGTACTATGTCAGTCGACTATATTTCTTATATTCCAGTCTTTCATTTCAGTTTTTACTTGTTATCTGTAGATGAGATTAGACATTGCTTGTTGTTATTAGACTTGTTAGATTTAGGACAGCGTAGCACGCTTCGTCAGGATCCATTAAATTGGGATATCCTCGGAGTCGTGTCAGCTGGCCAATGCCACGTGGCCCGGTTCCATAATATTTTGGGACTGGGGCGTGACAAACACCATTAGCTCCGGCCAACCTCTTCTTCTCCACCCGAAGCTCCACCATCTCCCACCTCCCTGCATTCTCTTCGGCGGCCAACCCAAGCACCACCACCATCATCATCAACTATCATCACCACCACCCGAGTTTCCTTCTCCGGCGGCTACTGCTCCTCCCGCCGAGCCACTACAACCTCCCATCCTCCCTCTCGACCTCGCCTGAACACCCCCACACAGCCCTCCCCCACCCAGCTCCTCCTCCATCTCCTCCACGTCTAGCTCTCCCCCTAAGTCCCGAGCACCACCACCTCGTCGTCGACGTCTTCGCCGTCGTCGTGCGTAGGTACGGTCCCTCCCCCCCGTGTACGTACGTATGTATGAATGTATGCATTTATGTATGACGATAGTATATTTGTATTGATATATACACATATATATACACATATGTATATATAAATATACATGTATTCAATGTATATATAAATATGTATATAATTTTGGTATATATATACACATATATATATATATATATAGTATATGTTTGGTAAAATATATTTTTGGTATATATATATATATATATATATATATATATATATATATATATATATATATATATATATATATATATATATATATATATATATACGTAGCATAATATACATATGTACTTATATACGTATTTAGTATATATTTTTAGTATATATATATATATATATATATATATGATGTATTTCTCGAACTGGTATATATATATACATATGTATACGTATTGTACGTGCATCCCTAGTACCTTTTTAATATATGTATTTAATTGGTAAATATTATGAGTGTACTTTGTATATTTAAATATATACCTCTGCTAGGGAACCCGAGTGTAAATACGAATACCCCGTAACTACACATGACCTTGTGACCCTGTGAACTGTTAGCAGACTATCATATGTACATCGACGTACTGGCAAGACCCGTATCATTGACTGTCTTATTGCACAGCAATTACAGACGCGACGCCCGTGCAACTTGACGCACACTGACCTTAGTTGACCAGTATCATACCTAGCATAGCCCTGAGTCCAGTGTATTTATAAAGGTGTTAGAGTAGTGTCTGATGCAATATTGTATTGTTTTATGATATATCTATAGGACTGTTGGATCATCCAGACGATATTCTGGAATAGGACATTGGTGTTACCAGCTAAGGACCCAAGGCAAGTAGATTCTCTGATAATTTTTCCAATTATTTGATAATATCTATAATTCCAGTATCTAGAAATGTTACATCTGATTCTTGACACTGTGCTACATGGACTAGTATATAGATTGGATCTGCAATCATGAGATATTATATTGATTATCGTATTGACATTGTACACGACATTGATATTTAGACCCTGTACATGATATATTGGATATTGCTCGTGTATCGTGACGTGTCCTGATTGGATCCACTATACTAGTTGGGGTCTGGGGAAATATTAGTAGATTATGTAATCATACCCAACTCTACATGCATCATAGCTCACCCCATATCTCACGTCGGGTGCGGCCTGACCATTACATGCCTCATAGCTGTTATATATGATTAGCCTGACCACTACTAGCATCATAGCTAACCAAATGGTTAGCCTGACCTTACATGAATCATAGCTAATCATATGTAACCAGCCTGATCTTGTCCCAAGCCGATCACATGATAGACTGATATTTCAAACACTTAGAATAGTTGCAGTTCTCTATTTTAGATCATATACTACATCACCCGTATATGATATTGTACCTTGTTCTTTTCGTTTCATATATGCACTGACTGTTTCATATTGTCTATATTGCCTGTCTCTTTACATTGCATGTCTCTTTATTTTGCCATTTTATTTATTCACTGTCTTCTCTCAGTATATAGCATTATCTGTTTATTGCTTTATAGTCCTTATCAATTAAATGGAAATGTTATTTGAGATGTACTTTGCTCCTTCCTGACTGGAAAATATTTTTCAGACTATGCCTAGAGGACTGGTGTCCGACACTTATGGACCACAGGGTGAGTAGCTGCAGACTTGGACTTGGTAGTTCAGTTGTGATTTCAGAAGGTTTAGCCGGAATCACTAGTTATCTAGTTAGTTCTTTTAGCATATTATTTTTGGTGTCGGATTTGTCTCCAGCATACTTGTTGAGACTTGGATTCTATTGTTGAGTTAGATTATTCTATTTAGACTTGTGTTACATTTTATCTTATCTCTTCGAGATCTCATTGTGCTGTAGTTATGTGATTGAGTATGTTGTTCATATTATTTTGTGATTATCCGTGTCTCCTTATGGAGTTGGATATCCATGTGAGATTGATTAGATAGTATCATGACCTAGACAGCGTTCTACCGTCGATGCTGCGGCGTAGGCTGGACGTACCCACGCTCTCGTGCCCCTATACCGGGTGCGGGTCATGACATCAGCAACCATAAAATATGCGACATCAAAAAAAATATCGCTAATTACGTCGCTAAATTAATTTAGCGATGTTTTTGGACATATTAGCGTCGTTTTGTGGCATCGCTAGTATGCCGTATTTTGGTAGTATTTGTAGTGGGTTTCGTATGCTTCAGCGGTAGAGAATATCATGTATGCCATGGTGTGTACAAGGCCAGACATCACTCACATAGTTGGCATGGTTAGTAGGTATCTCTCCAATTCTGGGAGGATAATTTAGAGTACAGTCAATTGGATTCTACAATACCTTCAGGGCACTGCTGATTGAAGAATTTTATTTGGTGGTGACGAGCTGAAGCTAGTTGGATATACTAACACTGATATGGCTGGAGATGTAGACACGAGGAGATCGACTTCGGGCTATGTGATAATGTTTGCTGGTGGAGCGGTATCGTGGTAGTCATGATTGCAGAAGTGTGTTGCTTTGTTTACGACAGAGACATAGTACATTACGGCGATGGAGGCTTGTAAGGAGTTATTGTGGATAAATAAGCTATTGTAGGAAATAAGATTAAAGTAAGAGCAGTACATTTTGCTTTACGATAGCCAGAGTGAAATTCACCTTGTAAAGAACCAGAGATTTCATAGTCGGTCCAAGCATATTGAGACTCTATATCATTGAATATGAGATATTCTTGAGAAGAATGACACGACGCTTGATAATGTCCCCATGGATGACAATAGAGCAGATATGTTCACGAAGGTTCTACCAAGAAAGAAATTTGAGTACTGCACGCGGATCATCAGTATGACGAGCTCCTCCACCTAGTTGGGAAGGGAGAGATTTGTTGGAGTAGGTGGGGTTCCCAACCTATGTGGAGAATACCGACGAGCGTCATCTGTGTGTCGGAGAAGCTCGAGAAGACGACGAATGCCATTCGGAGATTGAAGAAACTCGAAAAATCAGCGGAGCAGCAGTTCTTCCCAGGGGAGACAGAGTTCAGCCCGGACTCGGTACCCAGACCGAGTTTGGTCCCCCGGGGACAGAACCTCGGCTCGAGTTGCTCGCTTGCAAACCCAGAACTTGGGCCGAGTTCGATGTCGGCAAGCTGAAGCTTTTTTTTGGATGTTTTATATATTGTTGGATCACATCGCGCGGTCCAGATCTACAGGAAGATTGAGGGGGTATATATATATATATATATATATATATATATATATATATATATATATATATATATATATATATATTAGGTTTCTCCTAACCCTAATCCTAAGAGATATCATTGCAAAAGAAGGCACGAGTGTGTTGCAACTATTATAGAGAGGGAGAGGGGATTGACGACCAGTTCGAAAAGGAGATTGACGACCAGTTTTTTTATCTGAATTTTTCACGTAAAAACGCTTATATCTGCGTTTGATTCTTTTGTGATTGTTGGTATTTTGTTTATTTGTTTTTCTTCGATTATCTTGCAGTCTCTTTAGTTTTGGGAACAGTTTTCACGTTTAGTTCACAACAGGAATGTGTTTGATGCGATGGTAACAACTTTTTCTAAATTTTATATATGCCAAATATAATGACTTGAAAATAGTAATTAGATCCACGTAACTCGAATTGGATTTCTTTCTATAAGCAAATACGAGAAAGAGACGCATCTCCCTTCTTTAAATCAACAAAGTGATCATAGGCGGTCAAATATAATAAGAAAATTAACATTTGCATAATTACTTTTTGTTTCTTGGGATATATTCCATAGCAACATGTACAATCCAGTTCCACTACAGAAATTCAAATAGGAAAAAGTAAAAACTTATAATATAGATATGACATGTGTACAGATCCTTAAAAAAAATTTAAAATAAGATACATATAATTCAACAAATTTTATTGCTGAATTTTAAAAATTAAAAACTCAGTAAATTACTCTATGATTTTTTATGTAACAATCTCAACATAATTTCATTTAACTATAACAATTTCGACGTACACAATTTCGACGTGGTACGGTGGACCACGCTATATCATAAACAATTATTTCTCTCAATCTCAATTTATGAGACATTATCCATCACAAAGTATTCTAAGCCAAATTGTTCAATTACACCAAATTCGAGTGGCTCTTTTGGTTATCGAAAAAGTATATAAGATTTTGACTGGATGAGAGAAAATCAGTAGATCGAACCACGAATACGTATTATTCGTTCTATTTATAAAATGATGGAAGCTAAAAAAATAAGTAAATTAACCGACCATGAATCCACAAATTCAGTCCTTCGACTAACGTCAGTGTGTACGGACGATTAAATCTGTGGACGACACGTGACGTCAATTTCAGTTGCAATCATCCGTTCGGTACGGAAAGACGCACTCTAATTAACATATCCAGCTCATTAGCTCGAATTTTATACACTTTCAGTGTGTTTAATTGCAATGATTCATCAGCTTGTTCTGCAAGTCGACTATGTTACATCACTCCCCGTGCCAATGCCAGGTTTCATTATTTTCTTTTATATTTAAATTTGTCACCCTCAAAAGTCCTCTATTCTGAACAGAGTCCTCTTGTTATGCTTTCTAACATTACATGATTAAAATAAGGTTCCATATTTCATGATATATATATATATGAATCATGTATATGTGGACCAATAAAAAGTGAGAAAGAGAGAGAGGTTAAACGGAATATGAGTCATAGATTCATATTTCTATATGAACCATGTACATGTAGACCAATAGAAATAAATTTCTACATCCCATGTGCACCCATGTGCACTAGTACACTCTATTCCTATTGGTCCACATGTGCATTGGCTCATGTAGGAATATGAGCATATGGCTCATATCCTTTTTTTTCATATATATATATATATATATATATATATATATATATATATATATATATACGCAGAGTTCTGCGGGAGCTCTGTCGCTCACGACCGTTGGATCGATCGAACTCAAGCGAGCACGCGCGGGACGACTGATCCGACGGACGAGGAGAGGACGAAACTCTCTCTCTCTTTCTCTCTCTCTCTCTCTCTCTCTCTCTCTCTCTCTCTCTCTCTATATATATATATATATATATCAGAAAATTTGTAAAGTGAATATAAATATTAAAAAATTAGGTATATAGAAAAATGTTTGGTAAAATTAGCTGTAGAGAACAAAAATGTACATACTAAGAGTTTTATTTTTTTCTAATTTTTTATTTATATATATTTTTAAAACGCACATAATAAGTGTATTTTCAAATTTTTAATATTTTTTTTTTGAAAACGCACATAGTAAGTGTTTTTTCAATTTTTTTTTTCAAAGTCTATTTGTCCAGCCATAAACGTATAGACTCTCCATTCCTAACACTCAACTGTAATCCCAAAAAGAGAATACTCAGCCATTTCGGGTTAAGAAGATGTTCGATGCAAGAAGCATCTTGAGAAAAACTTTGATAACAAAAGCACGAATGCACCGCCAGATCAGGTTTTTGATCCATTTCACCAGCTGTAGGACGAGCCTAATCGAGAGAAAAATCTGAATCTATTATGCTTTCTTCACTTGGTAATATGTTCTCATACAATGTTGCTCCAACTTTCTTCTAGAGGGCCTAGCTGGCAAGCGATCCTAGTCCGCGGCAGAGAACAAGACAGCAAGCGAGCGTACCCTTGTTCGCTTCCTTTCAAGACAAAGAGGATAGTGCGCTTCTATGGTCCCTCGTCCTCTCTTCCCTGTTCTAGGGAGGATGGTGGCTATGAGTCGATTTGCAGTCCTACAAAATAAGTCGAATTCGACGTTCTCGAGAGCCGACCGAACACAACCCTCTTGTATTAGGGAGTGGCGCCAGATTCTCAGACTCTCACTCATACCTAATCAATACCGAAAAGCCTACCTGGATAGGGATAGACAACCCAACCTACAAAAGTCACCTTTGCCAGTGAGGCAAAAGTCTTCTTAGAATCGATACCAATCTGAATTTCCCTCAGAGGTTCCGTTCCATAGAAGGCACCACTTGAACTTGTGCATGCTTATACTAGGGAAGGAGCTTTCTGGGCCAAAAACTGTAGTATTTCATCAGAAGCATCCAGCAAGAATCGAACCTACTTGCCCGGTTAGACGCTTTAGCCATTCAGCCCTCAACCCATACATATTATCAGATTCGTTCTTTGTGTCAGCTTCTGCGAACCCAGTCTCAAAAGGAATTCGTCCACAGAGACTATTAGTAGACTTTAGAGGACTACGACTGATCCTTAAAGGTAAAAAAAAGTGCATGTCGTCTGGCAAGCCAAAAGCGGGTTCAACCAACGCAATGAACCAAAGAACTCAATCTCGTGCAATCTCAGAGGGCAAAGCGTAGCGAATTTCTATTACGATCCAACTTCGAGAAGTATGAAGCGCTCAGTCAAACAAGTCTGCAATCAAAGTTCATACTTGTTCATAATGGAAATGTATCGGACTACAAATCCTAGAATGACGGTTCGACCCCGTCCTTGGCCTCGGGGAGTGGCGAGCAGCACATAACTTTTCTCCTTATTCACATTTCTTTGACCGCTCGTCCTCCGAAGCAAGCTTTCCTATATTCCTTTCCGGTTCGTTCTAGCTCACTCGCACTTTAAAAGAAAGAGACCGGTCACACCTCTCATTAAGGAGTTCTTCCCTTATCGGGTGAAAGATCTTTCAGTGAAAATTCAGTAGTCGCGAGCTTTCATTGAAGTAAGTAGGGCTAACCGTAGCCGATACCGATACCGCAACTCCGTTCGGGCTTCAGTTAAGGGCATAACAGCGCCTCGCTGCTTCCTTCGGATCCTGACGTACCAGTAGGTACCAGAGGACCGTAGCAGTCCACTCGATTGGCGATTTTTCACAAATAATTGAGAATCGCATTTTCGAATCTAAAGCCAGAAGGTTTGGTTCCATTAAAGAGCGTTTCCACGGGGTAGAACCTCCTCAGGGAATATAAGGTTTTTATGAGGCTGATCCCTCTGTTTCCCAGCCTAGAAATTAAAGCCTATAATTCGGCCAGAATGCCATATCCCCCCGCCCACCCCTCTCAATCGGCGATATGCAGCAACCTCCCAGTTTTGAGCGTACGGGGGAGTCATTTATTTTTTGACAATAATAAAACGAAAAAAGAATCCATTTTTCTTTTTAGGCGGGATTCTGTTACCTAGTAATTAATGGCTTTTTTTTATTCTTATTTGGAGGCTTACCTGAGGGGTGATTAAGAGGCTCTGTCAAATTTGTAGTTTCAAAAACATCTTTGGCTTGCGAAAGTCTTTTGAATATTTTTTTTGAAAAAGCACTTAATAAGTACGTTTTTAATTTTTTTTTAACTTTAAATTTTCAAATTTTAAAAAAAAATTTAAATTTTATTACAGAAAAGAGATTTTATTTTTTCGAGAAAAGAGAAAGACGAAAAAAATAAAAATAAAATTATTTTTTTTCGTCCGTGCCACTTGACCGGACTGCTTTTGTAGCTTTTGAATTATTTTTCCTTTAAAAATTTTAAGGACGTTCTCATTATAAAGTAAGGAAATTATTATAAAAAAATTAAAAAAAAGTAACAAAAGAAAAAAAGAATATATATATATATATATATATATATATATATATATATATATATATATATATATATATGGAAAACGGAATATAAGCCACTCATATTGTCACGCCCCAGTCCCAAAATACGTAGGACCAGGAATACGTAACACGTCCAGCCGTATGTATATGAACTCCAATATATGGAAACCATATACACACGTACGCTGTACATGAATATCCAATCCACCAGTGGTAATATACTGTCACAACAAGTCACACACAATCTAGATCTCATCCACAGCACAAATAATAAGTAGGAATAAAGAGCTGAATAATAACTGAATATCCAAGATGAGTATCAAGTCTGATAGTCGGGTGGAAACAAATCCACTACAAAACGACTATACTGCAGTGGTAACAAAATCTCTAAACAGTAGAAATAAATCACAGATACTCTGAGGGTAAGTCCTCCTCAGTCTGGTAAGTATAGTCAGGTCCAGGTCCGTACGCTTGTGGATACTCCTGCTCGTCCATATCTGGAAAGGGACCAGGTCCTCAGAGGGACGTAACAAGATACATAATAACATGCCAATAAGTACTGAAATATAAACATCCAATGGGTCGCCTAACCGTCTAAGTGAATGCAGTTTGAGAACAACTTTTCCAACACGTGGGCTATCTGGCCATAATGGGATTGGCATGATTCTCTCGGAGAATCAGGGGCCTATCAGCATACCGTCTTTTGAACGACAGAGGCCGCCTATAATATATAGAGTGGTCATCAAACCGCGTATCTCCGGAGGAGCGTACGGGTGACAGAAAAGTGCAAAGGAGCCCAAATGTCTTACTTGTTGTTCTCCCCACCCCATGCTCTAAATATGCCACATCCATGACACGATAAAACCTCTAAATAATTGCCAGGTCTACTAGCATACAAAGTTTCTATTAACAGTCATCCCTAACGCACGACTCATACGTACATGAGGCCAGACCTGTCACGCAGTCCGTGATCTATATGAGACTCACAACTCGTGTAAGAACTGTGTCACGGCCAATGAATCTAATGATGCTCCATAATACTGGGGTGGTCTCATAAAGTAGGTCCAAAAATCTACATAAATAAACATCTATATAAGCAGAATTAAACATGCATGTATCCGCTGGAATATAAATAATTGTACAATGGCAAGGTATACTTGCCGAGCAAGAGTTCTGTATAGTGCAAGCATCCAATATATGTGCTTGGAAGAAGAAGTGGGATTATAGTTTGGGAGAGTTGTAATATATATATAGAGAATAAGAGGCGGTGGGGGAAATTTTGTGGTCTCAAAAATCCCTGTTGCTGCTGTTTCTTTCTTTCTTTCTTTGGCCTTGGTTTCGGTTGAGGGGTGTTTAGTAATACTAGTTTTAAGAAGCGGTGGAATGAGAAGGCTCACACGCACGGAGAAGGGAAATCAAAGTTGGCTTTTGCTACTGCTGCTGTTGATATTTTTTACGCGGGTTCGGGTGCAAGCGGGTAGTGGGTTTAGGAGTTGCGGTTTAATATCCAATAGGAATTATATATATATATATATATATATATATATATATATATATATATATATATATATATATATATATATATATATATATATATATATATATATATTCACAGAAAATTCTAAGAATTATATTGGTTCGTACGGTTGAGCTAGCAACTCTCCAAAGGGTCTCCTACATGGAATAAATTAGGAAAAATTTATAATGGCTCCATAAATCTCCTAAATGCACAAACACCTCAAATAAAATATATCTCCTCTATTTAGGTCATAACTAGTATAAATAAATAATTAATACGATTTTCAGAATTAGGGATTTTATATTCTACCCAACTTATAAAAATTTCGTCCTCGAAATTAAAAATAGGGTAGGGTCTTTCTATCTAATCTCTCTTGATCACAATCTAAAAGAATTCATCTCATGTTTAATAATGCAATTTATACCCAACTTAGAATTTATCCATCTATCACTTAAGGCTATATATTTAAGAAAACTATTCCTCGAATCATTTAATCATGTTATTCAATCCTCCGAAGTTTATACAAAATATATCACCTATGATATACCTTTAGGTACGGAAAGTAATCATCAAATAATGTGATTGGCCTATGGGGTATATCTAGTACTATCTGCATATCAAACTTATACCAAGCACGAGGTTTCGTCTTTCCGAAATAAGGAAGGACGGAAAATAATAATAACGAGTTCAAGGGGGAGGTAATAAATTAGAAGTATGGGGATCAAGGCGTTTAATGAATTCAAAAGGAATTGTCAAGGCAGTTGTGGATTAAAATCTATTTTGGAAATTCTTATTCACATGCTCGTATCGGTACAGTTATGTAACTGATACAATATGCTCAGACATATCTAGAGGGCAAATATATTCGTCTACTAATCACTACATATCTCAATCCACATAAAGTAGTTATACCAAGGGCGAACCAAGCGCACTAAGGTTAGCTAGACCTTAATACATTGATTCTGAAATGTATTAATGTATGCATCCATTAATACATATATCATGAACAAGCTCGATAAAAGACTAAGCTTTGCCAAACTTGGCTATAAAATAGCAGCATAAGTCAAGGTAGTTCAGAAAATAGGAATGCACTAGATTATGATAAGAGATGTTACAAAATAATTCAAGTCACAAAGAGATAAGACTCTACAGTCTCTACAGTTGTCATACTAATCCCTTGTCTAAGTTGCTAGTTGACCAAATAGGGTATGGGCCTCTAAATTTATAGTCTGGATAAACATTATCTTCTTATGCTAGCGTACAATTAATGTCATTCAACTATACTTTACTAAGGAGTCAAGAGGACTATGTGATACTAGGTTGTGAGGCATGCTACCCAACTTATAAAAATCTCGTACTTGAAATTAAAACTAAGTTATGGTAGAAAGTCAAGGATGGTATAAGGTATAAATTAACAAAGTAAATTTATACCTTGATCAACGAATAGGTTCAGAAAGCGTTCGTGCCTCTGCCGTCCTCGTGCTGCCAAGTTGATTCTTCCGGTCTATTTATCTGCTGGGCTGGCTTTGGTGCTGGAAGCGCTAGCCTCTGTGCTAGAGGTAGAAGTGTCAATGCTTGTTGCATAGGATAGTCTTTCCTCATATGCTGTCCGGAACCACATCTCATACATTGTCCTAGGCGAATTTGATAGTCCCTCATAATATGTCCACGTTTCCTACAATAATGGCAGTGGGGCTTCTCTGGGATCTGGTATGGTCCTGCTCTGTGTTGGTACTGTTGTTGCTGAGCTAAAGGACGTCGGGTAGGTCCTCCTTGTTGTGTTCTTGCTGGTCCTTGCTGCGTCCTCAGCTGACTTTCTTTTCCTCTGCTGATGGTTTCTTGCAATCTGGCTTCCGTCAGTAACTCGGCATAAGAGATCCGGGACTGTGAGCTTGTATAATGTTGGATCTCCTGAGTCAGTCCGCGATAAAACCTCTTAGCCTTGGCCAAGTCATCTGGTACCAGGGCAGCGCCATATTTACTAAGGCGACTAAACTCAGAATCATACTCATCCACTGTTATGTTCCCCTGCTCTAGGTAGAGAAACTGATCGTACAATGCATCTCTGACGGTATCCGGGAAGTACTTTCTTTCAAAGTACTCTAGGAACTGCTCCCAAGTCTGGTATGTACCCAACTGGCGCTCCATGGATTCCCACCAGTGATTAGCATTACCATCTAGAAGCGTCCTTACACCTATCATCCATAGTTCTGTAGGTAGCTGTGATGCCTCTAATAACTTCTGGGTGTGAGTGATCCAGTTGGTAGTCTCCTCTGGACTCTCAATGCCTTTGTACGGCTTCGGACCCATCTGTATAAAGTCTTTTACTGAACCAACTTTAGCTCGAGGTACTGGAGTTAGTGCTTGAGCTGGTACAGTAGTCTTTGTAGCCATCCTTTCAAGTTCTGCTAGAAACTCTTGTCTCTGTTCTGCTGTTTGCTGCCTCTGCTC
Source organism: Iris macrosiphon (assembly GCA_036927795.1). NCBI lineage: Eukaryota > Viridiplantae > Streptophyta > Magnoliopsida > Asparagales > Iridaceae > Iris > Iris macrosiphon. The sequence goes on from JAYESA010000003.1 coordinate 85,480,327, forward strand.
TGCAGCTAGGGTGGCGGCCTGTTGTCGTTGTTCCTGTATTATCATTTGGAAGAATTGGAACAGTTGTGCCTGGCCATCCTGCGGTGTCGATGAGACTGGAAGGTTCCCATTAGGTGGAACAGGAAGATCACATGGAACTAGATTGTGAATCTGTCCATCTGGTCCCGGAAGTCTAGGAGTTGTTGAGGTCCCTCCTTGAGTCTGACCATTGACTCTAGGAGTTGTGTCACCATTGGTGATAGTACATCCCTTCTGCATATCCATCTCTTTGCAGGTGATGTACACAACGTTTAGAAGAAGTACAAGAATCAAACAGGATGCAAGTATTAGATAGAATATAGAAGCATGAAATATGCTGGGGAATTGTCCGCGTATTTACAGTCAAAATCCCCAACATACTTGAAGTCTCTCCCCGCGTAAAACAGGACCTCAAGGTAGTTGGCGTAAAACAGAGATTCAAAGTAGTCAGTGTAAAACAAAGATTCAAAGAAGTTTGGCATAAAGTAAAGCTTCAGAGTGGTCCGCGTAAAGCAGAGAAGCGTAAATTAGAGCTTCAGAACTGTCCGCGTAAAATAGAGATTCAAGACTGTCGGCATAAAACACAGTTTCAAGCTGTCTGGCGTAAAGTAGAGATTCGAAGCTATCCGTGTAAAACAGGAATTTAAAATTATCGGCGTAAAACATGGCTTCAAAGCTAACCGTGTAAAAGTCTGCTATACTTCCTGCGTAAAGTCTGCGTAAAAATCTGCGCATAAAATCTGCCTGTAAAAGATCTGTGCGTAAAATCTGCCTAAAAAATTCTGCGCATAAAAATTCTGCTGCGTAAAGTCTGCCTGCGTAAAGTTTTGCATGCGTCAAGTCTGCGTAAAAAGTCTGCGTAAAGCTCGCGTAAATGGTCTACGCATAAAGGATCACTGCGCGTAAAAGTCTGAAATACGTTTTGCAGCGTAAAGTTGTACGAGGAGCTCTTCGTATTCCTCGGATAAATTTGTTAGACAAATCAGTGAACCTGACGTCTGACCAAAGTACTGCATGACGATCTAGAGGGCGACTGTGATGATGATTTTGCACAGAGACCCAAGTTATCGTTTAGTGGCATATTGGATACAAGTCATTTTTTTACGCATTCAAAAGGAAGAAAATGGAGTCTTCTGAATACGCTGCCTACAGGAACGAGTTTTTACGCTCAAAATAAGACAAAATCAACAAAGATGAGTTTTTACGCTTAAAAGAAGACAAAATCAGACGCCATGTCAAAAGTTGTTTCTTGCACAAGGCTCGAGGCATATCTCTGCATTTAATGCACGAGATTTGGTCATGGCTGGGGAAAGCTAAGGCTGTAACAAATACGCTCACATCACCATCCTTACATTTTATGTCTAATCGGTCTATTTTATGCTAGTTATCTATTATTCATGAATCATCAAGTTTACGCTGGGGTAGTTACCTACGTGGCTTGCATGACGTGTCATACGCAGATTTAGAAGTCTAAGGGAACGTGGGTGGCAGTTGTCATAACCACAGCGTAAAGGAGGCAATCTTCTTCGTAGTTTGGCCTTTTACGCCAACAAGTCAGTCATTTGGCTTTTACGCCAACCAGGCAGTCTTTTGGCTTTTACGCCAACAACAGTCATTTGGCTTTTACACTAACAAGGATAAAGGTTCTGGTCACAGGGTAAAGATTTTTTGGCATAAAACTTTGTTTTATCCAAATATAGGATGGTTAAAGGGAAGAATGAGGTTTCAGTCAAGCATGGATGAGATCCTTATACTCTATTTCTATACCCAGGCTTGGTCGGTACAGTTACGTAATCGAGACAATATATTCTTGACCTGCATGGGCCACCACCAAAAATATGTCACGCCCCAGTCCCAAAATACGTAGGACTAGGAATACGTAACACGCCCAGCCGTATGTATATGAACTCCAATATATGAAACCATATACACACGTACACTATACATGAATATCCAATCCACCAGTGGTAATATACTGTCACAATAAGTCACACACAATCTAGATCTCATCCACAACACAAATAATAAGTAGGAATAAAGAGCTGAATAATAACTGAATATCCAAGATGAGTATAAAGTCTGATAGTCGGGTGGAAACAAATCCACTATAAAATGACTATACTGCAGTAGTAACAAAATCTCTTAACAGTGGAAATAAATCACAGATACTCTGAGGGTAAGTCCTCCTCAGTCTGGTAAATATAGTCAGGTCCAGGTCCGTACTCCTGTGGATACTCCTGCTCGTCCATATCTGGAAAGGGACTAGGTCCTCAGAGGGACGTAACAAGATACATAATAACATGCCAATAAGTACTGAAATATAAACATCCAATGGGTCGCCTAACCGTCTAAGTAAATGCAGTTTGAGAACAACTTTCCCAACACGTGGGCTATCTGGCCATAATGGATTGGCATGATTCTCTCGGAGAATCAGGGGTCTATCAGCATACCGTCTTTTGAACGGCAGAGGCCGCCTGCAATATATAGAGTAGTCATTAAACCGCGTATCTCCGGAGGAGCGTACGGGTGACAGGAAAGTGCAAAGGAGCCCAAATGTCTTACTTGTTGTTCTTCCCACCCCATGCTCTAAATATGCCACATCCATGACACGATAAAACCTCTAAATAACTGCCAGGTCTACTATCTTACAAAGTTTCTATCAGCAGTCATCCCTAACGCACGGCTTATACGTACAGGAGGTCAGACCTGTCACGCAGTCCGTGATCTATATGAGACTCACAACTCGTGTAACAACTGTGTCACGGCCAATGAATCTAATGATGATCCATAATACTGGGGTGGTCTCATAAAGTAGGTCCAAAAATCTACATAAATAAACATCTATATAAGCAGAATTAAATATGCATGTGTCCGCTGGAATGTAAATAATAGTACAATGGCAAGGTATATTTGCCGAGCAAGAGTTATGTATAGTGCAAGCGTCCAATATATGTTCTTGGAAGAAGAAGTGGGATTATGGTTTGGGAGAGTTGTAATATATATAGAGAGAATAAGAGGCGGTGGGGGAAATTTTGTGGTCTCAAAAATCCCTGTTGCTGCTGTTTCTTTCTTTCTTTCTTTGGTCTTGGTTTCGGTTGAGGGGTGTTTAGTAATACTAGTGTTAAGAAGCGGTGGAATGAGAAGGCTCACATGCGCGGAGAAGGAAAAGCAAAGATGGCTTTTCCTACTGCTGTTGTTGATATTTTCTACGCGGTTCGGGTGCAAGCAGGTAGTGGGTTTAGGAGTTGCGGTTTGATATCCAATAGGAATTTTATATATATATATATATATATATATATATATATATACATATATATATATATATACATATATATATATATATACATACATATATCTATTTACAGAAAATTTTAAGAATTATATTGGTGCATACGGTTGAGCTAGCAACTGTCCAAAGGGTCTCCTACATGGAATAAATTAGAAAAAATTTATAATGGCTCCATAAATCCCCTAAATGCACAAACACCTCAAATAAAATCTATCTCCTCTATTTAGCTCATAACTAGTATAAATAAATAATTAATACGGTTTTCAGAATTAGGGGTTTTTACACATATTCCTATATGAGCCATGCACATGTGGACCAATAGGAATAGATTTCTACATCCCATGTGCACAATATGAATTGATTCCTACATCCCATATTCACCCATGTGCACTAGTACACTCCATTTTTATTGGTTCACATGTACATTGGCTCATTTAGAAATATAAACTTATGGCTCATATCCCTTTTTTCATATATATATATATATATATATATATATATATATATATGTGTGTGTGTGTGTGTGTGTGTGTGTGTGTGTGTGTGTGTGTGTGTGCGCGCGCGCGTGCGTGTGTGCGTGCGTGCGTGCGCGTATTCACTTTTTTTTCATTTATTTTTGCCTCCAAATATGTATTTTTTATTTTCTTACTTTTAAAAAAAAATACAAAAACAAAAATAAAAAATTTGAAAACGCACCTACTAAGTGCAAAAAAAATTTGAAAACAAAATTTTAAAAATATTCAAAACATAATTTCTTTATTGATTTTTTTGTAATTTTTTTAGCTTAAAAAAACATTTTAAAATATTCAAAACGTACGTACTAAATAAGTTTTGGTGAATACGCACTTTGTATGTTTGTATGTATTTATTCTAATTTTCCAAACTTTTTTTTCTACATATAATTTATTAATTTCTTTATTCTCTGTACAATTTGTTTTTTTTTTTTAAATTTTAAAGAAAAAAATAAAAAATGGACAAATGGAAACACACTTATCGTTTTAAAAAAAATATTAAAAAAATGGTAACAAAAAAAATTAAGTAATAATAAAACTTTCAATTTTATTTTAATTTATAAAAATTGCAACAAAATTATATTAAAAAAATTTAAAAATTTGAAAACTCAGTATGTAGGAAAAAATAAAAATGGACATAGTATATGCGTTTTCAAAAAATTTTTTAGAATTATTTCTTAACGTAAACAGAAATAATAATAATAAAATATTAAAAACGTACTTACTAAGTGCGTATTCTTCAAATCGCACTTACTATGTGCGTTTTTTGTTCTCTACAGCTAATTTTGCTAAACATTTTTCTCTATATCTAATTTTTAAATATTTCTATTCTCTGTAAAAATTTCTTATATATATATATATATATATATATATATATATATATATATATATATATATATATATATATATACGGCATATCTAGAAGCAGGATCTTGCCACAAAGTGCCAAGACGGCAAAATTACTTGAAAAATGTTCAAAGAAGCATTCTAGGAGCAATACCTTCCACCTGCCGTTAGACAAAGAAAGGAAGATGAGTTTACCGAACTTAAGCAAGGGAGCAAGTCCGTCGAGGACTATGAATCGAAGTTCTCCAAGCTTGCTAAGTTCGCTAGCTCATTGATTCCAAACGAGTGGGTCCGTACACACCAGTTCATAAAAGGCCTGAACGATGACCTGAGGAAGGACGTTATGAATCAGGAGTGTACATCATACATTAAGGCCTTTGAGACAACGATGCAGAATGAACATTTCACACAACAAAGTACTGCGAAAAGGGCATCAACAAATCGGAACCTTCCTGCTAAAAGATATCAAGATGGAGAGAAAAAGATAGAGGGCGATCAGCGTCCTAGGCTTGAGTGCAGCTATTGTGGCAAGCAAGAACACGCAGTAAAACTTGTCGTGTTGTTAATGGGATGTGATAGGTGGTACTTCAGCATTTTTATAATGAAAGTGGAATCTATGGGTCAACTACACCAACTAAAACATAAAGCATACGAAAAGAGGGGGGGGGGGGGAGGGTTCGGGGGATCGTCAATGGCCTATGAAGTGAAAACTTCCAAGAAGTAAATTTTACGAAAAATTTCGTTCAGAGCAACAAAAATACCAAAAATCTCACTCAGAGCATTCAAGTTTAAAAATTTCCAAAAATAGCATCAGAATACCATTCCGAAGGACGTTTTACGTTTTTTCGTTAAAAAAAACTTCGTAAAAAAAACTCCGTCAAAAAAAGTACAAATAAATAATAATAATAATAATAAATGAAAAACGCCCTTTGGAAGGACGTTGGAAGGGCATTTTTCCTAGGAAAAACGTCCTTCCAAAGGACGTTTTCCTTTGTTTTTATTATTTTTTCTCTCTCCTCTCTCATTCATACTCTCTCATCTCTCATCCTTTCTCTCTCTCTCTCTCTCTCTCCCACTCACTCTTCTCTCACCCGTCCACTCTCTCTCTCTCTCTCCTCTTTCTCACTCACTCTCTCTCTTCTCTCACTCACTCTCTTCTCTTTCTCTCTCACTCTCACTCTCTCTCCTCTTCTGTTCCGCTCGTCCCTCTCCTGTTCTCCTCTCTTTTCTCCTCTCATGTTCTCCTCTCCTCTCTCCTCTCTCTCCTCTCTCCTCTCCTCTTCTCTTCTCCTCTCCTGTTCTCCTCTCCTCTCCTCTCTCTCTCTCTCTCCTCTCCTCTCCTCTCCTCCCCTCATGTCCTCTTCTCTCTCTCTCTCTCTCTCTACTTCTCTTCTCCTCTCATGTCCTCTTCTCTCTCTAATTCGTGACCACTTTTTTGTCCTCTTCTCCCGTAAAAGAGAGAGAGTGGGAGTAAAAATACAAATCTGAAGTAACAGATCCCACTTTTTTACGGTATCATCGCAAAAAGAGAGAGCAAGAGTGAGAGAGAGAGAGAGAGCAAGGGTGAGAGAGAGAGAGAGAGAGAGAGAGAGAGAGAGAGAGAGAGTGTGAGAGAGAACGAAACGTGAGAGAGAGTGTTAGGGAGAGAGAGAGAGAGAGAGAGAGAGAGAGAGAGCAGAGAGTGAGTGGGAGAGAGAGCGGGAACGAGAACGAGAGAGAGAGAGTTAGCACATAGAGACAGAGAGTAGAGAGTGAGATGAGCGGGAACGAGAGTGAGAGAGAGAGAGAACACAGAGAGTAGAGTTAGCGAGCGAGTGAGTGAGTGAGTGAGTGAGTGAAGCGAGAGAGAGAGAGAGAGAGTTAGCGGATGAATGAGAGAGAGAAGAGAGAGAGAGAGAGAGAGAGAGAGAGAGAGAGAGAGAGAGAGAGTGTGTGAGTGAGAGAGAGGAGAGAGAGAGAGAGAGAGAGAGAGAGAGAGAGAGAGTGTGTGAGTGAGAGAGAGGAGAGAGAGAGAGAGAGAGAGAGAGAGAGAGAGAGTTAACGATTTAAAAAAAAATAGGTGAGTGAGAGAGTGAGCAGAAAGAGAATAGCAAAGAGAGAATAGAGAAGAGAGAGAGTGTGAGTGAGAGAAGGAGAGAGAGAGTGTGTGACTGAGAGAGAGGAGAGAGAAAAAAAATTAAAAAAAGGAAAATGCCCTTTGGAATGGTGTTTTTCCTAGGAAAAACACCCTTCTGAAGGGCGTTTTCTATTTTTATAAAAAAAAAAATTGACAAAATTTTTTTTTGACGAATTTTTTTTAACGAGAAAGCCTAAAACGCCCTTCCGAATGGCGTTCTGATGCTATTCTTGAAAATTTTTAAACTTGAATGCTCTGAGTGGGATTGTTTGTATTTTCGTTGCTCTGAACGAAATTTTTCGTAAATTTTATTTGTGGGCTAGTAAATATTATATAAAAAATCTTTTTGAATGATAGATGAGCTTAGACTATTTGGCATTATGGGGCACATGGCACCTACTACTGTTGTTTCTCTGTACGTATTCTCCACTTGCATCCCAGGACCCAACATAACATTATGTGCATTTGCACATTCTACCTGGCATGTTTATACTTTAGCACTTTTATGATAATTTTTACTCCGGGGTTTAGAAACTACTCAAAATATTAGCTATCCAAGTCGTACGTATATCCTCATATTTTTTTAGATGTCCGACAGAACACTCAGAACTTTGTGCAGGGTGCATTGCATGCCATTTGGACCCACTGTTTTTTAACTCCCATCATTTATAAATAGAAGAAATAATACGTCACTGTGGATCGATCTACCGATCTTTCGTCACACAGTCAGGGTCTTATGTCTCTCCTTGATAACCACAAAAGTCACTCGAGTTTGGCATATCCTCACGTAATTAAAAATTAATAAATTTTAACTTAATCCACGTGACAACGTTATCTATCACAAATTCTAATTTAAGTTATTTCTCAATAATTATTTTTACATACTTGCACGTTATATATATATATATATATATATATATATATATATATATATATATATATATATATAATGCGACTTAGAAATAACTCAAAAATGTGAAAGAATAAGAAAGCCCATATAACCATAGGGTCCTTCTACAATACAAGCATGTATCGATATTGTTAGTCCCGAAGTAAGATCAACGAAGAAGAGGTAGCCACAAAGTAGAGACTCACACAAGAGTTTGTCTCTACAAACTCCAGAAGAGAAGTTTGTGCACTGAGTTTCACACAAGAGTTCCTCTTTAGTGACACACAACCCCACAAAAGCATTTAACAAGGAACAAGTTACAAACTGACAACCCAAAGAAAATACAAATACAACAAGAATCAGAAAACCGTTCTTCCCTTTATGTTCGCAGACGCTACACCGAGAAGAACGGGAACAAGAACAGAAATACAATTAAGAGAACTCATGCTGGGGTGATCAAAACCACCAGAGCTCAAGACAAGATTCGTGCTATACAATGATCTGCTCCCAGGATCCAGCAAGTTCATACGAGAACTTCTGGAATGCTCTTGGTCACCTTCGGATCACTCGAAAGATTCCTTTGGAAGAACGCTAAAAAACTGCCGCAGGTTCTGCTGGTGCTCTCGATTTTTCTCTCACTTTTTTAAATTTTCTAACACACTAAATATTTGATAATAAACGAAAGAAATGAAACTAGGTTTATACAAAACCCTTTCTTTGGTTTACAAATAAGAAGTACAATTAATCTTATACGAGGATGTTAAGTACAAAATTTAATCTGGGTAAATATTGCTATAGGAGTCTGATCTGTGGTCGATCACTTTGTCCCTTGGACCACACGATAATGAAGAAGTGTTGTAGAAGAAGGAGAAGCTTCAAAGATCGCAAGAGGGAGTGGATGCTCGATGCCAAAATCGTTGATCACTACTCTCTATCTGTGCTCTAGATTCTTCTCTCTCAAAACTAAATTTTCGACCTTGGACCTACGTGGACGTAGGTCTCTATTTATAGAGTTTAGTGACAATAACCGTCCAGTCGACATAGAAGTCGAACAGTGGAGAGTGTGGCACTTTTTATGTGGCGGTTATAATAACTGCCACCCACGTATAAATGATCTTATGAATCCACGTATGGCGTGAGTCCCATAATGAGGTAACACGTATAACTGCTGCGAAGATCACGACATGCAAGCCACGTAGGTAACTGCCCCTCGCATAGAAAAGGTTAGCGTAGAAGCCAATGACTGTCACCATGGCGTAGAAGCCAAATAGTTATCAAGTTAGCGTAGAAGCCAAGTAGGCATAGAAGCCCAGTAGGCGTAGAAGCCTGATGCTGTATGGATAGGTAGCTAGCGTAAGGACAGCCGGTTATCCTTGCTTGACTGAGATCTTGAGCGTATTCTGGACCAAATAGCCTTATCACGCACCAATGCAAATATAGCCTGAGTTGGCGTATTCCGAGGAGATAGCATACGGCATGCTCCTGTGGCTGAAAATATCCAGGTCGACGTATTTCAAGGAGATAGCGTACAGCGTGCTCCTATAGCTGAAAATAGCCTGATGGCGTAATATGCAGAGGTGTTGATGTGGACGTATTAGCCATAATTATGGGTCACCCAGTCTTTGAAAGTAGAACCAAATCTCGTGCATTAAATGCAGAGATCTGCCCCCATCACGCACATTAACTGCAGAGATGTGCCTCGAGCTCTGTACGAAGAGCAGCTTTTGACGTGACGGTTCGTTTCATCTCCTGCTGAGCGTAAAAGCTCACAGCTGCCTGCATAAAACTAGGCAGCGTATTCCCTTGAATGCGTAAAAGCAATTTGTATCAAGAAAATGTCGCTAAACGATGGTCTGGGTCTCTGTGCTGAATCATCATTACAGCCGTCGTCTGGATAGTCGTGCAGTACTCTTTGTCAGGAGTCAGGTGTTTGTGGTATTAAACGAAAGAATGAAAATATATTCAATATGGGGTTTACACGGAACCCGCCTTCTTTTGTTTACAAACAAACTTATATAATTTGATCCTATACGAGGATATGGGAGTACAATTTATTTAATCTGGGTATATATTGTTATAGGTGTCTGATCTGCAGTCGATCACTTTAGCCCTTGGACCACACGATGTTGAAGAAATACCGTAGAAGACAGGAAGCAGCTTCGAAGGTTGCAAAAGAGGGTGGATGCACGATGCCAAAGTCGTCGATCCCTACTCTCTGCCTGAGCTCCGGGTTCTCTCTCTCTCTCTCTCTCTCTCTCTCTCTCTCTCCACCGTTGGATCTGGTACTGGATCTCTTGATCAGTTTTCAGACCTAACTTCTTTGACCCTCCAATTTTTCGACCTTGTTCCTCATTGATAGAGGTCTCTATTTATAGAGTTTTAGTGACAGTGACCACTCTGTCGGTGTAGAAACCGAGGAGTGGAAAGTATAACACCCTTTTACACAATGGTTAAAGTAACCAATGCCTGCGTATAGATGATCTTTTGAATGAGCGTGTGACGCGGGTCCAACTAAGGGACACAACGCATATAATCGCTACGAAGATCATGGCGTAAAAGCCACGTAGGTAGGTATCCATTGTGTAGAAGAGGTTGGCATAGAAGCCAAATGTCTGTCACCATGGCATAGAAGCCAAATAGTTATCAAACCGGCATAGAAGCCGAACAGGCGTAGAAGCCGAACAGGCGTAGAAGCCGAGGGTCGTAGAGGCCGAACAGGCGTAGAAGCCGAATGGGCACAGAGGCCGAGTAGGCGTAGAAGCCGAACAGGCGTAGAAGCCGAGTGGTCATAGAGACCGAGAGAGCACAGGAGCTGGGTGGGCGTAGAAGCCGCGGCGTACCGTGCCAGAGTGCTGATAGGGACGTCTTAGCCGGAATTATGGCTTTTGAAGATATAATCAAATCTCTTGCATTAAATGCTGAGATTTGCCACCATCTTGTGCATTAAATATGGAGGCGTGTTCTTTGACGGTCTGCAACCCTTTCTGCGCACCAGTCGCAGAGACGTGCCTTGAGAAACTGTCACCGCTCTGTGCATTAGATGAAGAGACGTGCCTCGAACCCCATACGGAGTACAGCTTTTGGTGTGGCAGGCGATTTTGTCTACTGCAGAACGTAAACAGCTCGCGTTTTGCCGGTGTAAACAAGGCAGCGTATCCCTTCGTGCTTGTAAAAGCAGTTTACGCGAAGGAGAGCGGTATTTGATAGCCTGGGTCGCAGTGCTGTGCCATCATTATAGTCGTCGCCTGGGTAGTCGAGCCGTATCCCTTTGTCAGAAGTCCAGACGTCAAGTTCATTGCAGGATCTTCATTGCAGGGTCTGACAGGTTCACCTCAGAGAATACGAAGCGTCTCTTGTACACCTTAATACTGCGTCTGAAAGAGGATGAGGCGATGAAGCACCCTGTTTTACGCTGAAGCGGCTTGGACGTACTGTTTTACGTGGATGGTCCTTCGAGCTTTTATATTTCACGCTGCGTTCTTGGCAGAAAGAGCTCTGTTTGCACGTTTGATGGCTCTTAAGGCCTCTGCTTACGCCGCTCTGCACCAATACGCCGCGTATAGTCATCCGGCGTATTTTTTATGCTTCTATAAGACCCCCTTCAAAGCTTTCAAATTCCTCAAAATTTGGAACGCTTTAAATGAAGCATGAACTGCACCTCGTGACTCAAAACGTTTCTGAATGGAGCGTTTGAAACGGTCGATGCTGTCTTTATAGAGGATTTATTGGGGACCGGTGTGACCTCTTTCGCCTATAAAAAGGCTGGGGGAGTTAACCTGTTCTCCCCATATTTCTATTACCACGCAGAGATGATCGCCGGAGTTCGCCGGGTCGATCTGAGGAAGAAGAAGATCATGTTCTTCCAGCGTGTAAGGAGCCAAAAAAGACGGCGTCTTCGAGCAAGTATCCACTGCAACGATGGATCATGGAAGAATATCTTAGCCTCCCTTGCTCAGAATAATCAGCAACTTTATATGGCTATTCTTCCAGGAGAAGGAAAGGGTCGTATTAGACCACACGGCTTGCAAGCGGTGTCTTCTCCTGTTACCTCCAGGAGTGAGAGCAGCGACTAGCTCTGACCTTGGGCATTGAGTTGAGTAAAATATCTCAACTCAATCTGTCACGGCGCATGGAGCGAGAGATTTGCATAATTTATGCAAGCCCCAACTCTGTCGTTCTCTCACCGTTGATCATTGCCATGTCAATCAGTTTGCTGGAACTGACTGACTGCCGGAGAAGATGGATGAAGAATTGTGCCCCTGCGAGAACCTGTCAGAACAGCTTCTGGGCAATCTTCAGACGATAATGAGGGGCCCCTTTGTCGACGGAGTTTCCCTCAGATGTAATCATGAAAATGAAAAGAAAACCCTTGTAGATTGGATTTCCCTCATATGTAATCATGACTTTAATCTTTAATAAAATCGTCTTACTTCTTCATATGATCATCTTGCCATACGTTGCTGTAAAGTCTGAATATGTGTAGCTTCGACACATCTGATTCTTTATGCCAACTTTGTATAGAAAGAGTGCTAGGTCCTGTCCTTTACGCATAGCGAATAGTCCATAGAACGCTGTTTAAGCAGTTTGAACATTTAGAACTATCCTGTTGCTAGGACTGAGGGACCGCGTAGAGCTCTGAACTGTTGCTTCTGATGAACAGAACTTTTGTTCAGACTTCGTCTTCAAGAACGACCTCTCGAAACTCCCTTGGAACAGGGTCGAGGTTTTGTCTGTCAAACTGAGTTTGCCATCTTGATAGACGAGATGTTCAGACTGGAGTCTGGATGAACCTCCAATTTTGGACCCGAGAAGAGTAATTTATCAATGTTTGAACTCTGTATGTTTCGGGTACTTTGGGGTCAAGAACGAGTATCTTATGTGTGAACTCTTTGCAATTGACCGCTTTGGGGACTGTTCGGATATGCGGAAAGTCGTGGAGCATGAAATCATCAGTCTGTAGCCTCTGGGCGTAAAACACCATCGAGCGTGAAATCATAGACTTGTGGTTCCTAAGTGTGAAGTCGTAGGTTTGTAGCCTCTCGAGCATAAAAGCTACCGAGCACAAAGGCATCCGGGCGTAAAACCATAAACTTATAGCTGTCGAACGTAGAGCCGTAGATTCGTAGCTATCGAGCGTAGAAAGCTCCTTTAGCGTAGAACTGTAGATCTGTAGCCTGTGAGCGTAGAACACCATCGAGCGTGAAATCATAGACTTGTGGTTCCTGAGCGTGAAGCCGTAGGTTTGTTGCCTCTCGAGCATAAAAGCTACCGAGCACAAAGGCATCCGGGCGTAAAACCATAGACTTATAGCTGTCGAACGTAAAGCCGTAGATTCGTAGCTGTCGAGCATAGAAAGCTCCTTTAGCGTAGAACTGTAGATCTGTAGCTCCTGAAAAGAAAATTTCTCCGAGCGTGAAGTTTGCGGATCTGTTGCTTCTGAGCGTAAACTGAGCGCCACCGAGAGTGAGATCATCGATTTAATATCTGCTGAGCGTGAAGTCGTAGGTTTGTAGCCTCTCGAGCATAAAAGCTACCGAGCACAAAGGCATTCAGGCAAAAAATCATAGACTTATAGTTTGCGAGCGTAAAACCGTAGATCTGTTGCTGTCGAGCGTAGAAAGCTCCTTTAGCGTAGAAACCGCCGAACTGCTTTGCGCGAAGAATTTTCTATGAATTCGCTGACTGTCCGTCTTTCGAGAGTAGTGGGCTGACGTAGTACCCAATCATAACCAAATATTTAATTTTGTGGGATTTGGTTGGGGTTTCGAGGAGCCCATCTGAGGATTCGAGGAGTCGACCCAAACTTTATATATATCCTAGCTTTTGAGAGAAAAACTTTTTATCCGTCTTCTGCGAAAGAGAGCTTTGATTGCTTGAGTTTTTTCCCCTCTTTCTTTCTCCGAGCACTCCGAGTTTCCAGAAATGGCGCCAAAGCAAACCCCCTCCACTAAGGGAAAGAGTATAGGCTCTTCCTCTCGTTCTTATCCCAGCGAGAGAGTCTTCGATCGGGCAAGGTGAACTTCCTTCTGAGCGAAGGATCCTGCCGACGAGTAGCGCACTCGGACTTAGAGGTATAGCCATTGGGAATGACAAAGAACGACGAAAAATCCTTCGCACACGTTGAACGTGACCGCGCTAGGTCGTCTTCTGTGCTGATAGCCTCTTCGAGGAAGATGACGCACGGAGACGTTTTCATCTTTTACGCCCATATTTCTAATGTGTCAGCTAAAAACTCCATGTCTTCGCAGTTATGAGCGTAAAAGCTCTGGCTGCCGAAGACTTGGTGTATACTATAAAATTTTAGTTTTACGCTTTGGATGGGACCTCCGGCGTAATAACTAGAATTTTAACAGTCTGGCGTAAAGCACGGACCGTATACCGCTAATTATGCTTCAGGATGTGATTTCTGGCATAAAATGACCAAATATTTTAAGTCTTGGCGTAAAGCACAGACTGTCATCTCTTGGTCTTTTTGTTGCAAGATTCGTAATGACGTGTTTTTCTTGCACTCTCGCAGTTAACTTGCAGGAGTCTCCACTGGCTGAGGTGATGGGTTCTGCTGCCGGGATGCTGCACTCGAACTACCTGGAGGATCTGTCGCACGTGACATTTCCTATCTCCGGACCCCAGTACCCTGAAGGAAGGGGGATCTTGATATCGGCTCAGGGCGAGCGAATGCTGCTGAGCATGATCAACGGGGAGCCCCTAACGTACGTAGACGGGGAGCAGTATATCAAGCCGGCCTTTCTCTTTGGGGACATGATAGACAAGCAGTCCGAGACGAAGTCCAAGAGAGAACCCTGGGTTTTCCCTGCCGAGAGCATGGTCTTGTATCTGCCCACGATGCCGAGAGATTATCCCATCTCAGCTTTCTTCCATGCCACACATCGTAGGAGGATGTCGTGGACGCTGACTCCTGATCTTCACGGAAAGCCGGGAAAGATCTTTCACCTGAAAGGAGCTGACCAGGGGTCGTTTGTCAGCCGCCCTTCTGGTGTCGTGACGTTGTTCAGGGGACTGTGCCCGGGCAGCGTCCCGAGTGAAGACATTTCAGTGATCCAGCCGGTCCAATTGCCGACTTTTTGCAATGACTTTATGGTGCGAGAGGGGGTATATCCCAAGGAGAATCCTCGGTGCAATGGGTGGATCACCCCAACAAACCTCCGATGGTCCTGCCTAGTTGACTGGGCCTTGAAGCATTTTCGGAGTGAGTTGGAAGTCATTGGACTGTATGCCGCCGTGAGCGTGACGAGTGTCGGGTTGTCTCCCAACCCTAACCTGTTTCTGGCGCTGATGGAGCGATACATTTCGCTCACCGGGACCTTCGCCACTCCACTGGGGGAGTTGGGGTTGGCCCTTCACGAAATGACAGCGATCTCGAGACTGCCGATGGGGGATACTCCGTATGAAGAGTATGTTCCCACCAACCGGGAGTTGGAGGACTCGGACCCTCGGGTTGTGGAGGTGTATCAGGAGCTGATGTGCCACTACTTCGTGTGCACTGCTTTTTATAATAAGCCTTCTGACTTGGCTCATACCACTAAGTGGATGTCCTACCTCTTCTTCCACCGGGCCAGGGCCGTCAAGTCGGTGAAGGTTTCGGGAGACAAGCATGAGCCAGTGAACTGCTTGGGCGTGCTCAGTGCCCAGGTCGTCGAGGATCTTATGGAGGAGGCTAAAGCTCCAGATCAGCTTCTCAATGACGGGGTAGGAAAGTACCCTGAAGGCACTAAGGCCTATAGTTACTTGAGGCGCTGCCGCAGGCCTTTGTCTGAGGAAGCCAAGCTGGCTGGCTTTCTCTCCCTATGGCTGCGTCGAGTAGTGGTGCCCGGTATCGCGTCCGCGGACCGCATTCACCGGAACATCCTGTGGCCCACCATCCGTCTGGTGTTCGGGGCAAGGCTGGGCTTGCTCCCTGCCATGGTGATGAGAACATAAAATATCATATTTTTATTCCTTAATGTATACTCCTTTATGCTCATTTAATGTCTAAAGATACTCATTATTTTTATATTTTGATCTAGGATACAATTGGAGTCACTAAAAGCAAAATGGAGCTAATTATCAATTCTGGACAGTTCTGACACCTTGTAGAAAAATGGTCATAACTTGCTCATCCGAAGTCCAATTGAGCTGATCCAAATTGATTCGGAAAGCTAAGTGATAGAGGCACAATTTTGCTGTTTTGATTTTCCCGAGATTCTGGCTACATCATGGACCAAATTACGCTTGAAGTTGAGACAACTATGCTGTGCACAAAAAGTGGAGTTGATATAACCATTTCCCAACTTATTCAAAGATTTTATTTTATTGTTGGGTTGTTGTAACTCTTAGAGGATTTTTGGGAAGATATTGTGATCTTCAAACACTTATTTAGATTGTATAAAAGGGGTAGAGCTCAAGAGGAAAAAGGAGAACAACACACAACTCTTCTTCCTCTTCTCCAATATTCTTTTCAAGTTTTCTTGAACATGCGGAGCTAAAAGTCTTGTTGGTCGAAGAAAACGGAAGCCTCGGAATGAATAAAAACTTGTGAGATCTAATATGTATTTATATTTTTAATTTGTGCTTTGAGTATCGAATGTTTTCTTATGCATATTTTCATGATTATCTTGTTTAATGACTAGGATGCATACTAGTTTATTATTCATGACAATCTAATGCTAAATTAGATATCGAATCCGTAATTGTTCGATCCCTCTAATTTGTGAAGCAACCAAGATTTAATGAACTGCTTTGTTTTATTAGATCTTAGGAGGAAAAATTTTGACAAAATTAAATGCAACCGCGTGTGCTTGTGTTATTTTGCTTCATCGATCTCATCGAGTTTAATACGCTACTAGATTAAACCTTTAGCGCTTGTCTGGGGTTGTTTAGTAGTTAAGGTTAATTAGATCGCTTGTTTTTAATTAATTGTGGCTAAAGGAGATAGGAAAATAATTCCAGCGATGAATATTCAAAGTATGAATTAATATATACTTGCATCGATGATCAGTTTTAAGATTTCAATGGTGGATGTTGACTGAGACCAACATTTATTTCTTTAATTGTTTTAATACTTTAATTATTTTTAGCTATTTTTAATTTGATTTGATCCAAAACTCTCCCCCCATCTTATTTCATATTGCATAAAGATCAAATTAATTACTCTTCGTGGGAACGATCCTTACTCTCACTACTACATAGTATTTCAAGAGTAAAGGTTTTATTTTTGGGTGCCTACGACAGCACGCCACATGGTGTGCCGTATACAGGCTGGAATGAGAGCCATGACTGACGGACTGCCCGTCGATGAAGCTCGACGTGATAGCTTTCCCCGGGTAGAGTTACCATACCTGTACTTGATGGGATGGTTAATTCTCCACAACCCCCGGGTGATGTCTCCCGGTCCTGGTAGCAGTGCGGAGGGTAGTTTCTTGCTGAACTACAAGGACTCCCTCTGGAACGTGAACACAGTCATGGACTGTCGGCTGGCGCTGAGCCTCGGTCATTGCTGGAAGCTCCTCTGCACTGTCCCTTCTGTACATCGCAATCAGTCGGGGATTAGGCTTGAGGATTTAGGCGGAGAAAAGACCAATCTTTCTCCGGAAGCTTTTAATTGGTTGGTCTGCATCAGACCCTCCTATTTGCTATACAGAAGCGAGGATCATTGCTTCTTCGAGCCTTACTTGCCCAGTCGGTTCGCCAGGCAGTTTGGGTACGATCAGCTGCACGTGGGCAATGCCATCACCAGCTTCAGGTCCAGGGGCGGACTCATTGATGGAGCCAGGGGATGGCAGTACTTTATCTTGGGCTTCACGGGAGCAATCTTTATCGTGCCGGTCGCCACCCTCTCCACGGAGCTGCGGATCCTCCATTCGTACGCTCAGTTCTACGTGGCGATCAACACCCTCCATCGCTATTTTGACACGCGTGGAAGCTTCAGGGTGCCTTCTTCCAAGCCTGGGGGAAGAATCGAAGTCCCCTCGGTTTTATCTGACGAGGGTGAGGAGTCCGTCACTCCGGATGAGCCCCTGGTGTCGGTGCCGAGGTGCGAAGTGCCTCCGCCTGCGGGGGCTTAGGCAGTCTCTGGGAAGTGAAGGGCTCTTGTTTTGAAGCAGACTTTCCCTCGCAAGAGAAAGAAGAAGACGGTTGATCGCCCTCTCCGGATTCCTAGCATT
This sequence comes from Iris macrosiphon, assembly GCA_036927795.1. Taxonomy (NCBI): domain Eukaryota; kingdom Viridiplantae; phylum Streptophyta; class Magnoliopsida; order Asparagales; family Iridaceae; genus Iris; species Iris macrosiphon. Next base: position 85,498,157 of record JAYESA010000003.1, read on the forward strand.
GAGGCTCCTAGAGAGGAACCTGCTGCCCCTCCTGTTGGGGATGTCCCTTTGATTGGAGGTTTCCCGCCTCTCGGAGAGGGACCCTCAGTTTCGGTTGGCGGTGCCGGAGGACTCCTGCTTGAGGCTGTCGTCGTTGCCACTACCTCTGGTAGTGCAATGAAATCGCCTGCGTGGCCGAAGCGAATGGGAGAATCTTCCCCTGGACCAGCAACGGAGGAAACTCCTGCCGTGTCCGTGATCATGACCAGCGAGGTTCCAGCTGACGAACCTTGATCGCGTCTTGGTAAAGGCTTGGTGGAGCTCCCGGCGATGTCGGTTGGCCCACCTCCTTCCCCAGGTATAACAGTTCGTATTGCGTCATTAAGGCGTGATATAGCTACATCGGCTGCAGATGCGGCATATATACCGTTGGCTACGGGTAAAGGTCATCTTTATGTCTCCTCTTAGAAAGATTACTATCATATTGATATCAACTTTCTTGTCCTCTTCTCAGGAGATGGTGTCCATAGGGAGTATAGCGTTGAAGCGCATTCCGGCTCTGCTCGGGCTCCCGACGATGATACGGAGGCTTTCGACTTCGAAGGGGAAATAGCTTCGGGGGCCAGCTCGCCCAGAGTAGTTTCGTCACCTCAAGAGGAGGACGAACCCGTCATCGTGACCTCGTCTCTTGTGAGTATGCCGATGACTTCGACGGTCGTTGTCGCGCCTTCTTTGGTCGCACCACCTGTCGAGGCGACGGCTGTGGCCACCTCGTCCGTAATTATTCCTGGAGGGGAACTCGCCAATATCGCGGCCACTCCTGGCGTCCAACCAGATCTGGTTGCGCTGACCGAGCTGTATACCAGCACCTTCTACACCAATTTGAACACGCTGATATCAATGGTGTTGGCGAAGAATTTGGATTTTAAGCGTCTGAAGAAGGCTTCCCAGTTGTCGATTGGGGCTGTCAGAGAGTTCGGCGATTCCGGGGTAGCTGACGCCCTGGAGGCGATGGTTAATGGGTTGGAGCAACCTATTAATGAATACTTGCAGCTGACTCGGGGCAGTTTTGAAGCCGAAGTCCAGGCCAGATACGACTCCATGACTGCGCGGCTTACCAAACAGCTGGAGAGCTTAGATAATTCCATCGAAGCACATAAGCTAGAGTTGGATAAAAGAAAAGCTGTCGTGGAGGAGGCTCTTGCTCTTGAGACGAAGTGCCAATCCGAGCACGAAGGGAACGCAGCGAGGGTTCGCAAGTTGAAGGAGAAACTCGCCCTGGCAGAGGAGTGGGCTTCTCAGTCGCTGGCAGGTCTAGGTGTAGCGACTGGTCGACTGAGCACCGCGCGACGAGACCTGGAGCGTGCAGAAGCTGCCCGAGCTGGCTCTCTCTGGGCAAGGGCCGAACTGTCCTTCACGAACAATCCCGAGGCACGGCTGGAACAGGCCAGCGCTGATGCCTTGGTTTCCAGGGACGAGAGAGTGGCTGCACTGGCGAAGCTGATTCGCGATCTGACTGCTCCCCCACAATGATGTACCCTTTCTTCTCTTTGCTTCCCCAATGTAATTTTGCTCCTTTCGGGAATAAATAAAGCGAATCTTTTCTGACTTTGTGGACCCATCATTTCGGAATGTAAATGACAGGTTTGGGTGAGAGTGATATCAGAGGTAGTATGGACGTGATAAACTCTCGATAAACTTCTAGCAGGACATACCTATTCAGAGGTCATACGGACATGATAGAATATGACCTAACTAGCTTCGTTGTGGAAGTAGTTTTGTCAGAATTGAGATTCTCGCTATATTCCACTTGAGCGGAGGAGGTTAAGCATAGTACCTCTTCAGGAATTTACCGTTAATAGAAGCCATTAACAGGTCTCCATTAGGTTGGGCTAACCTGTAAGTGCCGTTCGAGAACGTTGTCTCGATCACATAGGGACCTTCCCACTTGGGCTGAAATTTTCCTTTACTCCTGTGAGTAAGAATCATCGGCCTTCTTACGGCTAAAACTAGCTCGCCGACTTTGAACACTCTTTCCTTTACTTTATGATTGAAAGCTCTGGAAATGCGTGCTTGGTAGAGCGTGATGCGCTATTGAGCTTGGAGGCATTTCTCGTCTAATCCTTCCAGCTCTTGAAGCCTTAACAGGTCATTCTTTTCTCGAGTCAGCTCATTAGTCACGGCTATCCTGAGCGACGGATCTGGATTTCAATGGGAAGAACTGCTTCGCTCCCGTAGACCAGTAAAAATGGGGTACAACCTGTCGGTGTCCGTACCGTTGTGCGGTATGCCCAGAGACATTCGCCCAGCTTCTCATTCCAGTCTCTTTTGTTTGAAGAGACGAACTTCTTCAAGAGTTTGATAATGGTTTTTTTGAAAGCTTCCGCCAAACCATTAGCAGCTGGATAATATGCCGTAGAGGCAATATTATGTATTCGATTTTTATCGCAAAATCGATAAAACGCTTGGCTGATGAACTGAGGCCCATTGTCATGGATTATCCTTCGGGGAATCCCAAAGCGATAAATAACGTGATGCTTGATGAAGCTGATTATGTCAGACGCCTTTACCTCAGCACGAGGGATCGCCTCTGCCCATTTGGAGAAATAATCCGTGATGGCCAGTATGAACCGGTGACCTCTGGAAGAAGACGGGTGAATAGGACCAATGATATCCATACCCCATGCTTCGAAAGGCCAGGATACAACCGTAGGATGTAGATATTCAGACGGTTGGTGTATGAAGTCTGCATGAACCTGACAGGCCCTGCATTGTCTTGCATAGTTGATCGCGTCTGTGATCATAGTGGGCCAGTAATAGCCCATTCTCCTGATACGATCCTGTAGCTTAGGACCGGGCTGGTGCGCTCCGCATACGCCGTCGTGAGCTTCCCGGATAATCTGCTGTGCTTCGTCGTCAGAGAGACATCTTAATAGCAGTCTATCGTAGGTCCGGCGATATAGGCAATGCGAAGATGCATCGAAGTAGAAGCGTAATGATCGTCTTTTGACGGATACTGCTTCTTTGGGGTCCTCCGGCAAGATTTCGTATGCGACAAAATCTATGAATGGACTTCTCTAGTCTCTTTTAGGGGGATTCGTGTTCACGGCGTAGCTGCGTTCTATGTGAAAGTTGTTCTTTACGCAAAATAAATCTCTGTTAAGAAGGATTACCGAATCCTGCCTTCTTATAGGAGTGGCTAAATCCGCAGCTAGACTGGCTAGGGCATCAGCTTCTAGATTCTGAGATCGAGGTACATGCTCTAGGAAGAACCCTTTGAATGTCATGGCTATCTCGACCGTTGCTCGGTGATAGGGGATGAGGTCTGGATTCCGGACTTCATATATTCCTCTGACTTGATTGACGATAAGCAGAGAATCGCTGAAAGCTTCCAGGGACTCGACCCCCAGCTCTTTAGCGACTTGGAGCCCGATTAACAGAGCGTTGTACTCTGCCACATTGTTGGAGCATGGTTCGTTGAGAGAATACGCTCGGTAGATGACGAGTTTATCAGGAGTGACCAGGACGATTCCTACCCCTGAAACTACGTTTCCCTGGGGACTAGTCCTGGAGGCGCCATCGAAGAACAGTTGCCACGCGTTACTTTCCATTGCAAAATTACATTCTGCAACTTCGTCGGGAATGTCCTCATATAATTTGGAGGCCTCCGGGATCGGATGAGCAGCTAAGAAGTCGGCCAGCGCTTGGCCTTTGATGGACTTCTGCGGAATTCCCACTGCGTATCCATATATTGAGCCCAATAGTCATTCTCAAACGGCTCAGAATCCTGTTCATCTGCTTCTGAGGGATCTGTCACTACCATATTTACTAATAGTGTTTGTTCGAGAGCATCAGGTGAGTCGAGGGGCGACAAGCCGTTCTGGGAGAAGGGAAAGATATCCTCGTCTGACTTGGAAGTCGTAAGGGAGGTGGCATACCCTAACCCGAAATAAGTTTGTCGATAGCGGGGGTCGCCGCGCGGCGGCGTTCGTCTGCCTCTTCCGTAGTTGAGGCCTGGCTTCCGCTTCAAGTCGTAGCCCATATTTTGCATGATCTTCAGCGCTTGCGGGCTGTATCGGTGAACTTACATTTTCCCAGTATCGTCATCGAAAGGATCTTCCTGGTCAGTCGGTTGATTGTGCATGCGGCCGAAGAATATTGGGTGCTGACTGCTGCAGGTAGGCGGGACAATGAAGATAGAATCCTCATGTGGTCCATACGTTGTGATGACGTTGGATGATGACGCTACTTTCCAGACATACGGACGGTAGGAGTTTATAGCTTCCAAGAATTTTTGTGCTATGGGTTCTACCTCGTCACGGGGAGTAGATTCCTGTTTTAGAATTTGAGTGTTAACGTACTGGAAAAGAGGATGTTTATTATCATCTGGAACTCCGTTCCTGGTTGCGTTTACATCGGTCGGCTGCCCATTGCGTCGAAGGTTGATGACCAAAGGTGGAGGCTTCTGGTTCAGAGTGACCACTGGAGAATTGCTTCATTTTCCTGAGCTGGATTTGTTCAGGTGAATAGCCATAGGCTCTATGGCTTTTGGACGAGTGGTTCGTCCTTTCACTTTGATTGACAGCGGTAGTGCGGCAGAGGGTTCTCCTGGCTCCCGGTGGGATTCCTTCTCCGTCTCGCCCGATACTTCTTCCGTGTGGTCTTGAGAGTACAACACGGCGTCAGAATAGTAGGACTCTACTCCTTTAAATGGGTTTAGATCGGCAACCTCCGTTTGTACCATTCCTTGGGGTCTACATATTTAAGACATTGATGTAGAGTTGAAGGAACGATGTTGTGATCGTGGATCCACGGTCTTCCCAGCAAAATATTGTAGGACACCTCTGAATCGATCACGTAACATGTGGCCACCGATCTGAGGTTGCCAATCTGGATCCTTAGGTAAATCTTTCCCAACGGCTTACTCCTTCCGGCGTTGAAACCCACGATTGTAGTGGAGGTGTAAGCCAGTTCGCTGGTAGGAATCCTCAATGGTCTGAGCAGACTGTGAGGGATGATGCTGATCGACGATCCCGAATCTATGTGAATCCGATCGACCTCCATGGAACCGACGTACCCGGTGTAATAGAGGGGCTTGTCATGCTTGTTATGTTTTAACAGCATGTCGTCTTGGGTAAAAGTGATATTTGGGACCACCTCCATCACATTGTGGCATTGAGGACACGCCACTGGTTCTTCGTCGGGGGACTTGAGCTGGGTTAAGCATGCCTCCGCCTGCATCAGCGCTTCACTTAGGGCTAGACGAGTGTCTTGGGAGAGCCTGAGTAGCTCAAAGATGGAGAGCCTGGCTGGTGTATTAGCCAGTTGGGCCAGGATGTCGAAGTTGTATGGCTTCTCAAAACCTTTGTTTGGAATGTTTTTCACAGGTTTATCAAAGCGCACTTCTCTTTGTTTCCCTTTGTCCGCCGATGTCGGTTTTGAAGGGTCGGCCTCTGGTACGGCGGGGCCTGGTCCTGAAGGTTTGGCAATTGAAGCGTCCGCCGGTGCATCTTCCTGACTCGCTCCGTAGTCGTTGAGGTAGGCTTTCCCTGAACGGGTTGCAGCAAATACCTAGACTTCGTCCGATGGCGAAGAAGTTGCGACCATATGGCATAGTTTGTATTTGGAGCTTTTTCTAGACGTAGCTTTAGTAGCTTTAGTCTCCTCCTCGAGCTCTGACACCAAATCCGGATGAACCCACATAATCTCGCCCTGCCGGGTGGTTAGGGGTACCAGATCATGATTTCGACCCCTAGCTGGAGGAAGATTGACGATGTCCATCGTGGTCCGGGAAATGGGCGTGACACCGTCCATGACTTCTTGGGAAGGCAGATCGCCAAACCGCAGAGAAATCATGTTGGCCGTGACCGTCTTCTCGGTGTTGTGCAGAGTGATGGCCTTAGCATCGATTAACCCCTGGATCTTCCTTTCAGTATGTAACACGCCTTTGTTGGGTGGTGTACATATCTGTGGAAGATGCAGTATTTGGGGTCGTCAGTACTGCCGACTTTTTGGGGCCGCCTTAGCTCTGGAAGGGTGATCTTGCCGCTTTTGATGAGACACTCGAATATACTAGGGATATCGTCGTCGTCAAAAGAGTAGACTTCGACGGGCCTGGAAGTCCCGGGTTTCGTCTGCGTGATTGCCGCGGTCTTTTGCCTGGACGTATTGACCGTCAGAGCTTCTTTTCCCTTGGAGCTGCGAGGATGGTCGCTGCTGGGAGATGACCTTTTGCCTCTATCGGAGGCAGAGATCATGATGCCATTGTCGCGCGCCTTGCGACTGTTGTCTTCGGCGGCTACTGTCGAGATGATGAACGAGGGCCACTCATGGAATTGATATGGTCCTGTAATCACCGAGACTACGGAAAGGAGGTTTTTTCTGCAAATGTCTACTAACGCAGAGTCTGGAACTCCTGGAGGCATCTGTAAGGTGGCCTGACGAAAACGTTCGACGAAGGTGCGAACGTCCTCCTTTTTCCTTTGCTTGACTTCGATAAGAGAGGACATAGACATGTCCATTCCACCCTCGTAGAATCGCGTGAAGAATAAAGCTTTGAAGTCCTCGAAGGAAGTAATACAGTTGTCCGCCAGGCTACGGTATCACTGATAGGCTACTCCTGAGAGGCAGCCTTTGAGCACCCGAGTGAGGAGGGCATCGTTCCCTTGTAACAACACCATCATCATACTGAAATAGTTCATGTACTGACTTGGTGATATTTTTCCCTCGAACAGAGCCATAGTCTGAGGTTTGTACCTCGGAGGAAAAGGGACCTCTTCCCAGATAGCTGGGTAAGGCTGGTTGATTTCCAGTTTCTTGAGCTGATCTTTATGCTTCAAGGCGTCGAACTGGGCTTTCAACTCCCGTACTGCCTGTATCTGATTTTCAGTTGGAAGCGGGGCTACGGTGTAGTACGGAGTTGGTTGTATCGTGACTCCAACGGGAGGTAATATATTCACCGAGTGAGGAAGCGGAGGAACTGCTGACTCTTGATCTATAGCAGGCTCTTGGCTCGGGTTGGATGGTGGTAAGTCCACCCCCACACGTATCTGAGTTGGCGGGGCCGACGTTTGAGCCATGGCAGCTGCGTGCTGAGTCAGCATCATCTGGTGCATGTTCTCCATCATGGATTGCATTTGTTTCAGCAATGTCTCTAGCACAGTGATGCGTTGTTCCGCGTTTCCTGACGGCGAAGCTTCCTCGCGTTCATCTTCAACGGCGTAAACTCCCATTTCCCTGGGCATCCTCGAAGGATAAGTATAGGTCGCTGCAGAAGTCGACTCTATACTCTCAGCATCTGATCTGGGAGATTGGCAACCCCCAGCGTCGGAATCAGACGAGTACGAAGCTGGTTGCTGTGACCTTGCACGGGTGTTTTGGAACACCCCAACTTCAGTGTTCCTGAGGAGGTCTTCGAATCTCCTTCAGCTCGGAGGCCCAGAGGGATGACGTCTTGAGCTCGTCCCTCCTCTAGGTATGTGTGAAGCCATGTTCACGGATGCATACGCGGGCTCTTCTTCCGGAAAAGACTGAGAGTAGCTCAATCGGTCAAAAACCGACCGTTTTACTTTAGAACAGCAGCAGTCAATCACAATTTTATGACTATTACAATATTGCTCGCTAGGGGGCATAATAGTCATGTTGGAAGGTCCCCTTTCCTTACGCTTCTGGATTAGATATGCGCGCAAGTCAGGAGGAGTAGAGGAAGAAGACGACGGCTTGTTCCTTCTGTTCCCATCAGTGGGCATACGGAAATTGGGCACCATGGTTTTTCCTCCGCCACCTGTCTACAACAGATTGGCCATCTGGGTGGCGGATAATCCCCGGGGAGGGTGCCTTCCCGTAGCCTGAGCATGCTTTACGTCGTGGGACTTCGCCTGGCATAATTTGGAGATTCGCTCAGACTGGCGTAAAGCTGAAGAGGTCCTCAGTCGGCCGTTGGCTTCCCGCGTAATCCGGAGGGTAGGTAGATTGCTTCTTTGCTGGCATAACGGCCGAGAAGTTGAATACCCCACCGCTTGCTTCCTCCTGCGGAAATTACGGCGCTCATCTGGTTCCCCGTAGAGGTCAGATGTTGTCTTGCGCATGGAGCGTGATTTGTACTTCTGACTTGGCGCTGAGGCATCATCAGAAGTTTGGTCTGTACCGCGCATAGCGGGAGACTGGTTTCTGCGCGTAGAGCACAGTGGATACTTCTGGGTTAGCGCTGAGGCTTTGCCCGAAGTTTTGTCTGTACCGCATGTAGCGGGAGACTGATTCCTACGCGTAGAGCGCAGTGGATACTTCTGGGTCAGCGCTGAGGCTTTGCCCGAAGTTTCGTCTGTACCGCGCGTAGCGGGAGACTGAATTTTATGTGCAGGGCACAGAGGGAGCAATGCTACCACCTTATTGGTCGGAGAGGTCGGAGAGATCGGAGAGTCCACAGGAATGGTAGAGGATGTCTTGGGCATCCAGACCTTGCGCAGCTTCCTGTTGTCTTGGACGGAGAGAGAGTGAGAGCTACCCCCGGTTCGAAGCATGTCTTCGTAGGCAGACTGGTCGAATTGGACGACCAGTGTCTTCTTCACGGATCCCACGGATATCGCATCGTGTTGAGCAATTGCTTCCTCATCAGAAGAGAAAGATGTCCCCAGCGGAGTCGCCATCTTGTTTGTGGTATTAAATGAAAGAATGAAAATGTATTCAATATGGGGTTTACACGGAACCCGCCTTCTTTTGTTTACAAACAAACTTGTACAATTTGATCCTATACGAGGATATGGGAGTACAATTTATTTAATCTGGGTAAATATTGCTATAGGTGTCTGATCTGCAGTATATCACTTTAGCCCTTGGACCACACGATGTTGAAGAAGTGCCGTAGAAGACAGGAAGCAGCTTCAAAGGTTACAAAAGAGGGTGGATGCACGATGCCAAAGTCGTCAATCCCTACTTTCTGCCTGAGCTCCGGGTTCTCTCTCTCTCTCTCTCTCTCTCCACCGTTGGATCTGGTACTGGATCTCTTGATCAGTTTTCAGACCTAACTTCTTTGACCCTCCAATTTTTTGACCTTGTTCCTCATTGATAGAGGTCTCTATTTATAGAGTTTTAGTGACAGTGACCACTCCGTCGGTGTAGAAACCGAGGAGTGGAAAGTACAGCACCTTTTTACACAACGGTTAAAGTAACCAATGCCTGCGTATAGATGATCTTTTGAATGAGCGTGTGACGCGGGTCCAACTAAGGGACACAACGCGTATAATCGATACGAAGATCATGGCGTAAAAGCCACGTAGATAGGTATCCATTGTGTAGAAGAGGTTGACATAGAAGCCAAATGTCTGTCACCATGGCATAGAAGCCAAATAGTTATCAAACCGGCATAGAAGCCGAACAGGCATAGAATTCGAACAGGCGTAGAAGCCGAGTGGTCGTAGAGGCCGAACAGGCGTAGAAGCCGAATGGGCACAGAGGCCGAGTAGGCGTAGAAGCCGAACAGGCGTAGAAGCCGAGTGGTCATAGAGACCGAGAGAGCACAGGAGCTGGGTGGGCGTAAAAGCCGCTGCGTACCGTGCCAGAGTGCTGATGGGGACGTCTTAGCCGGAATTACGGCTTTTGAAGATATAATCAAATCTCTTGCATTAAATGCTGAGATTTGCCACCATCCTGTGCATTAAATGTGGAGGCGTGTTCTTTGACGGTCTGCAACCCTTTCTGCGCACCAGTCGCAGAGACGTGCCTTGAGAAACTGTTACCGCTCTGTGCATTAGACGAAGAGACGTGCCTCAAACCCCGTACGGAGTGCAGCTTTTGGTGTGGCAGGCGGTTTTGTCTACTGCAGAACGTAAATAGCTCACGTTTTGCTCCCTTCGTGCTTGTAAAAGCAGTTTACGCGAAGGGGATGGCGGTATTTGACAGCCTGGGTCGCAGTGCTGTGCCATCATTATAGCCGTCGCCTGGGTAGTCGAGCCGTATCCCTTTGTCAGAAGTCCAGACGTCAGGTTCATTGCAGGATCTTTATTGCAGGGTCTGACAGGTTCACCTCGGAGAATACGAAGCGTCTCTTGTACACCTTAATGTTGAATCTGAAAGAGGATGAGGCGATGAAGCACCCTGTTTTACGCTGAAGCGGCTTGGACGTACTGTTTTACGCGGATGGTCCTTCGAGCTTTTATATTTCATGCTGCGTTCTTGGCAGAAAGAGCTCTGTTTGCATGTTTGATGGCTCTTAAGGCCTCTGCTTATGCCGTTCTGTACCTATATGCCGCGTATAGTCATCCGCTGTATTTTTTATGCTTCTACATCAGGTTCACTGCATGACTGACAGGTTCGTTCGAGGAATACAAAGAGTTCCTCGTACAACTTCCCACTGCATTAAAAGCGAGCAGGCTTTACGCCAAAGTGGCGATGTAACAACCTTTTTACGCCGAAGCAGTCTGGAAATACTATATTACGCGAGTTGTTCTGGAGCTTATATTTTACGTTGTACTAGCGATGAAGCTCTGCTGTACGCCGATAGCTCTGAAGTCATGTCTTACGCCACACATCACTGAAACTCTGCTTTACGCGGGTTTTATGCATACTACGTATAATTCTGCAGTGTATTTTTCATGCTTCTACAAGACCCCCTTTAAAGTTTTTAAATTCTTCGTAATTTGAAACACTTTGAATGAAGCATGAAACGGTCAAGTCTGACTCGTTCTTCGAGGCTGATTTCTCGGCATATTTTTTGGGAGTTTGTTGGGATTCGGTATATTCTCTTTTGCCTATATAAAGGCTGATGAGTTAACATATTCTTCACACAATTCTTTCACCACACAGAGATGATTATTGAACTTCCTCGGGTCGACTTGAGGAAGAAGAAGATCATGTTCTTCCAGCATATAAGGAGCTGAAAAAGAAGACGTCTTCGAGCAAATATCCTCTGCAACGATGGATCATGGAAGGATATCATAGCTTCCTTTGCTCGGGATGATCAGCAATTTCATATCGCAATTCGTCCAGGAGAGAGGAAGGGTCTCATTCGACCACACAGCTTGCAAGCTGTATTTTCTCCCATTACGGAGCTGGCCGAGGATAGGCAGTTTGGCCCTGTCTTCTAGTATTGAGTTGGGTCTGAACCCCCAACTCAATTCTAGGGCATGCCTGTCATGGCGTATGGAGGATGGGCTCTTGAATAATTTAGACAAGCCCAGTTGTGTATCCTCCTGCTATTAATCATTTTCTTGTTCATTGACTGTGGAAGTCGATGAACTGCTGTAGAAGATAGAAAAGATCTCCACCAATACGAGAACCTGGCAGAACAGATTCTTGGTATGATCCTAAATGAAAATGAGAAACCCTTTGTAGGGAAAGGATTTCCATCATATGTAATCATGAAGATGAAAAACCCTTTGTAGACTGGATTTTTATCATATGTAATCATGATTAATAATATTATCTTCTTTTACGCATCTGATGATTTGCCATATTTTGCTGTGTTGAAGTCTGAATAATGTGCAGCTTCGACATGTCTGAATAACTTTACGCCGACTCTGATAAAAAGAGTATATGATCTCATCCCGTCTTTTACGCATAGCCGAAGACACGTAGAAAGCTGTTTAGCATTTAAGTTGAAGATCCAAACTATCATGTTGTTTTAGACAAGGAGTAGCATAGAATTTTGAACTGTCACTTCTCTGATAAGAAGAATTCTTGTTCAGACCATCATCTTCAAGAACGATTTCCCAAAAATTCCTTGAAATAGGGCGAGAAATGGCTGTCAAAACTAGCCATGCTTGAACTGTAGAGAAAAGATTCTGACTGGATTTTTTGATGAACTTCCAATCGACCCAAGAAGAAGTGTCATTTTCCATGCTGAACTCTGTATGTTTTGGGTACTTGGAATATTTTGTGGCCATGAAGGAGCATCTTCTGCGTAAACCCTTGTAATTGGCCGTCTTGAGAATTGTTCAGATATATGCATACTCTGGCCTGCATATTTTAAGACATGCGGAAAGTCATAGATCCGTAGTATAGATGAGCATAAAATTATAGGTTTGTAGCCTCGCGAGCGTAAAAGCTGTTGAGCATAAAAGCATCCGGGCATGAAACCATAGATTTATAGCCTCTTAAAAAAACTTTCGAGCGTCAAGTCGTAGATTTGTAGCCTCTGAGCGTAAAAAGCTTCTGAGCATGAAATCATAGATTTGTAGCCTCTGAGCGTGAAGTCGTAGGTTTATAGCCTCTTGAGCGTAAAAGCTACCGAGCGTAAAAGCTTCCGGGCGTAAAACCATAGACTTATAGACTCTGAGCGTAAAACCGTAGATTTGTAGCCTCTTGAGCGTAAAAGCTCCTTAGCGTAAAAATCGTGGATCTGCTCTGTACGAAAAACTTTTTGAATTCGCTGACTGTCCGTCTTCCCTAAATGATAGGCTGACGTGGTCCCTAATCATAATCGAATATTAAATATCGGATTTGGTTAGGGATTCGAAGAGTTTATCTGAACTCTATAAATACCCCAAGGCCTTTAGAGAAGAAACTTTTCATCTGTATTTTGCAAAAAATCCTTTATTCTTTTGAGAGCTCTTCTTCGTCTCTTCTTTTGAGAACTCTAAGTTTTAGCCATGTCACCGAAACAACCTTCCACCGCTAAGGGAAAGAAAGCTGCTTCTCTTCTCGCTCCTCTGCTCCAGCACTAGCAACTCCCATTGGGCAGAGCGAATCTCGCTCTGAACGTAGTGTCCCACCGTCAAGCTGTGCACCAGGCGTCATAGGTAAAGCTTTTGGGACGACAAAAACGAAGAAAACCCTTCGCACACGTTGTACGTGAACGCGCTAGGTCATCTTCTGTGCTGAGAGCCTCTTCGAGGAAGATGATGCACAGAGATGTTTTATCATTTACGCCCACATTCCTAATGTGTCAGCGTAAAAAACTTTATATTTTCGCAGTCTGGCGTAAAAGCTTTGACTGTAGAAATTTGGCGTATACTACAAACTTTGAGTGTTACGCCCTGGATGAAAATTCCGGCGTAACAACTCAAATTTTGGCAGTCTGGCATAAAAAAATAGACTGTCAGATTTTTGTGTATACTGCCAATTTTAAATTTTACGCCTCGGAAATAGGTTCCAGCATAAAAACTCAAGTTTTTACAGTCTTGGCGTAAAAGCACAGACTGTTGATCTTTGGCGTAAGCTGCAAGACTGTAATGTCTAGTATGAAAACTGACTTGTTCTTCTTACATTTTATAGTTGACTTGCAGATACCTCCGTTGGCTGAGGTGATGGGTTCTACTGCTGGGATGCTGAACTCCAATTACTTGGAGGATTTGTCCCATGTGACATTCCCTATTTTTGGAACCCAGTATCCTGAAGGAAGGGGAATTCTGATATCATCTCAGGAAGAATGAATGTTGTTGAGTATGATCAGCGGGGAGCCCCTGACGTATCTGGATGGGGATACATATATAAAACCAGCTTTCCTATTCGGGGATATGATTGATAAACAATCCCAGACGAAGCCCAAGAAGGAGAACTGGGTTTTTACTGCTGAGGGCATGGTCATGTACCTGCCCAGGATGCCGAGAGATTACCCTATCTCGGCATTCTTCTATGCCACGCATCCCAAGAAGATGTCGTGGACCCTGACCCCTAATCTTCACGGCCAGCCGGGAAAGATATTTTATCAGAAAGGATCAGGTCAGGGATTATTTGTGAGCCACCCTTCAGGCCCTGTCATGCCTTTCAGGGGATTACTGTCGGGCAGCGTCCCGAGTAAAAATACTTCACTGCTCCAACCAGTCCAATTACCGACTTTTTGCAATGACTTCATGGGGCATGGAGGAGTATACCCCAAGGTTAATCCTCGGACCAACGGGTGGCTTACCCCTGGAAATCTTCGATGGGCTCGTTTAGCTGCCTAGGCCCTGAAGCATTTTCAGACGGAGCTGGAGAGCATTGGTCTGTTCCCGGCTATGAATGCTACCAGTGTTGGGCTGCCTCCCAACCCCAACCTATTTTTGGCTTTGATGGAGCGGTATATCTCGCTCACTGGGACTTTCGCCACTCCGCTAGGGGAGTTAGGATTGGCCCTTCACGAGATGGCAGAGATTTCAAGACTGCCAATGGGGGATACTCCTTATGAAGAGTATGTTCCCACAAACAGGGAGCTGAGGGATACAAACCCTCGGATAATGGCAGTGTACCAGGAGCTAATGAGCCATTATCTAGCGTGCACCACCTTCTATAATGAGCCCTCTGATTTGGCTCATACCAACAAATGGGCGTCCTATCTCTTCTTTCATCAGGCCAGAGATGCTAAGCCAGACAAAGTTGTGGATAGCAGGGATAAGTCTTTGAACTTTCTGAGCGTGCTTAATGCTTAAATAGTCGATGATCTTATTGAAGACACTGGGACTTCAGATCAAGTTCTTGATGAAGGGATAGGGAGTTATCCTGCAGGCACTAAAGCCTACAGTTATATGAGGCATTGCCGCAAGCCTCTGTCAAGGGAAGCTCAACTGGCTAGCTTCCTCTCTGTATGGCTACGCCGATTGGTAGTACCTGGCATTGCATCTTCGGATCGCATTCATCTTAACACCTTATGGCCTGCAGTGCATTTAGTGTTTAGGGCAAGACTGGGCATGCTCCCTGCCATGGTATGCCGGATACAAGCTGGCCTGAGGGCCATTACTGATGGGTTGCTTGCAGATGAAACACGGCATAAAAGGTTCCCCAGGGTAGAATTACCGTTCCTATATCTGATGGGATGGTTAATTCTTCATAACCCCAGGATGACGTCTCCCGGCTCTGCCAGTAGTTCGGGACATAATTTCTTGTTGAATTACAAGAATTCTACTTGGAACGTGACCACCGTCGTAGACTGTCGGCGAGCATTAAATTTTGCTCATAGCTGGAAGCTCTTCTGTATCGTCTCCACTGTACATATCAATCAACAGGGGACGAGACTTCAGGATTCAGGTGAAGGAAAGACCGTTCTTTCTCCTGAAGCTTTTTATTGGTTGGTCTGCATTAGACCTTCCCATTTGTTGTACAGAAGTGAAGACCATTGCTTCTTGGAGCCTTATCTGCCTAGTCGGTTCACCAGCCAGTTTGGGTATGACCAATTGCATGTGGGAAATACAATCACCAGCTTCAAGTCCAGAGGTGGACTTATTGATGGAGCGAGAGGATGGCAGTACTTCATAATGGGTTGTACTGGAGCAACCTTTACTGTGCCCGTGACTTCTCTCTCTATGGAGTTGCGCATCCTCCATTCATACGCACAATTTTATGTGGCCATCAATACCTTCCATCGCGATATTGATATGCGTCAAATTTTTAGGATGCCCTCTCATAATTCTGCTGGAAGAGAGGAGGACCCATCAGTCTCCTCTGACGAAGGTGAAGACTCTGTCGATCCAGATGAGTTTTTGTTGACAGTACCGAGAGGCATAATACCTCCGCCTGCAAAGCCTCTTGTTATCCCCAGTAATCGAAGGGCTCATATTCTGAAAGAGACTTCCCCTCGCAAGAAAAAGAGGACTGTTAGTGGTCCTGTCAGGACTTCCAGCCATGAGGCTCCTAGGAGTGAACCTGCTGTTTTCCCTGTTGGGGATGATTTTTTGACTAGAGGTCCTTCGCCTATTAGAGAGGGAACCTCCACAGTTCCGGCTGGCAGTGCCGGAGATTCTTTGCTCGAGACTGCTGTCGCTGCTACCGCTTCAGGTAGTGCTACGAGATCGCCTTCGAGGCCGAGCAAAATAAGATTGCAGATAACTTTATCCAGACCATTAACGGGAGTAACCCCTGCCGCGTCTATAAGTATATCCAGCGAGATTCCACCCGATGAACCTCGATTGGATCTGGGTGAAGACTTGGATGACTACCCTTAGACGTTGTTTGGTGCACCCCTTTCTCCAGGTATGACAACTCGCTTAGCATCATTAAGAAATGATTTAGCTGTACTGGCTGCAGATGCGACATATATACATCGGCCATGGGTAAATATCGTCTTTATGCCTCTTTTTAGAAAAAAATTTAACATGAGATTGATATTAACTTTCTTTTGTCTTCTTTTCAGGGGAAGACATCTACGGGGAGGGCAGCGTCGACGCAACCTTTGGATTTGTTGCAGCTCCTTCCGATGAAACGGCGGTGCTCGACTATGAAGAGGCAACATTTTCGGGTGCTAGCTCGCCCAATACAGTCCCGATATCTTCAGTGGAGGATGAGCCTGTCCTCACGACTATGCCTTCTTTGAGTACGTCAGCCACTTCGACCATTGTTGGTGCCTCTACTTTTGTCGCGCCATCTGCTGAAGCGACGACTGTGACGACACCCTCTGCAGTCGTTCCTGGAAGGGGATTCGCCGATATTGCAGCCACTCCCAGCGTCCATTCGGATTTTGCCATGATAGTTGAGCAGTATACTAGTATTTTCTACATCACTTTAAAAATGCTGATATCAATGGTGCTGGAGAAGAATCTAGGCTTCGAAGCTCTGAAGACGTCCTCCCAGCTCTCGATAGCGCCGATCAGAAATTTTAATGACGCTGGAAGAGCTGATGCGCTAGAGCAAATGGTTAATGGTTTAGAACAACCCATTAACGAGTATTTGCAACTGTCTCGAAGCGGCATTGATGACCTGATTCAGGCTGAATATGAATCCTTGACTGCGAGGCTTATTGGGGAGATGGAAACTCTGAGCAAATCTATCGAGGTCAGCAGCAAGAGATGAACGAAGAGTATACCATATTGGGGGATGTCATTCCCCAGCTGGCTAAGTACGAGGCCGAATATGAGGAAGAGGCAGCGAGGGTCCGCAAATTGAAAGATGAACTCGCTCAGGCAGAGGAGAGGGCTCTCGCTTTATCAACAGCTCAAAATGTGTTGAAGGACCGAATGGAAGCGGCTCGGCAGAACCTGGCCTGTGTGGGTGTCATCCACGCAGATTGTGTACATGCTCGATCTTAACTGTCTGCCTTAAACAATGAGGAGGCACGATTGGAGCGGGCTCGCGCTATAGTTTTGAGCTCCAGGAATGAGAGGATGGCTGCTTTGGCACGACAGATTCGTGATTTAACTGCTCCTCCCCAATGATGTACCTTTTGCTTTTATATGTAACTTGCTCTTTTTAGAGATAATAAAGAGACTTTATCTGACTTTGTGGACCTATCATTTTGGAATATAAACGATATGCTAGGGTGAAAGTGATATCAGAGGTAATATGGACGTGATATCCCTTCGGTAAGCTTCAGCTGGATATATCTATTCACAGGTTATATGGACATGATAGCATATTATCCAACTAAATTTGTGTACAAAATACTATCAGATGTAATATGGACGTGATAGGTTTTAAAGTTCCAAATTAGTTAAACATATCTATTCAGAGGTCATGAGAACATGATAGAATATACTCCAACTAGTTCTTTGGACGTAGTGTTGTCAGAATGAGATCTTCACCATACTCCATTTGAGCAAAGGAGATTAAGCATAGTACCTCTTCAGGAATTTGCCGTTGATAGGAGCCATTAATAAGTCTCCATTAGGCTTGGCTAATCTGTAAGCGCCGTTTGAGAACGTCGTCTCGATCACATAAGCGCCTTCCCATTTGGCCTGGAATTTACCCTTACTCTTGTGAGTAATGATCATTGGCCTTTTCACAGCTAAAACTAGCTCGCCAACTTTGAACACTCTTTCTTTCACTTTTTGATTAAAAGTTTTGGAAATACGTGCCTGGTAGAACGCAATGCGTTGTTGAGCTAAGAGGCATTTCTCGTCTAATCCTTCTAGCTCTTGAAGTCGTAGTCGATCATTATTTTCCTGAGTCAACTCATTAGCCACTGCTATTCTGAGTGACGGAATTTAGATTTTGATGGGGAGAACTGCTCCACTTCCAAAAACTAATGAGAATGGGGTATAACCCGTCGGTACTCGTATAGTTGTGCGGTATGCCTAGAGGCATTCTCTCAGCTTCTCATTCCAATCTCTTTTGTTAGAAGAGACGAACTTTTTCAAGAGTTTAATAATGGTTTTGTTGAAAGCTTCTGCCAGACCATTAGCAGCAGGATTATATGTCGTAGAGGCCACATTTTGTATCCACTTTTTATCGTAAAATCGATGAAATGCTTGGCTGATGAATTGAGGCCCATTGTCATGAATTATCCTTCTGGGTATCCCGAAGCGATAAATGATATGATGCTTGATGAAGCTGATCACGTTGGATGTTTTTACCTCAGCAAGAGGGATCTTCTCTGCCCATTTGGAGAAATAATCGTGATTGCCAATATGAACCGATGACCTCTGGAAGAAGACGGGTGAATAGGACCAATGATATCCATATCCCATGCTTCAAAAGTCCAGGATGCAACCGTAGGATGTAAATGTTCAGAAGGTTGATGTATAAAATCTGCATAAACCTGACAGACTTTGCATTGTCTTGCATATTTTATTGCATCTGTGATCATAGTAGGCCAGTAATAGCCCATCCTCTTGATACGATCTTGTAGCTTAGGACCGGGTTGATGTGCTCGCACACGCTGTCGTGAGCTTCACGGATAATCCGCTGTGCCTTATCATCGGAGAGACATCGTAATAGCAGTCCGTCGTAGGTTCGGAGATATAGACATTGTGAAGACGCATCAAAATAGAAGCGTAATGATCGTCTTTTGAGGGATACTGCTTCTTTAGGATCCTCCGATAAAATTCCGTATGCCACGAAATCTATAAAGGGACTTCTCCAGTCTCTCTTGGGAGGATTTGTGTTCACAGCGTAGCTGCGTTCTATGTGAAAGTTGTTTTTCACACATAATAAATCTCTGTTAAGAAGGATCATCGAATTTTGCCTTCTTATAGGAGTAGCTAAATCTGCAGCTAGACTGGCTAGGGCTTCAGCTTCTAGATTCTGAGATCGAGGCACATGCTCTAGGAAGAACCCTTTGAAAGACATGGCTATCTCGATCGTTGCTTGGTGATAAGGAATGAGGTATGGATTACGGACTTCATATATTCCTCTAACTTGATTGACGATCAGCAGAGAATCACCGAAAGCTTCTAGATATTCAACGTCCAATTCTTTAGTACTTGGAGTCCGATGAGTAGGGCATTATACTCTGCCACATTATTAGAGCAAGGCTCGCTAAGAGAATATGCTCGATAGATGACGAGTTTATCAGGAGTGACCAGGATAATTCCTACTCCTGAAACTACGTTTCCCCTGGGGCCAGTCCTGGAGGCACCATCAAAGAATAGCTGCCATGTATTACTTTTCGTTGCAGAATTATATTCTGCCACTTCGTCGGGAATGTCCTCGTATAATCTGGAGATTTTCGGTATCGGATGAGCAGCTAGGAAATCAGCCAAGGCTTGGCCTTTGATGGACTTCTGAGGGACATACACCATATCATATGGTGTTAATAACATCCCCCAAGTCTTGAGTCGGGAATTGAGAACACTTGGCTTTTTCATCAATACCCGAAGAGGATTGATCCTGGAGATGATATGAATAGTCTGGCCTATGATGTAATATCGCATTTTCTGAATGGCGAACATTAGGGCCAAGCATTCTTTTTCTACTGGATTGTACCGGTGTTCAGCTTCGACCATCATCCTGCTTAAATAGTAGATAGCCTATTCATAACCCTCATCGTTCTTCTGTGCGAGGAGAGCTCCTAGAGAATGATCCATTGCTCGAACATACAATAAAAATGGTCTTCCTATGATGGGAGGCACCAGAAGTGGAGGATTAGTGAGGTAGCGTTTGATATCATTAAACGCTTGCTGACAGGCTTCGTCCCATACGAAGGATACACCTTTCTTTATTAGACGAGAAAAAGGCTGACATCTCCCAGAGAGGTTGGATATGAATCTCCGGATATAAGCCAGACGACCTTGAAATCCCATGAGTTCTCTCAGATTATGGGGTGGCCGCATTCCTAAGATGGCCTTCACTTTATCAGGGTCCACTTGAATGCCTTTAGCGGTAATAAAAAATCCCAGGAATTTTCTACTGGATACACCAAGAAAGGACTTTGTAGGATTTATTTTGAGTTGGTGTTGGCACATCAACTCAAACACTGTCTTCAAGTCTTGGATGTGATTATCCTTGATGCGGCTTTTGACAGCTATATCTTCCACGTAACATTCTACTGTTTTGCGTAAATGCTCGTAGAATATGTTACTCATAGCTCGTTGGTATGTAGCCCCAGCATTCTTCAGTCCGAAGGGCATGACCGTGTAATAATATACCCCCAATGGTGTCCGGAAGGCAGTATGCTTCTCGTCTTCAGGATGCATCTTGATTTGGTTGTATCCTGAAAATCCGTCCATGAAAGACATGCGTTCAAAACCACACGTATTATCGATCATGACGTCTGTAATGGGAAGAGGAAACTCATCCTTGGGGCAGGCTGCATTCAGATATCGGTAATCAATGCAAACACGCACCTTCCCACTTTTTTTCATGACTGGGACAACATTGGCGACCCAGTCAGGATGTTGTTCTTCCCGGATGAAGCCACAGGCTATCAGCTTCCTAATTTCAGCTTCGATGGCGTCTATCATATCCGGACGAAACTGGCGTTGATGTTGCTTCACAGGCTTCGAATTGGGCAATATATTGAGCTTATGAGTAGCCACTTTAGGATCGAGTCCTGGCATATCCTCATAATTCTACGCAAAGACGTCGATATATTATTTTATCAGCTGGATTATTTCTTTCCTTTCTTCTTTGGAAAGATTGTTACTGATAAATATCGGGTTTGGCGAAAGTTCATCCCCAACGTCAATTTGGATAACTTTATCTTTAGTGGGCGGTTCTCTCTGCTCGAACCGAGTTCTCATTGCGTATCCATTTGCTGAGCCCAAGAGTCATTCTCAAACGGTTCAGATTCTTGTTCGTCTGCTTCGAGGAAATCTGTCAATACCGTATTTACTGATAATGCTCGTTCGAGATCATCATATGAGCCGGAGGACGATGAGTCATCCTGACAAGAGGAAAAAATATCCTCATTTGTCTCAGAAGTTGCAAAGGAAGTGGTATACCCTAACCCAAAAAGGGTTCGTTGACAGTAGGGATCACCGTACAACGGCATTCGCCTGCCTTTTCCGTAGTTGAGGCCTGGTTCCAGCTTCAAGTCATAACCCATACTTTGCATAATCTTCGAAGCTTGCGGGCTATATCTGTGAACCTGCATTTTACCAGCATCGTCATCGGGAGAATCTTCTTGTACAGTCGGTTCATTGCACATGTGACCGAAGACTATTGGATGCTGACTGCTGCGAGTAGGCGGGACAATAAAGGTAGAATTCTTATGTGGCCCATATGTCGTGATGACATTAGATAATGATGCTACTTCCCACACATACGGATGATAGGAATCTATAGCTTTCAAGAATTTTTGTGCTATAGGTTCTATATCGTTATGGGAAGAGGATTCTTGATTTGGAATTTGAGCATCAATGTACTGGAAAAGAGGATCTTTATTATCGTCAGAAATCACATTCCTGGTTATATTTACATCAGTTGGCTGGTGGAGGTTTCTGGTTCAAAGTGATCACTAGAGGATCACCTCCTTGTCCTGACTTGGTTTTGTTCAAGTGGATAGCCATGGGTTCCATGACTTTTGGGCGAGTAGTCCGCCCTTTCACCTTGATTGACAGGGGTTGTTCGGCAGAGGGTTCTTCTGGCTCCTAGTGGAATTCCTCCTCTGTCTTGCCTGACACCTCCTTCATGTAGTCTTGGGTGTACAACATGGCATCGGAGTAGTAGGATTCTACTCCTTTAAACGGGTTAAGATCAGCAAACTCCGTTTGTACTGTTCCTTGGGCATCTACATATTTAAAGCATTGATGTAGAGTCGAAGGAACGATGTTGTGATCATGGATCCATGGTCTGCCCAGCAGAATGTTGTAGGATACCTCTGAATCAATGACATAGCATATAGCCACTGATCTGAGGTCGCCAATCTGGATCCTCAGACGAATCTTCCCCAACGGCTTACTTTTCCTGGCGTTGAAGCCCACGATTGTAGTGGTGGTGTAAGCCAATTTACTGGTAGGAATCCTCAGTGGTTTGAGCAGACTATGAGGGATGATGTTGATCGATGATCCCGGGTCTATGTGAATCCGGTCTACCTCCATAGAACCGACATATCTGGTATAATAGAGAGGTCTGTCATGCCTGTTATGTTTTAACAGCATGTAATCTTGAGTGAAAGTGATATTGGGGACCACTTCCATCACACTATGGCATTAAGGACATGCCACAGGTTCTTTATCGGGGGATTTGAGCTGAGTCAAGCATGCATCCGCCTGCATTAACGCTTCACTCAAGGCTTGACGAGTGTCTTTAGATAGCCTTAGGAGCTCAAATATGGACAATCTGGCTGGTGTCTTAGCCAACTGGGCCAGGATGTCGAAGTTATATGGCTTCTCCAAACCTTTGTTTTGAATATTCTTTAAAGGTTTATCAAAGCGCACTTCTTTTTGCTTGCCCTTGTCCGCCGAAGTTGGTCTAGAAGGACCGGCCTCTGGTATGACAAGTTCCGGTTCTGAAGGCTTGGCAGCTGAAGTGTCTGCCGTTGCTTCTTCCTGATTTTCTCCATAGTCCTTGAGGTAGGCTTTCCCTGAACGGGTTCCGGTAGCCAAAACCTCTTCTTCTGATGTCGAGGATATCGCAACCATATGACATGGTCTACGCTTTGAGTTCTTTTTAGACTTAGCCTTAGCAGCTTGAGTCTCTTCCTCGATCTCTGACACCAGATCTGAATGAACCCACATAATCTCGCCACGCTGGGTAGTTAGGGGTACTAGGTCATAATTTTGACCCCTGGCCGGAGGAAGATTAACAATGTTCATCATAGTCCAGGAAATAGGTACAACCCCATCCGAAACTTTTTGAGGAGGCAGATTGCCATATTGAAGAGAGATCATGTTGGCGATGACCGTCTTCTCGCTATTGCGCAGAGTGATGGCTTTAGCATCGATCAACTCCTGGATCTTCCTTTTTAGTATATAACACGCCTTGGTGGGGTGATGTATATATCTATGGAAAATGTAGTACTTCGGGTTATTGGTACTGCCGACTTTATTAGGTCGCTTTACCTCGGGGAGGGTAATCTTGCCGCTTTTGACTAGACACTCGAATATGCTTGAAATATCGTCGTTGTCAAAAGAATATACTTCAATGGGCTTGGAAGTCCCAGGTTTCGTCTGTGTGGTTGCCACAGTCTTTTGCCTGGACGTATTGATCGCCAGAGCTTCTTTCCCTTTGGAACCACGAGGATGGTCGCTGTTGGAGGATGACCTCTTGCCTCTATCAGAGGCAGATATCATAATTCCATTATCACGAGCCTTCCGACTGTTGTCTTCAGCGGTTACCGCTGAGATGATAAATGAGGGCCAATCATGGAACTGATATGGTCCTGTGAATACCGAGATCATCGGAAGAAGATTCTTCCTGCAAATGTCCACCAATGCCGAGTCTGGAACTCCGGGAGGCATTTACAAAGTGGCTTGACGAAAACGTTCGATGAATGTGCGAACGTTCTCTTTCTCTTTCTGCTTTACTTCGATGAGAGAGGACATAGACATGTCCATCCCTCCTTCGTAGAATCGCGCGAAGAACAAAGTCTTAAAATCTTCAAAGGAAGTAATGCAGTTGTCCGCAAGACTACGGTACCACTGATAAGCCACTCCCGAGAGACAGCCTTTGAATACTCGAGTGAGAATGGCATCATTCCCTTGCAATAATACCGTCATCATACTGAAGTAGTTCATGTACTGGCTCGGTGATGTCTTTCCCTCAAACAGAGCCATAGCCTGTGGTTTGTATTTAGGAGGGAAAGGGATCTCATCCCAGATAGCTGGGTAAGGCTGGTTGATTCCAATTTCTTGAGCTGGTCCTTATGCTTCAAGGCATCAAATTGGGCTTTCAATTCCTGTACTGCCTGCATCGGATCTTCAGCTGGTAGAGGGACCGTGGAGTGGTGAGAGATCGGTTGTATTGAAACTCCAACATGAGGCAATACATTCTCCGAATTAGGAAGTGGAGGAGCCGCTGACTCCTGATTTAGAGTAGGCTCCTGATTCGCATTGGATGGTGGTAAGTCCACCCCCACACGTATTTGAGTCGGAGGGACCGATGCTTGAGCTATAGCAGCTGTGTATTGGGTCAGCATCATCTGGTGCATATTCTCTATCATGGACTGCATCTCTTTCAGGGATGTCTCCAACACAGCGATGCGTTGCTCAGTACTTCCTGATGGGGAAGCCTCTTCGCGTTCATCTCCAATGGCATAGACTCCCATTTCTCTGGATGTCTTTGAAGGGTTAGTATAGGTCTCTGTAGAAGTTGACTCTATACTTTCAGCATCCGATTCGGGAAACTGGCGACCCCCAGTGTCGGAATCAGAAGAATACGAAGCCGGTTGTCGTGACCTCGAACAGGTGTTTCGGAACACCCCAGCTTTAATATTCTCAAGGAGTCTGTCGAATCTCCTTTGGCTTGGATTTCTAGAGGGATGTCATCTTGAATTTGACCTTCCTCTAGGAACGTGTGAAGCATGTTCACTGATGCATATGTAGGCTCCTCTTCCTGAAAAGACAACGAGTAGTTCAACCGGTCGAAAACCGACCGTTTTGCTTCAGAACAGCAATAATTTACTACAATTTTATGACTATTACAACAGTGCTCCCTATGAGGCATAATAGACATGTTGGAAGATCCCCTATCTTTGCGCTTTTGGATCAGAAATTCACGCAAGTCAGGAGGATTAACAGAAGAAGAAGAAGAAGAAGAAAGCTTGTTCTAACTGTTTACATCAGTTGGAATGCGGATATTGAAAACCATAACTCTCCCCCTGCCACCCGTATACAGCAGTTCATCCATATGAGTAGCAGATGATCCCCGAGGAGCGTGTCTATCTGCAAACTGGGTCTTCTTTACGCTGAGGGGCTTGGCCTGGCGTAGTCTAGAATTTTGCTCAGGCTGGCATAAAACTGAGGAAGTCCTCAATCGGCCATCAGCTTCTCGCGTAATCTGGAGAACGGGCAGATTCTTCTCTTGATGGCGTAAAGGCCGAGAGTCAGGAAATCCGTCACTTGTTTTCCCTTTCATAGATTGCAGGGACCATCTGCTTTTCCACGGAGGGAAGATGCATTTTTATGTGCGGAGCATATTTGGAATTTCTGAATTGGCGCTGAGGCATTATCAGAAATTTTGTCTGCCGCGTCACAGACGGGAGACTGAATTTTACGCACAGGGCGCGGAGCAGACTTCTAGGTTAGCACTGTGGCATGGCCAGAATCTTTGTCTGTCATGTCACAGACGGGAGACAGAGTTTTACGTGTAGAGCGCGGAGTAGACTTCTGGATTAGCACTGAGGCATTGCCAAAAGTTTTGTCTGCCATGTCACAGACGGGAGATAGAGTTTTACGCGCGGGGCACACAGGTTACGAAGCTACAACCTTGTTGGTCGGAGAAGCCAGAGAGTCGGCAGAAATGGTAGAGGATGTCCGGGGCATCCAAACCTTACGCAGTTTCCTGTTATCTTGGACAGAGAGGGAGTGAGAGCTACCCCTTACTTGAAGCATATCTTCGTAGGCTGACTGGTCGAATTGGACGACCAAGGTCTTCTTCATTAATCCTACTGATACTGCATTATGTTGAGCAATTGCTTTCTCGTCAGATGCGAAAGAGGTCCCCAGCAGAGTCGCCATCTTGTGTTTGATAATAAACGAAAGAAATGAAACTAGGTTTATACAAAACCCTTTCTTTGGTTTACAAACAAGAAGTACAATTAATCCTATACAAGGATGTTAAGTAAAAAATTTAATCTGGGTAAATATTGCTATAGGAGTCTGATCTGCGGTCGATCACTTTGTCCCTTGGACCACACGATGATGAAGAAGTGATGTAGAAGAAGGAGAAGCTTCAAAGATCGCAAGAGGGAGTGGATGCTCGATGCCAAAATCGTCGATCACTACTCTCTGTCTGTGCTCTGGATTCTTCTCTCTCAAAAATAAATTTCCGACCTTGGACCTCCGTGGACGGATGTCACGCCCCAGTCCCAAAATACCGAGGGACTGGACACGTGGCAATGGCCAGCAGCACGCACCGATGGACAACCCAATTTAATGGATCCATCAGGGCATGCTTAAGCTGTTGCATAACAATAAATGGATCAAATGTTACAAGTCACAGTCTATACTAATCTCATCCATAACAGATAATCACAGATCAAAAGCCAGAATAAATGCAAGAGAAAATAAACTAGCATATCTCAACAAGAGTGTCTCGGGAACAACCCAAGAATAAGTCTGTTACATCAAGCAAATAGACATGAAATAAAGTACTAAAAATAGAAATATCTGAGTATGTAAAGCCAATACTCAGGAGAAGTCTTCGGCCACGATCTCATCCTCGGTTCCTGGTTCTGCTCCGAGAAGTGCTCCTGTTCCGTACTCCTCGGGGTAGATCTCTTCGGCTATACCTGGGGACATAGTCCATTCCAGGTCCTCAGGGGACATAACAAGGTACAGATAATACAAGCCAAAATAAATGCAGTGCAGAAATAAATAAAACCATAGGATAAACTATATAACCAGCTAAGTGAAATGCAAGTTGAGAGTTTTAGTCATACTCAGGCTGAGATTGCTACAGGATCAGTATCGAAGAAACCATAGCAGTATTTTCTCGAAGGGCCAGTAAGGTACCAAAGCTCTGTGTCAGAGTCTAAGGCACAATCCATTAAAGTATTATATATATATATTCAGTCTTTTGTATGGTAAATTTCTCCCCACCCAATGTAATCTCACGTCATAATTTCATAATGTCTCATGTCCATGTCACGCAAGATCAAGCTAATGCAACAAGTCAGAATAATTCTAAGCATGTAAACTGTATATGTCAGGCATATGTATCCTACACAGAATTACCATGAATATCTCAGAAAGATTCTGTCACATGAAATAGTGTCAGGTGTCCTGGGTATAATGTACTTGATAATGCAAGTATGAGAATGTAAAGGGTCACGAATGTCCATCTCTAGATGACGTACCCAACACCGCGTACGGTGTTGGCACCCGACTATAATCGGACACTAGGTACGTCACGCGGTTTCTAGGTTAAGCATGTACAACAGTTAATTAAATCAAGTAAATAGGTAACAATACTGCAGGATTTTGGCAAGGTACACTTGCCTAGTATTTCGGCTCCAACTGTAGCTCTGGTAGCAGCGGGATTTGCAGGCAGTACTCCGGTTGCTGAAATAAATATCACCATCAGATTCAGAAAATATCAAACAGCTAGAAACGCCTGTTCTTGAGTCCAATTTGGAGACAAGGGCAAAAATGATAATTTTGGGTCAAAGCGGGGTCCACATGTGGCCCGCTTCGCACCGAAAAATGTGTCAGGGTCAAAGGTCTCCAAATTCATCAAACTTAGTGTCAACAGGTCAGGAACGATGATACGAACCCAACGGAACTTCCATAATTGGATTCCGATGAGCCGGTCACAAAATCGCCCGTCAAATGGAGCCTGTGGGGCCCACGACACGCGATTTCGTCAACATTCTCAGAATCGAACCAAACTTGGGTCACAGGACCAGCGTATTGCTACGAGTCTGATGGCACAAGTTTTGTTTCGATCCGACGTGTGTACACAAAGTTAGGACGCATTCCAGAAAGGGCAGATACAGGACGGTGTCCGCGGATACGTGTTGATTTTGGTGTGCACGCACATCCGAATCGACTTCTGCGAAATCCCACACGTCCGTATCAACGGCTCTCACGTATCAGTGAAGGCCACGTGCGACCAAGTCGTCCCGTTTGGCGGGGCGTACTCAGTTCCGGGGTAAAACAAGGCATTATTTTTCCTGTTTTTGGATCGCGGTTCGCGATCGCCACAGGACGCGATGTCCCAATCGGTTTGCACGGACACCGAGGGAATCATACAGGCTACGCAATACAGTTGACGGAATAGAAATCGGGGTAGCGAGAAGAAAGTTACGAGTACCTGAACAGGGCTAAAAAACCCGATTCACGCGTGTCCGAGTGTCGAGTTCGAAGGGCCGTGTCCTGTGTCCTGTGTCGTGTCCTCGTCCACGGCGGCCCTAGGGTTGCTGGAGACTGGCCGGGGTGGCTCGCTGGAGGAGGGCCGCTCGACGAGGGGCTGGGCGGAGTCGTCGGCAAGGCGGAGCGGAGGGGCGGCTGAAGGCGACGTCGGAGGAGAGCTGGGAGCGGCTCGAGGCTCGAGCGGCGGAGGGCTTCTAGAGGGGAAGCTCGGGGCTGAGCGGGGAAGTGAAGGAGGAGGAGGAGGGGAGCAGGTCGAGGCGGTTCTAAGGTGAAGGGGGTGGCCGGAATAGGGTTTCGACGGGAGGAGCTAGGGTTTCGATTTGGGGGAAAACGGTGAGGGAGGTGAGGGGATTTATAGGGGGAGGGTGGCCGGGTGAGGCGGAGGGTGATCCGGGGTCGTGGCGTGGGGCACGGGCGGGTCAGGCGCGAGCTCCGGCGACGTGGTTGGAGCTGGCGGCGAAGAAATTGGGATCGAACGTGGGGGAGGAGAAGGGTTCAACGGGTCGGGCGGGCGGCGGGTTCGGGTCTGGCAGACCCGGCCCGACCCGTTAGCTGAAACAGGTTTGGGCTTGCGGGTTCGGGTCGCGGGTTGGACCCGGATCCGACCCGCAGCCAAGGGTTTGGGTTGGGTTTGGTTTGACTTGGTTTGGGATTTAAATAAAAATTAGTTTTTAGGTGTTTAAAAATAGGTCCGGGGCCCAATAAATTTCCAGAAAATTATCCTAAGTACAGTTTTTCATTTTACACCCAAAAATATTATTTGCATAATATTTTAATATATTTTAAAATCATTTAATTTTATTTAATGCCAAAAATACCTCATTTTTAATTAGCAAAAATTCTTGAAAAAATCCCAGAAAATTCTAAAAAATCCAGTTTTAAAAATCTTGAAAATCAGGAGGTTTACAACGGTGGTCTCTATTTATAGAGTTTAGTGACAATAACCGTCCAGTCGGCGTAGAAGCCGAACAACGGAGAGTGTGGTATTTTTTACGCGACGGTTATAATAACTGCCACCCACGTATAAATGATCTTCTGAATCCGCGTGTGACGTGTGTCCCATGATAAGATAACGCATATAACTGCTGCAAAGATCACGGCATGCAAGCCACGTAGGTAACTGTCCCTCGTGTAGAAAAGGTTGGCATAGAAGCCAATGACTGTCACCATGGCATAGAAGCTAAATAGTTATCAAGTTGGCGTAGAAGCCAAGTAGGCGTAGAAGCCAGTAGGCGTAGAAGCCTGATGCTGTATGGATAGGTAGCTAGCGTAAGGACAGTCGGTTATCCTTGCTTGACTGAGGTCTTGAGCATATTCTGGACCAAATAGCCTTATCACGCACCAATGCAAATATAGCCTGAGTTGGCGTATTTCGAGGAGATAGCATACGGCGTACTCTTGTAGCTAAAAATAGCCAGGTCGGTATATTTCAAGGAGATAGCGTACAGCGTGCTCCTATAGCTGAAAATAGCCTAATGGCGTAATATGTAGAGGTGCTAATATGGACGTATTAGCCATAATTATGGCTCACCCAGTCTTTGAAAGTAGAACCAAATCTCGTGCATTAAATACAGAAATCTGCCCCCATCACGCGCATTAACTGTAGATACGTGCCTTGAACTTTGTACGAAGAGCAGCTTTTGACGTGGCGGTTCGTTTCATCTCCTGCTGAGCGTAAAAGCTCACAGCTGCCTGTATAAAACTAGGCAGCGTATTCCCTTGAATGCGTAAAAGCAATTTGTATCAAAGAAATGTCGCTAAACTACGGTCTGGATCTCTGTGCCCAATCATCATTACAGCCGTCGTCTGGGTAGTCGTGCAGTACTCTTTGTTAGGAGTCAGGTTCACTGCATGATCCGACAGGTTCGTTCGAGGAATACGAAGAGTTCCTCGTACAACTTCCCACTGCATTAAAAGCGAGCAAGCTTTATGCCAAAGTGGCGATGTAACAACCTTTTTACGCCGAAACAGTCTGAAAATACTGTATTATGCGAGTTATTCTGGAGCTTATATTTTACGCTGTACTAGCGATGAAGCTCTGCTGTACGCCGATGGCTCTGAAGTCATGTCTTACGCCACACAGTACTAAAACTCTGCTTTACGCGGGTTTTATGCATACTGCATATAATTCTACAGCATATTTTTCATGCTTCTACACTAAATGAAAGAGGAGAACCTCTATATAAAGAGGATTTCAGCTTCCATGCGGCCTGAGAAAAAAATCAGACTGCAAGAGCCGCCTGCGCCGCTGTACTGCACAAAGCAGACAATGCCGTTAAGCGCCGAAAGCTGCAACTGCGTGGCACAGAGAGCCACGAGCCGCCTGCGCGCTATACTGCACAGAGCAGATAGTGCCGCACCGAGCCGCCAACAGCAGTCCATGTCCCCTTAACTCTTGACTCGCTCAAGCTAACTTGCTGGACGCATAGCGCCTGGCCGCATAGCTCCAGGCCGCATGCGCCCCTGGCCACATGGGCTCATGGTCGCATGCTCACCCGGCCGCATGGGTACCTGGTCGCATGTACCCCTGACTGCATGGCCTCTGGCCGCATGCGCTCCTGGTCGCATGGCCCCTGGCCGCATGGGCACCTGACCGTAGGGCCCCTGGCCGCATGCGCACATGTCCGCATGGCACCAAACCACATGCGCACTTGTCCTCATTTGCATCTGGCCGCATACACACCTGTCTGCATGGGCACCTAACCGCATGCGCTCCAGGCAGCATGGCTCCAAGAAGCATGCGCTCGAGCAAGCAATCGTGCATGTAACTCTCATATAAAAGGAGCACACGAGCGCCATACGGCGATGCTGACGTACTAAGTGCAAAGTGCGCCAACAAAGTGCCACTTTGCGCCCTTGAGCCCAAGTCCAAGTCCGAGTCTGAGTCGCTAAGCCCCTTTGGGACTTTGCTCCTAAGAGAAACTTCCCAAAGGTGGTGATAAAATAAAGATTGTCATAATGGGGTTCACACTTAATCCCTCTAGAAAAGTCAACCCACATGGGCCACCACCCCATGTGCATTTACCAATACTAAGTAAAGCTATATATTGAGATATACACATTGGTGGTTTTCCAATGTGGGACTAAACTCCCAAAGCAAAGTAAAAAACACCAATAATCCCCCACATATATCACAATATATGGTCGAGCGTTCCTCACAGTGACTACCTATCATGCATTAGGATAGATGTTGCCCATGACTTGAATCTTCCCACATGGGTCAAACAACAGTACGATACAAGAATGGACTATGCTTTGAATTCTGAACCATAGCTGCTCTTCTTCCCACTCACATAATGACATCAGTTGTGCCTCCGGTCGGACATTAAAGGCCATGTGCTGACCTGGTTTCGGTGTATATATCTTGGGTGTCTAGAAGTTTACCCTCAAGAGACGACATGTATCTCTGTCCATACACTTAGGTGAGTTCCATTTTTAAAAGAGTTTAATATATCCCAGCATGAAGCATTGCGCTTCCGTGCGGTGCTACGATGCTGTGACATGGTTCACAGCGGAGGTTAACTACTTCATATGGTGTCATCCACTGTAGAATGAGGTCACCGGCCTCTTAGTAGTGCTGTGATACAACTCTCTATCTTTTCAGCATTAGGCTACCTGCCGATTTACGGTGCTACCGCCACTGTGACAGGCTCGTCGGACATCCACTGTAGCATGGGATACAAGTCCATTGTAGTGCTGAACTACACGTGCTTCCTACAGTACACGCCGGATATTCACTTTGCCCGAGAACTCATTAAGGCGTCGAAGCCAGCCTTACACATGAATTATTCTATAGAACAAAATAGTAGACTACAGTAGTTTCGGGTACGTATCCCACATTGTCTATAAGGACTACCTACTGTACCTGATATTTTTCCAGTAAGTGGTCCTCCCTTGAACCAAAAGCTAGATGCCTAGTAGATTTTTCTTTGAACTAATAGCATAAAACTTAATGGTAGGATTACAAAGACATAATAATATCAGAGGTCCTTCAAGCCCATTTTACTTGCTGTGTCTTCGACTAGCTGGCGCCTGAGACCTTTAGTGAATGAATCCGCCAGGTTCTCCTAACTCCGAACATCTACCACTGTAATAACACCAGTCTTGATGAGGTTATTCAGTGCTCTGTGCCTAAACCGCACAGTTCTTTTATTTCCATTGAAAAGATTATTAGATGCTACTACTGCAGCTGCCTGGTTGTCGCAGTATATCGGCACAGCCAAAATATGTACACCAACCATTGGAAGATCGTACATGAGCTCCCGAAGCCATTCTGCTTCATCTGCTATAGTTGCAAGTGCATAGAACTCAGACTCCATCGATGAGTGTGAGAGCATAGTCTGGTTCTTCGACTTCCACGATATGGTAGCTCCTCCTATTGAGAAAATATATCCTCCTGTGGATCTCTCTCTCTCTCTCTCTCTCTCTCTCTCTCTCTCTCCTTCTTCTGAGCACAAACTATCATCACTGAAGCCTTCTACCACTGTTGGATCTTCGCTGTAGTAACGTACAAACTTCTGAGTCTTCTTGAGATATCTTATCACCCTCTTCACAGCTTTTCTAGTGTTCAACACCTGGGTTACTCATAAATCTACTTAGCATCCCCACAGCAAAAGCAATGTCAGGCCTAGTGGAATTTGTAGCATACATCAAGCTCCCAATGACGCTTGAATACTCCAACTGTTTGATACTTTTTCCTTGGTTAGACTTCAGTTTCTTGTCACACCTATATGGAGTATCGATCCCTGGAAAATCCTGATATCCATAGTGTGTGAGCATTTTCTCTATGTAGTGATCTTTTGATAGAGCAAGCCCAGCTTCCATCCAGATTATCTTAATCCCAAGGATGACATCTGCATCTCCCATGTCCTTCATACTAAATTTAGACGATAGGAACATTTTGTTCTAGTGACACATTCTTCATTCGTGCTTAGGATTAGCATGTCGTCCACATAGAGACAAATGATGATACCTCTATCGCCAGTGAACTTCGTGTACACACACTTATCAGTTTTACTGACCTTGTAGCCATTTGATTTGATAACTTTGTCAAACTTTTTTGCCATAATTTGGGAGCTTGCTTCATACCATACAAAGATTTTACTAGTTTGCATACTTTGTCTTCAAGATATTTGATGACAAACCCTTCTGGCTGCTGCATGTAAATTACCTCAGTCAGTTCACCATTCAGAAATATTGTCTTGAGGTTCATCTGATGAATCATCATTCTGTGAATAGCACCTAGAGCAATCAAAATCCTGATATTAGTCATCCGTGCAACGGGAGCATAGGTATCGAAGTAGTCAACCTCCTGTATCTGAGGAAACCCCTTAACCACTAGCCTGGCATTGAATTTGTCAACAGTTCCATCTGCTTTTATCTTCTTCTTAAAGATCCACTTGCATCTGATGGATTTAGCTCTTTCAGGCAGATCGACTAACTTTCAAGTATTATTAGAAGTTATCGAGTCAAACTCGTCATGGATAGCCACTTTCCAGAAAATAGCATATCTGGTCTTCATTGCCTCATAATTGGTAAGCGGATAATCATAATAGGTAAGCGGATCAGCTTCTACATGATAGATAACAAAGTCTTCTCCGAAGTCCTTCGGCCTCGTCACTCTCTTTGCTCTCGGCTCAGCGAGTTCTGCTTCAAATGTTGTCTCATCAACGATAACTCCTTCTTGGACTACTTCTCTCTGGATGGTGCTTGCCTCGTCCGTGCTAACAACATTCTCCGGGACATCCGCAAGAATAGCATTCTTGTGCCTAGCAAACTTGTCTTCAAATAATTCTATGTTGCGAGATTCTATGATATGATTATATTCGATATCAAGGAACCTCCGAGCATCACTCTTATCAGCATAGCCCAAAAATATGGTCTTCGTAGTTTTCGTTCCCAGCTTCTGAATCTTGAGGTCTGGAAGCTTCACATACGCTAGACACCCCCACACTCGATTGACATTCAAGTTGTGTCTGACCTTGAACCAGAGTTCATGAGGAGTAATGCCAGATGTCACAAACGGTACTCTATTCAGAATAAATATTTTGTAAGCGCTGCTTCTCCCCAGAAGCACTTTGGAAGTCCTACTGTCAGCAACATGGAGTTCATCATCTCTGTCAGCGTCCTGTTCTTCCTTTCTGCTATACCATTAGATTGGGGAGAATATGGAGCCGTCATTTCGTTGACAATTCTATGTTCTTTGCAGAATGATGCAAATTCTAAGGAACGATATTCTACACCTCGATCGCTTCTGAGCCTTTTGAGTTGTTGATCGGTTTGACGTTCTGCTTCAGCCTTGAAGTCCTTGAATTTCTTGAACACTTCATCTTTTGACTTGAGAAGATATATGAATGCATACTTCGAGAAATCGTCAATAAAAGTGATAAAATACTTCATTTCGGCTTTTGTGGAGAATTGCTTGAAGTCACAGATATCTGAGTGTACCAACTCCAGAAGATCTGTGCTTCAGTTTACTCTTCTGATCGACTTTCTGACGATCTTTGTCTTCGCACAGGCTTCACATTTCTCCACCTTTTTACCCCTACATTTGGAGATAAGACCTAGACTAGACATCTTGTTAATGCGTTTACAATGCAAATGTTCTAGTCTATTATGCCACAACTCAAGAGAATATCCAGAAGTAGAGACTATATTGATATAAACAGAATGAGTTACAAGCTACAGTTTAAACATCCGTTCGGTATAGAAATCTTTTCCGAAGTATGTTCCTTTATAGGACATCACCATCTGACAGGCATTGATATCCATCCTCAGGCCCGCCTTACACAGTAGACTCCCATAAATCAGCTTATTGGTGATCATTGGTACATGCTTCACATTCTCCAGTGTAAGTGACTTTCCAGAAGTCAGCTTCAGCACTACCATCCCGATCTCCAGTACTGCAACTTGAGACTTATCCGCCATCAAGACTTTCTCAGAGGTAGGCTCATACTTGACGAACAGCTCATTCTTAGAGCACACATGGCAAGATGCACCAGTTTCTACCCACCAGTCAGTGTCCACGCCATGTGACTTAACCTGCATAATCATATCAACTAGGTTAAGCTCACATTGCTCTTTTGGTTTAGGCTTCAACGTGAAGTCGCTCTTATAATGACCCTTCTTGCCACAGTTGTAGCATGTCACATCAGCCTTCGGCTTTGGCTTGAACTGAGTCAATTTTATCTTCAGCTGGTTGAAGTTCTTCTTCTTCTTATAGGAAAATGTTTGCTTCCCTTTAGAGTCATTAGCATGTACCATGTTGGCCTTAGCCAATTACTTGGACAAGGAGTCCAATTTCAGTTGTCTCCTGACTTCATCTTCAATGTGAATCCAGGGAAGAAGATCTTCGAGCTGGATCTCCATCTTTTTATGGTACATGTCAAGCTTGAACCTGATCAAGCCTGGAGGAAGTTTGGTGATGATAGCCCCTACCATAAATTTATTTTCCTGCTTGATGCCCTCTTCCTCCAGTTTCTGCTACATCTTCAGAAGTTTCTTAAGTTATGGTAACATCACATTCTCGTCCTCAAATTACAAAGTGAAGAACTTCTCGACGAGATAGATTTTAGATATTTTCTCGTCAGTTTTATATTCTCAAGAGATTTTTAGACATCCCTTGCCTTCTCCTTCTTTCTATAGGACTTTACCATTGAGTCATCCATAGCATTGAGAATCAACAACCTACATAGGTCGTTATCTTCCTTCCACTTGGAGTGCACGTCCTACGCCACATCAACTGTAAGCTCTCCTCCATCTTCGGGAATGGTAGGTTTAGGATCAACCAACACATAAGCAACCTTGATAAGACGCAGATTTAAGGAGATCTTCCTCTTCCAAATGTTGTAGTGTTCGCCATCAAACTTCTCAAACTTGCGAAAGCTAGTATCGAGAAGGTTTGAGCGGTTGTCCATTTTAACTCGGATCTTGCCTTGAGATTGTTAGTCCCGAAGTCAGATTAAAGAAGAAGAGGTAGCCACTTAGTAGAGACTCACACAAGAGTTTGTCTCTACAAACTCCAGAAGAGAAGTTAGTACAATAAGATTCACACAAGAGTTCCTCTTTAGTGACATACAACCCCACAGAAGCAGTAAACAAGGAACTTGTTACAAACTGATAACCCAAAGATAATGCAAATATAAAAAGAATTAGAAAATGGTTCTTTTCTTTACGTTCGCAGATGCTACACCGAGAATAACGGGAACAAGAACAGAAATACAAAGAAGGGAACTCCTACTGGGGTGATCAAAACCATCAGAACTCAAGACAAGATTTGCGCTATACAACGATCTACCCCCAGGATCTGTCACGCCCCAATCTCTCGCAGGTAATCGGCCGTCTCCGCTAGGCGCGAATTACCATGCCAGCGCTCCCGCGGGATGATCTTTCCCATCTGGATGTAATGTCGCACTAGCTGTAGCTGTGCCGGTGCAAGACAATGATCCGAGCAGGCAGTAAAATGACTATGCCACAGAGTCGCACAGATAGTCTGAATCCAGCAGAATAAAAAATGAACATACGATTGGTAACAAGTTCACAGAGTCTTCATTAGCGGAAGCATTACATAACACAAGTGTAGAAGTAAAACAAGCTCTTTATGATATTGAACAAGTATTACAAGCGGCGCTAGGCCAAGATTACAAGTCGCTCAAGTCCTCTCTCTCTTGAAACAATAAAAGCGTGCCAATTGACTAAAATTTGTGGAATGATGCATAGGTGATGTACCAAGATTATGTCTTGTTTATGTGCTTCAGTTCCGGACACAACGTTCCAAGCCTCCAGAGCGAACTCTATGCCTTAGCATGCACGAAGAGGTTTCCGCACCGAACGAGGTTCTCCCACATCCTGCAAGCAATCTGGTGGGTTATCAGTACAAGAATACACTGGTGGGGAGGCTTCTCGCCCGCTCGACAAATCTAAATACGTTATATAGGTTTCGTGCACCATCTATTAAGTTATCTTTCTAGTCTTGCCTAAGGATCAGTTTTATGGCATAATGTACAAGTCTACTCATGTGGCAATGCGTCGTGCGATATAAGAGTAACACGGCGAGAGTTACCAACTTATCATTCGTCCTTCCCTGTCCAAGGTAAACCAAGTTAAACCGAGCACGAGTACATATAATGAATCCAAGTCAAATTTTATAAGCAAACACGAGTGTCGTGAGCGAGATTCTGTTTCGGGTGCACGAGTTACACGGATTATCCAGAAGTATTGCAGAAGATGTTCAAGTGTTCAATTATGTATAAATGTGTTATACTCATATCCATTCAGGTGATCCAGATTACTAGATACGATACAATAACTCGCACGCGGATTATCGCTAAGCGAGGATGACTTATTCTATATGAACATGAGGTCACTGGCTTAGCCATAAAGGATCGATTTATAGTCTCGTGACAGAATAGGGTATAACGCTTGATACAAGACGAGCAATTCAAGGCCAACAGGTGATACAGAAGAGCCATTACACGCCATCCCACCGATTCATGCGACTATCATGGGTATATGGCTAGTCCAAGGTAGTATGCTCTACCAAGGCCTGAATATCGTGTATTGCTCGGCCTCAAAGACGGTGTCGCATACCATAGCCGAATTTGGCACACAATACACCAGACATTCCTTCTATGCCGGTACTATCCCAGTGCTCCGGTGATCGTCCGAGGAATCAGATACCTCATGCACGAGTTGTCCGTGACCATGCAAGTCTCTAGTCTTGGTTCTCTTGTCAGTTATATATTCGGGTCAGATTCAAGTTCAAGTTCAGGATTGTTCATAAATATATCGACTCCCCGAGCCGTTCGATTCAGTGCACGTTGAGTGTTATTTAACTTCTCATGATGCAGTCCCTAGTTTGGAACTGCCTCGACGACCTAACGGTCCCGAATACTTTCAGGTTCATTCTTGTGCGGAACGACTATTTGATAGCCTTCCGGGGAACTTAGATGAATGCAAGGCAAGGATAGTGTTTACTTGATTGTGGAATAAAATTATATGATAAGCATTGAAATGAGGCAACAAGTACAAACTACAAAGTAAGCAGGCAAGCATGCATTTATATGAAATATAAGCATTTATATTGGCACGGTCTAAGGGGAAGTGCTAGGAGTGCAACCATACAGGAACATATTGAGCGACATAGTTCTTAAGGCGAGCAATGTAAATGAATGAAGCAGTGCACTACGAAGGGTCCATAATGATCTACTCAAGGCATAGCGATGTCTACTTGCGCGAAGCTAAGTTAGCATATGAGGGTCAAAGTTATAAGCCAAGTTTTATTTTCATGTTCTAACACAAGCAATACAAGATGGGATTATTCCCTTAGCTAGGTGTGTTGTATTCTTTATTATCATGCAAGGGGTGATTCACCTAGCGACTAGCATGTATCGTCCATATTCTAAGTGTGCTGGCTAAGCAAAGACAAGTTCATCATAGCCACCCACCTTAGCAATGATTCTCCTCGGTCGAGCGATACTCTGAGAGAGCCTTTGAAAGTCTAAGTCTGAACTCCTGAAGGGCTAAGCCTAGAAATCCTTTGCCTAGGGCGGGCGCCGAAAAGGAACCAGTCTAGCCTTTTCGAAATGACTCATCTCGCTGAGCAAAGCAGGTCGGGTCATTTTACTTGTGCCATTTGAATCGGCACTCTGCTTGAACGAAAAGGGTCGTTACATTATACACCACTCAGAAAAAGTCTCATCCTCGAGACTTCTTGAGCGTAAACCGTTCTATCGCAACTATCGAATCTATCTCAAGCGTAGTAATCGGTACCACTAGATCCGTTCGAACATAATTTTCTACTCGTTCCTTATATTATATCGCATTTATTTTGGGACGGTCTCATTGAATGACTCTATCATTCAATCCAAGCTCTGACTCGGTCTCTATTACGCCTTAGCGCGGAACATATATCGCTTAACATGGGGTATGGTATGATCCATCTTGAAGGATGGTCTAAGGCTGAGGCAAACTTATCCGAATTGTTATAATCGTTCATGTGAATCTAACATATTAACTTGCACTAGCATTCAAGATCATCATATTGTGAGTCTGGATTATGCACATATTCAAAGCATCCTTCAAACATATGCATGTTAACAAACTTAGCGATAGCGAAGTCTTTGCACTCGAGTTCAACATATCATTGAGTCTTGGATCGTGCACACGTTCAAGGCGTCCCTTAAACATATGCATTCAACCAAACTTAGAGATAGTGAAATCGGATAAGCTACTTGCAAAAATCTCAAGGGTTCTCGTCTTATGAATAACGATGATACCTCCAACAGGGTCAAAAAATTCCAAGTCATTCCATTCTAACCAAAATTTAAGCATTGCACTACTGTTAAGCACGATCTATCCGATCAACTGACTAGCGTCCATGTCCTATCGTATATTTCGTTTATGTCAAAGATAGCACACACTTCCCGTTCCCAGTCTAACACTATGTCTTGTTGCCCCAGTTATATGGCTTGCTCAAGCAATGTTCTAAAGTTGGTCACACAAGTTCTTTTACTCTGCACAGTATCGTCTGCCTAATTATTAGGTCAGCTCACAAGGTCATAGGTACAAGTTCAAGCACACGATTCATCGTACAAATTTGTCGCACGATGCTCGCCGTAATTCCTAAGGTCAAACCATTGTTCGTTTGTACAGGATATTCTACCCAAGCTCGTTTCACTCAGATTTCTAAACATCGAGCAAAGATCATCCTACTCACATTAACACGTTCGTTGCACAGGGTTCGAGTCCGTTCAGTCAAATCCATGATATATCCATGTCGCATGACAAGCCTAAAAATTCTCATAGTCTATCTCCTTAAGCATGTTTGGTAGAACACATATATCCATTCTAAGTCTAGACTACCAAGCCAGGATTTTATTTCTAAATCTCTGATCATAACTCCAAGTTGTCCAACAAGATTTATGTATCCGTTCGCAAAACTATCAAGCGTGACTTGCTCCAGGTTCTAGACTAATTTATCCTTAAAATACTTTCGATTCACTTGCATTTCCAAATTCGTCTTATTGTATCGAAATACAAGTCAATACGATCCATTAGTTCTCACGCTCCGATCTCCTGCAAGTTTGATCATCCGTATTGGACGTGAGATCACCATACAAACACTTCCGCTGGATAATCGTCCTAATCTGGACGTGACGCATGTACAAGCATGGAGTTACGCTCGTACAAGACAAGAACGTCGAACGTTATGGTTATCTTTGAAACAATCGAGACACCTCATTATTTTACTTTGCTCCATCCAAGTTATATATGTTTATCCACCAAGTCATGTTCGTTCATGCGTGATTATAATTCGTCTAGCAAAATTATCCAACTTCAATGTTACCGTTCGATAATTTCATAGTCTATTTCTAGTATTCCTCAAACAACTAATTTCAATACTCAAGCCAAAGTCTATCTATTTTATTATATTCTATTTTATCGAGTTCATTTGGAATAATCATCGAGCATGTTCCCGTGAGTTCGATCATCCCCGTCGGACATAAAATTACTACGCCGGTGCTCCTGCAGGATAATCGTTCTCTACCGGGGCTGATTGTTGAAGGTTATCTTTCAAACTAGATTCAAGACCGTTCATCCAAACTCTAGACCAAATCCGTTATCGCTTACCTCTTTCATCGAACCACGATATTCATTCTCGGCTAACTTCTATTTGAGCGATATTCTACTCAAGTTTAATTCGTTTGATTCAATTTGAAATTGCTCGCACGATCCATCAAGTTTCTACCAAGTTTTCTTGACCAAGATATTGATTTCCATTACCTTGAATCCCAATTTGATATAAGCCTTATCACTTTGTTCAGGATATTCTCAATCATTCAAACCAACTATCGTACAAGACCTATGAATTCGCTTAAAATTTTCTAAAATGATCCATACACCACTCAGGAATTGAGTCACCCAAATTAAATCCTCAATCGTGTTCGCATCACTCGTTAGCATATTCATCAAGTCGTTCCTTAGAATTCCTTCATGATACCTAAGCATCACCTGATAAATCTTATCTCGTATATAAACTGTTGATAGTCATCCAAGTAAACCATATTTTATTTGTATCTGCCGACACGAAATATCGTTCGAGCTATTTTTCAAAATTCAAGCACGATTTACTATATTCGCCTTAGCAAAAATATGATAATGTTTCTATCGGTTGTCATTCTAAGTCTGACTTATCCTTATCTGAACAATATCCCAATCTCGCTTGCAACTAGCTTGCACCAAAAGGGTCTTGGCATGCGATACTCAACACAACTTAGCCGAAAGGCTGTGTGCATAACTAACCGTCTGAATGATATTCCATCTTGCACACTAACCAGCTGGATAATCATGTATAGGTATTCAGATTCACACATAACTTGCAAATTTTTGCACGAGTCTATTCCCACAAAGTCTAATATAGGCCAGGACACGGGTCTTTGTATAACTATCCAGTTCAAGCAATCATATCAATCACAAGCACTTTTAAAATTATTTAGATTCATTGTATGGAATATTTCTTTGGGACATTGAGAGAGAGTGTATGTACATAAACCACGAACGAGCTTTCGAAACTAAAAAAATCGATAAGAAATCCAAAGACGTAAAGCCAATGCTCTGATACCAATATATCATGCCCCGATCTCCCGCAGGTAATCGACCGTCCCCGCTAGGCACGAATCACTGCGTTAGCACACCCGCGGGACGATCTTTACCATCTATACGTGATGCCGCACGAGCTGTAGCTGCGTCCGTGCAAGGCCATAATCCGAGCAGGCAATAAAATGACTAAGCCACATAATCGCACAAATAGTCCGAATACAGCGGAATAAGAAACGAACATGCGATTGATAACAAGTTCACAGAGTCGTCAATAGCGGAAGCATTAAATAACACAAGTATAGAAGTAAAACAAACTCTTTATTGATATTGAACAAGTGTTACAAGCGGCGTTAGGCCATGATTATAAGTCGCTCAAGTCCTCTCTCTCGAAACAATAAAAGCGTGCCAAGTGGCTATAATTTGTGGAATGATGCATAGGCAATGTTCCAAGACTATGCCTTGTATATGTGCTTCAGTTCCGGACGCAACGTTCCAAGGCTCCAGAGCGAGCTCCACGCCTTAGCACGCACGAAGGGGTTTCTGCACTGAACGAGGTTCTCCCGCACCCTGCAAGCAATATGGTGGGTTATCAGTACATGAATGCACTAGTGGGGAGGCTTCTCGCCCGTTCGACAAATCCAAACACGTTATATAGGTTCCATGCACCATCTATTAAGTTATCTTTCTATTCTTGTCTTAGGATCAGTTTCATGGCATAATGTATAAGTCTACTTGTGTGGCAGTGCACCGTACGATATAAGAGTAACAAGACAAGACTTATCAACTTACCATCCGTCCTTCCCTATCCAAGTTAAACCAAGTTAAACCAAACACGAGTACATATAATGAATCCAAGTCAAATTGCATAAGCAAACACGAGTGTCGTGAGCGAGGTTCTGTTTTGGGTGCACGAGTTACACGGATTATCCAGAAGTATTGCAGAAGATGTTCAAGTGTTCAATTATGTATAAATGTGTTAAACTCATATCCATTCAGGTGATCCAGATTACTAGGCACGATGAAATAACTCGCACGCGGATTGTCGCTAAGCGAGGATGACTTAGTCTATATGAACAGAAGGTCACTTGCTTAGCCATAAAGGACCGATTTATAGTCTCATGATGGAATGGGGTGCAACGCTTGATACAAGACGAGCAATTCAAGGCGAACCGGTGATACAGAAGAGCCATTGCACATCATCCTGCAGATTCAGGCGACTATCATGGGTAGACGGCTAGTCCAAGGTAGTATGCTCTACCAAAGCCCGAATATTGTGTATTGTCCGGCCCCAAAGATGGCGTCGCATACCATAACCTAATTTGGCACGCAATACGCCAGAAATTTCTCCTAGGCCAGTATGATCCCAATGCCCCGGTGATCGTCCGAAGAATCAGATACCTCGTGCATGAGTTATCCGTGATCATGCAAGTCTCTAGTCTTGGGTCTCTTGTCAGGTATATATTTGGGTCAGATTCAAGTTCAAGTTTAGGATTATTTATAAATATATCGACTCCCCGAGCCGTTCGATTTAGTGTAGGACGAGTGTTGTTTAACTTGTCATGATGTAGTCCCTAGTTTGGAACTGTCTCGGCGACCTAACGGTCCCGAATACTTTCAGGTTCATTCTTGTGCGGAACGACTATTTGATAGCCTTTCGGGGAACTTAGATGAATGCAAGGCAAGGATATTGTTTACTTGATTGTGGCATAAAATTATGTGACAAGCAATAAAATGAGGCAACAAGTACAAACTACAATATAACCAGGCAAGCATGCATTTATATAAAACATAAGCATTTACATTGGCACGGTCTAAGGGGTAGTGCGAGGAGTGCAACCGTACAGGGACATATCAAGCGACATAGTTCTTAAGGCGTGCAGTGTAAACGAGTGAAGCAGTGAACTTGAAGGGTCCATAATGATCTACTCGAGGCATAGCGAAATGTACTTGCGCAAAGCTAAGTTAGCATGCGAGGGTCCAAGTTATAAGCCAAGTTTTATTTCTATGTTCTAGCACAAGCAATACAAGATGGGATTATTCCCTTAGCTAGGTGCGTTGTACTTCCATATTTTAAGTGTGCTGCTAAGCAAAGACAAGTTCATCGTAACTACCCACCTTAGCGAAGATTTGCCTCGGTCGGGCGATACTCCGAGCGAACCTTTGAAAGTCTAAGTCTGAACTCCTGAAGGGCCAAGTCTGGAAATCATTTGCCTCAAATGAGTCATCTCGCTGAGCAAAGCGGGTCAGGTCGTTGCACTTGCGTCGTTTGAATCGGCACTCTGCTTGAACGAAAAGGGTCGTTACAGGATCAAGAAAGTTTACACGAGAACTTCTGGAACACTCTTGGTCACCTTCGGATCACTCGGAATATTCCTTTGGAAGGATGCTAAAAAACTGTCGTAGGTCCTGCTAGTGCTCTCGATTTTTCTCTCTTTCTCAATTTTTTCAACGCACTAAATGAAAGAGGAGAGACTCTATATAAAGAGGATTTCAGCTTCCATGCGGCCTGAGAAAAAAAATCAGGCCGTATGAGCCACATGCGTCGCTGTACTACACAGAGCAGACAACGCTGCACCGAGCCTCCAACAGCAGTCCCTGTCCCCTCCACACTTAACTCGCTCAAGCTAACTTGCTGGACGCATAGCTCCAGGCCGCATGCGCCCCTAGCCGCATGGGCTCCTGGTCGCATGAGCAGCGGGTCGCATGGGCACATGGCCGCATG
Source organism: Iris macrosiphon (assembly GCA_036927795.1). NCBI lineage: Eukaryota > Viridiplantae > Streptophyta > Magnoliopsida > Asparagales > Iridaceae > Iris > Iris macrosiphon. Next base: position 85,542,491 of record JAYESA010000003.1, read on the forward strand.
CACCCCTGACCGTATTACCTCTGGCCGTATGTGCTCCTGGCCGCATGGCCTCTGGCCACATGCACTCCTGGCCGCATGGGCACCTGACCTCATGGCCTCTGGCCGCATGCGCACCTGACCGCATGGGCACCTGACCGAATGGCTCCACGAAGCATGCGCCCGAGCAAGCAACCGTGCATGTAACTCGCGATGCTGACGTGCTAAGTGTAAAGTGCGCCAACAAAGCGCCACTTTGCGCCCTTGAGTCGGAGTCCGAGTCGCGGGGCTTAGCTCCTAAGAAAAACTTTCCAAAGGTGATAACAAAATAAAGATTGTCATAATGAGGTTCACACTTAATCCCTCTAGGAAAGTCAACCCACATGGACCACCAGCCCATATGTATATACCAATACTAAGCAAAGCTATATATTGAGATATATACATTGGTGTTTTTCTAATGTGGGACTAAAACTCCCCAAGAAAGTGAAAAACACCAACAGATACATTTCATACAATTGCATTATAAAATTGTGAAAGTACAAGAAAGCCCTTCTAATCTGGACCATTGGATCAACAATCAATGGTTCAGATTTTGCTTGTATCGATACATAATTTATATTTAAGAATATATATATATATATATATATATATATATATATATATATATATATATATAATGCGACTTAGAAATAACTCAAAAATGAGAGATATATATAATGCGACTTAGAAACAACTCAAAAATGAGCCGTTTAAGGCGTATGTATATCATCAATTAGTAAATACAAAATTTTAGAAAATTAACTACCGTGTGGGTTCTTACGTCGTTGAGAAAAAAAATTAAAAACCACATATAACCCATCATAAACATATTCAAAATTTAAATTAACTACAAGATATTATCTAATTAAACACATATCCAAAATTTAAAATATATTTATAACAAATTATAATTCAAATATATTCAAATCATATTTTAAATATTTTAATATAATTTAAATTTTTATCTAATTTTTTTAATAATATTAGAATTTTTTTTATACATGTAACACAATTCTTTAACATGCAAATGACTAGACTTGCTCATCAACTATCAAGTATTTATTGAAAATAACAATAATAAAATATACAAGATTGCCACATAGCATAGCACAAACCTTCCATCTATAGCCTCCGTCAATGCCAATATAAACTAATTGTTCAAACCAATTACAAAATATATATTCAAGAACAGTATTTAAGATTCGCTATAAAATAAAAAAAATTAATGGTCTCACTTGGTTTGATGACTAACAAACTATTGAGTTCTATAAGTAAAGATTCTTGATTAAATAATATTTTATCGGATTAAAATTGAAAATAATATGCTAAATTAAAAATTCATTAAATTTATAAAATAATATATTGTAAAAAAATTATATATGTCCCACATAATAAATAAATTAGAATATATATATTTATATCTCTACTATTATAATGTGGCTTAAAACGGTTCAAAAATGAGCCGTCTAAGTCGGTATGTATATCATCATTCAAATGAATTAAAAAAAAGAATAAGAAGATAACTAAATAACTATCTAAATACTCCACTAATTATTTAAAAAAATCCTTAACAAAATATTTAACTACCAATATAATATATTTATAAGTAAATAATTCTAACTCAAGTTGTTAAGGTGGGAGATATTTTCTTGATTGTTTGAGTTCAATTCTTAGGAATGACATTTTTTTAATAATAAATTCATGCTTAATTTTTTACAATTTTTTTTACGCACGTTCAATGCACGTACATATTACTAGTATATATTGAATTGTTACTTCGTAAAAGAAAAAATTCTAGAGTTTTTTATTTGATTAAATGTTTATAAAATAAATAAATATTTATACTTTGGATCTCATATAAGTTTTATAATTTTGTCTCCATATATATAAATAATTAGTATTTGGATCTCAAAAGTGTCACAAAAGATAATTAGTAACACTTTTGGTGACACTTTTGAGACATTAGTGACACTTTTGATACTCAAACACTAATTATGTATATATGGAGATCCAAACACTAATTATGAAACTTATATAAGACCCAAAGTCTAAATATTTCTAACACGTTTCTAATTAATTAATAATTTATTGATTATTTGTTAAATTAATATGTTTTTCTTAGCCCCAAAAGCTATTAATTTATGGAAGTTAACAGTAGTAAATTTAATATGTTTTTTTGAGCATTGTAGGTTGTGAAGTAAAAAAAAGCTATTGAAAAAACCTAGAGGAGCTAGTGAGTTCTTAATTTTTAAAATTCGGCAATAAAAAATTGGTAAGATTAACATACATTTTTTTTTTAAAGAATATAAACAAAAAAATAAGTACATTTTTTATGTTAATAAAATCCACATGTAATATTTATATTGTAAGTTCTTATTAAGTTTCTGTAGTCAAATTGAAAACTGGTTGGAGTATAAATTTTGGTTGCTCAGGAACAAATTGAAGAAGAAACTTTTCAAATTATTCACAAAAGGAAAAAAAAAAAAAAAAAAGACGGTGGGCCAAAGCCCGGGTTTGCCGGCGCGACACGAGCGCAGACCATCGCGCCAGTGGCAGTGGGCTGGCTACACAGTAAGCCCATAGTTAAGTTAAGTTGTATGGAGATTCAAGAAGGAAAAAAAAAAATCAACAAAGGTTTATTTAAATGAAAATTTATTTGGACAAGTTATTGCCCAAAACTTGCAATAAAGAATCAAGAAAACTCCCGAATCTTAGTTCATATCAGCTAAGTTTTTTTAATAATAATTTTTGGACAAAAGTTGGTATATTCTGGGAATAAATATATTAGAGATATGGAGAATAAATCTCTAAAAAAATATATGTAAAGGAAATCGTTTCCTAGGTTTTACTCTTTTTGGTCGCCTCTCCTCCATCTCTACATAAAGTAAATAATCTTCATTGAATTGAGCAATTGCTGTCAAGAAGATCCACAAAAGAAAAATGTGATAAATTATTAATTTTCTTTTCACTTTTCATTACTTCTTTACGATACTGCTATTTCACCATTTTTTAATTTGCAAACTTGTTAAAGATTATTGAATTGGAGTTGGAGTTCCAGTTAACTGAACCGCCACAACTTATATTTTATTTCTATTTTTATAATGAGACTTTAAAACGAATCAAAATTATATAACTATCTAATATTATTTATTTATAATTAAATAATTCTAACTCAAGTGGTTAAGATAAGAGAAATTTTTTTTGGTTGCTTGAGTTCGATTCCTATAAACGAAAATATTCATAATAATTCAATATTTAAATTTCTTTAAAAACAAAAGTTATGTACATACTTAAATTTTTTAATAATTTTTTTATGTACGTATACGTTATTAGTTACTATAACTATTGATGTCTGTCTTCAAGTCCCAGTCAGTTAATATTCTTAAAATTTCATCCATTGTCAACTAGAACTTTTTCATATTAGTGGCCTGAAATTTATTGATTGGTTACCAGCTCCTTTTTATATATTAATTTTTCTAATGTTAAATTTGAAATTCTGGGTCTAGAAAAAGATGACCGAAATTATTTTGTGAGCAAGTCTATTTTTAATCCCTCTTTATGTTTTATGTTTATGCTCCAGTCAGTTGACAAGTTTTATGGCTTAAGTTTTTGTTGATTAATGCTCTCTATTTTGTGCTATTAGTTGTTAGCCTGTTTACTTAATCTAGTTTTTTTTTTCCTGAACATATCCAAAGAAGTCTATTTGCTGCCTCATCAGTAAGATAAATGCCTCTTCTATAAGTGCAATTCTATCACAATTTGATTCACCATTCCTAGTGTTTATCAAGGTGTGTAAAAGTACGCCCGGTCCGAAATTCGGCTCTGGTTCGGTTCGAACCGGTCAAATCCGGTTCTGGCTGGTCCGGATTCGGTCAACGGACAGGTCCGCTCCGGCCCACTCTCCCCAACGGGTCCGGGCTGGGTCGGAGGATCTGACCCGCAAGTCTGGCTCGGTCCGTTCAAGTCTTTCTTCGGGCTGGATCCAATTCGGTCGGTCCGGTCCGGTTCTGGTCCGGTTCGACTGAGTTTTTTTTTTGGGAATATATCCGTTGAGTGGTATTTTTACCAAAATATCCTCATTTTAGTGGCTATTTTTTGACGTTTTAGGAATATTTTGGTCATTTTTCTAAAAATAAACAAAATACCCATTATAACAACTTTTTTTAGGGTATTTGGGGCACCAAAATATTCCTATAAATAGTCCATAATTCATGAAAAATAAACATTACACAATTTCTTCCCTCTTACAAAATTTCTTTCCTCTCTCTCTTACAAAATTTAGAAGCAACCTAGTATAAAGAGACTATATACTATCATGAAAAATGAACAACCACAACTACAACATCAGCAACTTCAACCCGCACCACAACATCAACCCGCACCGCAATCTCAACCGACACTGCAACTAGAATTTGAATCAAAAATTTGGCATCATTTTAGCTGGGTTTATAATGAGCACGATACAGAAAGAAGATTCTTCGAATAAAGTTCTTATTGAATGCTTGCATTGTAGAAAACGACTCAAATGAGACCATAATTGTGGTACAAGGAAGCTAAGCATACATCTGAAAATGTGTATGGGTATCTAGTAATGTTGTATTTTCTTAAAAAAAAATGTATCGATTTTAATATATTTTTTTATTGTTACATAAGTCATAGGTATATTTAAATATAATTGAAACGTATGTTTGAGTCTTAGCTTTCAGTCTCTCTACAAATTTTATTTGCAGTATTATAAATAAATTTTGAATAGAGGCTGAGAAGCTAAGACACAAATATTTATACTTACAAAGATTTATTTATAAAGATTTATGCTTATAAAGATTTAAAAAAGTTATAAAGATTTATACTTATATTTATTTATATTAAAAAGTTATATAAAAAAATTATATAAAGATTTATATTTATAAAAAAAAAGTTATAAAAATTAAAAAAAATCAACTTATAAATATGTAGATTTTAATTTATACTTAAAGTTATATAAATATTGACATAAAGAAAGCAAATAAAATTTTCTTACTTAATGTTTATATAAATTATTCATCTTGAATTAAAATAAAATATCAACTTATAAATCTTTACAAGGAAGCTATGTATATATAAACTTTAAGAAATCAAATAAAATTTTCTTACTTAATGTTCATATAATTTTTTACATAAATTATACCAAAAAAACTTTCTAATAAATAACTTATAAATTTTAAATTATACAAAATAACTTAGTAACAAAAAACCTATAAACTTTAACTTGAATTTATTAACTTTTATATATATATATATATATATATATATATATATATATGGCCATTCTACAATACTAACTGTGTATCGATAAATTCCATATAATTGTATTATAAAATTGTGAAAGTACAAGAAAGTCATTCTAATCTGGATCATTGGATCAACAATCAATGGTTCAGATTTTGCTTGTATCGATACACAATTTGTATTTAAAAAAAAAATCATATATATATATATATATATATATATATATATATATATATATATATAAATAAATAAATAAAATTTAATCGGGCCTGCCTTGTCCGACCGTGAACCGGCCTGGACCTAGACCGGTTTGGCCCGGTCCACCGCGGACCGGGTCACGTGTTCGGGGTGGGTCGGGTGCTAATCCGACCGGACCATCTCGGCCCGCTCTCTGCACCGGATTAGGTCCGGACCAATTCGAACCCGGTCAAACCCGATCAAACAGGACCTCCGGCCGGGCCGGCCGGACCGACCAATTATACACCTTGAAGTGTTTATATCTGTTTCCCAATTAAAAATTTATTATATACCTTGAGCCTCGCACATAGAGCCTTTTTGCTATTTTTATTGTATATTGATGAGGAGATTCTTTAGGAGATTATTAAGATTGGTTTTAAGAAAAACCAGTTGGCTGAATCACTTCATAGCAAAGTACAACATGAGGTATCTAACGTGAATCGTACTTACTCAATATATTTAACTTCTTGAGGCAAAATGATTTAAGAAGTCCTTTTACAGGAAACTGTTGCATATTATTTGTTGTTGCATAGTATTCAATATATTTAACTAGCTTCAAGGGCAACTCGACACTTTTGTTAAAATCCTTGAAATATTTATTGCATGATACCTTTACCCCAAAAGAATAATGATGTTAAATATATTGGTACTCTTTAGTAATGTGGTTTATCTTGCATGAGTTCCTGCAAGAGTCCAACTTTTTTTTGAGATGCCCAATGTAACGTTCGAAATTTTGTATACGCTGCATTGCATATGTCTTTTGGACCCACTGTCCTCAACTCAAATGGAAGAAATAATATACTCCCATGACTTGATCTACTGATCTTCCGTCACCTAACCAGAGTCTTATGTCTCTCCCCGGTAACCACAAGAATCACTCAAATTCGGCACAATAGTTCAACTCCAGCATTGCACATCGTCTTCCAAATTATATTGATCATCAGGGGATCAACATGAAGCCACATTTACCTGTTGAAAGAAAATGGGCTCTTGGACTTAAGTGACTAATATTTTTTTTTTAGTTTCTTAACTATGTTTTCCATTTTTCTGATCAGAATGTAACTTGCTATGTTGTATGGTTCATAGTTTAGCACTAACATATTTCTGGTTTGACAATAGAACAAAGTTCATATATAGTTTAGCAGGCGATGACTACAAAAGTCCCATTTTGGAATCTGTTAAGAGTGAATGTACCTGTATCCTTTTGACTAGATATCCTAGTTATAAGCTTACTCTATATTAATGTAGCTTGTTTTTCATCCTTAAGATTTTATCTACTATGCTTAATTGGATGATCATCTTAGCTTCCTCCTTTAGTGTACTTCCCTAATGACCATGGCCTGGCATAACCACCGAATATTCATAAGAGAAATGCTAAAAATCCTGCCTCCCCCATCCCGTCTTCCATCCCACCACCAAGTGCCCCCCCCCCCCCCCCCTATTCGCCTGGTTCAATATGTGGGCCCCACCTCCAAAAACTGCAGGCCAATGAAATGCTGCCATGTGGCGGCGGGATGGGATGCGGGATGGGGTCGGCGGGCTGAATAGCAGTACTCTATTCATAAACTGTAATGTGCTAGGGACCTTAAGATTCCTCCTTTGTAAAAAGGTTGTTAGTTCGTGATAATGAACATGGATGAATATCTTCCATGGCAGGTGGAGTTTCTGGCTATGTCTACTGCTTACACTTTTCGGGTGGCTAGCTGCCTGCTATTATTAACCATGTCTTTGCCATGACCAAGTGAATTTGAGTCATAAGTGTCACTCCCCTTTCCCGACATACTTAAAGTACGCCTGGTTTTGGCGTACTTCTAGTACATTTTTCTTGCTTGGCACACTTTGGCGCGTTCTCCTTGTGCATGGTCGATATAGTTTTTGATGATTTCGGTTTTGATGGCATGAACGCTATAGATCTGAGTTCTTGATCTATGGGTTCCATGTAGGTTTTTGATATTCCTTAGGGATTTGATCTCCTAAACTTTGTACTTGTGAAAACTATTTTGCTCATATGATAGAGCATTACATTCTACTTAACTTTGCTTTGGATTTCGTTGGATTTAGAGTTCAGCTGAGTTCGGTGCTGAAAACTCTGAAGAATACACCAACCATGGTTGTTGGCCGAGGAAGAAGAACAGTAGATGCAGAAAGAGTGTATTTCCCTTGTTGGTGCGAAAACACGCCAAAGTCCCTTGGGCGCACTTTGTGCTGACCTACTTTTTCTGTGTACTCTGAGTACTGCATCCGTTTTCTAGCAATTGTACACCAATAATTCTAAGAGTTATTCTTAGGCGCACTTTGAGAGGAAAAAGTCATGGCGCACTTTTGGAGTACTCCTTTCAAAGATTTCCTTGACCAAGGAAAGTGTGCCGACCTTATTCATCAACTTTGTAAATTGGTGCACTCTTCTTAGTCTTTGCACCTTGCTCTAGGAACACTCTTCTTCGTTTCCTTAGGAACGAAGCTTTGGCTGGTTGGTTTCTCTTTTTGTGTGCTCCTCAACTGTCGTGCTTGACCTTGGATTATGTATTTTATCTTTTAACATGTCGCCTTTGTTGGCGTGTTGATCTGTTGGCATTCATCTTTTCTGCGTCAATCTTGATTGGCTTTGTGTTTTCTCTTTTGTGCCAACTTCGTATATTTGTATTAAAATATGCCAAGCTAGTGTCATTTGTGCACATGTTGTTCTATTTACAAGAGTTCTTCTCCTTTCTCTTCAATTGTGAGCTTGGCTGTAATTTTTTTTATTTGTGTGCCTTACCTTGTTTGATTGATGTGCGTCTGCTTTACCCAATGTACATGTTTAACTTGAAAGACTAGAATTATGATCTCTCCTAATTACTCATGGGCTAGACTTGACCCTGGAAGAGGGGAATGACCAATGAACTAGATGATAAGCTAGGTCCCATGAACAAGTGACTCATACTCATGACTTGTGTCTTGTATTATTATCCCATATGAATTATGGCTACCATGACATTAAACAAGCCTTCTGACATGAATAAATGACTAATTGATCACCTGACTATATGAATTCCATGAGAATGAAAGATTCATGACTGATTATGTTTTCTGACCCAATCAAGATATGATTCATGAGACCAACTACTAGGCCTGATATCATGACTTGGTTATTGTATCTGTGCTGATACATTTTTTCTGCTTGCCTGTTTATCATAGCTTAATTGTACACTAAGCGTGGGATATTGGCCAACATGTACATTGAGATGTGACATGAGATCCTGTATTGGTGTATGATATTATATATTCCTAATTTCTTAGCACAAAAATAATAATTGGTCAGAACCATATCGTGGCTAGGTTATTGCTTGATTATATGTTGCATTCACACGTGGGTGAATCCAGATTTGATTCCTGATAAGTTTTGAGAATTCGTATCAAGCGTGTCCATACTCTGTACGACATCATAAAGGGGAATGTTCATGTGGCCACGACATAAAATTCTATATAAATGTAGGGCTAATTAGATAACCTAAAAGCTGTTAGAACATGGGGAAAAAATGGTATCCTGAGATCATGCATGATGGACCGTCTCTTGATAGTTTTTGAGGCGTGCAAGGCTGGCCACCATATATATTGTATATCATCCACACGTAGTGGAGTACAATATTCGACTTTTATATTAAACTGAGCCAGCAATTTCCTATAGGAATGTTGGAACTGTTACTGAATTATTAGCATAGTGGCCCTACGGAGAACTGATACCATCCTGCTTGCCCGCCTATATAATCTTGGCCCAGTTAGCCCTGTTCGACATAGTACGATTTGAGGATACTTATTATGCATTATTTATGGGATAGCCCCAGACTCCACATAACAAGCCGTAACTTTGTTTGGTCGATTATAACTTGACTTGTTTGTGATTGTACTTTTCTACTAATAGCTTAGGACATGGACCGTCATGGTATGGTAGTTCAACTTCTGTCCTTGTTTTGTTGGAGAGTTAGGCTATTATGCTATGATGGAATATGGATCGAACTACGATACAAAACTTTAGCTTAACCATAATCATGGAACGTACCTTATCTCGTGTGACATGATATTTTCTGTCCTTATTTGGTGAAGGCATGTCATGTTATCTCGATGATGGGGCACGCACCAATGATTTTTGGCTCTTGCACTTTATGCTTGATCTGAATTTTTGTTTCTTCATTCGTGCTTTCTTGTGGTACTTGTTATTTGGGGTCTAACCCCACTGGTTTTGCATGGCCAGGTTTAGAGCTTGCACCTGAGGATCCAATACCTTCCCGACAATGGCGCGCACCAGACGGATATCGCTGAGGGACACGATGAGTTTCTTGATCACTGCTCGTATTTTGCATTCTTTTCTCTTTTGGGCGTTTAGTCACCGGCACCTGTTAGCCGGCTTGTCTGGATACCAGTCCGTTTACATGACTGTATATAATCAAACTACAGCTGATCTCGGTTATGTAACTATTGATACTCTACTAGCCTAATATTTTGATGGCTAGACTCCAAGAATATTTTGATAGAGCATTTGTGACGTCTTATTGCTTTACCTTATATATTCTATGTTATTTTTACTTGCTTGAATGATTGAGACATAGTTCTTCTGAGGTCCTAGAAGACTTGATTGTAGCATGCACCCATTGTCTTTCTATAACCGTGACCGCCGTACGACGTTCTATACCTTGTACGGGGTAGCTGGCCATATCCGTCTCCGTATTTTGGTACTGCGACGTGACAATAAGAAATGATTCAAAGTAAGAATTGTTGCTCTATGAATGGCAACAGATCTGTTGTATGGTTTTTCTTATAATTGTTCATCTGTGATTTATAACATGATTGTTTATTATATGACATGTAACTTACTCTTGATTTGATACTGTATTTCATTGTATTAATATTAATTAATAAGGGAACATTTTTATTTACTAATCTGGCCTTTGGGTAGATTTTATATGTAAATAAAGTTTCTATGTTACCTCTAGGAAGCACTACTATTACTTGGCTTTTTACTGAAACTATTTGAAGTCTACATAAGGTATATGCTATTTAGTCATTTTTGCAACAATCAATCAAGATAACCATTTTCTTCTCAACTATTCTAGTAACACTATATGAATTACATTCCCTGCACAGCTAGAACTACACTTATCTGCTACATCAACTAAATGTATTGATACAAAAATCTAGATGGACGTTTAAGACATGAATAAAACTAGATTGAATGCATGTATTACTTCCCAATCTTTGATTTGAAAAATGAGGAGATTCATGTACTAAGGTGTTGGAGAAACGTTGCAGAAACGATATCAACCCACTTGAAGATAATAAATCACAATTCTACGCAACAATCGAAATAGACCAAAATATCGTATATGTGGTGACTTCGTCACCTGGACAAACCCAATCTATATACTCATTGATACAAGATTGATTACAATATTTAATTTGTTCCTTTGTCCAAAGAAATAATTCCCATAAATTTCAAGAACAAAGAAGAAGATACACAATAAAATCATTCACCAATCCTGTGATGATCTTCCGGAATGAAGCAAACGACTCCCCGAATAGATCTTTTCAAACCGTCTTGAAGAACGTGCCTATGAGCAAAACACGAACATTTTTTTGTAGATTTTATGGATTGTCTTCCTGAATCTCCTCTTTGAGCACTCCATTTGACAACCCCTTAGCCTCCTTTAAATAGGTTAAGAAAATCCTAATGTAGGTTTAAAAAATCCCTAAATTAGTCCAGCATCAATTTTTGCCGTTCAGATCCTACCTAACGGTAAAATAAAATGCTGATCAGAAACTGCATGAATAGAAAACCTAACGGTAGTATACCATTGGTGTACTGTGGGAATGCCAATTTAGGTTCTGGAATGAAACTTCATATCGATGGTATATCGTTAGTGTACCGCTGCTACTATTTTGGCTCTATTTGACCCCAATTCAATAACAGATTCTCCGTCGCTTTAACCGCAACTTCCGTCGCTTTAACCGCAACTTCCGTCGACACTCCACGGAACTCCAAATTGTCCTTCCAAACTTTGAAGCAAGGCTATAAATCCAACAAACTCTCCTTCCAGTCCGATGCGAGGTGTTGGTCCTATGGCCTCTCGATTGGACTCCATGTCTCTCACCCCAGGATCGAGTTTCTACTCCCCCTCATTACTGTTCTTGAATCCCCTATGCTACTTTGCACTTGTACTTGGACTTGAGGAAAATGACTAAATTGTACCGACACCATGTTTTTGGTGACTTTCTTTTGGTCATTGCGTAGTGTGGTGGTCTTGGAATCCACTAATTGGGAGCTTTTATCTTTGAGCACATTGTAGTGCGATTTTGGATGATTCACAAGCAGATGATACTCACAATACTTAGGATCGTTGGTGTGCTCTACTTCGTTGGGCCGCTTAGTCTCGGAAAGTTGTATTTTATTTTCCTTCTGTAGGACATGGTAGAACTGCACCGTAAAATCTTCATCGAATGTGTAGGTACATGACATCCTCGGGGTCCACTACTGTTGTTTCTTGGGCAAATCATTGGTTGAAAATTCTACAACCATAGATTCCTTGCATTTGGTTTTATTATGCTAGAATCACATACCTCCTTAGGATTCATCAAGTTTTGGCACCATCGATCAAGACCGTCCAAGTTTTGAAAGGGCTAACTCCGAGGCAGAATTTTTTGAATGGTAGAAAATTGTTCTTGCATGTATCCAATAACATGGATGCTAAAATTTCTTGTAATCAATTGAGGGCCAACCTATTGAAGTGCTCGATAAAATCCTTGGTTGATTCTCTTTTTTACTTTGTATTGATTAAGGAAAACATGTTGAAGATGATCTCTTCTTTGTAAAAATAGGACAAGAACGTAGTCTCCAAGCCATTCCATGGTTTGGTAGACCTGTTGGAACCTACGAAACCATTCAAATTTTGGTCCTCAGAGAGTGCTGATAAATAACATCCATCTCAGAGCGTTATTTGTTAAGCTCCTTAACATATGGGATTTGAAGTGATAGAGGTGCTGGTTTGGGGAGGTTAACCCTTCATAAGGTACAAACATAGGCGGTTTGTAATTGACAAGGCTAATTGCTTCATCCCATTCGGCCGAATATGGCAAGCCTACCCCAACTTTCTAGAGGTTGTCCCTGTTGACCAAATATTCGAACTTGGCCTCCAAGTTCTTGATCTCATCTTCTGGAGTGGTTTTACTCCAGGCTGCCTCAGACCCAGGAGCAATGGATGCAATGGCAGCTTCACGACTACCTTCATTAGGTAACGAAGGGCGATAATAGCCGAGCTTTGTTGTCTTACCACTGTCATCAAGAGTGTTCGAAGATCTTCAAGCCTCATCTCCAAGTTTTGCATGCGAAGCTTAACATCTTTACTGGCTCTATTATTTTGTCTTGCCATGCAGGCTGGCAAGCTCCTTCCTTCAATGTAGGTATGATGTCAGAGGATGCATTAATTGACCTAGTGCTTTCAACTTTGGATTCTGCCTACATGGATTTACTACTCCCAGAGGGAGTGGTGTAATGCGATGATCGACTCATCGATCTGGTTTTGTATACGCCCGCGACGAAAATGCCTTATGGAACCATTAATGGTTCGTCACTAGAGTATATCATATTTGAAACCAATGACGTGGGCTGTCGTGACTTTCTCCGTCTTCCTCAACTTCTTTCGACTAGACTGACGTCTTAAGATATTGATTGAAGCACATGGGAATTCCTTTTCCTCAACCTGCTACGATCGTCTCTTTTAGACTTGTGGTCTGGATAGTGCAACAACTTGAAGTCTGTTGAAGACATATAGTTTAGCAGCCGCCACTTGCTGCTTAGAGCAACTACATTCTATTATGAATTATGATAGCAGGCCGGGAGAAGGCCACTGTCACCCTCACATTTTCAGTTAAGGATAGTTTGGTAATTGACACGGAAATTTTATTTTTAGGAGGGTTGTAATTAATATTGTGCATGAGTAATTAATTATTTGTTGTATTATTTAGTGTTTGATTAGACGTAGTATTTATTTTAGACTTGTGTAGTGGACCTAACCTATTTTATTAGATGCATGAACCCAACATTTAGATGAGTTTAGTTTGGGCCCATTTAATTAGGCCCATGGATTAGGAGGTTGGATTTATTTAGTGAAATCATTAGACTAGAACCTTCCCCCTTAATTAATTTTTTCATGAGAGGCCCCAAGGGGTATTTAGGATTTTATACATTGCTTGGAGAGGGGTTTATGACCAGCCATAATTATGAGGAGAGAGAGTGCTCTCATTTCATTTCTTCCCCAAATTTCTAGATCTACTTTTCCCTCTTCCAATTTTCCTCCATTCCTCCATAAATTCTCCATCAATTCTTCTTAAATCTCTTTCTAAATTCATCATTGAGGCCTCTACATCAAGGATCTACAAGCAAGGAGCAAGGAGCAAGGAAGAGGAGGCCAAGATCTACAAGGAGAGGAGCTACTTTGCATTTGGAGACTTTTCATTGGGAATCCATCTCCCAATAGGTACATTTCTGTTTTCCCCCTTCTATTAGACTCTAGATCTGAGATTTTACCATGAGAAACCAACCCACATGTATAGGTTACCCATAGGATTTGGTTTGGGGACGATCGGAGACCTACGGTGGAAGTTATGTCCATTTTGGTGTCAATTTTTGGGAAATTCCGAGATTGGCACATGTTATGTTTGTCAATTGGTCAATTAGACCAAATTGACATATGATTGTTTGTTTGTGACTAGTGTCGTGTCCACAATTGGATACGTATAGGTCGTATCTCGTCAATTTGATAAAACGGGTTAATTTTGGGGGTTTCTTCCGACACGGGAAGTTGTGCACATTAATTCTTGACACGGACACGTAGTGGATCTAATTATGGTTCGTATATTTTATAATTAGTGTATTAGACTTGCTCGTGTCCTCCGGGATGCGTTTGGTTGTGTGTTGGAACCGTATCGCAAGCGTGCCATAGAGAAAGTGTGATACGGGTGTGGTGCGCTCCATGTGTTTGTTGTTTGGCTCTCTTTCCTATACATGCATGTATAATTATACATAATTATGATAATTAGGTGTCATATATATGCATATGTTAGTGTAGTTGAGTTTATGTATTTATGTGTGTCTAAGTATGTATAGATTTGTCTAAGTATGTATAGATTAGTGTTTATGGCTATGAGTAGCTCTATGTCTATATGTATATATATACGTACTTGTATAGATATAGGTGTGCTTGTATTTATGGGTAAGTATATATATATATATATATATATATATATATATATATATATATATATATATATATATATATATATATATATATAGTTGTGATACTTTGATCATATATCTATATGTGTATATGTACCTATATATATAGCTAGCTATCTATATTGGGGAAGGTCTATATATATATGTATACTTAGATTGTGTTTAAGTATAAGTGTGCATGTGTGTCTGTGTGTTTGAATGTGTGAGAAGTGACTGTGCACCTTGTGCACAGTCGGGTTCAGTGGTAGTGAGCTGCACAAGGGAGTGCAAAGGTATCAACAAGAAGTATCAGTGCAAGCAAAGGGACTCGGGCATGGAAGAGTAGGGAAGTATCAGTGTACCCGTGTCCATCAAGAAGGAAGTGATCAGCAACATGGGAGTATCAGCACTGCAATAGTGCTCGTGCACAATGGCATTCAGTCGAGCAGTTCAGCACATGTCTGTGCAGCATCGTGCAGTACAGCGAGCACAGTTTCTGAAGTTTCTTCCTGTGCAAGTGCAGCAATGTGAAGATCAATCTCGAGCAGTTCAGTATACTAGCAAGCTAGAAGAGCTCCAGGTAGCTGTGTAGTTCGTGCACTGTGTTTTCAGTAAAGAGCTCCAGGTAGCTGTGCAGTTCGTGCACTGTGTTTTCAGCAAAGAGCTTTAGGTACCTATGCAGTTTCGTATCAACTAGTGTGCATCATCGAGTCTACTGCAGTAGAGGATACAGGAGCCTGCAAGCTCGTGCAGGGGGAGGTTGCACAGCATTTTGGGTGGACATTGTTGCAGTGCTCAACAAGAAGAGGGCAGCAGTTGAGCTAAGATCAACTGCACAACACCTGTGCAGTTAGCAACTGCATAGTACAGCAGTATACACTTTGTGCACTACAGCTCATGCACAGGATGCTACAGCAAGGAGATCCAAGAGCAAGAAGGCCGTGTATGCACTGCAGCCTCGAGCAAGTACGGTCTCAATAACATAAGTACAGCAGATTGCATCAAGAGGCAGTTTGAAATAGCAGTTTCTGCTGTTTGCACAGCAAAGGGAGCCGCGTGTACAGCCTGGCAAGGTCAGCAAGAACAAGGTGCATCAATGCACTGGTGAGGGGCTCGAAGGGGCTTCACAGCAGCATGCAAGACTCGGGGAGCCACTGCAAGGGCAGTCCACACCGCATCAGTAGCAAGCTAGGTGTGCAACAAGGTATCAGTCGAGCTAGGCAACTAAAGTAGCAACTGTAGCCTTGAGACACAGGCAAACACTGCAGCTAGCTCAGTACAGTCAACTAATAGAGTATGCAGTATCAGCTCTGTACCAGTGCACGCCCAACAACAAGTGAGTTAAGTAGGTTTCAATGTGCACAGCAAGGTTTCAATGTGCACAGCAGAGGTAGTGCTCTGAGATGTATCGAGCAGTTCAGCAGTTGCAGCAAGAAGTCTCAACAGTTGTGGATCCATTCACTGTGCATTTATGCGCAGTTTCAGTGTAGTATCAGTGTTGATACTACACTCAGTTTAGTTTCGAGTCTTGTTCTTGAGTTCGATTTAGTTTCAGTTTTAGTTAGTTGAGTGAGGTATTGAGAAGTATAAGTGGGGTTCATTTCAAGTAAGGTTTATGGGCTTGAGTAAGGTTTTGGGTATAGTTGTGTTAGTTAAGGTTTCGATTAGGAAGTCAATGTATCTGTTCCCAGTTTCAAATTGAGATATTGCTAGTGTGTAGTATCTACATCTAGTTAATTGATTATATATATATACTTGATAATATAATTAGTTAAGTATTAGTGTGTAGTGCCAGTTTAGTTTCTGTTAAGAGTTAGTTATACATAAATACTTGTATTGGTTGTTAGTAGCTGTTAGCCTATAAATGTATATTATAGGGTAGTTGGTATTGTTAGTATACAGATGGTAGTTAGTGGGTAGGTATTTCATTGATATCTATTTTAAGTACTTAGTATATATATTGTTATAGTTAGCATATTAGTTTTGAGGTATCTATATATATATATATGTTTATCTATTATGTTTAGTTTTAGATTGCCTCGGGATACCAAGGTATTACCAAGGTATTGGGCCGATGCCCAAGGTATTTGAGTTTGGGTATCGAGTTAGGAGCGATACGCATTGGTGCAAGGCCAAAGTACAATTTTTCAGCTGTTTTGTTATAATATTATGGTATTTGACTCGTATACATATATAAAACCTATTTTTATATTAAGAAAACTTGCGTATCTTAAGATATGACTTTTTGAGAGACTTCTTGTATATTAGCTTAGTAAGTATAGCACAGTTTCATAATGTATTGACTTAGTGACTTAGCATTAGACTCTTGCAACCTAGATTTCTTCGGTTTGACTTAGAAATAGTTTTGTGACCTAAATATTGACTAGTTTAACTTAAACTCTTTCCAACACCTTGTATTAATGTGATATTCTATATATAGGTTTGTGTGACACCAGTTGGGACACAGTTTGATATTCATTGCTTGGACGACAGGCGAGTACATTCTCTGATAGTTTCCATTAATTGCTAATTACTATAATATAAGAATTTAGAAATATTTTACATGACTCTTGACACATTGGTACACAGACTAGTATACACATGGATCAGTCATGGGATGTTACATATATATTGTTCATTGTTTCTCGTGTTCTCAATATTTAACTTAGACAATGTTTCGTGTTCAATGTTCAATGATCAATGCTTCGTGTTCAAGGTTTATTGTTTATATGGCCTTGAGTATCTTGTATCACAACGTGTCATGGTTGGATCCATTGTACTAGTTGGGGGAAAGGGGAAATGTTAGCTAGGTATGTGATCAAATCCTAGACAATGTTTTATGTTAACTTAGACAATGTTTATCCAACGTTAAAGTAGACAATGTTCACCCAAGCCGATCACATATCTATCTAGTATTTCAATCACTTAGCATAGTTATTGTTCTTCACCATATTCTAGTTCATTGTTTCATTCTATTGTCTCGTTCTATTCATTGTGATCAGTGTATACCATATTGTTCATTGTTTACCTGTTTTTCCACCATAGTTGATATTGTTCATTATTTTTCGTCTTGTATTATATTCTCTATTTCTGTTTATAGTCATTATCAATTAATTGGAACTGCTATTGGGTTGTACTTCGCTCCATTCCTGACTGAAAAATATTTTTTCAGATGAATGGTTAGAAAGGATGTGTCCCACTCACTATGGACTGACAGATGGAGTATCTCCCGAGGATAGTGCCAGAGACTGAGGCCTTTTTGATTCTATACATTGTATTAGTTATTTCTATTTTAGACATTGGGTTGTATTATTGTTTGAGATCTGGAGTTGTGTTTAGTTTGGAGATGGTTATGTTATGTATTGAGTTTTGTACTTCTTATTCTTTCTATTCCATATCGTGCGTATTTCTTCCTTCAGTTTTATATGTGATTGAGTATTATTTGGTATTGAGATGACATGGCAGTATTTATATATATTGTGTGAGATATTAGATAGAATAGTAGACCAAGACAGCGTTCTACCGCCGATTCTGCGGCGTAGGCTGGACGTACCCACGTACTCGTGCCCCTATACCGGATGCGGGTCGTGACAGCCACATATTTTGGAATGTAAATAGTCTTTCTCTTCTGCTTGAGATGTTCCCCTAAATCCTCTAAGCTTGAACGATTTGGTGTTGGGAACCTGACTGAGAAAATGGGTCGACAAAATTCCTCTTTGGTGCCTCTCGATAGGAATGTGGGCCCTTGCGAATGACCACCCCCAGAGGTACACTTGTCTCCAACAGAAAATTTGCTATCACCAAATTGCCTATCGTAAGCAAATTGATTATCACCATCGGAAACACCCTCCTTGAGAGAATGACCCCCACGGATATTCCATCTCCAGCTAAGTTTTTTAGTTTTTAGAGGAGTACTTTGTTCATTTTTCTTGGAAATTGCATCGAGGTGATACCTCCACTTATTTAAGTCGAACGTCGGTAATGGCACAGATGATTTTGTCTTTATTTCACATGCAGGAGGACGTTCCAAGGGCAGTAGTATTGGCGTTGCTTTCCGATGAAAGATAATTAGCGCCCGTGCGAATGCCACTAAGATTCTTTGCACGAAAGTCGCATTTTTCGCGTGGAAATGTGACCATCATCCAGGCCTCGTCTTGATTGTTGACATTATCTTTTTGACTCTTTTTTTGGAGCTTGGGCAACAATTCTTTTGCTGTAAACCCCCTCGATTAATTCTATAGATAGTCAGGTATGAATTGGGTAAATTTTGTATTTTTCAGCAGATGTTGTGGTTTAGAGTAGAGTTGTCTGTTATTTTTATTTAATTAAACCCTTGGCGCACCCTATCATTGCTTAATTATTCGGAGCCCAAATTCAACCCATAAATTCTATCGGACTATTGTACTTCTGACTTACCTCGCCAATTTAGGCATTGGACTTTTTCGTCTCACAAAAATTAATCCGTTGTGCCTTAAATTAATCGCACAATTTCACGTATTCTAAATCCCATATTTAATCCCGTGTCGGACACCTGTGTCGTTACCCTCAATTTTGAGATACCAACTTAACCTGTTAAGCCGGACCAACTAAAGGGTCCAAGACTGACTCCAAGCCCCCACCATTTTTGACCTTTGTGTCATTTCTAAATTTTGACCCCAAGTGCCCCCATTTAATTTAAAAGCGCGGGACACTTTAATTCTATTTAAATCGGGGATACCCATTTTGCCTAATCCTATTTTAATCCCCAAATTAATCCCAATGCCCATTTATTTAAACCATGCAAAGCACACAACACCCCCTCACCATGCAAATCACGAAACACCAATTTTCCTATAATTTTTGTATCATTTTATGTGTTCGTGTAATTTTCCAAATTTAAGGGGCTTAGTTGCAATTTATTAATTTAGGTGTCCTCACCCCATTGGCCATGACCAAATGGAGAGCCTACCATTCTTTGACCAAGTCAACATTTCCCCCTTCCTTTGCATGGAGAAATCCAATCCTCCATGTTAAATCCTAGCCCTCCAATTTAAATGAGAACATCCCCACCACATATCCCTCACACACCTCCCTATAAAACATCAACATCACCCTCACTTCTCCCAAGCCGGCCCTAATCCCTAGGCATTGAAACCCCCTCTCTCTCTTTCCTCCCTCCTCTATAATTTTTCATACAAATTTCTTCTTCTTTCTTTCTTCTTCTTCTTCTTCTTCTTCTTTTTCTTCTTCTTCCTTTCTTCTTCACGGAGAGGGGCACTCCGGCCGACTGAACCAACTCCGGCCTGTGCACAGTGCCTCCGACCGATTGATCCGGTCCGACCGCTGCTGACCCACTCCAGTTCAGACCAACCTCCCCCGCCTACTGCTACACGCGACTCCGGCCATCTTAATCAAATCCACTGTGCAGTCTCCCTTCGGCCGGCTGACCCGCTCCGGCCAGTGCAGCGCGACTCCACTGTGCAGCATCCCCTCCGACTCCGGCCAGTTCGAGCACCCCCCGCATCCAGTCCGGTGGCTGACTGCACAACTCCACTGTGCAGTTTTCCCTCCCCCGACTCCACTATGCAGTACCCCGACACCACTGTGCGGCTCCCCCATCCGGCCAGCACTACCTTGCTCCGGCCTCCCCCATCCTACTCCACCCTGTCCAGTCACCATCATCACCACCACCATTAGATCTCACCATCACCACCACCACCACGAGATCTCATCATCATCACCACCACCACCACAAGCTATCACCACCACCTCACTCCGGTCATCCCCCGCACCACCTCGCCAAGGTATACCACTTTTCCCCCTCTCTGTATTGATATATATGGTGTTGTGTTTGAGTTAGGGTTGTTGTTGTATAGTTTGTTTAGTGTAAGTCTAGTGTAGTATGGATGAGCATGTGTTAAAGATATGAGATTAGGGTTTAAGAGTGAGTTTAGGGTTTACTTACAAGAGTAATTAAAATAGAATTAATGGTTATACACGAGTTAGGGTATGAACTATATGCATGGGTGAAAATGCAAGATTAATATACAAGGCATTTGAATATATATTGAGGTCATGATATTGGGATACCTTGAGATGTTAGGGCCTTAAAATTCACATTTTTCACTATTGATTTATATTGTTGAACAAATTAAATTGTTGCAAAATTACACTGTAATTTGTCATCGAGGGACAGGTGATTTATTGTGTACTAGTGTGTTGTATCAAACCAATAACCGGAGATTTGGGAACTGTATATTAATATGGGTTTAATTGAAGAGAGGTACTAATTGCAAATTGACAAGGATGATATAAAACATAAGGTTTAAATAATTATTAATTGAGTATTTGAGGATGACAGTTAATGTACGTATTAACGTCAGTACACACCGAGGGAAAATATGAGGAATAAATATGCATGATATACCAAGGAACCCTGTGCTAAATAAAGGAGGATTGAGGATGGTTTGATGATGTGGTACTGATGACTAGATGATTTGACGTATCGTACCGATAGTCAACTGTGGTCAACCCCCCTAGTGTCTTGTCCCTGTGAGTCATAGCTGAGACTGAGTTTAGGTGTAGATGTGTGTCGCATCCCTGTCTGACGTGGAATAGATTATTGATTATTGGTTTGTATCTCATCCCTAGGTACTGCGGTACCTGAGGGCTTGGACGCGGTACCGGGACCCCGTCATCAGCAGCCGCACGCAAGCAAGTGTACCTTGCCACCCTGTATTTCAGATTACAAATATTTGTTGTACATTGTGCATGTATTTATGTTGACGTTCGATACCTCGCGTTCGGATCACAATCGGGTGCTGGCATTCGTCGTAACATCTTAGAATAATTGTTAGATGCTTTGTAGCACCTCGATGTACATACCGGAGTACATCGACACCCCAGGACACATTCATACACTGTGATCGTGCCATATTCCTGTATCCTGATACTGACATCATGACCAGAGACTGGGACGAACTTAGGGTCGCGTCTGTTGAGTTATTTCTGTGTGTCGAGACTGTTAGATAGAGGTTCAGGTTCAGCGCACCATCGTTGACCGCTTGGGGTAGGGGAGACAGTTACTAGACGTTTTGGCTCCTCTGCACGCACTTATATATGTACATGTACTGATTCTGTAGAGATCCTGTATCTAGTGTAGTTGTATCACCCGTGTGACTTTTTGCCCGGAGCTGCGGTACGTCCCGTGTGTCTCCGTGTCCGGAGCTACGGTTTTATTTTTGATAGCCCACGTGTCGAACATTGTCTTCAAACTGTGTCGCACTTAGTTGGATATGCTAGATTACTCCGTCGTTGCACTTGTACTTTCTGTTGTACTTTGGCATGCTGTATTTTTGTACCTTATTACGTCCCTCTGAGGACCTGGTTCCTTGCCAGTTTTGCAACAAGTAGATGATTACGGAGCATTTGGAGTTGCCGATGGAGTTGCATGTCTTGCGGGCGTTGTACCAGGTACTCACATCATTTCTACCGGCATTATAATTATTTATATTGATTATTCATCTGCTGTTGTAGCCTAGTTTTTGTAGACTCATCTCTTCTCGAGTCTATTCGAGTTTGTGTGTTATTGGACGGCCGACTCTAGCACATGTAGCTCTTTCTTGTATACTGCTGTACATTGTGGATTGAGACATAGAGGTTTACATTTATGGGATATCTAGCTAGTGCCCTTTATATTTTACAGCTTATACGTATTCGAGTCAGACCAGAGTCTGGTCGAATGCGTAGCTGGCGTGTCACGTATTCCTGGTCCTACTTATTTTGGGACTGGGACGTGACATTTGCTCATTGAATCATTCCTCCTACTAGCGTATTGCCGGTTCTTGCATGATATTTGCGATTCGTTGTCACATGAATTTATAGCATCATAATGTTTTCTTTCGTCGAGAAATCCTTGCAACTTGCGTAAATCAACATCCTCGTCGTGGTCACTACTCCTTCGTAATCCCTTGACGGCTTGGGGTTCAAGTTTGGCATTTCTTAGGATTTAGTCCATAGATTCATAGATGTTGACATCCTCAATATGTCACGTGACTTCTTTGTGGTAATATGTTGTGCATCCTTGGTTGGCAGGAGCAACACCATTCTTTGTGACACCAGTTCGATTGGGAGATCATCCTGTGATGATGTGCACTTGATAGACTAGTAGAGCCATTTAAGATCGTTTCTTCGAACTTCTATTGATCAAAGTATCGATCAAGGTTCCCATCATTTATGTGTCAGATTGCGCCACCGATTTTAGGACAAAAAAGAAAGGCTTTTCTCGAAAAAATTTGTTTAACTTATTAAACTCAAAATCGAATTACACAAGTAGGTAAATGCAAACTTTTGAGACAAGTCGAGATTCTGGAGAAATGAGACGATGGAGGTCGAATCAGCGTCATTTCTTTGCTCCGTTGACGATCTGACACAGCTTTTGGATTGGGAAGTATGTGAGGACACCGGGTAAATAAGAGTTTGATGTCGAGGCTAATGTATGTTGTCGTATGGTTATTTCGAATATTTGCAAAGAGCCGGCTATTTATAAAAAAAGTGAGTACTGGTGGTTGTTTTTGACTTTCCATAGCGACAAGCTGTTGGCAAGAAAAGGCTGCTGAGTGGACCACGTCCAGAGGAGGTAGTCTCCTGTATGGAGGGTGCGTGTCCCACATACAAACAGTAACCGGATCTGATTGTAACCTGCTTCTTGTGTACAAAGCGAAGCACATTTTGTAAAAATAAGACGAAGACGATACGTGGCTTCTGCGGTTGTGACTGCATAACACTATGATACGATCATTGAAAAAAGTAGTGGACCGACAGTTGAAGGCGTCTATCCACATACTTGTTGTTGTTAAGATTATTGTTGTGTGTTGCACGACTCATAACATAACCACAACGTCCATTGTGAATTTGTCCACATATCACTTAGTTAATAATGCGTGGTACAAGTTACTTAATTTAGCTTTCCACATCATTCATAAAAGAGATGGTGCCACATTCATGTTTTGGACAAAGACACTTCTTGTCATAAATGAAAAGTTATAATACTTCACATGCTTGTAACTAATCATAAAATATGGTGCAAGTACAGTAAAAAAAATTGAGATTCATAGTCCACTTTCACTTCATTTGTTTGCGAACCAAAGTTATTGCAGTCTCTCAATATAGCAATATAGAATTGTAGCTTTGCACCCAATGTATAGTATGTTACATGCTAACGTTGGTACTTAAAATTAACTAAGCAAACATAATTAATCAGGAGCAACTCTAACAACAAACAAACACTGCACTAGCAAATGAAGATGGTTGGAGCTCCCGGTGATAAGAGGAGCGATGACGTGAACTTTGAATGGTTCTACAGGGAATTATAATTTTTATTATACACTAAACCAAAAAAGTATTATTGTAGACTTGCTCAATATGCCAATACTTTTTCTTATTCAAGGTAGAATAGATCAATTTTATTCATTGTCAGAAAATAGGTTGACCACGCCATGAAAATGTGGACCAAGAACATAAGAATGGTTCACATGTAATACAAAACTGAATTTGCAGCAGAATAGGCCGTCAAAATAGAATCGTAGCCTTAGAATTTTAAAATTAACTGTCCAAACCAAACCAAACCAAACCATCAACATCAACATCCTCTAGAATTTTAAAGCAAACCAAATGAATGTCTTCCTACAGACACGACACTAATAAGAAGGAACTTCCCGAAGAAGAAGAAGAAGAAGAAGAAGTAAAACGGACATTTAAGACAAACTAATTAAACACATTAGAAGAAGTTGACAGCAAGAAGCAACAGCGCAAGGGCGTGCAGAGGAGCGAAAGCCAGCACCAGCATCGCAGCGCTGCTCTCGTCGGGGCTCGGAGGGGCAGGAGGCGAGGTTCCCGGCGCGTCCGAGTGGCTCATGACCTTGATGATCATCTTCTGGCCCCTCTCGCAGTGACCGGAGATCCCGCTGATGAAGTAGAAGTCTCCGGAGCGGTCCAGCTTCAACTCGGTGTTGCCGTTGTTCGAGAAGTAGATCGGGCGCTCCGACTTGCAGCTCTCGTACTCCTTCTCGGTCGACACCTCCATCACCGCATCCTTATCGTACTTGAATCCTTCATTCATCAAACAGTACACAAAGACGATCGAGTAACATGGATATTCATAAGTTAATCTTAGAAAATGACGTCTTCAGAGGACATGGAGAAAAAAAAAAAAGAACGTGAAACAAAATTAAAAAATTGTACGAGTTTTGGATTCATCTGGTAGCTGCAGTTCGATGACTTCAATGTATCCCACTAACAACCAGAAGTTTTTCGTACATTACAGTAGTCTACAGATATATGGCAACCATCAATAATGACTTACGAAATGATCCAAAATAAAATTAAAATAAATAAATCCATAAATTTATAGGTCCAATTCTACACTAGTATTTAGCCAAAAAATAATAATAATATGGTTTAAATTGTTAATTACACATTAGGATTTTTATCTCATACCATACCTTGTTTGTTAGGTTTTTGATATATATATACATATATATATATATATATATATATAAGATTGGTTATTTCCATATAAAGTATACCAAAATAAAAGATATAAAATTGCTTAAGAATATTCAATAAGAGCGAGCGAGCGAGCGAGCGAGTGAGCGAGAGATACAGACAACATGGCCACCACGCATCAAGAGATCGCAAGTACGTACGTATAGGTAGGTACGTACCGAGTACAAGAGGAGCTTGATTAGTTTGCTAATTAATTGTTAGGTAATGACGGAAAGGAGCGGGAAAGAAGCATTGTGGTCTGGAACTTACTGACGACGTCGCCGACCTGGAAGCGATTCTTGGATGCCCACTGGTTGTACATCTGAGGTCCGCTCTTCGAAGAGGGAATCTTCCAGCCGTCGTCGCCGCCGACCTGGAACTCGGTAGAGAACACCGGCGGGGCTATCATGCAGGTGGTGGCGAGTGCAATGAAGAGCACGAAGCTTGCAGAAGAATGTGCCATCTCCCTCTCTCTCTCTCTCTCTCTCTCTCTCTCTCTCTCTCTTCAGTACGTTAGTCGATCGAACGTACGTCTACGAGTGATGAGTATAAATGAGTACGTAGTAGAGAAGGTGGTGGGAGTTCGTTAAAGGGAAGAGGAAGTCGTGGGAGTAAGAAGTGGAGAATGTGGGGGCGTTATTCTATGACCGAGTCCAATGGGAAATTAACTCCTAGCTACGAGGACTGACAGAATAAAACCACTGTAGTATGGCAACTTCTGTAGCAGTTAACGCACTGCTTGCATGCCATCACAAAGCCAGGCCATGAAACTGTCTCTATTTATTTATTTATTTATTTTCCACAGAGATTATGGATCTCCCTCAATAAATACTGATATTGTTTTCCATGCTGACAAGAACGTAATGTCATGGGCTAAGTGTAGTGTTTTTTTTTTTTTTTTAGGGTCAGAAATTTCTCGAAGGAAGATTCGAACCGTTTTCATCCCCGTGGAAGCTTTCCATCGTAACCAACATGCCACGACCCATGTTGATCATTAAAATGTGCTAAATGTATCGGTCACTAGTGGTGTCACCACCAGTAAAAAAAAAAAAGTGTGCTGGTTGTTGCAATTGTGCAACTTACAGAAAATACATTTATACTTCAGTTAGAAGATTAGATATATCTAATAAAAAAAATTATTTCATGTACCAGAACTTATAGATGGTTATCATGTCTAATAACTAATTGTACGTACGTATAAATAAGTTATGGACATGCGACAATTATTCATAATTCTTAGTGTATGAAATAATAAAAAAAATTATGTCATCTCTTGATAATATAGACGGATATTGCCCTTTTTGTTGGATTAATGTCACTGTCTTGTTTGAATTTCAAGTCAGAACCGGATATGAAATTTCGATTTTAAAGAATTAGATGACAAGCATCCAATTACGGATGACCCTCCTTTGTTCTATCAAGATGCCACGTACGTCTTTCTCCTGAAATAAAAGGCCTATCCATTATTCAAGTTTTTGCATAAATATTTTGCTTTCCAATACGTCTGTAACCTTTGTTTGTGTTTACGTTGGCATTGTGACAAAAATGACGAAAATTCACCAAAGTTACTAGATTCTAACAAAAATCAGCAATATGAGTATTTTTTTTTTTACAGTTTTCATGTCTAAGTAAATACTATAAATTAATGAACTCTACTAGATTCCATCTAGCAAAATTCACAAATATAGATGAAATAAAAAGTTAACAATTCCCTTACGGAAAGAAAAGTGACATGGTACGAAGTCTAATTAAGTTCAAGTAATCTAAATTTTACGATTAGAGTTCAAAGAATATTTAACTAGTAAGCGAAGTATTTGTTACTACACATAAAATAATTCATGGAGACTTGGGTTTTATTATTGGTTTTGAAAAACAACTTGTAGGACTTACCTAAAAGATTGCGATTAAGTCGCACGCCAACCTCGACAAAGGCTCAAACTTTGATATAGAGGAAGAGGCTTTCAACACATGATTAAACTCTTCAGGTTTCGATGCACAATTCATTGTCCAAAGATCACACATAAGTTGCTTGAGAATTATATTAATGTTGCTGTTTGGCCGAGAAACCCTAACCCCTCCTTCTCCGTGTCCGCTATGTTGATGGCGGAGTCTGTCATATCCTACGTCCGGTTGTTCGGACTCGAGTTGTGAACGTCCAGCCTACGCTGTTGAAAATAACGGTAGTCTGCTATTCTAAACCTCAATAGTCACCAATAATCATATTTATTGATCTCTCATCACAACACTACCATACGAGTAAATACCCAAACACAATCACAATCACCACGTGCACAATCCACTATAATGCTTTAGTACATCATACATATCAGCTTGTCCTGCAGACAAATCCGGTAATCATCATAATGAATAATTTTATACAATTGTACATCTAAATGAAACTTAAGCTAAGTCTTCTAGTTTCCTCCAAGCCACCAGCACCTATCCACGTTATTCTGTCAGGATAGAACAAAGTAGACTACACAATGCTAAAAGTATAGTGACAAATGAAATGAACATAAAACGAGTATAAGCAATTAAAATGACAGTCAATATGCATGAAATAAAGTAATACATACCTACTAAGTGATTAAAATATCTGAATGCATATGTGGACGGATAGGGGCTATCACTACCAGAATAAGTTAAATTAGCAACGTAAAAAAACGTCGCTAAATGACCAAAAAATGTCGCTAAATAATTTTAGCGACGTAATTAGCGACATATTATTGAAATCGCTTTTAAACTAGTCGCTGACAGAGAAAAACGTCACCAAACGTCGCTATGTCGACGTTTTCTAGCGACGTAAATGCGTCGCTATATTAGCGACGTTTAGCGACGCAACGTTGCTAAATTAACGACGTATATTTTGTCGCTATATGTCGCTAAATTAGCGACGTAATTAGCGACATAAATAGCGACTTTTATAGCGACGTATGTGCGACTCATTTAGCGACGTTGTGCGACTAAATTAGCGACGTTATTATGAGCTGGCAATACTGCCATATCATCAGTTTGCGATGGATTTAGCGACGTATATAGCGACGTATTCAGTGACGTAATTAGCAACGTGAGTGAACGTCGCTAAACGTCGCAAAACATCGCTAAAAATGTCGCTAAAGATACAGTGAAAAAAATGAATATTGAATTATTTTCAAACAATTCTTCCTGCAGTTTATTAATTTATAATTTGTACAAATAGACCCGGAGCAACCCTCCATTGAATTTGCTGTGTTCGCCGACCCCATTTGGTTGAACACTCAACACCGGTAATAATGTCTGAAGAAAACAAAATATTAAAATTACAATCCGAATTAGGAATAATGTCTGAATGCCTCGTCCTAAAGAATATAAGATATAATGTCTGAATGCCTCAAAAATAAAAAATATTCATAAATGATCAAATATCATAGGTCTGAAACGCAAACAATCAATAAACGGTCCTAACTAGGACTACTGCGGATCTGTAGGAGGATGACTACCGGCGCGCATGAAGGATAAGAACAGATCGTACTACTCCCGTGAAATCGTCACCGATGTCGATGGAGAAGGCAGTGACGTCGGTGGAGTCTGTGTCGATGTAGGTGCACCAGGAGGACGTATCCGCTCCAACTTTGCTAGTCGCTGGATGTATGAATCCATGGTAGATAACAGCCTTGTACTGCTATGAACCATTAAATCATGCATTATCGTCAGCCTCTCGCCCATGGACAGCTGTGATGCATGCAGCTCCGTCACGCTGCGCTCTGTCGATGCTCTAAGATCAGTTGTCAAATCCCGGAGCTCCATGATGCTGCGCTCGAGAAAATCAAATCGTGCGATGAGCGTCGCATCGTCCGCCTGCGGCTGGGATAGGGGCTCCTCCTCCATCCTTCGTAGCAACTCGTTACGGAGAGACGTAATCTGACGGTTAATGGCCTCATGGACTCAGGCCGACGACTGCGAGGACTGTGGAGAATGCGCATTTGTCGGGGAGGCCCTAGATGACTGCGTCGTAACAAGGGCGCCATAGGATCCGGTACCATAGTACGTACCCCTCTGGAGACCACCAGCGACGGTCACCTACAGCTCGTCCGGCGACTGAGTTGGAGAGGGCTGCGAGGAAGTACCAGCCTCTCCCGCTGTAGGTGTACTAACAGTCTCCCGCTCACGCAGCCTAAGATACTCGACCTAGAAAATTTTGGATACTCGATAATTGCCTAAGTTATATTAAAATTAACACAAAGTAAAGTAATACTTACATAGGTCTGCGAGGCCCTCCTCTTCCTCTTCCTCCTCGTCTTCACTTTCATCTACTTCGTCTTCGTCTTCCTCTTCGGATAATTCTACATCTTCTACATTATTACTCGTGTAATGAGTAACTTCCGTTGAGTCCACATCTATAATATTTGTTACAAGAGGTAGCTCGTCCTCCTGATAAGCTATTTCGTCAATGTCAAAGGTATTTCTAGCTTTAGTCTTGCATACTGTCCACCAATCCGACCTCGCTGTCCCCCGTCTAGGATAAGTTGTGAAGTACACGAGCTGAGCCTTTGATAGGACAAATAATTCATAGCCTTGATATCTACGCTTGTAGTTTATATCCATAAGACCATGTTTGTCAAATTTCTAACCTTGATCTTGAATCGGATCGAACCATTCACACTTGAATTGCACGATCTTAGCAGGTTCTGTGCCATAATTATATGTCAACTCCACAATCTCTCGTAAGATGCCAAAAAAATTATTGCCTGGATCGACGTCTTTGTAGTTCGAAGATTTGATACACAAACAACTATTTTTCGTGGAATCAAGATCCAGAAAGCTGTCTTTGATAGGAGCATTTATTGACTTGAACCTAAACCCATTCACACAGAAACTTGGCCATATTCTAACGGCAGTAATTGGTCCCTTGGCTAGAGTTCTAATAGATTCAGTCTCGGGTGTTATTAGATGTCACGCCCCAATTTTGCCCAATCGATAATCGTCCCCCGGGCGTGATGTCGTGCACGCGTAGGGCGCGCATGCACAAGGCCTAGGCATAATGATGATCTTTAGAACATAAGCAACAGAGTACACAAGTAAGATAACACACATTGAGACATAGAAAAGTTTCTTTTTTATTGATAATGAACATCTTGTTTACAGACTCTTGACCTAAAACGAGAAGGATGCCACATGGGATTACAACTTGGATACAAAATGAGATAGCGGATCCATACATTACATCCTTTACTTAAATTCAAAACACCAAAACACCTTGGGTGCGAGTCAGCACCATCGCCTTGAGGCTTCCAAAAGTGAGAGCGAGCTCCTTGCTAATGTGTGCTGGAGCTACCAAAAGTCACGACACGAATGCGTCTCGATTCAGGAAGAGGTTGGAGAAAACTTCAGCTCCTCGCCGCGTCGCCTTGGCTCGGGGAACCTGCTGCAACGAGGGTCAGTACTTCGAAAAGTACCGGTGAGGGCGAGCTAACCCAACTTAACCAAAATCTACAACGAGTTCATATGAGCATGCAACATTTATTATCATGTATCATTCTATCTTGCTTTAGTTCAATTCTTGAATTAGATAGAGTAAAATAACATAACTAAATGTGCCACCGCTCGGTGACTTTACCTGTACCGTCTGAGCCACCTGTATAAAACTTACCATGACCTTCCCTGCCACGAAGATATAGTTAGTCTGCACAGTTTAAATATACATAACAATCACTTGGTTGGACTTGGGATGGGTCGGCTGCCATTCCGCCTCGGATAGCTAGCCCTTAGCGGACGCACGGACCCATCCAATGCTAGGACTACACTAGCAAATTGTTCTACCCGGGGTGAAGCGGCCCCAGTGCCCTGGCGACCGTTCGTAGAACGATATCCCTTGTATACAAGTTTTCCAAGACCATTATTCCACAACCAGCTAAGTTATCATTTGAACACATATTTAAGCAAACAAGCAAGTGAACATAGTGTGTTTTTTATAGTCTAGGCTACTTGTGTAAAGATCACATTTTCCTTCCCATTTAGTACCATACCATGAACAGTTATAGATAAATGAATCTAACTACAACTGACACAATAAAAATAGTTATGTATATAACGGGCATGCACGCTACAGTGTGATCGTTCAGAACAATTCTACATGACAAGCATTCTTGGTATGTCAAGTCTACTTCTTTTCTATTATGACTTAATCTTGATTATTTTAGTATCGTTTGGGTCGGGACGAACAATGAGTCAATTTATTTAGAATGCAGACTTGGAAGAAGGGAGCTAATCGAAATAAAGCCACTCACAAGTTAGTGAAGTAGGAGAGGAAAGGAAGAGCTTTAAGACTCCGCACGCGCGTCGTCTACCTGATCACCTGCACGCACCAACAGACGATCAATATCCCTTGCTTCGGTCTCCAAGGTTCGATACGAAATACAAAATCCTAAGAACGAAAGCAATGAAATCCATTGAAACCGTTCAAGAAAACGCATGTCATAAAACCAACAAGAAGGCAACCAAGCGGCACGAAAACGGTAAGAAAACCAACGCAACGGAAAGGCCCCTCTTGGCTCTGCCGTCGAGTCTTTCCTTGAGGCATGATCCGTTGAATACGGGACCTGATTCCGAAGAAACCAATCCATAACGAGGAAAGGATCTTGATTCAATCTGTCCCGTTCGGACGGTTGTAAGTATTTCTTGGCCGCGCTCCCCGAATAGGGGGAACGGGGCATTACATCATAACCATCCAAAAGAAAGTTTCGTCCCGAAACTTAGGAATAGAACCTACCGCTAAGAAATAATGAGGGAAACCTTTTCCTCATCTCAGATTCGGTTTCCCACGTCGATTCTTCGACCGCATGGTTCCGCCACAGAACGCGCACTAACTATACAGCCCGATTCCGTAACTGCTTTTCCTTACGCTCCAGGATCTGTACGGGTTCTTCGGCGTACGACAAGTTCGCCTGCAGATCTAACTGACCCAAGTCTACCACATGGTTCGGGTCGTGCACATATTTTCTTAGCTGAGACACATAAAAAATATTGTGCACCTCTGATAGGGCTGGCGGCAAAGCAATTTGATAAGCAACTGAAGTGACTCGTTTGAGAATTTTGAACGGGCCAACAAATCTCGGACTCAACTTTCCTTTTATCCTGAATCTCGTCACACCATGCATGGGAGAGACTTTTAGGAATACATGGTCCCCCTCTAGGAATTCAAGAGGGCGGCGACGGACATCGGCATAGCTCTTTTGCCGACTTTGTGCTACTTTTAACCGTTCTCGAATCAGCCGAACCTTCCGCACTGTTTGTTTAACCAGTTCTGGCCCAAGGATTTGCCTCTCCCCAACTTCATCCCAGCAGATCGGTGACCTACACTTCCGCCCATACAGTGCCTCATACGGAGCCATCTGGATGCTAGACTGATAACTGTTATTGTAAGCAAATTCGGCTAGCGGCAGGTTGACGTCCCAACTTGACTTGTATGCAGAGGTGCAGCATATCTTCTAGTACCTGATTCACCCGTTCTGTCTGTCCATCGGTTTGAGGATGGTAGGCTGAGCTGAATTTCAACTTGGTCCCCATCGACGACAGAAGGCTTGACCAGAAACGTGAGATGAACCGTCCGTCCCGATCTGATACTATGGAAACTGGCACTCCATGCAGCCGGACTATCTTGTCAAGGTAGGTCTGAACGAGACGATCGGCGCCCCAAGTACTTTTAATGGCAATAAAGTATGCAGACTTGGTTAACCGGTCGACGATGACCCAGATTGAGTCGTTCTTCCGTTGCGTCCTTGGCAGACCAACAATAAAGTCCATGCTGATGTGCTCCCACTTTCATTCCGGGATAGCAAAATTTTGCATTTCTTCGCCCGGCCTCTGATGCTCTGCTTTCACCCTCTGACAGGTTATGCATTGTGACACAAAGAGTGCTACTTCTTTCTTCATGCCGTGCCACCAGAAGACCGTACGAAGGTTCTTATACATCTTCGTGCTCCCGGGATGGATCGCATAGGCTGCATAATATGCTTCAGTAAGGATTTCCTTTCTGAGTTCTGAATCATTGGGGACGCATAGCCTTCCCTTCACTCGCAACACCCCATTCGCATCCACTACAAAGTCTTTCGCCTTCCCCGCTTGGACCTGCTCTCGTATTTTTCGGAGGAATGGATCGTCTCTTTGAGTAGATGTGACTCTCTCTATCAGATTGGGTACAAATCGCATCTGAGCAACCCGCGCACTGCGATAATGAATCCTGAGTTCGATGCCCATTTCTTCTAATTCCCTTTGTAACCTGCGATCGACGGACAAAGATCCTGCAAAGACCCGACTCAACGCATCCGCTACTACATTTCCCTTGCCAGGTGTGTAGTCTATCGTCAAGTCATAATCCTTTATCAATTCTAGCCAACGCCGCTATCGAAGGTTCAGATCTGCTTGGGTGAATAAGTACTTTAAACTTTTGTGATCGGTATAGATTCGGCAAGGCACCCCATAAAGGTAGTGTCACCACAACTTCAACCTGAACACAATGGCTGCCAGTTCCAGATCATGAGTGGGATAATTCTTTTCATGATTTTTCAGCTGTCTGGATGCATAGGCTATCACTCTGTTTTGCTGCATAAGTACACACCCTAAGCCCTCCCCTGAAGCGTCACTGAAGATTTAGAATCCCGAAGTCTCGTCCGGTAGTACAAGTAACGGGGCAGAGGTTAGGCGATGCTTTAACTCTCGAAACGCAGTTTCACAGTCGGTGGACCACTCAAACGCGACTCCCTTCTGAGTAAGGTGAGTCAGAGGTGCGGCAAGTTTGGAAAAATCCTTTACGAACCGTCTGTAGTAGCCCGTTAACCCGAGAAAGCTTCAAATTTCACTAACGGATGCAGGTCTCTTCCACTCGACAATGGCCTCCACCTTCTTCGGATCGACTGAAATGCCTCCCGCAGAAATGATGTGCCCGAGAAAAGATACACTGCTCAGCCAAAATTTGCACTTACTCAGTTTTGCGTACAACTTGTTGTCTCGAAGGGTTTGTAGCACGGTCCGTAAGTGCTCTACATGCTTTGCTCTATTCTTCGAATACACCAAGATATCATCAATGAACACTACTACAAATCGATCGAGGTACGGCCGAAACACTTGGTTCATCAAACCCATAAAGGCAGCAGGGGCATTCGTCAAACCGAACGACATTACCAAAAACTCATAGTGGCCGTAGCGAGTGCGAAAGGCTGACTTCGGCACGTCGTCCGGCTTAATTTTGAGCTGATGATAACCCGAACGGAGATCGATTTTCGAGAACACTGTTGCAGCTTGCAACTGATCAAAGAGATCATCTATCCTGGGAAGGGGGTATTTGTTTCGAACAGTTGCCTTGTTTAATTCTCGATAGTCGATGCAGAGTCGCATCGAGCCATCCTTTTTCTTAACGAACAGTACCGGTGCACCCCATGGAGAGACACTAGGCCGGATATACCCACGATCAAGCAATTCCTGTAACTAAATTTTCAACTCTTTTAGTTCTGCCGTGCCATTCGATACGGAGGTTTGGAAATGGGTTGGGTTCTTGGAAATGTGTCGATAGTGAATTCTATCTCTCGATCGGGCGGCATACCGGGCAACTCGTCGGGGAACACATCAGGAAAATTCGCCACAACGGGAATGGACTCAACGTTTGCACAATCTTGCCGAGTGTCTCGAACGGAAGCCAAGTACCCTATGCAGCCGGAGTGG
This sequence comes from Iris macrosiphon, assembly GCA_036927795.1. NCBI lineage: Eukaryota > Viridiplantae > Streptophyta > Magnoliopsida > Asparagales > Iridaceae > Iris > Iris macrosiphon. Next base: position 85,577,478 of record JAYESA010000003.1, read on the forward strand.
ATCATCCGTCGAGCAGACATTGCAGATATCACCATGCAGGCATACGACGCTTTCAACTGTGGACTGCACGAATAACAAAACTCGATCTCGCCATGAAGACGAAACACGACTTTCTTCTCCGCACAATCGATAGTAGCTGCACAAGCGCCGAGCCAATCCATTCCCAGAATGATGTCGTAGTTCCCTATGTCTAGAACTATCGCATCAAGTGACAATTTCCTCCCTCCGATGCAAATGAAGCCATCATGACAAACTGAATCTGCAGGCAAGCTCGTGCTTGACGGTGTACTGACGCTAAGCCTTAGGACTAACGGGGTTTGAATGAATTTATGTTTTCTAACAAAGTTTGTTGACACAAAACTATGCGTGGCACTAGAATCAAACAATACTCGAGCAGGTACATCATTGAAGAGTAATATACCTGACACCGTCGTGTTTGATGCGAGCGCCTCATCCCGAGTCAGAGCATAGACTCGGCCTTGAGCGTTTTGCTGTGTCGTCTGATTCGCTCAAAGTACTTGCCCCCGGTCCTGAGGAGCACGGTTTTGTTATTGTTGTTGGTTAGGACCACCTGTCCGATAGTTCGCTGCCATATGCCCCTGACGACCGTACTTAAAGCACGATCCGTTGAATACTCGACAGTTCTGAGCAATGTGTCCAACACGATTGCATCGGTGACACACAAGCTCGCCACCTTTACCCTGATTTGCACCCTTGTTACCGCCGTTATTAGAGCGCTTATGCGCATTGTTACCCCCTGTATTGCTAGGACGCTTGTGATTGAGATTTTGCACAGCGTCGGTGCGAACTGGTGGGTACTGCGATTCAAGGGAGAGGGCATGGTTTAAGGACTCACGCATGGTGCGGTATTGCGAGACGACGATGTGAGCACGAATAGAAGGTCGCAGTCCTATCTCAAATCTTCGTGCACGTGCCTCTGCATCACTAATATGAGACTTAGCAAACTTAGCAAGTCTGTTGAATTCTGAAGCGTACTGCCGTACGGACATGTCCCCCCTGCTGCAGATGAGTAAACTCGTCTTCCTTCTTGCGGCGGACGGCGGGTGGAAGATACTCCTCTTCGAAGGCCTTACGGAACACTGACCAAGAGATAGTCGATGTGCCACCTTCGCTCAATAAAGCTTATTTGTGTACATCCCACCAATCATGGGCGTTTAAACGGAGATGAAGTTGGGCGCAAGCGACTCTCCTGGTTTCGTCCATACGGAGCACTTCGAAGTGGTCTTCTAACTCCACCAGCCAATCTAACGCCACGGAAGGGTCTTCGGTACCCTTAAAGGTAGTATGGCACATTTTCTTAAATTCTGATATCTGCAGGATGGACCCCTTATCATCTGAAAGTGGAGGTTCCGGAGAGCCCTGCAGTCCCGAAATATCAGCTACAACTGGCGCTGCCACGGCGGCCGCGGATGCAGAATGATTGCTGGCGACTAGCATCGTCACAATCATTTATAAGGTATCCATTTGCTTTTGCTGCATTTCGGCCTGAGTCCGTTGCGCCAGAAATTGTGCTTCTATTCGAGACTCAAATTGACTCTGTCGTAGTTCGGCTTGTCTCTGTTGCATTTCTATCATACGCATCATTCGTTCGAATGGATCAACAGAGGGCGCGGCAGCCGGACTTCCTGAGCTGCCTGATGTACCAGAACTACTCCCTTGCACTTGCGCCACCATCTGCGTTGGTACACCTGGCTCAGAGGCCGTTCCTTCAAAGAAAAGTAACTTGTATCAGTCTCAAAGTATATTATGGACTCACTATATGGAAACGCATCTCATTTTGCACCAATTGATTTCAAGAGTTAACTCGGATGGGACAGGGTCATCTTAGGAAAACTTTCCGACTAGAGATCAAAGGATTTGAAGCTATGCTTTGATACCACTATGTCACGCCCCAATTTCGCCCAATCGATAATCGTCCCCCGGGCGTGATATCATGCACGGGTAGGGCACGCGTGCACAAGGCCTAGGCATAATGATGATCTTTGGAATATAAGCAACAGAGTACGCAAGTAAGATAACACACATTGAGGCATAGAAAAGTTTCCTTTTTATTGATAATGAACATCTTGTTTACAGACTCTTGACCTAAAACGAGAAGGATGCAACACGGGCTTACAACTTGGATACAAAATGAGATAGCGGATCCATACATTACATCCTTTACTTAAATTCAAAACACCAAAACACCTTGGGTATGAGTCAGCACCATCGCCTTGAGGCTTCCAAAAGTGAGAGCGAGCTCCTTGCTACTGTGTGCTGGAGCTACCAAAAGTTATGACACGAATGCGTCTCGATTCAGGAAGAGGTTGGAGAAAACTTTAGCTCCTCGCCGCGTCGTCTTGGCTCGGGGAACCTGCTGCAACGAGGGTCAGTACTTCGAAAAGTACCGGTGAGGGCGAGCTAACCCAACTTAACCAAAATCTACAACGAGTTCATATGAGCATGCAACATTTATTATCATGTGATCATTCTATCTTGCCTTAGTTCAATTCTTGCATAAGATAGAGTAAAATAACATAACTAAATGTGCCACCGCTCGGTGACTTTACCTGTACCGTCTGAGCCACCTGTACAAAACTTACCATAACCTTCCCTGCCACGAAGACATAGTTAGTCTGCACAGTTTAAATATACATAACAATCACTTGGTTGAACTTGGGATGGGTCAGCTGCCATTCCGCCTCGGGTAGCTAGCCCTTAGCGGACGCACGGACCCATCCAATGCTAGGACTACACTAGCAAATTGTTCTACCCGGGGCGAAGCGGCCCCAGTGCCCTGGCGACCGTTCGTAGAACGATATCCCTTGTATACAAGTTATCCAAGACCATTATTCCACAACCAGCTAAGTTATCATTTGAACACATATTTAAGCAAACAAGCAAGTGAACATAGTGTGTTTTCCATAGTCTAGACTACTTGTGTAAAGATCACATTTTCTTCCCATTTAGTACCATACCATGAACAGTTATAGATAAATGAATCTAACTACAACTGACATAATAAAAATAGTTATGTATATGATGGGCATGCACGCTATAGTGTGATCATTCAGAACAATTCCATATGACAAGCATTCTTAGTGTGTCAAGTCTACTTCTTTTCTATTATGACTCAATCTTGATTGTTTTAGTATCGTTTGGGTCGGGATGAACAATGAGTCAATTTATTTAGAATGCAGACTTGGAAGAAGGGAGCTAATCGAAATAAAGTCACTCACAAGTTAGTGAAGTAGGAGAGGAAAGGAAGAGCTTTAAGACTCCGCATTCGTGTCGTCTACCTGATCACCTGCACGCACCAACAGACGATCAATATCCCTTGCTTCGATCTCCAAGGTTCGATATGAAATACGAAATCATAAGAACGAAAGCAATGAAATCCATTAAAACCATTCAAGAAAACGTAAGTCATAAAACTAAGAAGAAGGCAACCAAGCGGCACGAAAACGATAAGAAAACCAACGCAACGGAAAGGCCCCTCTTGGCTCTGCCGCCGAGTCTTTCCTTGAGGCACGATCCGTTGAATATGGGACCTGATTCTGAAGAAACCAATCCATAACGAGGAAAGGATCTTGATTCAATCTGTCCCGTTCGGACGGTTGTAAGTATTTCTTGGCCGCGCTCCCCGAATAGGGGGAACGGGGCATTACATTAGATGATCAACCTAAATACCAAAGTAGCGATATTAAGTTATTTATTAGACAAGTGCAGAAAGAAAAAGTAATTACCAAGCTTCTTATATATGCGCTCAACCAAGAAGGAAAATGGTATCTCATTTCTTGTTCTACTTCTTCGTTTGTTATGTAGGGTCTAACCGACCTCAACTCATCATTATATGTGCTGAAAAAACCGAAGCAACCGCTGATTAGTAGCATAATAGTAGCTTATACTATTACATTAAGATGATGTAAACGTGGATGTATTAATTACTTACCCCTCTAGCTTCTCTACTTTATCCTCGTCGCAATTGAGTAATATATGCAACTGAGCAGCCCTTAGCTCATCGTCATTCAAATATCTCTTCTTCATTTTCCCCGAAGGCTTTTCGGACGCATTGAATACTTTGAGTATTGCATCATTAGATTCCTGATATCCGTATTCGTTTCTCGGAGCTCTCGTTCTATTAGTAGCAACATGAGGTTTGAAATATGTTGAGCAAAAGTTTACAATCTCCTCGAGAACATAAGCTTCACAAATAGAGCCCTCAACCCGTGCCTTATTTTTACCTTTCTCTTTAGGTGATTCAGATGCCGCTCGAAGGGGTAAATCCACTGATAAACGACAGGACCACCAACACGTGCCTCATATAAAAGATGAATTGGCAAATGCTCCATAGAGTCGAAGAATCCAGGAGAAAATACCTTCTCGAGCTTACATAGTGTTACCGCAATGTCCTTCTCTTTCTTTTCTAGACGATCGACGAGCAACTTAGTAGAACAAAGATCTCTTAAGAATATGCTGAGCTCTGTCAATGGATCCCAAACGACCTGCGATAAGAATTTTCGAAATGCAATCAGAATTAATCTCTCCATGAATACGTGACAATAGTAGCTCTTCATATCCGCCAGTTTGTTCTCCTTGAGGTCGACGCATCTTCTAAAGTTTGACACGTACCCGTCTGGAAACTTTAGAATCTGAATCCACCTACAAAGTCTTCCTTTATCCTCTTTCTCCTGTGAGAAAACTGACTTAGGCTGCTTTAACTTTTCATTTTCCTCATCTATCAAATACAACGCAGGACGTCTACATATTTATTCTAAGTCCAACCTGGCCTTCGGATTGTCTTTCGTCTTTCCATTTACCTCCATTATAGTATTAATTATGTTATTAAACACATTCTTCTCGATATATATGACATCAAGGTTATGTCTGATCAGATTGGTGCTCCAATATGGCATATCCCAGAATATACTCCTCTTCGTCCAGTTATGGGTGCGACCAAATCTGTCACACTTGTACCCTTTAGTAGGCTCTTCGATAGTACTTGGTAAATCTTTTACCTCTTTCCATATTGTGTATCCGGGCCACCTTGGCAGTGGATTGGCCTTCTCCATAACGTCCGCACGAAAAGCATTCTTGTTCCTCCGGTACGGATGATCCTTCGGCAGAAATTGTCGATGATAATCGAAGAAGCACGGTTTACCTTCGTGTTTCAAACGAAAAGCCTTAGTACGGTCCATGCAATACGGACATGAGAGACGACCATGAGTGCTCCATCTTGATAATATTCCATAAGCCGGAAAGTCGTTGATGGTCCACATAAGTGTTGCCCTCATCTAAAATTTTTGCTTTCTAGAAACATCGTACGTGTTGGCACCTACTTTCCACAGCTGATTCAACTCATCTATCAAAAACTGTTAATACACATCGATGTTCCTCTTCGGATTGTTCGGACCCAGAATAATAACGGTTTGGAACATATACGAAGTCTTCATGCACATCCAAGGTGATAGATTATACGGAGTGACGATCACAGGCCAACATGAATACTGGGAGCCCAAAAGTCTGAATGGGGTAAAACCGTCAGAGGAGAGCCCCAATATGACATTACGCGGATTCGAAGTAAAATCTGGATACTCTCGATCAAAGTGCTTCCATGCTTCTCCATCGGATGGATGATCCAACACTCTTTTGATCTGTTTTTGCCTGTGCTAACTCATGTTTTTTGCAGTCTCCTTAACCATAAACAACCTCTGCAACCGCGGAGTTAAATGCAAGTAGTGCATCGAATCGGTAGGCTTCCATGCACTGACAGACTTTTCTCTACCAGTGGCCTTGTAGTGATCAGCACCACATAATCTGCACGCATCTGCATCCTTGTCGTCTTTGTAGTACAACATGCACCCGTTGCGACATGCATCAATTTTCTCGTATCCCATCCAGAGCGATATCACCATCCTCTTAGATCGGTAGAAGTCTTTAGGCAACTTTGTACCATCGTATAAGATCTCTATAATCAAATCCATCAGTCAGTTATAGCATTCTTGCGACATGTTAAAATTGGACTTGATGCTCAACAATCTTGTAACCACCTCCAACGGTGAATGATCATCACAACCAGGATATAATGGAGTCCTTGCATTCTCCAGCAAGTCCATAAACTTTGCAGCATCGTCATTCGGTGCCTCCTCAGCTGCATCATGATTGTCCAAATTAAAACTAGGCCCCGTCGCATCAAAAACCATGCCCACCTACCCGTCGTCGTAAGTAGCGTGGTCGTGGATATCCATATACGGCTCCACATAAGGCTCCGACTCCGATGCTAAAGACACAAGTTCTCCGTGCACGGTCCACTGATAGTAATTTGGCATGAAGTCTTTCGAGTACAAATGATATGTGACTTCCACTTCTGGATGATATTTCAAGTTGCGACATCTCACACACGGATACTTAATTTTGGTACCGTCCATGTACTGAAGGACTGCCTTGGCGAACTGCAGGAATTGATGTACACCCTCAATGAATTCATCTAGCACACCGCACATGTCATCAGGATGACGGTTGTACATCCATGAACGATGATGCAGATAGTAATTTATATCAATTTTTAGATACTTCTGCAAAAATGATAGTATGTATTCTACAAATCGTTAAATACAGTATGATTCTCTGAAGGAAGGTAAGAACTGCTTTAACTTGATACACAATGCCCTATGTATGTGTGTGTGCATATGGTTGTTTGAGTGAGCTCAGGTCACTAGGGAGAGCAGTTCACAGTTTTTAGTATTCATCATTTGGCAGTGATCAACTGAAGGGAGAGCAATGTGCCAGCTCTGTGCCACAGCAAGGTAGAACACAACTGAGCAGTGTGCAGCTCTGTGCTACCACAGTACAAGGGAAAGTATACAACAGTTTATAGCAGTAGCAGCTAGCTGTACTGCACAGTACAGCAGTGAGAAATCAGTGTGCAGCAACACTGTGTAGTGCACAGCCGGAAGGATGCACAACAGCAAGTAAACTCAGCAAGTAGCGGCAGAGCCAGTGCACTACAGAACCTTCAACAACAGGTTTAGCAGTCTGCAGTAGCCAATGCAACAGCTCGTGCAGCAAGAAGCATCAGCCCAAGTTGGATACGAGTTCTAGAAGAAGCCAATACCATATCGTGTCTCGGCTTTGAAGAGTCATTCCTGTGTCTGTGTATACGACTCTTCTTGAGTCGAGATATGCATCGTATTATATACGATGCAGATATGCAAGGTTTTGTCTAAACTCAGACATCTAACTAGAAGAGAGACAGGGTTAGGGTCTGTGTCATATTTCGTGTCATATCAGTGTATGTGTCTGTGTCATATCCCATGTCATGTCTATGTCATGTCTTGTCTATGTTTGTGTGTGTCCGTGTGTCCGTGTCAGTATTAAGGTGAGTGTCCGCATGTGTTAGTGTGTCCGCGCGTGTGTGTGTGTTCCAGTTAGGGTTAGGGTTAGTGTGTGTCATGTCGTGTCGTGTTGTGTGTTCCAGACAGAGAGAGGAGCTCACCGAGTGAGGAGGAGGGGAGCTGGAGAGAGGAGAACGCCGGAGGGAGGAGGACGTCGGAGGGAGGAGGGGAGCCGGAGGAAGGAGGAGCTGACAGAGGGAGGAGTGGGATGCCGGAGGGAGGGGGGAGGATGCGGCCGGAGGGGGGTCGTCGAGGTGGGGCGCTGGGAGGGAGGAGGGGACGCCGGAGGGAGGAGGGGAGCCGAGGAGCTGACGGAGGGGGGGGTTAAAATTTTGGGAGAATTGAAGAAAATGGGAGGAAGAGAAATTCGCCAACCCTAAATAAAATAAATTAGCGACGTTTAACGACGTTAACTTATGACGTCGCTAATAGAAATATTTAGCGATGTCATAGACGTCGCTAAAGACGTCGCTAAAGATGTCGCTAAATATGTAAAAGATTAACGTCGCTAAATACGTCGCTAAACGTCGCTAAATCATATAACTCAGCGACGTTTAGCGACCTTAAATAAACTTATAGCGAATATTCTTTTAAAAAACTGAATTACAGTCGCTAAACGTCGCTATATGTCGCCAAACAACGACTTATAGCGACGTTATTCTTTGGAGACGCTGATATCTTTAATATTAGCGACGTTTTACTTTGACGTCGCTAATCCCGTAATTTTTAGTAGTGCTAAATCCAGTGCCTCGCACGTGTAGTGTGCAACTGCTATTAATTAGACAGACAATGGGTATAATAGGGGGTAGCCCACATAACACGAACATTTTTTCTCCCGACACAATATCGTGGAATATGATACGATAAACAATAAAACATGAGAGATCAACAATATTGTTTGTCCTACCATGTCACGAATATGCAATGGAATTGAAGGATAAACATTGAGTTGAATACTTCCCTTAATCTCGGTGTGGATGGTGGGAATGGTATGTATGGTCCACCTATGAAGACAATATCCAATTGTCAGTCTCCAACTCAAATAGGTCTTCTAGAATTATCTAATTGTCCAAATCTAATTTCTACTTGTAAATTCTTTTTATATAAATTCTTGATTTATAACTAACCAACTAACCTTGATTCTAACTAAATTTATTAAACTAATTTCTTGATTTTTGACAAATAAATTCTAACTAAATTCTTCATCAAGTTAATCATGTTTTTAACTAATAATTCTTTAAATAATAACCTATACTATTTTATTTACTCTAAATACTAACCAATTATCAACTGTTCTGGTGAGCCTGCTAGATTTAAACAGTTAAACCTATTTTGTATTAAGCTACAATGACTGGCCTGCTTACATAATTTTTGAATTTGTTGAAATATTCTAAGGCCTGCCCATCAATGAATCCATAGAATCAATTTGATCGTTAAATTCAAATTTGAGTTTCAAACCTAATGACTGTACACACAACCTGCTTATTCCAAATTTGAATCAACGCACAGTTCCCTCCATTAATTGATTCCAAACTATCAATACAAAAAGGAACAACCTTCTCTGTGTCTAACTGACACGGAAATCTCCGGACACAGAAGTCCAAAATAGGTCCAACCTGTGTCGATTGCGGACACGGAACCGACCGACATACACAGGACTCAGTTTGGAACGCTGACACAGATGAGTCGACACCAAAATTGAATCAAGAAAAATGACATAAAAGGAGAACAATACCTGTGCAGGGAAACGGATCACAGTTCATGTGTCAAAGTCAAATTTGCAGACACTATCAAGAACAATCTGCAGTCATTAGAGCAGTATTCTTGAGTTCCTGAAATGTAGTTTGCCAAATTGAACCGGAGACATTCTCTGAGGCATTTTATTGAACATATAATAATCGAAAATAGAGAAGAAGTTTCATAGGTTCTTCTTGATTACTGATGGTGAACAATCTGAGTTCGTCGTCGACATCTAGCTCGATAGAGCTCTGCTACTATCGGTTCTGATTACTGAGATCAAATCAACACCAATCAATCGAGAAAGAAAGGAAAAGAAGATCAAAGACCGAAGACTGACCAGAATTCATCCCCAGTGACGGAAATGAATGACTTGACACGCCATAGTTCGGAGAAGTTCCCCGTCGTCTTGTTTTCGACGACAATTAGCCCTCGTCAAACTGACAGGGGAAGAACAGAGCTAGATCAAACTCAATCACACAAATCATAACGAAGAGGAACTGAATCGTTGATCGGAGAAGAAGATACCTCGCTATTGAAAACCTTGAGTCTCCAATCGAAACTCCCTGTGGATCGACCGGAGAGATGGAGCACCGCCACGGATTAGTGTTCTCGAGCTTCAACTGCTCGCAACCACCTCTGCTGGAGAGGCATCGTCGGAGTCGTTGTGACGATCCCTGAAGGGACACCAGCTCCGCCGTGAGTGATGTTCGAAGAACTCGCCAATATCGTCTCATTGTCGAACTCGCCGGGAGTCGTCGATCAGTTTGCCTGACCCCGCACAGAAACGGTGACTCCTGGGGGCGGAGATGGGACAGTCACCACCAGAGCCAAAGAAACCCTAAGAAGTCGACGGAGCTCCGCCATGGCCAAAACATCAAGTCGGTCTTCCCCTTTTTCACGACCTGCACCCTGATGATCGGGCATGAGAACGTGGGTACATACAGCCTACGCTGCAACAACGGTGGTAGAACGCTGTTGTAGAAGCATAGAAAATATGCATCCATGCAACCATGCCCCCAAACTAAAGTTCAGAAGAGATCAGGCCGCAGAGTCACCCTGCGGCCAAGAAAGACCACATCCATGCGTCCCAATCAGCCAAACTAGCTTGGCCGCAGATGGACTTGACATGGCGTCCCGTTAGCAGGATCGTCTCTGACACAGGATCCTGATAAAAAAGATTTTCTGATTGCCTCAAAAGACGTGAATGTACTAAATGACATAGCTCTCACGTCTATATTTGACTTCACTCTTAATGGATGTGCGACACCACGTGTACAACGTAAACAAGGATCCCATGCATCCCTGGCCCCATGCGTCCCAGGCTCCATGCGTTCCATGCGTCCCAGGCTCCATGCGTTCCATGCGTCCCTGGCCCCATACGCCCCAGACTCCATGCGTTCCATGCGTCCCTCGCCCCATGCGTCCCAGACTCCATGCGTTTCTGGCCCTGTGCGTCCCAGACTCCATGCGTCTCTGGCCACGTGCGTCTCAGACTCCATAAAGACCAAGTCTTGCCATTACAACTGGAGTAGATCTCTCCAACCAAGTGCGGACCACATGTCAAGGTGACCAAGTCACGCCCACAAAGGACGAGAACCACCCAGATATCCAGCAACGAAAAATGCCAACAAGCACCTATGTGGCAGCTTGACCTGCTCACGGTTACAGCCGCATAAAGGAGACGCCATAGCATTCCTTGTCCATCGTCACACCCCAGATCAAAAAAATATTGTACTTAAATTTTCTGTGTAGGACCTCTTTGTATTTTCTTTCCTTTGTTAATTAAATCAAGCTCTTTTAGAGCTTTCAAATTTAATGGAGAACAAGATGGCGACTCTGTTGGGGATTTTTTTCTCCTCTGATGAGAAAGTTGTGACGTAATCCGACGTAGCCAACCTCGGGTCAACTCAGAGAATGCTGGTGGTGCGCTTCGACCACCAGGCTTTCGAGGATATGCTCTCTGGGGACAGCGCGAGTCCTTCTCTAAGGCAAGCAAAGCCTAAGAAGACCCGCAAGACATGGGTTGCAAAGGCCGCTACGTATCACCCAACTGCGGAACATGCGTTCCCTATCTCTCTCTCTCTCTCTCCCGCAGGTACCACATATCGTGCGTCAACTATTTATGCGGCAACCCCTTCCAACAAGAAGGGTGCTCAGCACTAGAAGACCCGCAGGACATGGATTGCAAAGGCCGTTGTAACTCACCCAACTACGGAGCATGTGATCCCTGTTTGCCTCTCTGATGCTGAAGATGCACAACATGTGTCCACCCAGGCTGACCCTGTCCATACGGCAGTCGGGAAAGGTGCGCATCGCCCAAACTCTGGCAAAGGAAAGCACCACAATGCCAGAAGTTCGGGTGCTGGGGCATGTTCCATGTTGCCACAGCAGAAGCCGCATAAGTCAGCAGCCGCAGGCAAAAGTCCACATGCGGCACCGATCCTTGGTCGCAGACAAATGTCCACATGTGGCTGTGACAGCCACATGAGTTCCATCTTCGACCGAATTTTACGCAGTGCTGACTCCATGCACTTTGCTGAAAAAGAAAAAGATGTGAATTTGGACTCTTCCTACTACGCACTATCGTGTGCTAGGATAAAGAATTCTAGGGTAATACGAGCTCTCCAAGCTTAAGCAATTGCTCTTTCCATCAACCGCTAGCAGGTACCGCTTACTATGCGAGCCACTGACGGGAAGTCATACAAGACTGACCCATGCGCCCAGCCCACAACGACAAATGGATGGGTTCCAACTCAAAAGTCTTTCACTGACGATCTGTGGTAAGTTCTTGTACAAACCCTAGATCAGGGAGCAAAGGCAACACCTATGCACCCGTGCACACGGTCTACCTATGCCCACGAAAAGGGTGCAAATGTGATTCAATACTCGCTTGACTTGCGCAATGTGATCAATCACAAACGCAAGACGAGGGAAACAACTCCGGCATGTGAAGTGTCCTTCCCAGGAAATCACTGTACCAAAATTATCATCAACTACTGCTGCAACAAAGTGGCAGTACCTATAAACAGGCAATCGACATTCCAACGACTGCACCCGAAGGTACCTATCCGACAACAGTCCAACGATTAGATGCAAATACCAGAGGAGAAGGAGATGTCCTTTTCCTTATGTTACTCAGCTCGGAAGGTCCCTTCCACCACACGAGGGAGGAAGTACAGCACCTCCAGTCCGTCATTCTCAACCAACGCATTAAGAAGGCGATTATACCAGGAGGACCAGCAACGGGACCTAAGGAAGGAGTTTTCTAGGGCACCCGCTCGAAGAAGAAGCTATCAGCCGCTAGGGGTAGTTCTTCTTCAGAATCCCTGGGGGTTACACAAGCTGGGGGTAGTAATCCCCCGGACCTACACAAAAATTCAGCATTCCGAGGAGATGATGATTCCCAAGGAACGGACGCTGAAGTCCCTGAGGGTAGCCACCCTCAGAAAGAATATGCCTCCTCCTACGATGGGGATAGTACTCCCTTTGAGTCTGAACAGGACGCGACATTGCCAATATTCCCCGACGACTGTTCGTTGTAAGAGTCCGAAGTAGAAAGTTCTACGTCTAGTGTCCCGTCCATCTCTTCTCATGTAAGAACGACATACATGGTGGAGGACGAGCATGAAGGCCCTAGTGATCGGCAGCGCCTCGAGGCCCTCGAGACTATGATGCAAACCATGAACGAATCAATGCAAGCCTTGACCCAAGAAGTGCTAGACATCAAGGCAAGTGTAGCCTCCCAGCCACCAAGGGCCTCAGGTCAAACAAATCAGGACCATGAGACCAATGGGGACTCGAATGCAATCGCTCCATCTACGGGTGGCCGTCATGCTCTATCAGGACCACCTGCTCCTTCTGCGTCAAATAAAGCCAAAGAAGCAATAAGGGAAGTCCGAGAACTCCGTGCTCGTCTGGACTCACTAGACAATAGGGACACACTACGCGAGCTTGGGATACGACAACCGTACCCCCCCCCCCCCGAGTGGAGAGATGTGTCGTATCCACTCAAGTACAAACCCTTCAATCTGAATCCATATGACGGGAAGACATCACCCCGTAAGTACATGAGTTATTTTGAGACGATAATGGGGCACCTATCTGGCAGTGATGCTCTTCTCACCAAGCTCTTTGTGGGGGCATTATCTGGAGTAGCATTTGACTGATTTTGTAGTCTGCCAGATAACTGTACCTTGTCGTTCGACGACCTCAAGGGTCTTTTCTCAAAAGACTCTACGACGGAGGAAGCGATATGACGATGTCCTCCCTGATGGATGTTACCCAAGGGGAAAAAGAACTCACCGAAATTATATCGAGCGTTTCTGATGTCACGACCCGATTCCATGGAATCGTTGGGGTGTCCCCCGAATCATGACCACCGTGCGGGCCTGGGGTTGCACCCGCACAAGGCTAGAGTATTTTGCATAACGAACACATATTCAGAGTACGCAGATAAATTGAAACACAGATTTGAAATATGAAAAAGTTCTCTTTATTGATATATGAACATCTATTACAAACTCTTGAACGAGTCAGCTAATTTGCCGCACGGGCTTACAAAAGTGTTGAATCAAAATGAGATAGCAGTCATGTACATTACATCCTTTTACTAAACTTCAAAATGATAAAGACCTCCAGGCTGGAGGACGGCTTTCCCACGGAGCTGCATTATGTATAGAGTTGCAAGCTCCTGCTTCAAAATGCTTCAAGGGTGGCACGATCAGGATGTGCCTATAGCTGGACTAGATCGGGAAGACGACTTCGGCTCCTCGCTCGGTTTGCCTTAGTGCGGAAAACCTGTTTCAACGAGGGTCAGTATGTCGAAACATACTGGTGAAGGCGAGCTAACCGAACTATACCAATCAATACGTTGTTTATATGAAGCATGCATATTATTTGTGGTTTGCTATCTTTCCTTAGTTCATTTACAAGTAAGCAGCATATAGAATTTACTTAAATGAACTCGTCACCGTTCGGTGACTTTTATCTGCCCATCTGAACCACCTGCATAATACTTACTATGCCATCCCTGCCACAAAGACACAAGTTAGTTTGCAACAGATTTAAATATACGATATGGATCACTGGCTTGATAGCCATAATGGACACTAGTCAATGACGAAGATGGTGTGCAACGGCATATTTGTGAGCCATCCCATCCAAGAATGTGAGACTAAACATGAAGTTTTGTCCAGAGCCGGATCGGTGCTAGTGCCCCAGCAGCCGTCTGCAGGAACTATACCTTGTGCACAAGTTGTCCGTGATCGAACGGTATCATTATTTTGCCAATATTTTTTATGCAATTCAGGCAATACGAGTACGAGATAATTTTTTTTTATGCCGTTCAGGCAACACGAGTACGAGGCAAGTAATATTTACATGATTTATTTTGTATAGCCTTCCTAACAGTTTATTGCATAACAAGTGTATTCCAGTTTGAAGCATATGATGAACATTTGAATGAACTAGCATGCAATAGATAACCATTCACAAGTTTAGTCGACAAGCAATCATAGTCCAAGTCTATTCCCATTTCATCTTAACATCTTTTAGCTATTACTTTGTATCGTCTGATCGGGACAATAAGAATGCAAGAGTTTTAGATGTGAAGACTTGGAAGCAGGGCTAGCTAATCGGGATGGTAGCCACTCACTTAGATGGTTGGAAGGGAGAAGGAAAGAGGCGCTTCAAGACTCCACTCGTAAGCCGCCTACTGCTCGTTCACCTGCATTGGACGAACAGCTTGATCAATACCTCTTCCTCTCTTTCCATACTCGGAATTGAAATGCAGTTCAATGAACAAAAATAATGAAATCCATTTAAACCGTTCAAGAAAACCCAAACAAATCCAAAACCCAACTCAAAGCACAAAAGCAACAAGCGACATCAAAATTTGAGGCAACAAAAGGTAACAGCGGAGAGGTCCCTCCTGACTCTGCCGCTAAGTTGATCCCGGGGGCACGGTCTACTGAATATGGAAATAGATTCCGAAGAAATAAATCTATAACGAGGACGAGTTCTTGTTTCAATCTATCCCGACCGAACGATACCATCTTGTGTTTCTTAGTCGCGCTCCTCGAATAGGAGGAACGGGGCATTACATCCTACCCAACTAATTGGAAGTTTTGTCCCAAAACTTAGGAATAAAACTTACCACTAGGAAACATTACGATGAGGATGTCGAGCAGAGTATTTTGGGCAGTCACAAATTTTATGATTTGCATCGTCACAAAGGAGACATAACCCTTGTTTCATACGACATTCGCTGGCAATGTGCCCCGGCTTTTTGCAGAAGTGACATGTTTGGTTTGAATTTGCTTTCTGCTTCCCGCCGTCATTGTGACGCTTTGCAACGCTGTTTCCTCTCTCGTTGCTTTGGCGTTTATGATTAGAGGTATGCACAACGCCGGTAGAAACGTGAGGATACTGCGATTCAAGAGATAGAGCGTGATTCATGACTTCCCGTATTGTCCCATACTGATGAACGACCATGTGCACATGTATACTAGTATATGTTTTTGTATATACATATATATTGTATATGTGTTTAATTTGATAGATAAATACGTGTTCTACTATAAGCATTTTTAATATATAAACACTTAGCATATTTTCAAGGTATATTTAATTGGTATATAAAAATAATAGTATACGTACTATTTTGGTGTATATATATATATATCTTTATTGTTCAATTGACATAGCTATAGATGTGTAGGTATATTTTTGTATAAACCATTAGTATATTTTGTAGACGTATTTAATTGGAGATATGGTTGTATGTACATACAGGTATTGGTTTTATTTAAAGTGTATATATTTATACAGGGTGCAAACCACCTTCAAACCTTCTGGCTCTACTTTAAGCATCAGGTAAATAGGTGCTAGCGAATTTGGAGAGTCGGTTGAATTCGGCGACATACTATTTAATTGTCATGCTGCCTTGCCTCAGTTGCACAAACTCGTTCTCCATCCGACGTTGTACTGGAGGGGGTATGAACTCCTCTTCAAATGCGACACGAAAAGTCATCCACGAGATCGCCTCCTCTCCATGATCAAATTAAAGAGATCGTCGATGCACGTCCCACCAATCGTGCACGTTGAGGCGGAGCAGTAGTTGCTCACAGGCGACGCGCTTCTCTTCGGGGACCACTAGTAGAGAGAAGTGGTCTTCAAGTTTGGCCAACCAATCTAGAGCCACGATTAGTTTCTCAGTCCCGTTGAATGGAGTGTTGCAGACTTTCTTGAAGTGGCCAAAGTCGAAGGCAGTCACTTCCCTCGGCCTTAGGATTTGCGGCGTCTCAACTTCAAGCACGGGCTCTTCCACCGGAGTCGCTGCTGTTGCCGCAGAATGGTTGGAAGCCAAAGTCTGAACGATTTGTTGCAGGACATCTACCTGCTTCTGTTGGACTGAGAATCGGGTCTCTAGATTGCTTTCGAACTTGGCTTGGCGAGCATCATCTCTTTGTCGTTGTGCTTCTAACATTTGCATCACCCGTTCAAGCGGATCGACTTGAGACATGCCCCGTTGGCTCCGAGAGCTTTCCGAAGTGCTCGAACTACTTTCTTGGCCTTGCGTTTCGTCCAGTGCTAGCGCTGCAGATTACGCTGGTGTCATTCCTTCAAAAGAAGGTAAATTAAATTAGGATCATAATGTATTATGGACTCATTGCATGAACGTATCTCATTTTGGCCTAGCGAGTTCAAGAGTTCGCACAGAAATTTGATCGTTAAAGGAACTTTTCCAGTACGAGAGTCTAAGGAACTTGAATCTGTACTCTGATACCATTATGTCACGACCCGATTCCGTGGAATCGTTGGGGGCATCCCCCAAATTGTGAACGCCGTGCGGGCCTGGGGTTGCGCCCGCACAAGGCTAGAGTATTTTGTATAACGAGCACATATTCAGAGTACGCAGATAAATTGAATCACAGATTTAAAACATGGAAAAGTTCTCTTTATTGATATATGAAAATCTATTACAAACTCTTGAACGAGTCAGCTAATATGCCGCACGGGCATACAAATGTGTTGACTCAAAATGAGATAGCAGTCCTGTATATTACATCCCTTTACTAAACTTCAAAATGATAAAGACCTCCGGGCTGGAGGACGGATTTCCCACGGAGCTGCATTGTGTATAGAGTTGCAAGCTCCTGCTTCAAAATGCTTCAATGGTGGCGCGATCAGGATGCGCCTACAGCTGGACTGGATCAGGAAGACGACTTCGGCTCCTCGCTTGGTTCGCCTTAGTACGGGAAACCTGTTTCAACGAGGGTCAGTATGTCGAAACATACTGGTGAAGGCGAGCTAACCAAACTATACCAATTAACACGTTGTTTATATGAAGCATGCATATTATTTGTGGTTTTCTATCTTTCCTTAGTTTATTTATAAGTAAGCAGCATATAGAATTTACTGAAATGAACTCATTACCGTTCGGTGACTTTTACCTGCCCGTCTGAACCACCTGCACAATACTTACCATGCCTTCCCTGCCACAAAGACACAAGTTAGTTTGCAACAGGTTTAAATATACTATATGGATCACTGGCTTGATAGCCATAATGGACACTAGTCAATGACGAGGATGGTGTATAGCAGCATGTACGTGAGGTGCTGCATACCATCCCGTCCAAGAACGTGAGACTAAACGTGAAGTTCCGTCCGGAGCCGGATTGGTGCCAGTGCCCCAGCAGCCGTCCACAGGAACTATACCTTGTGCACAAGTTGTCCGTGATCGAACTGTATCATTATTTTGCCAATATTTTTCATGCAATTCAGGCAACACGAGTACGAGATAATTATTATTTTTTATGCCGTTCAGGCAACACGAGTACGAGGCAAGTAACATTTGCATGATTTATTTTGCATGGCCTTTCTGACAGTTTATTGCATAAAAAGTGTATTCCATACTTAGCACAATTATAGAAGAAGATGCATTCTAACTACAATTGAAGCATATGATGAACATTTGAATGAACTGGCATGCAATTGATAACCATTCACAAGTTTAGTCGACAAGCAATCATAGTCCAAGTCTATTTCCATTTCATCTTAACATCTTTTAGTTATTACTTGGTATCGTCTGATTGGGACAACAAGAATGCAAGAGTTTTAGGTGTGAAGACTTGGAAGCAGGGCTAGCTAATCGGGATGGTAGCCACTCACTTAGATGGTTGGAAGGGAGAAGGAAAGAGGTGCTTCAAGACTCCGATCGTAAGCCGCCTACTGCTCGTTCACCTGCATTGGACGAACAGCTCGATTAATACCTCTTCCTTTCTTTCTATACTCGGAATTGAAATACAGTTCAATGAACAAAAACAATAAAATTCATCGAAACCGTTCAAGAAAACCCAAACAAATCTGAAACCCAACTCAAAGCACAAAAACAACAAGCGATATCGAAATCTGAGGCAACAAAAGATAACAGCAGAGAGGTCCCTCATGACTCTGCCGCTAAGTCGATCCCCGGGGCACGGTCCACTGAATATGGGAATCGATTCCGAAGAAACAAATCCATAACGAGGACGAGTTCTTGTTTTAATCTATCTCGATCGAACGATACCATCTTGTGTTTCTTAGTCGCGCTCCTCGAATAGGAGGAACGGGGCGTTACATCCGACAAACAGCGCTGAGGCTACCTCCAGGCAATCCCGCGTCAATGTTGATGGACATGTGCTGCAGGAACTTACTTCCAGCAGTCATCCTCTGGATGGCCGATGGTTAGTTCAAAGACTGGACAACATTCATCATAAACGCTATTAGCGCTAAGAAGAAGGTCAAGGACGCCCGACTCTTGGGTATACATATCCCTATCGCCGACGATAGGGGAAAGAACCCCAACAACAATAGAGGCAACGACAGCCGCGATGGAAAAAGAAAGCAGGCCATAGTTGCCAACTTAACCAAGAAGCCCGAGCAAAAGCCGATCGAGGTTCCAAAGTGTCACGACCCGCACCCGGTTTAGGGGCACGAGTGCGTGGGTACATCCAGCCTACGCCGCAGCATCGGCGGTAGAACGCTGTCTAGGTCATGTAACTATCTAATCAAACTCACGTGAATACCCAACTCCATAAGGAGACGTGGATATCATAGAATAATGCTAGAAATACTCAATCACATAAACTAAAGCACGATAAGATATCAAGGCAAGCAAGAAATACAAGACAAGTCTAACGACAAAATAATCATACCTGCAATCATTAACTTCCAATCCCCAAGTGTGTCGGAAACCAGTCTACTAAGGTCACAGTCTGGAAAAATATTTTCCAGTCAGGAAGGAGCAAAGTACATCTCTAAATAGCAGTTCTATATTAATGATATAAACTATGTAGCAGTTCTAGATGGAAATATACCAGAAGCATGTATAGGTACGAGAAATAAAGAAATACTGGAAATACTGTAAGTAAATGCAGGAGGAGAAACAATGTCCATGAGCAAGAACCTATGACTAAGTGTGTGAGTACTAGCTTTAACATGTGATCGGCTTGGGAACTTGATCAGGCTGGTTACATGTGATTAGCTATGATTCATGGAAGGTCAGGCTAACCGTTGGTTAGCTATGATGCATGTAGAGGTCAGGCTAATCACACGTAACAGCTATGAAGCATGGAGATGGTCAGGCCGCACCCGACGTGAGATGTGGGGTGAGCTATGATGCATGAAAAGTTGGGTATGATCACATATCTACACTAAAATACTCCCCACCCCCGACTGGTTTAGTAGATCCAATCATGGTACGCTATGGCACGGGATTCCCTAGGGAGGTAGCAAATCTTCCCGGGTCTCAGTGTCTGTACATGCACAAGATATCAAGGAAACAAGTCTTGTACAAGCTACACCATGAATAAGGAATAACATCTCATGACGAGATACGTGTATACCAATCCGTGTAACCAACGTGTCAAGAACATGGATATTTACACTAGATACAGTGAACATAGGAGATATCATAAATTAGAACTAATCAGAGAATGTACTCGCCTTGGGTCCTTAGCTGGTAAATCCAATGTCCTGTTCCAGAGTATCCCCTGGGTGAACCAACAGTCCTATAAACATATCACAATCAAAACCATATTTGCATCAGATGCTACACTAACACAGTCAAAAAAACACTGAGTTCGGGACTTCTGTAGGTATGATACTGGTCACCTAGGATCACCTAGTAGATTCACCAATTAACCATATATCAATAAATAAATTAATACATATATATATATGGTTATTCCAAATTATACAAAATAGGTATAACTGTATGTACATAAGTGAAAATATATTTTATTTATGTGAAACATATATATCACCCATCATTTAAGAATATATATAAGTATACATTTATGTACACTAAATAAAAATATACCCATACCCTATATGTACACAAGAATATATATATATATATATATATCAAAATGCGTTTATATATATATATATATATACCCAAAATATATATTATGCTACATTTATTTATATATGCCAAATTATGTTTTTATTAAACATATATCAATTAACATATACTAATATATATATATATATATATATATATATATATATATATATATATATATATATATATATATATATATATATATATATATATATATATATGCATTTATATACCAAATATATATATTTATTAAATTAAATATATATATACAATATAGACATGTACCATTTAATAATACATACATATATACCAATTATTGATTACATACATATACTAAATATATATACATATATACATGTATACCCATTTTATATTAAAAAATTATATTAAGTATATACGAAATATATATTTATACGTATACCAATATTATATATACTATTAAACATTAATTTAAAAAATACATAATTACATATACATGTTAATATATACATTCACGGGGAAGAGGTCCAATCAATGTGGAACTAAAATAAAATGAAGAAGTTGAGCTTGTGACATTCCATGGCGTGTTAGACACATCGTTGAAGAGGCCCATTTCATCTCTACTAGACACAGGAATGTAACATTTAGTTACTCTCCTCGAGAGGCCAACAAAGTTGCTCACTCGCTGGCTACATATTCCTTAATTCACTTTGTACCAGGTTCTGAAAGTTTATTTCAAGAACCTCCTACTTGTATATTGGACCATATTACTTATGATATGGCCAATTCAACTCTGCTAGTATTTGAATGAAGTTTACTTTTAGCAAAAAAAAACAAAAAAGATCTTTCTTTTATGTACCCATGTGTTGTTGTTGCTAAGCGAGCAAAACTTTAGACTACTTATACGTGAATTACAGTGCATGGAGGAGGTGGTGTATACCTAAGAGATTCATGGTCATCAACGCACGGACTAGTGGAGAGGCCGCGACTGCGTAGCTGGGTTGGAAACCCGGTGCCGTCCGGAAGCTGCTCGTCAAGGACCCAAGGGGTAGCTGGTAATAAGTGGCACCGGAGTTGGTGGGGCGGCGTTCGGTCAAGGCAGCATCGCCGGTCGTGCGCGGATCTGCCGGAGTTTGGCGTCGGGCCGATATCTGGAGGGCGGCGAGGGTGCGCTGCTCGGAAACGTCGGATCTGCCGCAACTGCCAGAGGGTGCTAGTGTGCCGACGACCAATGGTCGTGCGGTCAGTTGCCGACCGACTGGCACAGGACCTAAGAGGGTCGGGGTCAGTGGAAGAGGCCAATGGGGCTATGAATCAGTGGGCTCGCCGGAGACTGGTGAGCCGAAGGTGGAGGAGCAGTCGGAGGCCGAAAAGAAATCGTGGATGAGGGAGGGATGCTCGGGGACAGTAGATGCGGGGAGGATCAGAGGCTGGCTGATGGCAGCGCCGCCGGCGCCGGAGGGTGGCCGAGGTGGATCTGAACGGGGGAAACTCGGTGAACAGTAACTTCAAGTTCCCCCCCTTCTCTAAATTTGAAAAATCAAATAAATGAAAAGGAGAAGAAGAGGAAGAAGAAGAAGAAAAAGAAGGAGAAGGGAAGGAAGAAAGGAATTCCTACGTTGGAGAGGGGGATGGAGGCTTGGTTGGGGAAACCTAGGTTTCTAGGGATTTAGGGTTGATGTGACTTAACATTATATAGGGGAGAGGGTGTGATGAAGGATGGTGATTGACCCCCTTTAAATGAGGGGTCCAGATTTGACATGGAGAAAATAATTCATGTGGGGATGAGGGTGAGAGGCTAATTAAAATTATTAGGGATTCCTCATTGGTTTTTAACAAATGGGTGTTGACACCAAAAATGCCAATTTACAAATTAGCCCCCTAAAATTCGGGAAATTGCACAAACACATAAAATGACGAAAATTTGGCAGGCGATTCGGTGTCCGGTGTTTTGTAGGGTCAGGGGGCGCTGTAAGTTTGGTGTGGGCTCAAATAGCAGGGCACTGGAATTAAATTGGGATTTTCAGAATCGGTTAAAATAGTATCCTCAATTTAATTAGAAATAAATGCAAGTTGTGTTCAGGAATTAATTAGGAGTACATGGAGCCAAAATCAGGTCAGGTCATCAATACCAATAATGAAGACAACTCAGAACAGAATATTACCCTAATTTGGGCCGCACGAAAAATAGGTCAAGATTGTCCCCAATTTCAATTGGAACGCACAACGATACAAAAATAAGAATTTATTAAATAACGTCCGCGACGATTTTTGTGCGGCTAAAAATAATGCACAGAGAGCATAATATTGCAAAAATAGTAGAATGGAAGGCAGGCATGTGTAGGGCAAGATCGTAAAATTTGTTGGAAGACAGAAGTCAGGATACTGCTCCAAATATCGAAGCAAAGGCAATGCAAAATAATTAAATAATTACGGTAATTAATTAAAATCTCCAATAAATAAATTATAAATAAAACAATTAATTACAGAATTCCATAATTCGGACAGGTGTTCATCTACTGGGCTTCTAGGTCAAGTCTACCAGCTCAAAAATAAATAAACACTGCATATAATATTATATTTAAATTACATATCACACATTTATTTAAAAATCAAATATACTATCATGCAATTACTTAATTGTAAATACCATAATATTAAATATTGTAAAAATTCAAAAATACCCCTGTCTTCGGAATGTGGTAGTGACAAGTCTACCCACCTTAAAAGAATTTCGTCCTCGAAATTCAAAATCCTCAAAGTAGTATCTGTACATTAGTTTACCTCGAACAACGCATAAACCTAGGCGAAAACAACGACCAAGTTGGCAAAAAATGACAACTTTTGGGATCGCAAAAAACTGCGGTAACTACCCATGTTCAAGGACTCGTATCTCCCATCACAGAGATCCGAATTAGGTTTTTCTTGTGGTATGCGAAGTTATAAATAAAATAATTAATTACAGAATTCCATAATTCGGACAGGTGTTCATCTACTGGGCTTCTAGGTCAAGTCTACCAGCTCAAAAATAAATAAACACTGCATATAAATTATATTTAAATTACACATCGCACATTTATTTAAAAATCAAATATACTATCATGCAATTACTTAATTGTAAATACCATAATATTAAATATTGTAAAAATTCGAAAATACCCCTGTCTTCGGAATGTGGTAGTGACAAGTCTACCCACCTTAAAAGAATTTCGTCCTCGAAATTCAAAATACTCAAAGTAGTATATGTACATTAGTTTACCTCGAACAACGCATAAACCTAGGCGAAAACAGCGACCAAGTTGGCAAAAAATGACAACTTTTGGGATCGCAAAAAACTGCGGTAACTACCCATGTTCAAGGACTTGTATCTCCCATCACAGAGATCCGAATTAGGTTTTTCTTGTTGGTATGCGAAGACCACCTAACCTAGTTTAATTTTTTTTATTTATAATAATTTTTTAATTGCTGTGTGTAGAATTAAATCGGTTAGAAAATTCCAAAAATATATTTTTTTCTAAATTACAGAAATTGCGATACAGAGCGCGCCCCGCCAAACGGGACCGTCCCGTCATGTACCAAGTGTACCAAAAGGTGCGTGCGGTATACCCAGACGTGTGGACTTTCACGAAAACTGATTTGGACGCGTGTGCGCGTCGAAATCAGACCGTATCCGCAGAAATTCTCCGTATCGCAACTTTTGTAAAAGTACTGCACATTTAGTACACGCTCATCATAATGCGACAAAACTTGTGCCACTGGACTCGTGGTATCGCGCCAGTCCTGTGACCCAATTTTCAATCAATTTTGAGACAGTTGACCAAGTCGCCTATTGGCGGGCCCTACGGTTGACTTTTTGGGCGAATTTGTGTTTGGCTCATCGAAATCCATAATTGGACATACCGTTGAGTTCGTACTGACTTTTAGAGTTGGTTTGACCTATAATTTGTCCTATTTAGAGACTGTTACCCCTGGTACGCTTTTCGGTGCAAAGTGGGCCACACGTAGACCCCATTTTGACCCGAAATTACTGTTTTGCCTCTGTGTCCAAATTGGACGAAAGGGTAGTAATTTTTAGCTATTTTGCTAATTTTGGAAATGTTGGTGATGTCTATTTCAGCATCCGGGGACGTTTGTTCGGAGGCCTTAGTTCCTGATTCCGTGTCCTTGACACCTGGATGTTATATTTTACAGCTTTCTTGCCAGGCAAGTAGACCTTGCCATTGTACTATTATTCGTATTCCATATGTTGCATGCATCTTTATTTTCTGTCTTTAGTTCATATATTTTAACTGTTATATAAATTGCGCGTCCAAGGAAACTTGGGTGCAACGACGGTGTCGTCGTAATTGTTTTATTATGTATATGCATTGACCTTGTTTATGAGACCGCCCCATTATCATAAAGCATCATTAGGTTTAATTTGATTGTGACACATTTTTACACGAGTTGTGAGTCTCATATAGATCACGGACGTACGTATTGACTGATCATCGGTACGTGTGGGACGTGCGTTAGGGATAACTGCTGTTAAAAACTTTGTATGCTAGTAGACTTGGCAGTTATTTGAGGTATTATCGTGTCATGGATGTGACATGCTTAGAGCATGGGGTGGAGAGAACAACAAGTAAAGTGTTTGGGCTCCTTTGCACTTTTCTCTTGTTCGCCCGGATTCTCCGTCGGAGAAACGGGTGGTGATGACCACTATATATTATATATTATTAGGCGGCCTCTGCCGTTCAAAAGACGACATGCTTTGTAGGCCCCTGGATCTCCAAGAGAACCATGCCAATCCCATTTTTAGCCAGATAGCCCAAGCGTTGGGAAAGTTGTTCTTAATCTGCATTCACTTAGACGGTTAGGCGACCCATTGGATATTTATTTCAGTACTTTATTGGCATGCTTCTATGTATCTTGTTATGTCCCTTTGAGGAACTGGCCCCTTCTAGGTGTAGCTGTTCTTGAGTATTCGCAGGAGCGCAGATTCGGATGGTTACATATGTTTCAAGGAGGTCTTCTCTTCGAGCCCCGTGGTTGTTAGTTGATATTCTTATATTATGTTTGTTGTGTTGCACTTATATATTCTAGTTCGGCAGTGGATTTGTTTCCATCCAACTATCATCTTAGATACTTTATATTGAGATCTTGTTTCATAGATATTGGTTATTTATTTATATATGATTCTGTGGATGAGATTTAGATTATGTCCTGTGACTTGTGATAGATTTATACCACTTGTGGATTTGATATGCATATTATAGCGTACGTATGTGGTTTGGTTTCCATATATTGGAGTTGCCATATACATGCGGCTGGCATGCTTACGTGTCCTAGTCCTATGCATTTTGGGACTGTGGCGTGACACATACTACCTAGCGTGATGCCTTACGCTTTCTTGCAGTGTTACACTGTTGTGACATGGCTTGCGTAGCCGAGGCTTTACATTTTTTATCTCTTAGTTGTGTCACGCCAATGTAACATGAGGTCACCGGCCTCTTTGTTGTGCTGCCTACCACTCTTCATTCTACTTCATAAGGCTACCTGCCTATGTGCGGTGCTACTCAACTGGGACATGGCTCGCGAATCCGAGGCATTATCCTATCGAGGAACCTCATTGTGGTGTCACACCACTATAGCATGGAGTCTTTACGCTCCTTTGTAGTGTTGCACTATCGTGCTTCCTATAAAGTACACCAGATATTCAAAATGCTTGAGAACTCATTAAGGCGTCTAAGCCATCCTCCTACATGACTTGTTCTACATAAAGAACAAATAGTAGACAACAGTGGTTCTAGATCCGTAATCCCTCAATGTCTCAAAGGACTATCCATTGTTCCTGATATTCTCCTAGTCAATGATCATTCTTTGAACCAAAAACTTGATGCCTAGTAGATTTTTCTTTGAACTAATAACATAAAACTTTATGGTAGAATTATAAAGACACAATATCAGAATATCTTCAAGCCCATTTTGATTGTTGTATCCTCGACCAGCTGGCGCTTGAGACCTTTGGTGACGGATTCGCCAGATTCTGCTGGCTCCGAACATCAATCACGATAATGACTCCAACCTTTATTAGATCATTCACTGCCATGTGCCTCAGTCGCACAATCATCTTCTTACCATTTAAGAGGTTATTTGAAGCCATCGTTGCAGTCGTCTGGTTGTCGCAGTAAATCGGTACTACCGGAATCTGTGCACCAACTAATGGAAGATCATACATGAGTTTTTGAAACCATTCTGCTTCATCTGCTGTATGTAACGACCCATTTCGCTCAAGCGGACTGCCGATTCAAACGACAAAAGTACAACGTCCCGACCCGCTTTGCTCAGCGAGAATATTCATTTGAGGCAAAAAGGATTGCCAGACTTGGCCCTTTCAGGAGTTCCGGCTTAGGCTTTCAGAGGCTAGCTCGGAGTATCGCTCGATCGAGACGAATCATTGCTAAGGTGGGTAGCTACGATGAACTTGTCTTTACATAGCCAGCACACTTAAAATATGGAACGATACATGCTAGTCGCTAGGTGAATCATCCCATGCATGCTAATAAGAATACAACGCACCTAGCTAAGGGAATAATCCCAACTTGTATTGCTTGTATTAGAACATGAAAATGAAATATTTCTTATATTCAGACCCTCGCATGCTACATTTGCCTTGTGCAACAAGACCCCGCTATGCCTTGAGTAGAACGATACACATATACTCTGTAGTGCACTATTTACTTGCTACACTGCACAACCCTAGATTATATCGCTCGGTAAGTCCCTTTACGGTTTCACTCCTCGGCTTACCTTCGGGCCCGAGCTAACGTGAATACTTATGTTTATACAAATGCATGCTTGCCTGCTTATATGTTGCCTCGATTCAATGCTTGTCATATAATTGCATGCCAGTATCAAGTGAATATTATCTTGCCTTGTTTTCATCCAAACCACCGGAAGACTATCTATAGTCATTCGGAGCCAAGTATAGAACATTAAAAGTAATTGGGACCGTTTGGTCGCCAAGGTATTTTTCGAACTAGGGAATTGCATCAATGGACAGTTAAACAAGATAACAATGCCTCAGAGGAAATTGATACTCGTCTTGTACTCAATCTAACGGCTCAGGAAGACTATCCAAGATAGATCATGCTATGTGATTGTCTCATGCTCGTATTGCCTTAGATTACCTCAAGTCAAGTGAACACTGAACAAGAATCATGTCATGTAAATCAATAAAATCACAGCTCATGGAGCATACTTGTCCTGAACAAAATTGAGTTATCCTCTGAACCTGAAACCCAAGACCTGCATGGTCACGGACAACTTGTGTACAAGAGGGATTACAACATCCCATTTTTCGCGGACGGTCTCGAGGCACTGGGACCGATCCGATCTAGATGGACCAGTTGTAGTTCTCTCCTTGTTTATGGAGACGGTGTGCAACGCCCTTGTTATTTATCGTTCGTACCATTCTTGGCCCTATACTCATTGTAAGGCGTCTCTAATTGTTTGGCGGAATGTCTTGCAAGGCCCTATTCAAAGCATTTCAAATATTCCGCTAGTGAGACATCGTCCATTATAGCTATGCCAAGTGTAATATCCCGCTCCGCGTCGGTATTATGTATCAAGGTGAGTGGACAAAACTTCGTTCTCTGATTCTTGCATGCCTTAATAATAAATCTAAGTGTTTGCTTGCTTATTTTCATAAGAGAATGATAGAACCTGCTTTGCATGCTAATAAACGAACTCATCTAGCTTGTCTATGAAATGAACATGTCTACTTAACTACGAGACCCTAAAATGCTTGTCTAAAAAGTATGTGTTTGTATGAACATGTTCACTATTGCCTATGCTCCGAGAGAACCATATCGTGTGCCTGAATATGTTCAAAGATAAGGCAGCTTGCCCCGCAACAAAGAATATAGTCTGATGGTTTGTCTCATCTGCATCCTAAAGTTTATTTGATAGTATTTTCATGCATTCGCATCGGTCGGACAATGGCTATTGGTGGAGAGCTGAACTGTATGTGTCACGGCTGCTACAGAGATAGTGGAAAGCAACCATGAGTCATAGCTGCCATTAGCATCAGATAAATGAGTCATTGGTATGTTGGATCAACAGTTGCCGATCCTGAGTTACTTGGGGACCGCACTGCATATAGCTAGTTCATTGTGTTGGCTTGGATAGAGGTGTAACGCCCCAGTCCCAAAATACGTATGGACCAGGAATACACGACATGCCAGCTACGCATTCGATCAGACTCTAGTCCGACTCAAATACGTATAAGCTGTAATAACAATGGTCACTATCTAAATAATCCAGTAAATATAAACATCTATGTCTCAATCCACAATGAACAGCAATATACAAGAAAGAGCTATATGTGCTAAAGTCGGCCGCCCAATAACACACAAACTCGAATAGACTCGAGAAGAGATGAGTCTACAAAAATTAGGCTACAACAGCAGATAAATAATCAATATGAATAAAGTAACCATAATACCGGTAGAAATGATATGAGTACCTGGTACACTGCCCGCAAGACATGCAACTCCATCAGCAACTCCAAATGCTCCGTAATCGTCTATGCAACAAAACTGGCAGGGGACCAGGTCCTCAGAGGGACGTAACAAGGTACAAAACTACATCATGCCAAAGTACAACAAAAAGTACAAGTGCAACGACGGTGTAATCTAGCATAACCACCTAAGTGAGACACAGTTTGAAGACAATGTTCGACGCACGGGCTGTCCAAAATAAAATCGTAGCTCCGAACACAGAGACACACGGGACATACCGTAACTCCGAGCACAGAGTCACACGGATGATACTACTACTCTAGATACAGGAACACTACATCAACAGGACATATACATATATAAGCGCGTACAGAGAAGTCCAAATGTCTAGTAACTATCTTTTCCATCCCAAGCGGTCAACGATGGTGCGCTGAACCTGAACCTCTATCTAACAGTCTCGTCATACTGGAGTAACTATCAATCAACACGACCCTTAGGTCGTCCCAGGTTTCGGTCCTGATGTCAGTATCAAGATACAGAAAATCTGGCACGATGACAGTGTCTGAATGTGTCCTAGGGTTATGATGTACACAGGTACGTACATCAAGGTGTTGCGAACATCTAACACTCGTTACCAGACATTACCGACGAACGTCTGCACCCGGTTTTGACCCGGATGCGGAGTAACAATTATAATCAAACTTGCGCATAATGCACATAATAAAATAATAAATATCAGCTAACTGAAATACAGGGTGACAAGGTACACTTGCCTGGATTCGGCTACTGAAGATGGGGATCCGGTACAACGTCCGAGTCCGCAGGTCCCGTAGTACCTATAGACGAGATATAAACTTAATCAATAAACTATCACGCGGCTGAAATAAGATGTGACACATGTCTAATCATATGTTCAAACTCAGTTATAACTCACATGGACACGAAGCTACATGGTTGACCAAGGTTGACTAAGAGTATGTTATATCTAACCCAATTAATCATCTGTACAATATCATCAAGCCAAACCTCAATCTTACTATATTCATCACGCTATTCAGTGGTTCAAACCATGATCAAATCCCAGTTTCACTCCGGGTCTTCACAGACATTTTTCCGCATATTTTAAACATCATCCTCGAATAAATTATTAATTATTTATACCCTCAATTAAATACAACCATTGTTATTTCACAATAAAACTTCTCCTTAATTAAAATCATCATTATTATCAGTCCTCAATCTCAGATTAATGGTTTGATATTGCACACCATCTCACGGTAAAACACCTGCTCCTCGATGGTAAATCATAGTATCATTTCACAACGCTTTAATTCTGCTCATCACCATAATCTATATGCATAAATTTATTAGAGCAGCACCCTAAATCATCATGTCTAGCATATATGTAACCTTACTCTCAATATACCTATAATTCTCAAGCCTCGATGTATATATTCTATAACATCATTTTCTTAATATCAATAAATTCATATACCTTCAAATGCATGTTATAACATGTATTCAACAAAAACTCATGTATTATCTATAGCCCTAACCAAGTTCCATGCAACCCATAAACAATATACAAATACACAAGGGGAGGGGTGAGAGTATTCACCTTGGCGGTGAGGTCCGGTGGCCGTCTCTGGTCGGAGGGGGGTCGTGGTGGTGCTCGGCCGGAGGGGGGATCGTGGGGGTATTGATGGTGGTAATGTTGATGATGGCGAGGATAGTGAAGATGGTGAAGTTGATGATGATAATGGTGATGATGCGGGTCGACGGGTGGTGGAGCGGGCGAAGCTCGGCTGGGTGGATGGCCGTCGTGTAGAGGATGGCTGGAGTAGGGAGGTATGGGTGGCCGAAGAATGGCTCGAGGGGGTATCGACGATGATGATAACGAAGTAGAGGTGGCTCAGCTGCTCGTCATGGGCTCGACTCTGACTACTATCACGGCGGTGGATGGCCGTGGGGGTCAGTGGAGGTGGTGAGGGTAATTGTGCTGGAGACTGGATGAATGGCCATGGCGGAGTGCAGCCACGATGGTGGTAGCTCGTCGGAGAATGGAGGGAGGCCGGTCGGGTGAAGGTACTGAAGCCGTGTGGGGGTACTGGAGATGCGGGTGGAGGAGTCGTGGGGACGTGGTCGACTCGACGGAGATGGTGTTGATGAAGATGATGGTAGTGGTGGGAACTGTAGCAGTGGCCGGAGAGGATATAACGTGGTCGGGATGCTCGACCGGAGGTTGGCCGGTTCGGTAGCGGCACGTGGGGTGGCTGTGCTGAAGATGGAGGAGCTCCGATAATAGCCTGCTACTGTCGACCTCGTCGACCATGCAGAGGAGCTCCGGTGGGAGCCGCTACTGTCATTGGAGAAGGAGGCTCGGCATGGAGGACGCTGGCCGGCTCGTCGAAGATGCGAAGGGTGGCTGGGATGCTCAGCCGGTTCGGGTTGTTAAAGAGATGGAGATGAGGTGAGGAGGAAGAAGAAAGAAGAAGAAAAAGAAAGGAAATATGGAGGAAGGGTTCGGTTTTTGATGTAGGAAGAGGGAGGAGAGAGAGAGAGAGAGGGGGTGGGGTTTCCCAAGTTTGGGGATTAGGGCCTGCTTGGTATGTGTGTATGAGGAGACATTAAATAAGGGGAGTGTGGGTAGAATGGGTGGTGAGGATGAGTCCCAATTTATGAATGGATGGCTCATAATTAACATGAAAGAAATTTCTCATCCAAAGGAGAGAGAGTGGGGAGCTTGACCGGTCAAAGAAGAGGGGGCTTGTTCATTTGGTCTTGACCAATGAGGTTATGGCACATATTGCAATAATTGCAACTAAGCCCCTTAATTTGGGTATTTGCACAAACACATGAAATGATAGAAAAATGGTGTGGGAAGTGGTGTTTGGTGTTTTGTAGGGTGAGGGGGTGTTGTGTGTTTTGCATGGGCTTAATTCATGGGGCATTGAAATTAAATTAGGATTAAAATAGGATTAATTCAAAGTTGGTATCCCCAATTTAATTAGAATAAATTGTCATGTGCTCTTAAATTAAATGGGGGCACATGGGATCTCAATTGGGTATGACACAAAGGTTATGAATGGTGTAGGCTTGGTGTCAATCTTGGACCCTTTAATTGGTCCGGCTCAACGGGTTGAGTTGGTATCTCAAAATTGATGGCAACGACACAGGTGTGCGACACGGGATTAAATAATGGATTCCAGTTACGGAAAATTGTGCACTTAAATTAGAGCACAAGAAAATATGATTTTGAGTGACGAAAAAGTCCAGCGCCTAAATTGGCGTATCAAGTCTCGAATGCAACAACTTATTGGAAATTATGGGCTGATGTTGGGCTCTGAATATTTCAACAACGGTAGGGCACGCCAAGAGTTTAATTAAAGAATCCGACTTTTGCATCCTATATTCTAAACCACAATCATCTGCTGCTAAACCAAAATTTTCTAACCCATAACCAGACTATCTATAGAAATAAATAAGGGGCTTTACAAGAGGACTGCCCCTAAGATGTGCATTTATTCCTAGTGTCTCACGAGACACGCTACGCACACCCTGAAACAGAATAATCGGCTTGTCTTGCTTATATCGTATATGAAACTCTGTTTTCTAAAGATGTTTCCAAAATAAAAAATATGACTCTGTTCAACTGCTGCATGTAACGAACATAGGTAAAACTAGAAAGATTACTAGTAATGTAATATTTTACAACATGATTACTTAGTATTGGTTTTAGTGAATGAATTGCTTATGTTCAGTTGTTTTATCTCACCAGTACTTATAAAAGTGCTTACCCACCAACAGTGTACTTGCTTGCAGGTACTTGATCGTCCAAGGGAGTGATAGGCGTGCTTCAATCCCCAAGACCCGAAATTCTGGTTTCGATTGCCTCGAGTTGCTATCGTATAAAGGGGCATAATGTATGTAACGATGCCTTTGCTAAGAGAACCCCAAGTCCCTCAATTTTTCCCGAATACTCAGTTGGCTAAATGCATGAATGTATTGCAACAATGTCCCTCCGCTGCTTACTCGATTGATGCGATGATAGCCAAACAACTGAAAGATGTTGCCTTGTGCGGGCGCAACCTCAGGCTCACACGATATCACGTCCCGGTATCAAATGGGCCATTCCTTGCCCCGTCGAGATATAGCACCGAGTCGCGGTGATTCACGTCCGGTGCACCGAGGCGCGGTGATTCGCGTCCGGTCCTCCGGTCCCGGCAGGGGAAGCGGTGGTCCGGGCGGCCCTCGGGGTCGGGGCGTGACATAATGGTATCCGAGCGAATTCGATTTCTTGGCCCATTCCGTGCTATGACTCTGAGATTTGCTCGATATGGTATTGCAATAGAGCGTTCCATACAATAAGTCCATAGATATTCTCAAAGTGCAAATATTTTCTAGACTTGATTTTCTTGATTGTTTCGATTGAGTACGACAAATGATGAGGGCTATCGCTACTCGGAATATTAAGATGTTTATCCTTGAAGTTTCGAGGACGAAATTTTTTATTAGTGGGTAAGTATGTAATACCCCACTCCGCGTCGGCATTATGTATCAAGGTGAGTTGGCAGAATTTTGTTCTCTGATTCTTGCACGCCTTAATAATCAATCTAAGTTTTTGCTTGCTTGTTTTCATATGAGAATGATAGAACCTGCCTTGCATGCTAATAAACGAACTTACCTAGCTTGTCTTTTAAACGAACATGTCTGCTTAACTAAGAGACCCTAAAATGCTTGTCTAAAAAATATGTGTTTGCATGAACATGTTTACTATCGCCTATGCTCCGAGAGAACCATATCGTGTGCCTGAATGTGTTCAAAGATAAGGCAGCTTGCCCCGTAACAAAAAATATAGTCTGATGGTTCGTCTCATTTGCATACTAAAGTTTATTTGATAGTGTTTTCATGCATTCGCATCGGTCGGACAATGGCTATTAGTGGAGAGCTGAACTGCATATGTCACGGCTGCTACAGAGATAGTGGAAAGCAACCATGAGTCACAGTTGCCATTAACATCAGATAAATGAGTCATTGGTATGCTGGACTAACAGTTGCTGATCCTGAGTTACTCGGGGACAGCACTGCATATAGCTAGTTCATTGTGTTGGCTTGGATAGAGAACTGCCCCTAAGATCTGTATTTGTGTCTAGATGTGCATTTGTCCCTAGTGTCTCACGAGACACGCTGCACACACCCTGAAACAGAACAATCAGCTTGTCTTGGTTATATCGCATATGAAACTCTGTTTTCTAAAGATGTTTCCAAAATCAAAAATATGACTCTGTTCAACTGCTGCATGTAACGAACATAGGTAAAACTAGAAAGATCACTATTAATGTAATGTTTTACAACATGATTACTTAGTGTTGGTTTTAGTGAATGAATTGCTTATGTTCAGTTGTTTTATCTCACCAGTACTTATAAAAGTGCTGACCCACTAACAGTTTTCTTGCTTGCAGGTACTGGATCGTCCGAGGGAGCGATAGACGTGTATCAATCCCCAAGACCCAAAATTCTGGTTTCGATTGCCTCGAGTTGCTATCGTATAAAGGGGCATAATGTATGGAATGATGCCTTTGCTAAAAGAAACCCAAGTCCCTCGATTTGCCCCGAATACTCAGTTGGCTAAATGCATGAATGCATTGCAACAATGTCCCTCCGCTGCTTACTCGATTGATGCGATAATAGGCAAACAACTGAAATGATGTTGCCTTGTGCGGGTGCAACCCCAGGCTCGTACGACATCAGGTTCCGGTATCAAACAGGCCATTCCTTGCCCTGTCGGGATATAGCGCCGAGTTGCGGTGATTCACGTCCGGTACGTTGAGGCGTGGTGATTCACGTCCGGTCCTTCGATGCCGGCGGGGGAAGCGGTGGTCCGGGCGGCCCTCGGGGATGGGGCGTGAAACCAAGTGACCTTCTTGTTCATATAGATAAGTCATCCTCGCTTAGCGATAATCCGTGTGCGAGTTATTGCATTGAAGTCAATAAACAAAAATACTTGAATATCCTCTGTAACACTTCTGGATAACCTGTATGCTCGTGCACCCAATATATAATCTCGCACTGAAACATTTGTGTTTGCATATGCTAATGCCCCTTGATTCAATATATATGCTTCCATGTGCTTTAATTAACTTGGTTTGCCTTGGACAGGGAAGGACAAATGGTAAGTTGGTAAGTCTCGCCGTGTTTCCTCTTATATCGCACGGCGAACTACCACACGAGTTAGGATTTTCATATATACCATGAAACTGATCCTAAGGCAAAACTAGAAAGATAACCTAATAGATGGTACACGAAACCTATATTACGTATTTGGATTTGTCGAGCGGGCGAGTAGCCTCCTCCCCACCAGTGCATTAATGTACTGTTAACCCACCAGATTGTTTGCAGGGTGTGGGAGAATCTCGTTCGGTACGGATGCCTCCTTCATGCGTGCTGCCTCGGATTTCAATGTCGCTTATTGCCTTTGTGCTTTGAGTTGGTTTTCGGATTTGCTTGAGATTTCTTGAACAGTTTCGATGGATTTCATTATTTTCGTTCATTGAACTGCACTTTAATTCCGAGATTTGGAAAGAGTGGAAGAGGTATTGATCAAGCTGTTCGTCGATGCAGGTGAACGAGCAGTAGGCGGCTTGCGAGCGGAGTCTTGAAGCGCCTCTTTCCTTCTCCCTTTCAACTATCTAAATGAGTGGCTATCATCCCGATTAGCTAGCCCTGCTTCCAAGTCTTCACACCTAAACTTGCATTCTTGTTGTCCCGATCAAGTGATACCAAATAATAACTAAAAGATGCTAAGATAAAATGAGAATATACTTGGACTATTATGCTCGTCAACTAAACTTGTGAACGGTTATCTTATTGTATGCTAGTTCGTTTCAAATGTTTATCATATACTTCAATTTTAGTTAGAATGTATCTTCTTCTATAGATTGTGCTATGTATAGAACATGACATGTTATGCGAATAATTGTTCCGGGAGGCTATGCAAAATGAATCATGTAATACTGCTTATCGTGTACTCGTGTTGCCTCAACTGCATGAATTATTAACTAAATAAACGTGTTCGATCATGGACAACTTGCGGACAGTCGCTGGGGCACTGGCACCGATCCGATCCGGACGGAACTCCTGAATAGTCGCCTGTATCGGATGGAATGACTTATGACACCCCTGTTCATTGTGTTACTTGTTATTCATTCATGTACTATACCCCGTCCATTATGGTATCCCGCCAGTGATCCCCTGTATATTTAAACCTGTTGTAAACTAACTTGTGTCTTCGTGGCAGGGAAGGCATGGTAAGTATTGTGCAGGTGGTTCAGACGGGCAGGTAAAAGCCACCGAACGGTGGCAAGTTCATTTCAGTAAATTCTATATGCTGCATACTTATAAATGAACTAAGGCAAGATAGAAACCACAATAATATGCATGCTTCATGTAGACAACGTGTTAATTGGTATAGGTTAGTTAGCTCGCCTTCACCAGTATGTTTCGACATACTGACCCTCGTTGAAACAGGTTCCCCGCACTAAGGCGAACCGAGCGAGGAGCCGAAGTTGTTTTCCCGATCCAGTCCAGTTGTGGGCGTGTTCAGATCGCGCCATCCTTGAAGCATTTTGAAGAAGGAGCTTGCAACTCTGTACACAATGTAGCTCAGTGGGCAAGCCGTCCTCCAGCCCGGAGGTCTTTATCATTTTGAAGTTTAGTAAAGGGATGTAATGTACAAGACTGCTATCTCATTTTGTGTCAATACTATTGTAAGCCCGTGCGGTAAATTAGCTGACTCGTTCAAGAGTTTATAATATATGTTCATTATCAATAAAGAGAACTTTTTTATGTTTCAAATTTGCGTTTTAATTTATCTGCGTACTCTGAATATGTGCTCGTTATACAAAATACTTTAGCCTTCTACGGGCGCAACCCCAGGCCCGCACGGCGATCACGATTCGGGGGATGCCCCAACGATTGGCGTAGAGTTCACTCTGAAGCCTTGGAGCATTGTGTCCGGAACTGAAGCACATATACAGGACATAATGTTGGAATATCGCCTATACATCATTCCACAATTGTAGCCACTTGGCACGCTTTTACTGTTTCAGAGAGAGAGACTTGAGCTACTTGTAAACTCGGTCTAGCGTCGCCTGTAACACTTGTTTCAATATCAATAAAAAGTTTACTTTACTTCTATATTTGTGTTATTCAATGCTTCCGCTATTGATGACTCAGTAAACTTGTTACCAATCGCCTAATGCATTTATTATTCTGCTGCACTAGGACAATCTGTGCGACTCTGTGGCTTAGACCTCTTACCGCCAACCAAAACCACGGGCTTGCACGGGCGCGGCTCACGCTCGTACGGCATCACGTCCAGATGGGTCAAGCGATCGTCCTGCGGGAGCATTGGCACGGTGATTCTCGCCTAGCTGGGATGGTCGATTAGCCTGCGGGAGATATGGGGTGTGACAGATTGGTATCAGAGCTTGGCTATACGCCTTTGGACCTCGATTCAATTTTCTCAGTTTCGAAAGCTCGTTCATGGGTTATGTGCACACACTCTCTCTCTCTCTCTCTCTCTCTCTCAATATCCTAACAGAATATTCCAAACAATAAGTCTAAATACTTTTAAAAGTATATGTGAATAATGTGATTGCTTGTACGAAATTGTGATGCTAAGGTCTTTGTGCCGACCTGTGTTAGATCCTTCGGGATTAGACTCGTGCTAGAACTTGCGTGTTATGTGCGAACCCGATTCCTATACGTATTTAACCAGCTGGTTAGTGTACAAAATCGAATATTGCCCGAACGGTTAGCAATGTACACAGCCTTTCGGCTAAGTTGTGTTGAGTATCGGTACCAAGGCCCTTTGGTGCAAGCTAAGTTGCAACGAATTAGGATATCGTTCAGGAAAAAGATAAGTCAGACTTAGAATGGCAACCAATAGCAACCTTATCAGATTATCGCTTAGGCGAAATAGAGAATCGTGCTTGAACTTTTGGGAAATAGCTCGAACGGTATTTCGTGTTGGAAGATACAAATCGAATATGGATTTAATTGGATGACTCAATTTCGAGTGGTGTATGGATCGTTTAGGAATATTCGAACGGATTCCTAAGGTCTCGTGCGATAGTTAGATCGAACGATTTTATAATGTCTTCAATAAATGATAAGTCTTATATCGAATTGGGATTCACGAAAGTGGAAATCGATATATTGGTTAAGAAAAACTTGTTAGAAACTTGAAGGATTGTACGAGCGATTTCGGATTGAAACAAATGGATTCAACTTGAATACAACATTGCTCGAATAGAAGTTAGTCCGAAATGAATATTGTGTTTCAAGAAAAAAGATAAACAATAATGGAATTGGCTTGGAGTATGGAAGAACGGTCTTGAAATCAAGTTCGAAAAGATAATCTTCGAAATCAGTCCCAACGGGAATGATTATCATGCGGGAGCCCCGACGTAGTGATTTCACGTATAGCGGGGATGATCAAAATCACAGGAATAAGTTCGGTGATTATTCCAAACGAACTTGAAGAATAGAACGTATTAAAAGATGTAATAGACTTGGGCTTGAATATTTGACACTTAGTTTCTTGAGGAATGATAGAAGTAAGACTATGGATTTATCGAACGGTAACATTAAAGTTGGATGATTTTGCTAGACGAATAATAATCACTGCATGAACGGACATAACATGGATGGATGATAAGGTGTCTTGATCGTGGCAAAGAAAACCATAACGTACAAACGTAATTGTCTTGTGCAAGCATAACTCTATGCTCGTACATGCGTCACGCCCGGATTAGGACGATTATTCAGTGGGAGCGTTGGCGTGATAATCTCACGTCCAACGAAGGTGATTGAACTTGCGGGAGACCGGAGCGTGACAACTTATGGATAGTCTTGACTTTTGGTTCGACACGATAAGATGAGTTTGGAATGCAAGTGATCGAAAATGTTTCGAGGATAAGTTAGCCTAGAATATGGAATAAATCATGCTTGATGGTTTTTGTGAACGGATATGTGAATCAGGTTGGACGACTTGGAGTTATAAATAAAGGTTTAGAATTAAATCTTGGCTTGATGGTCTAGACTTGGAATGGATAGGGATTCTATCAAAGCATGTTGGAGAGGTAGAATATGCAAATCACTAGGCTTGTCCTGCAACTTGGATATATCTCAGATTTTACTCAATGGACTTGAACCCCGTACAAGCGAAGGTGTTATTGAGAGTAGGAAAAATCTGTGCTCGATGTTTAGAAATCTGAGTGAAACAAACTTGGGTAAATACCCTGTACAAATGAACAATGGTTTGACCCTGGGAATTAGGGCGAGCATCGTGCGATAAATTTGCACGATGTATCATGTGCTTGAACTTGTACCTATGACCTTGTGAGCTGACCAAGCAATTAGGCAGACGACCCGGTGCCGAGGGAAAGAACCTGTGTAACCAACTTTATCATATTGCTTGAACAAGCTATAAAACTGGGGCAACAAGATTTAGGGTTAGACTTGGAACAATAATGTGTGCTATATTTGACCCGAACGAGAGAACTTAGTCAGTAAATTGAATAGATCGTGCGTAACGATAGTGCAAATACTTGAGATTTAGTTGGTAGAAAAATGATATGTAATTGGATTGACCCTATCGGAAGTATCCTTGTGATTCATAAAATAAGAACCCTTGGGATTTTTGCAAGTAGCTTATCCGATTTCACTATCTCTAAGTTTGGTTGAATATGTTTGAGGGACGCCTTGAACGTGTGCACGATCCAAGACTCAATGATGTGTGAAACTCGAGTTCTGAGACTTCGCTATCGCCGAGTTAGTTGACATGCATATGTTTGAGGGGCACTTCGAATATGTGCACGATCAAGACTCGCGATATGCTGATCTCAATGCTAGTGTAAGTAAATATCTACATAAACAAGTATAACGACTTATATAAGTTTGCCTCAGCCTTAGATTATCTTTCAAGATAGATCGTAACGGACCCCGCGTTAAGCAATATGTCCCACGCTAAGGCACAAATAAGACTGACCCAGCATACATACGATACGACATAAGGAACGTGTAGGAGATTATATTCAAATGGATTTAGTGGTACTGATTGCTACGCTTGGGATAGATTTGATAATACGATAGAACGACTTGCGCTTAGGAAGTCTCGAGGACAAGACTTTTTCTGAGTGGTGTATGATGTAACGACCCGTTCCGCTCAAGCGGACTGCCGATTCAAACGATAAAAGTGCAACGTCCCGACCCGCTTTACTCA
This sequence comes from Iris macrosiphon, assembly GCA_036927795.1. NCBI lineage: Eukaryota > Viridiplantae > Streptophyta > Magnoliopsida > Asparagales > Iridaceae > Iris > Iris macrosiphon. Next base: position 85,617,768 of record JAYESA010000003.1, read on the forward strand.
GCGAGAATGCTCGTTTGAGGCAAAAAGGATTGCCAGACTTGGCCCTTTCAGGAGTTTCGGCTTAGGCTTTCAGAGGCTCGCTCGGAGTATCGCTCGACCGAGGCAAATTATCGCTAAGGTGGGTGGCTACGATGAACTTGTCTTTACTTAGCCAGCACACTTAAAATATGGAACGATACATGCTAGTCGCTAGATGAATCACCCTGTATGCTAATAAGAATACAATGCACCTAGCTAAGGGAATAATCCCAACTTGTATTGCTTGTGTTAGAACATAGAAATCAAACATTGCTTATATTCAGACCCTCACATGCTACCTTTGTCTTGTGCAACAAGACCCCGCTATGACTTGAGTAGAACGATATGCATATACTCTGTAGTTCACTGTTTACTTGCTACACTACACGACCCTAGATTATATTTCTCCGTAAGTCTCTTTACGGTTTCATTCCTCGGCTTACCTTCAGGCCTGAGCTAACTGTAGAAGCATGAAAAATACGCTGGGAAGAGCTACGCAGCCTTTTGATGCAGAGCAGCGTAAACAGAGGCCTTCAGAGCCATCAAGCGTACAACAGAGCTTTTTCTGCTAAAACACAGCATGAAGTGTATGCTCAAAGGACCATCCGCGTAAGTGCAGTACGTCCAGGCCGCTCCAGCGTAAGACAGAGTTCTTCATCGCCTCCATGGCGTAAAACTCAACCGCTCTTAAAGCAGCGTTAATGCGTACGAGGAATGCTTCGTCTTTCCCGAAATGAACCTGTCAAATCACGCAGTGAATCTGACCTCTGACTCCTGACAAAAAGTGCTGCACGGCTACCCAGACGACGGCTGAAAACGATGGCAGACCCCTCGGGATGCGCCCCACAGTATGATGGCGGATCTCTGTATTTAATGCAGAGGATTTGGTTAAAGCATCACCAAACCGTCGTTTACTGGAGTCCCCTCAGCATAAACCGCTCTTTTGCGTACAAGGGAATACGCCGCCCTGTTTTACACAGGCAAACATGAACTGTTTTACGCTCCGCAGCAAGCAAACCGCCTGCCACGTCAAAAGCTGCACCTCGTACGGGACTCGAGGCACGTCTCCACGTCTAATTGCACAAAGCGGTGACAGTTTCTCTCAAGGCACGTCTCTGCGACGGGTGCACAGAAGGGCTGCAGACCTTCAAAATACGCCTTCGCATTTAATGCATAAGATGGTGGCAAATCTCTGCAAGAGATTCGATTATATCTCCAAAAGCCGTAATTTCGGCTAAGACGTCCACATCAGCACGGTACGCAGCGGCTTCTACGCCCATTCTAGCACAGTACTCAGCGGCTTCTACGCCCATTCAGGATCTGTGCTTATACGGCTTCTACGCCCACTCAGTCTCTACGACCATTCAGTCTCTACGACCACTCGACTTCTATGCCTGTTCGGCTTCTATGCCTGCTCGGCTTCTATGCCTACTCGACTTCTATGCCTGTTCGGCTTCTATGCCTGCTCGGCTTCTATGCCTGTTCGGCTTCTATGCCTATTCGGCTTCTATGCCTACTTGGCTTCTATGCCATGGTGACAGACATTTGGCTTCTATGCCAACCTCTGCTACACAATAGATACCTACCTATGTGGCTTTTACGCCGTGATCTTAGTAGCAATTGTACGCGTTGTGTCCCCTTAGTTGGACCCGCGTCACACGTTCATTCAAAAGATCATCTATATGTAGGCATTGGTTACTTTAACCATTGTGTAAAAGGGTACTGTACTTTCCACTCCTCGGTTGTTACACCGATGGAGTGGTCACTGTCACCAAAACTCTATAAATAGAGACCCCTATCAATGGGGAACAAGGTCGACAATTTGGAAGATCGAACCAGGTCGAAGAATTGGTAAAGAGAGAGACAGAGAGAGAGAGAGAGCACCCGGAGCTCAGGCAAAGAGTAGGGATCGACGACTTCGGCATCGTGCATCCACCCTCTTCTGCAACCTTCGAAGCTGCTTCCTGTCTCCTATGGCACTTCTTCAACATCGTGTAGTCCAAGGGCTAAAGTGATCGACCGCAGATCAGACACCTATAGCAATATCTACCCAGATTAAATAAATTGTACTCCCACATCCTCGTATAGGATTATATTGTATAAGTTTGTTTGTAAACAAAAGAAGGCGGGTTCCGTGTAAACCCCCATATCGAATATATTCCTATTCTTTTCGTTTAAATAACCACAAACAAGATGGCGACTCTGCTGGGGACATCTTTCTCTTCTGACGAGGAAGCAATTGCTCAACACGATGCGGTATCCGTGGGATCCGTGAAGAAGACACTGGTCGTCCAATTCGACCAGTCTGCCTACGAAGACATGCTTCGGACTGGGGGTGGCTCTCACTCTCTCTCCGTCCAAGACAACAGGAAGCTGCGCAAAGTGTGGATGCCCAAGACATCCTCTACCGTTCCTGTGGACTCTCCGATCTCTCTGATCTCTCCGATCTCTCCGACCAATGAGGTGGTAGCATCGCTCCCTCCGTGCCCTGCACGTAAAAATCAGTCTCCCGCTACGCGCGGTACAGACAAAACTTCGGGCAAAGCCTCAGCGCTGACCCAGAAGTATCCACTGTACTTTACGCGCAGAAATCAGTCTCCCGCTACGCGCTGTACAGACAAAACTTCGAGCAAAGCCTCAGCGCTGACCCAGAAGAATCTACTGCGCTTTATGCGTAGGAATCAGTCTCCCGCTACGCACGGTACAGACAAAACTTCGGGCAAAGCCTCAGCGCTAACCCAGAAGTATCCACTGCGCTCTACGCGTAGGAATCAGTCTCCCGCTATGCGCGGTACAGACAAAACTTTTGATGGTGCCTCAACGCCAAATCGGAAGTATAGATCACGCTCCACACGCAAAACAACATCTGACCTCTACGGTAAACCAGATGAGCGCTGTGATCTCCGCGAGGGGAAGCAAACAGGCGAATACTCAGCTTCTCGGTCTTTACGCCAGCAAGAGAACAATCTGCCTACTCTCCGGATTACGCGAGAAGCCGATGGCCGACTGAGGACCTCTTCAGCTTTACGCCAGTCTGAGCGAATCTCCAAATTACGCTAGGCGAGGTCCCACGACGTGAAGCAAGCTCATGTTGCTACTCCTGACCTACGCGAATGCCTAAACCAGAAGCGTAAGGAGAGGGGACCTTCCAACATGTCTATTACGCCCCCTAGAGAGCAATATTGTAATAGTCATAAAATTGTGATTGACTGCTACTGTTCTAAAGCAAGACGGTCGGTTTTCGACCGACTGAGCTACTCTCAGTCTTTCCCAGAAGAAGAGCCCGCGTATGCATCCGTGAACATGGCTTCACGCATACCTAGAAGAAGGTCAAGCTCAAGACGTCATCCCTCTGGACCTCCGAGCCGAAGAAGATTCGAAGACCTCCTCAGGAACACTGAAGCTGGGGTGTTCCAAAATACCCGTGCAAGGTCACAGCAACCGGCTTCGTACTCATCTGATTCCAACGCTGGGGGTCATCAATCTCCCAGATCAGATGCTGAGAGTATAGAGTCGACTTCTGCAGTGACCTATACTAATCCTTCGGTGACGCCCAGGGAAATGGGAGTTTACGCTGTTGAAGATGGACGCGAGAAAGCTTCACCCTCAGGAAACGCGGAACAACGCGTCACTGTGCTGGAGACGTCTCTGAAACAAATGCAATCCGTAATGGAGAACATGCACCAGATGATGCTAACTCAACACGCAACTGCCGTGGCTCAAGCGTCGATCCCGCCAACTCAGATACGTGTGGGGGTGGACTTGCCACCATCCAACCCAAGCCAAGAGCCCGCTCTAGATCAAGAGTCGGCAGCTCCTCTGCTTCCCCACTCGGTAAATATATTATCTCCCGTTGGAGTCACGATACAACCAACTTCACACTACACCGGAGCCTCGCTCTCAACTGAAAATTCGATGCAGGCAGTACGGGAGTTGAAAGCCCAGTTTGACGCCTTGAAGCACAAAGATCAGCTCAAGAAACTGGGAATCAACCAACCTTACCCAGCTACCTGGGAAGAAGTCCCTTTTCCTCCGAAATACAAACCTCAGACTATGGCTCTGTTCGAAGGAAAAATATCACCAAGTCAATACATGAACTATTTTAGTATGATGACGGTGTTGCTACAAGGGAACGACGCCCTCCTCACTCGGGTGTTCAAAGGCTGCCTCTCAGGAGTAGCCTATCAGTTGTACCGTAGCTTGGCGGACAACTGCATTACTTCCTTCAAAGACTTCAAAGCTTTGTTCTTCACGCGATTCTACGAGGGTGGGATGGACATGTCTATATCCTCTCTCATCGAAGTCAAACAAAGGGAAAAGGAGGACGTTCGCACCTTTGTCGAACGTTTTTGTCAGGCCACCTTACAAATGCCTCCAGGAGTTCCGGACTCGGCATTAGTAGACATTTGCAGGAAGAACCTCCTTCCCGTAATCTCGGTATTTACAGAACCATATCAGTTCCATGAGTGGCCTTCGTTCATCATCTCGGCAGTGGCCGCCGAAGACAACAATCGCAAGGCGCGCGACAATGGCATTATGATCTTCGCCTCCGATAGAGGCAAAAGGTCATCTCCCAGCAGCGACCATCCTCGCAGCTCCAAGGGAAAAGAAGCTCTGACAGTCAATACGTCCAGACAAAAGGCGGCGGCAACCACGCAGACGAAGCCCGGGACTTCCAGGCCCGTCGAAGTCTACTCTTTCGACGACGACGATATCCCTAGTATATTCGAGTGTCTCATCAAAAGGCGGCCCCAAGAAGTCGGCAGCACTGACGACCCCAAATACTGCATCTTTTACAGATACGTACACCACCCAACAAAGGTGTGTTACGTACTAAAAAGGAAGATCCAGGGGTTGATCGATGCTAAGGCCATCACTCTGCACAACACCGAGAAGACGGTCACGGCCAACATGATCTCTCTGCGGTTCGGCGATTTGCCTCCCCAAGAAGTCATGAACGGTGTCACGCCCATTTCCCGAGCTACGATGAACATCGTCAATCTCCCTCCAGCTAGGGATCAAAATCATGACCTAGTATCCCTGACCACCCGTCAGGGCGAGATCATGTGGGTCCATCCGGATTTGGTGTCAGAGCTCGAAGAAGAGGCTAAAGCTACTAAAGCTACGTCTAAAAAGAGCCCCAAATACAGGCCATGCCACATGGTCGCAACTTCTTCTGCATCAGACGGAGACGAAGTATTTGCCACAACCCGTTCGGGGAAGGCCTACCTCAACGACAATGGAGCAGGTCAGGAAGGCGCACCGACTGACGCTCCAGCCGCCAAACCTTCAGAGCAAGGTCCCGCCATGCAAAACATCAGCCCTGCGAAACCTACTCCGGTAGAAAAGGGGAAGCAGAGAGAAGTACGCTTTGATAAACCTGTGAAAAACATTCCAAGCAAGGGTTTAGAAAAGTCGTACGAATTCGACATCCTGGCCCAACTAGCCAATACGCCAGCCAGGCCCTCCATCTTTGAGCTACTCAGGCTCTCCTTAGACACTCGTCTAGCCCTGAGTGAAGCACTGATGCAGGCGAAGGTATACTTGACCTAGCTCAAGTCCCCCGACGAGGAGCCAGTGGCGTGTCCTCAATGCCACAGCGTGATGGAGGTGGTCCCAAATATCACTTTCACTCAAGACGATATGCTGTTAAAACATAACAGACATGACAGGCCCCTCTATTACACCGGGTAAGTCGGTTCCATGGAGGTCGACCGGATTCACATAGATCCGGGGTCGTCGATCAGCAACCTCAGATCGGTGGGTTTCAACGCTGGCTTACACTACCACTACAATCGTGGGTTTCAACGCTGGAAGAAGTAAGCCATTGGGAAAGATTCGCTTGAGAATCCAGATCGGCAACCTCAGATCGGTGGCCACATGTTACGTCATCGATTCAGAGGTGTCCTATAATATTTTGCTGGGAAGACCGTGGATCCACGACCACAACATCGTTCCTTCAACTCTACATCAATGCCTTAAATATGTAGACGCACAAGGAACCGTACAAACGTAGGTAGCTGACCTAAACCCGTTTAAAGGAATAGAATCCTACTATTACGACGCCGTGTTGTAATCCCAAGACCACACGGAAGAAGCGCCAGGCGAGGCGAAGGACGAAGCACTCGTCTGGGAGCCAGGAAAACCCTCTGCCGCACTACCGCTGTCAATCAGAGTGAAAGGACGAACCACTCGTCCAAAAGCCATAGAGCCTATGGCTATTCACCTGAACAGATCCAACTCAGGAAAAGGAAGCGACTCTCCAACGGTCACTCTGAACCAAAAGCCTCCACCTTTGGTCATCAACCTTCGGCGCAACGGGCAGCCGACCGATGTAAACACGACCAGGAACGGAGTTCCAGATGATAATAAACTTCCTCTTTTCCAGTACATTGATGCTCATATTCCAAATCAGGAATCCATGCCCCGTGACGAGGTAGGACCCATAGCACAAAAATTCTTGGCATCTATAAACTCCTACCATCCATATGTCTGGGAAGCAGCGTCATCGTCCAACATCATTATGACGTATGGACCCCATGAGGATTCTATCTTCGTTGTCCCGCCTAGCTGCAGCAGTCAGCGCCCCATATTCTTCGGTCGCATGAGCAGTCAACTGGCCAGCCTGGAAGACCCTTTCGATGACGATACTGGGAAAATGTAGATTCACTGATACAGCCCACAGGCATTAAGGATCATGCAAAACATGGGCTATGACTTGAAGCGGAAGCCAGGCCTCAACTACGGAAGAGGCAGACGAACGCCGCCGTGCGGCAACCCCCGCTATGGTCAAACTCGTTTCGGGTTAGGGTATGCCACCTCGCTTACGACTTCCAAGTCGGATGAGGACATCTTTTTCTTCTCCCAGGACGGCCCGTCACCCCCCGACTCACCTGATGCTCTCGGACAAACGCTATCAGTAAATATGGTGGTGACAGATTCCCCAGAAGTAGATGAACAGGATTCTGAGCCGTTTGAGAATGACTCTTGGGCTCAACAAATGGATAAGCAGTGGGAATTTTGCTTCGAGCAAAAAGAACCTCCCACCAAAGACGAAGTTATCCAAATCGATGTTGGGGGTGAACTTTCGCCAAAACCGATATTTATCAGTGACAATCTTCCCCCAGCTGAAAGGGGAGAAATCATACAGCTGATAAAGGAATACGTCGACGTCTTTGCATAGGATTATGGGAACATGCCGGGCCTTGACCCAAAGGTGGCTACTCATAAGCTCAATATATTGACCGATTCAAAGCCTATGAAGCAGCACCAACGCCGGTTTCGCCCGGACATGATGGACGCCATTAAAGCTGAAGTCAAGAAGCTGATAGCCTGTGGTTTCATCCGGGAGGAACAATATCCCGACTGGGTCGCCAATGTTGTCCCAGTCATGAAGAAAAATAGGAAGGTACGTATCTGCATCGATTACCTAGATCTGAATGCGGCCTGCCCCAAGGATGAATTCCCTCTTCCCATCACGGACATCATGATCGACAATACCTACGGCTTTGAACGCATGTCTTTCATGGATGGGTTCTCAGGGTACAATCAGATCAAGATGCATCTTGAAGACGAGAAGCACACTGCCTTCCGTACCCCATTCGGAGTATATTGCTACACAGTCATGCCCTTCGGATTGAAGAACGCCGGGGCTACATACCAACGGGCTATGAGCAGCATATTCCATGAATATTTACGCAAAACAGTAGAATGTTACGTGGACGACATAGCCATCAAGAGCCGCCTCAAGGATGATCACATTCAAGACTTGAGGACGGTATTCGAGTTAATGTGCCAACATCAACTCAAGATGAACCCTACAAAGTCCTTTCTGGGTGTATCTAGTGGCAAATTCTTGGGATTTGTCATCACCGCCAAAGGCATCCAGGTGGACCCTGACAAAGTCCAGGCCATCGTAGAAATGCGACCGCCCCACAATCTGAGGGAACTCCGGGGATTTCAAGGCCGTCTGGCTTATATCCGGAGGTTCATATCCAACCTCTCGGGAAGATGTCAGCCCTTTTCGCATATCATGAAGAAAGGTGTATCCTTCGTGTGGGACAAAACCTGTCAGCAAGCATTCGAGGATATTAAACGCTACCTCACCAGTCCGCCAGTTTTGGTGTCTCCCGTTATGGGAAAACCGTTCTTGCTGTACGTCCGAGCAATGGATCATTCGCTAGGATCTCTTCTCGCACAGAAGAACGATGTAGGGCATGAACAGGCTATCTACTACCTCAGCAGGATGATGGTCAGAGCCGAACACCGGTATAACCCAGTGGAGAAAGAATGCTTGGCTTTGATGTTCGCTATCCAAAAGACGCGGCACTATGTCACCGGCCAGACTATCCACATCATCTCCAGGATTAACCCTCTTCGAGTACTGATGAGCAAGCCGAGCGTTCTTAATTCCCGACTCACAACTTGGGTGATGCTGCTAACACCATATGACATGGTATACGTACCGTAGAAGTCTATCAAAGGCCAAGCGCTGGCCGACTTCCTAGCTGCTCATCCGATCCCGGAGACCTCCAAATTATACGAAGACATTCCCGACGAAGTTGCAGAATATAATTCCGCAATGGAAGGTGACGTATGGCAACTGTTCTTCGACGGCGCCTCCAGAACCGGTCCTAAGGGAAACATCATTTCAGGAGTAGGAGTCGTCCTGGTCGCCCCTGATCAGCTCGTCATCTACCGAGCATATTCTCTTAGCGAGCCCTGCTCCAACAATGTGGCGGAGTACAACGCTCTACTAATAGGGCTCCAAGTTACTAAAGAGCTGGGGGTAGAGTCCCTGGAAGCTTTTGGTGATTCTCTGCTTATCGTCAATCAAGTCAGAGGAATATATGAAGTTCGGAATCCAGACCTCATCCCCTATCACCAAGCGACGGTCGAGATAGCCATGACATTCAAAGGATTCTTCCTAGAGCATGTCCCTCGATCCCAGAATCTGGAAGCTGATGCCCTAGCCAGTCTAGCGGCGGATTTAGCTACTCCTATAAGAAGGCAGAATTCGGTGATCCTTCTTAACAGAGATTTATTCTGCGTGAAGAACAACCTCCACATAGAACGCAACCACGCTGTAAACACAGATCCCCCTGGAAGAGACTGGAGGAGTCCCTTCATAGATTTTGTCGCATACGGAATCTTGCCAGAAGACCCCAGAGAAGCAGTATCCGTCAAGAGACGATCATTACGCTTCTACTTCGATGCATCTTCACAATGCCTATATCGTCGGACTTACGACAGATTGCTATTAAGATGTCTCTCAGACGATGAAGCACAGTAGGTTATCCGAGAAGCTCACGATGGCGTATGCAGAGCACATCAGCCCGGTCCTAAGCTACAGGATCGTATCAAGAGAATGGGCTATTACTGGCCCACTATGATCACAGACGCGATCAGCTATGCAAGACAATACAGAGCCTGTCAGGTTCATGCAGACTTTATACACCAACCGTCTGAATATCTACATCCTACGGTTGCATCCTGGCCCTTCGAAGCATGGGGTATGGATATCGTTGGTCCCATTCACCCGTCTTCCTCCAGAGGCCACCGGTTCATACTGGCCATCACGGATTACTTCTCCAAATGGGTAGAGGCGATCCCTCTGGCTGAGGTAAAGGCGTCTGACATAATCAGCTTTATCAAGCACTATGTCATTTTTTGCTTCGGGGTACCCCGGAGGATAATTTACGACAATGGGCCTCAGTTCATCAGCCAAGCGTTTCATCAATTTTGGATAAAAATCGGATACACAATATTGCCTCTACGGCATATTATCCAGCTGCTAATGGTTTGGGAGAAGCTTTCAACAAAACCATTATCAAACTCTTGAAGAAATTCGTCTCTTCAAACAAAAGAGACTGGAACAAGAAGTTAGGCGAATGTCTCTGGGCATACCGCACAACGGTACGAACACCGACAGGTTGTACCCCCTTTTCACTAGTCTATGGGAGCGAAGCAGTTCTTCCCATTGAAATCCAGATCCCGTCGCTCAGGATAGCCGTGACTAGTGAGCTGACTCGAGAAAAGAATGACCTGTTAAGGCTCCAAGAGCTGGAAGGATTAGACGAGAAATGCCTCCAAGCTCAACAGCGCATCGCGCTCTACCAAGCACGCATTTCCAAAGCTTTCAATCGTAAAGTAAAGGAAAGAGTGTTCAAAGTCGGCGAGCTAGTCCTAGCCGTAAGAAGGCCGATGATTCTTACTCACAGGAGTAAAGGCAAATTTCAGCCCAAGTGGGAAGGCCCTTATGTGATCGAGACAACGTTCTCGAATGGCGCTTACAGGTTAGCCCAGCCTAATGGAGACCTGTTAATGGCTCCTATCAACGGCAAATTCCTGAAAAGGTACTTTGCTTAAACTCCCCTGCTCGGGTGGAATATAGCAAGGATCTCATATTCTAACAAGACTACTCCCAAAACAAAACTAGTTGGGTCATATCCTATCATGTCTGTACGACCTCTAAATAGGTATGTCCTGCTAAGAAGCTTATCGAGAGTCTATCATGTCCATACTACCTCTGATATTACTCTCGCCTAAAGAAAAGGATTCGGCAACTGTCATTTACATTCTGAAATGACGGGTCCACAAAAAGTCAGAAAAGAGTCGCCTTTATTTATTCCCAAAAAAAAAAGGGAGGCAGAATTACATCTGGGCAAGCAAAAAGGGAAAGGATACATCATGATGGCGGAGTAGTCAGATTGCGAATCAGCCGCTCCAGTGCAGCTATCCTCTCATTCCTAAGAACCAAGGCATCGGCGCGAGCCTGCTCCAGCCGTTCCTCGGGAGTGTTCGTAAGAGTTAGATCAGCCTTTGCCCGAAGACAGCCTGCACGAGCAGCTTCTGCACGGTCCAAATCCTGCCGCGCTGCGCTCAGATGACCAGCTGCTACCTCTAGATCCGCCAACGATTGAGAAGCCCACTCCTCAGCCCGAGCCAGTTTTTCCTTCAGCTTGGAGGCCCTCGCCGCGTTCCCTTCATGCTCGGTGCGACACTGCGTCTCAACGGCAAGAGCCTCTTCCACGACAGCTTTTCTCCTATCCATCTCCAGCTTATGCCTCTGGATGGAGTTGTCTAGGCTTTCCAGCTTTGTAGCAAGCCGCGCAGTCATGAGGTCGAACCGAGCCTGGACATCAGCATCGAGGCTGCCCCGAGTCAGCTGCAAGTATTCAGTAATGGGTTGCTCTAACCCATTAACCACCGCCTCCAGAGCGTCAGCTGCCCCAGGATCACCGAGCTCCCTGATGACCACGATCGAAGCAAGAGAAGTCTTCTTCAGGCGCTCAAAATCTAGACTCTTCGCTAACACCATTGATATCATCATTTTTAAACCGGTGTAGAAGAGGCTGGTATGTTGCTCGGTCAACGCAACTAGGTCCGACTGGACGCCGGGAGCGGCCGTAATATCAGCAAGTCCCTCTCCAGGGATAATTGCAGACGAGGTGGCCACAGCCGTCGCATCGACGCATGGCACGACCGAAGAAGGTGCGGCAACGACGGTCGAAGTCATCGCCACGCTCACAAGAGGCAAGGTCACGACGATGGGTTCATCCTCCTCTTGAGGTGACGAAACTACTCCGGGCGTACTGGCCCCCGAAGCCACTTCCTCATCAAAGTCGAACGCCTCCGTATCATCGTCTGGAGCCCGAGCGGAGCCAGAATGCGCTTTAACGCTATACTCCCCGTGGGCGCTATCCCCTGAAAAGAGGACAAGAAAGTTAATATTAGTATGATGATAATCTTTCTAAAGGGAGACATGAAGACGGCATTTACCCGGAGCCAACGGCATATACAACGCATCTGCACCCGAGGTAGCTAAACCACGCCTTAATGACGCAATACGAATCATCATGCCTGGAGAAGGAGGTGGGCAGACTGACATCGCCGAGAGTTCTGCCAAGCCCTCACCAAGACGCGGTCGAGGTTCATTAGCTGGAATCTCGCCAGGCACGTTCGCTGACACAACGGGAGTTTTACCCGTTGCCGACCTCGAAAAAAATTCTTCCATCTGCCTCGGCCACACAGGCAAACTCGCTCCGCTACCTGGAGCAGCAGCCACGACAGCGACCTCTAGCGAGGATTCTCCGGCGCCGCCGGCCGAAACTGTAGAAGGTCCCTCTCTAAAAGGCGAGGAACCTCCAGCCAAAGAATCATCCCTGATATAGGAAGAGGCAGGCTCACTCTCGAGAGCCTCAACACCAAGAATGCGGAGAGGACGAGCGACTGTCTCCTTCCTCCTCTTACGAAGAGAAACTTCCTTCGGAGCAGAAGCCCGTCGCTTCCCAGAAGAGACTACCAAAGCCCCCGCAGGCGGAGGCACTTCGCACCTCGGCACCAACACCAGAGGCTCATCCGGAGTACCAGACTCCTCGCCCTCATCCGAAGAAACCGAGGGGACGTCAACTCTTCCCCCAGGCTTGGGAGAAGACACCCTGAAGCTTCCATGCGTGTCAAAATCACGATGGAAGGTGTTAATCGCCATATAAAATTGGGTATAAGAATGGAGAATGCGGAGCTCCGTGGAGGTTGTAACGACCGGCACGATAAAGCTTGCCCCCGTACAACCCATGAGAAAATATTGTCACCCTCTAGCTCCATCAATGAGTCCGCCCCTGGACCTGAAGCTGGTAACGGCATTTCCCACGTACAACTGATCGTACCCAAACTGCCTGGCAAACCGACTAGGCAAGTAGGGCTCGAAAAAGCAGTGATCTTCGCTCCTGTACAGCAGATGAGAGGGCCTATGTCACGACCCACACCCGGTTTAGGGGCACGAGTGCGTGGGTACGTCCAGCCTACGCCGCAGCATCGGCGGTAGAACGCTGTCTAGGTATTGATACTATCTAACTAATGTCACGCAAATATCCAATCTCCATTAGGAGGCACGGATGACACAAATAGATGAACATATACTCAATCACAGGATTACAGCACGATAAGATTTCGAATAATAAACTAAAATTATACACAACACAAGTCCACAGGAAATAACTTAACTTAACAATATCCAAGAATCATCAAAATGCCGGAGACAAATCCGGTACCAAATAGACTGTTAAAAGAACTAACTAAAAATAGTAATTTCCAGCTAGACCTCCTGGAATCACAACTACTACCAAGTCTGCAGCTACTCACCATAAGGTCCATAAAGTGTCGGACAGCGGTCATCTAAGGCATAGTCTGGAAAAATGTTTCCAGTCAGGAAGGAGCAAAGCACAATCTCAAATAACAGTTCCATTAATTGATAATGTCTATAATACAATAAAACATGTCATGCTAACTACTGAGAAGACAGTGAAGTAATGTAATGACAGTTTAAGAGAGACAGGCAATAGCAATATGATACAGTCAGTGCATGTATAAAAATGAAAGAACAAGGAACGGTATCATATACGGGTGATGTAGTATATGATCTAAAATAGAGAACTGTAACTATTCTAAGTGTTTGAAATAGTAGTTTCAAAATGTGATCGGCTTGGGACATGTACAGTAGCTACAGGGCCTGGCTAATCATGGGTGAAGAGCATGATTAACACTTACAATTTACAATAAGAGGTTATGATCACATTTCTTACTAACTACTTCCCCGCCCCCAACTAGTACTGTGGATCCAACCATGACACGTCACGATACACGAGCAAGTCAAGTCTATCATGTACAGTGTCTAAATATACATGTCGTGTACAATGTCAATACGATAATAATGGTAACATCTCATGACTGTAAATCCAAGCTATACTAGTCCGTGTAGCACAGTGACAAAGATTCAGATGTAACATTTCATGATTTTTGAACTTATAGAATTTATCAAGAATTGGAAATTATCAGAGAATGTACTTGCCTTGGTCCTTAGCTGGTATTTATGGTGTCCTGTTCCAGAGTATCCCCTGGTAACCCAACAGTCCTATAACACATTACAAGCAAAACCATATTCGCATCAGATGCTACACTAACACAGTCTAAACACTGAATTCAGGGCCTTCTCTAGGTATGATACTGGCCACCTAGTAGCTAGATACATAATTATGCACATCTTAATTAACATATGTACTTACAATATACATATCAATTAAATACATATACAAAATATATGTATATATATATATTTAAAATATGCTAAGATTTTATACAAAATATCTATACATATATATCAAAATAATTATACACATAAAATATGTGCATTTATACTAGTCAAATTTAATACCACACTTACATACATTAATTTAATATATACATTTACATATATATCAGATTATGTATACATTAACATACACCTATTTATACCAAAAGTATTAATTTAAATATATACTTTTCTAAAATACATACATTTATATGTTTGTACATATACCAAAATAGTACGTATTTGATGTGCAATTAGAGAAATGATACTGTATTTATACAATTAATATTAATAAATAAATAATATATAGATATTCATATTTTAAAATACATACATTACCAATCAATTTTATATTGAAAATATGCTAATTATATATATATATAATACATGTATACACATATACCAATTATACACTTTACATTATATACCAATACATATTCTACTAACATTAAATTAAATACGTATTTATACCATTTATTTAAATACATAAAATACCTTACATTTATTATATATATATTTACAAATTAATTACACTAATTATACATATGCTAATTACTTATGTATGTATACATTTACCATCATTGAATTAAATAGACAAAATATATTTACAAAATATATATACATACTAGTGAATACACCCAAAATACATTATACAAGGTATTTATATACATATACCATACCAATATATATATTAAACATAAATTTTAAATAAATTTTTATACTATTTATTTAAATACATACAATACCTTATATTAATTATATATATATATACTAATTTCATGCTAATTTAAATATATAAACAAACATTTATATATATACATTAGATATATATATATATACATTAATCAATATACACAAATACGTATACTAGGTATTTATATATATACCATACTAATATATTAAACATTAATTTAATTTAATACTATACACATTTATTAATATATATACAAAATATACATATATACACTATACTATACATTAATAATAAAATAAATAATATACGTATACATATTTTAAATACATACAATATATATTAAACATATACTATACTAAGCACATACATGTATACATTAATTTGAAATTACAATTACGTATACAATTTACATGTTAATATGTACATATACGTATATATATATATAAAGATATATATATATATATAAAGATATATATATATATATAAAGATATATATATATATATATATATATATATATATATATAAAAAGAGAGAGAGGAAAGGAGAGGAGACTTACAGAGAGAAGGAACTTGGGAGGCTCGCCGGAGTACGGCCGCCGGACAGCAGCAAGGCCGCCGGACAGCGGGGGAGGAAGAGCAGCCGCGGGAGGGAGTTGGGTGGTGTTGATGGTGGTGGAAGGAGGGAGATCGGGATGTTGCTGGCGCCGGACAGCAGCAGGCTCGGCCGGCTGGAACAGCCGCCGGAGTTGACCGAGGCCGCCGGACAGCAGTGCTCGGCCGGGAGCACAGCACAGAGGAGGTTTCCCCCCCCCTTAGCTATTTAAATTCAAAATAATTTAAGAGAAGGAGGAGAAGAAGAGGAAGAAGAAGGAAAGAGAAGAAGAAAAGAAGAAGAGAAAAAGAAGAAGAGGAATTTCAACGTAGGAGGGAGGGAGTTGTGAGGGTGGAGTTTTTTTTTTAGGTTGCCTAGGGATTAGGGTTTAGGATGGGACATGATATTAAATAGGAAGAGTGGGTTTTGATGGAGGGTGGTGATGGGCCAATTTCAAATGAATGGCTAGGATTGAACATGAGGAAATTATTCATGGGGATGAGGGTGAGATTAATTAAAAATAGTGGGTTCCCTCATTAGTTTAAAAATAATTAGGTGTTGGCACCTACAATTGAATAATTGCAACTTAGCCCCTTAAATTCGGAAAATTGCACAAACACAGGAAATGACGAAAATTGGGCGGGCGATTCGGGGTCCGATGTATTGTAGGGTCAGGGGGTGCTGCAAGACTGGTACGGCTCAATTTGTAGGGCACTGGAATTAAATTGGGATTTTAAAATCAGATAAAATGGTATCCTCAATTTAAATATA
Source organism: Iris macrosiphon (assembly GCA_036927795.1). NCBI lineage: Eukaryota > Viridiplantae > Streptophyta > Magnoliopsida > Asparagales > Iridaceae > Iris > Iris macrosiphon. The sequence goes on from JAYESA010000003.1 coordinate 85,633,971, forward strand.
AATAAATGCAAGTTGTGTTCAACAATTAATTAGGAGTACTTGGGGTCAAAATCAGGTCAGGTCATCAATACCAATATTGAAGAAGACTCAGAACAGAATATTACCCTAATTTGGGCCGCACGAAAAATAGGTCAAGATGGCCTCCAATTTTCGATTGGAACGCACAACGATACAAAAATAGGAAATTAAAAATAACGTCCGCGACGATTTTTGTGCGGCCAGAAACAATGCACAGGGAGCATAATTATGAGTTGCAAAAATAGCAGAATTGAAGGCGGGCATGTCTAGGACAAGATTGTGAAATTTGTTGGAAGACAAAAGTCTGGATAGTGCTCCAAATATCGAAGCAAAGGCAAATGCGCAAAATATTAAATAAAATACAATAACTAATTATAAACTCCAAGAATTAAATTCTAGATAAAATAATAAAATTCAGAATTCTATAATTCGGACAGGTGTTCGTCTACTGGGCTTCTAGGTCTAGTCTGCTAGCTAAAAATAAAATAAATAAACACTGCATATAATTATATATTTAATTACACATCGCACAAAATTATTTAAATCAAATACACTATTATGCAATTAATTAATTATAACTACAATAATATTAATTATTGAAAAAAATTCAAAAATACCCCTGTTTTCAGAATGTGGTAGTGACAAGTCTACCCACCTTAAGAGAATTTCGTCCTCGAAATTTAAAAACCTCATACTAGTGTTTAAATCATACACACTATTATTCCATCAATTAAATTCATCAACCACGAATAATCCATAAGGTCTTTTCACAATTTCAAAAATCTGAAATTATTTGTATTCCTGTAAAAATCCCCGACATAGAGTCAAAGTCCCTTTTTATCAAAATTTCCTGAAAGTTTTTTAGCTACTAATTCGATACTCAGAATTTAATATCCACTCCTCAAAAACTCAACAATATGATATTTAAGGATTCTCCAAATGTCACATTCAAATATAAAGTTCTAAAATTCATAACTTGCAATTAAATAAATACATTGATAAATCTCCAAATTTCCAAATTAATAACCAACTTAAACACGTCATAATCTTTCTTGGAATTAATTAACCACCAATTATGCCATGCTAATTTCCTAACCATTTATTTAAATCAATAATTATCCTCAAATTTTAATCATCTTGTTCCTCTTGTCAAGTCATAACTCCTTCATGAATCTTCACTACAGTCAACACCAATAATCATGGTCTAAGAAAATTCTACCTATAGTCATACCACATACAATCTAGGGGGAACATACATGGTTATGGTCTCATTTGTTACGGTGTTGCAGTCCATGTATCAGGGGTACTACTAACTACATTATAACAAGAATCATGCATACAAGCTACGGTACTAAGCAATCAATCAATCAGAAGAGAAGAACATGAGGAAAAAGAAAGAACCTGCTAACATATCACTTGCAATATCTTCTATCTCTAACATAATCATAGATCAAATGATGCATGTAAAGTTTGATACCTCTATCTCTTTAGGTACCACACTCTACTACAAGCATACTCACTGCTAGCTTCCTTACCTACTGCAATAGTTGATACTAGTTATTCTTATCACTCAAGTGCATATCAATTTCAACACACTATACTAAGTACTGCTCTCTCTAATACAACCCTAGATGGACACCCAAGTCAGTGGGCAGTGAGATCTCAATCATGCTCAAGCCAACAAGTCCTTACACATGCATCTTATCTACTTATTATAATATATCTCTCTCTCTATAAGATTTTATCCTCAATAAAATTCCTCAAAAATAACTCCTTGAATAAAATTTAAAGTAAATGCATACACTTTCCTCAAGGTCAATTATTTAAATACTGAATGAAACTTAATCACTAAAATACCCTTACAGACTTGTCTGTGTTCATCAAATTGAGTCTGAAAATAAAATTTTAATAACCATATTTCAACTCCTCAATTTCAAAATTTTGCAATTCATTGAAATCTTCAAAATAAGATTTTAATAACATAATATCTCAACCTCTCAAATTCTAAAATTTGAAATTCATTTTCAATCTTCAATTAAAATTTTTTTTTTTTAATCCACCTTCTGTAGTCCAATAGCTCTAATGTTTAATCATTTTCACTGTCCTCATTGACGGGCATCATCAAATAGTACCATAAATCAGTCTGCAATTTATCTTGATATGAAATCAACTCTATAATGAAACCAAAATCCTAATTTAATACCTAATCAATAACAACAAGCAAATTCAACATCAATAAGTGAGAATGGACGGAACAAAGGAATGATTTAAATTGGAAATTTTAACAAGGAATCCTTAGAGAATGTGAGTTCAAAAGAACTGGATTGAGGACGGAAGGTATCTTTACCGCTAGTAAAGAAGCGATGGAACAAAGTCCTGGAATAACAGAAAATAGATAAGTCTTGAGATGATACTTTAAGAACCAATTTAAGATACAACCTGATAATCATACACGTCTGTCAGAAATCATGACACACAGAATCCTCGCCACGCCAGTAAGCAGAGATGCGATAAACGACAGGTTCCGTAACTAAGGTATGCAACCCTATAATCATGTCATCTAGAATCCTCGCCACGCCAACCGGTATGGCTGCGAGAGACCCTAAGTTCATAACTACAGTATGTACATCCAAGTCAGGTTCCTACGTTCTCGTCACGACAGCTAATATGGCTGCGATAAACTCTAGGTTCCATAACCAAAGTAGACATTTTACCTCTCTCACTGTCCTCATCAATATATGTCATCAGATGATACCATAAATTCTAGTCCGTAAAATTTCATCTCAATATGAAATCAAAACTCCACAACGATATCAGGAATTAAAGTTAACAACTGGTCAACAAGGATCAACTCAATATCAATAAGTGAGAACGGAAGAAAACAAGGGGAAAGGATTTAAATTGGAATTTATAATGAGATTCTCAAGGGTCATCCCAGGAATCTCTCAAATAATTTGTGATTGAGTATCCTCTCGTCCTAGTATCCTATGTCCTAGATCCTATAGCAGGCACGCAGTAGTATAACAAGGATGCTACACTACTACGACATCGCACAACTCGCGAAGTCTGACCTGCATGGGCCACCACTAAAAACGTGTCACGACCCACACCCGGTTTAGGGGCACGAGTGCGTGGGTACGTCCAGCCTACGCCGCAGCATCGGCGGTAGAACGCTGTCTAGGTATTGATACTATCTAACTAATGTCACGCAAATATCCAATCTCCATTAGGAGGCACGGATGGCACAAATAGATGAACATATACTCAATCACAGGATTACAGCACGATAAGATTTCGAATAATAAACTAAAATTATACACAACACAAGTCCACAGGAAATAACTTAACTTAACAATATCCAAGAATCATCAAAATGCCGGAGACAAATCCGGTACCAAATAGACTGTTAAAAGAACTAACTAAAAATAGTAATTTCCAGCTAGACCTCCTGGAATCACAACTACTACCAAGTCTGCAGCTACTCACCATAAGGTCCATAAAGTGTCGGACAGCGGTCATCTAAGGCATAGTCTGGAAAAATGTTTCCAGTCAGGAAGGAGCAAAGCACAATCTCAAATAACAGTTCCATTAATTGATAATGTCTATAATACAATAAAATATGTCATGCTAACTACTGAGAAGACAGTGAAGTAATGTAATGACAGTTTAAGAGAGACAGGCAATAGCAATATGATACAGTCAGTGCATGTATAAAAATGAAAGAACAAGGAACGGTATCATATACGGGTGATGTAGTATATGATCTAAAATAGAGAACTGTAACTATTCTAAGTGTTTGAAATAGTAGTTTCAAAATGTGATCGGCTTGGGACATGTACAGTAGCTACAGGGCCTGGCTAATCATGGGTGAAGAGCATGATTAACACTTACAATTTACAATAAGAGGTTATGATCACATTTCTTACTAACTACTTCCCCGCCCCCAACTAGTACTGTGGATCCAACCATGACACGTCACGATACACGAGCAAGTCAAGTCTATCATGTACAGTATCTAAATATACATGTCGTGTACAATGTCAATACGATAATAATGGTAACATCTCATGACTGTAAATCCAAGCTATACTAGTCCGTGTAGCACAGTGACAAAGATTCAGATGTAACATTTCATGATTTTTGAACTTATAGAATTTATCAAGAATTGGAAATTATCAGAGAATGTACTTGCCTTGGTCCTTAGCTGGTATTTATGGTGTCCTGTTCCAGAGTATCCCCTGGTAACCCAACAGTCCTATAACACATTACAAGCAAAACCATATTCGCATCAGATGCTACACTAACACAGTCTAAACACTGAATTCAGGGCCTTCTCTAGGTATGATACTGGCCACCTAGTAGCTAGATACATAATTATGCACATCTTAATTAACATATGTACTTACAATATACATATCAATTAAATACATATACAAAATATATGTATATATATATATTTAAAATATGCTAAGATTTTATACAAAATATCTATACATATATATCAAAATAATTATACACATAAAATATGTGCATTTATACTAGTCAAATTTAATACCACACTTACATACATTAATTTAATATATACATTTACATATATATCAGATTATGTATACATTAACATACACCTATTTATACCAAAAGTATTAATTTAAATATATACTTTTCTAAAATACATACATTTATATGCTTGTACATATACCAAAATAGTACGTATTTGATGTGCAATTAGAGAAATGATACTATATTTATACAATTAATATTAATAAATAAATAATATATAGATATTCATATTTTAAAATACATACATTACCAATCAATTTTATATTGAAAATATGCTAATTATATATATATATAATACATGTATACACATATACCAATTATACACTTTACATTATATACCAATACATATTCTACTAACATTAAATTAAATACGTATTTATACCATTTATTTAAATACATAAAATACCTTACATTTATTATATATATATTTACAAATTAATTACACTAATTATACATATGCTAATTACTTATGTATGTATACATTTACCATCATTGAATTAAATAGACAAAATATATTTACAAAATATATATACATACTAGTGAATACACCCAAAATACATTATACAAGGTATTTATATACATATACCATACCAATATATATATTAAACATAAATTTTAAATACATTTTTATACTATTTATTTAAATACATACAATACCTTATATTAATTATATATATATATACTAATTTCATGCTAATTTAAATATATAAACAAACATTTATATATATACATTAGATATATATATATATACATTAATCAATATACACAAATACGTATACTAGGTATTTATATATATACCATACTAATATATTAAAAATTAATTTAATTTAATACTATACACATTTATTAATATATATACAAAATATACATATATACACTATACTATACATTAATAATAAAATAAATAATATACGTATACATATTTTAAATACATACAATATATATTAAACATATACTATACTAAGCACATACATGTATACATTAATTTGAAATTACAATTACGTATACAATTTACATGTTAATATGTACATATACGTATATATATATATAAAGATATATATATATATATAAAGATATATATATATATATAAAGATATATATATATATATATATATATATATATATATATATATATATATAAAAAGAGAGAGAGGAAAGGAGAGGAGACTTACAGAGAGAAGGAACTTGGGAGGCTCGCCGGAGTACGGCCGCCGGACAGCAGCAAGGCCGCCGGACAGCGGGGGAGGAAGAGCAGCCGCGGGAGGGAGTTGGGTGGTGTTGATGGTGGTGGAAGGAGGGAGATCGGGAGGTTGCTGGCGCCGGACAGCAGCAGGCTCGGCCGGCTGGAACAGCCGCCGGAGTTGACCGAGGCCGCCGGACAGCAGTGCTCGGCCGGGAGCACAGCACAGAGGAGGTTTCCCCCCCCCCCTTAGCTATTTAAATTCAAAATAATTTAAGAGAAGGAGGAGAAGAAGAGGAAGAAGAAGGAAAGAGAAGAAGAAAAGAAGAAGAGAAAAAGAAGAAGAGGAATTTCAACGTAGGAGGGAGGGAGTTGTGAGGGTGGAGTTTTTTTTTTAGGTTGCCTAGGGATTAGGGTTTAGGATGGGACATGATATTAAATAGGAAGAGTGGGTTTTGATGGAGGGTGGTGATGGGCCAATTTCAAATGAATGGCTAGGATTGAACATGAGGAAATTATTCATGGGGATGAGGGTGAGATTAATTAAAAATAGTGGGTTCCCTCATTAGTTTAAAAATAATTAGGTGTTGGCACCTACAATTGAATAATTGCAACTTAGCCCCTTAAATTCGGAAAATTGCACAAACACAGGAAATGACAAAAATTGGGCGGGCGATTCGGGGTCCGATGTATTGTAGGGTCAGGGGGTGCTGCAAGACTGGTACGGCTCAATTTGTAGGGCACTGGAATTAAATTGGGATTTTAAAATCAGATAAAATGGTATCCTCAATTTAAATATAAATAAATGCAAGTTGTGTTCAACAATTAATTAGGAGTACTTGGGGTCAAAATCAGGTCAGGTCATCAATACCAATATTGAAGAAGACTCAGAACAGAATATTACCCTAATTTGGGCCGCACGAAAAATAGGTCAAGATGGCCTCCAATTTTCGATTGGAACGCACAACGATACAAAAATAGGAAATTAAAAATAACGTCCGCGACGATTTTTGTGCGGCCAGAAACAATGCACAGGGAGCATAATTATGAGTTGCAAAAATAGCAGAATTGAAGGCGGGCATGTCTAGGACAAGATTGTGAAATTTGTTGGAAGACAAAAGTCTGGATAGTGCTCCAAATATCGAAGCAAAGGCAAATGCGCAAAATATTAAATAAAATACAATAACTAATTATAAACTCCAAGAATTAAATTCTAGATAAAATAATAAAATTCAGAATTCTATAATTCGGACAGGTGTTCGTCTACTGGGCTTCTAGGTCTAGTCTGCTAGCTAAAAATAAAATAAATAAACACTGCATATAATTATATATTTAATTACACATCGCACAAAATTATTTAAATCAAATACACTATTATGCAATTAATTAATTATAACTACAATAATATTAATTATTGAAAAAAATTCAAAAATACCCCTGTTTTCAGAATGTGGTAGTGACAGCCTAATACAGACCAACCAGTTAAAAGCTTCCGGGGAAAGGTCGGTCTTCTCTCCACCTGAATCCTCAAGCCGCACCCCTGATTGATTGCGATGTACGGGGGGGACAATACAGAGAATCTTCCAGCCATGGCTGAGGTTCAACACCAACTGACAGTCTAAGACTGTGTTCACATTCCAGGAGGAATCCTTGTAATTCAGCAAGAGTGTACCCCCCGAGCTGCTATCGGAGCCAGAAGACATCACCCGGGGATTGTGGAGGATTAACCATCCCATCAAGTATAGGTATGGTAATTCCACCCTGGGAAAACTCTCACGCCGAGCTTCGTCGACGAGCAACCCATCAGTTATGGCTCTCAGGCCAGCCTGTATACGGCACACCATGGTGGGAAGCAAGCCCAGTCTTGCCCCAAACACCAGGCGCACTGCCGGCCACAGGATGTTTCGGTGAATACGGTCCGCGAACGCTGTGCCGGGCACTGCTACTCGACGCAGCCATATGGAGAGGAAACCAGCCAACTGGGCTTCCTTAGACAGAGGCCGGCGACAGCGCCTCAAGTAACTACAGGCCTTAGTGCCTTCGGGGTACTTTCCTACCCCCCTCGACGAGAATCTGATCCGGAGCTGCGGCCTCCTCCATAAGACCCTCGACGACCTGGGCGCTAAGCACGCCCAAACAATTCACGGACTCATTTTTGCCCCCCGAGGCTTTCTCCGACTTGGCAGCCCTAGCTCGGTGAAAGAAGAGTTAGGACATCCACTTGGTGGTATGAGCCAAATCAGAAGGCTCGTTATAAAAGTGGTGCACGTGAAGTATTGACACATCAGCTCCTGATATACTTCCGCCACCCGAGGGTCCAAATCCCCCAACTCCCGGTTGGTGGGAACGTACTCTTCATAGGGGGTATCCCCCATCGGCAGTCTCGAGACAACTGCCATCTCGTGGAGCGCCAATTCCAACTCCCCCAGTGGAGTGGCAAAGGTCCCAGTGAGCGGAATGTACCTCTCCATCAGCGCCAGGAACAAGTTAGGGTTCGGAGGCAACCCGACGCTCGTCGCACTCACAGCGGCATATAGTCCAATAACCTCGAGCTCTCTCCGGAAGTGCTTCAAGGCCCAGTCAACCAGGCATGTCCATCAGGAGTTTGTTGGGGCAATCCACCCATTATACCGAGGATTCTCCTTAGGATATACCCCGCCTCGTCCCATGAAGTCGTTGCAGAAGGTCGATAATTGGACCGGCTGGATCACCGAGCTGTCTTCACTCGGGACACTACCCGGGCACAGTCCCCGGAACAACGTCACAAAGCCGGAAGGGCGACTGACAAACGACCCCCGGTCAGCTCCTTTGAGATGAAAGATCTTCCCCGGCTTACCGTAAAGATCAGGAGTCAGCATCCACGACATCTTCCTGGGATGCGTCGCATGGAAGAAGGCCGAGATGGGATAATCCCTCAGCATCGTTGGCAAATACAAAACCAAATTCCCGGCAGGGAAAACCCAGGGCTCCTTCTTGGGCCTCGTCTGGGACTGTTTGTCAATCATGTCCCCAAATAGGAAAGCCGGCTTTATGTACTGCTCTCCGTCTACGTAGGTCAGGGGCTCGCTATTAATCATGCTCAGCAGCGTCCGCTCGCCCTGAACCGATATCAGAAACCCCCTTCCCTCAGGATACTGGGGTCCGGAGATGGAAAATGCCACGTGGGACAGATCCTCCAGGTAGTTCGAGTGCAGCATCCCAGCAGCGGAGCCCATCACCTCGGCCAGTGGAGACTCACCCAAATCAACTGCAAAAGTGCAAGGAAAAGATGTCACTACAAGTCTTGCATGAACATGCAGACCGAAGAAACGATAGTCTGTGCTCTACGCAGAATTATGCAAATCTGGCTATTTTACGCTGGCAGTCCTCCCCACAAGCGTAAAACTCAAATTTTACGATATACACCAATTTTCGGTAGCCAGAGCTTTTACGCTCAAAACTACGAAAATATGGAGTCTTTACGCTGGCATATTAGAAATGTGGGCGTAAAAGATAAAAACGCCCCCGTGCATCAACTTCCTCCAAAGAGGCTATCAGCACAGAAGATGACCTAGCGCGGTCACGTTTAACGTGTGCGAAGGATTTTTTTTCGTCGCTTTTGTCACCCCAAAGGCTCTACCTCTAAGGCCGGGTGCGCTACTCATCGGCGGGATACTTTGCTCGAAAGGAAGTTCGCCTTGCCCGACCAGAGATTTCCTCGCTGGGGTAGAAGAATATGAGGAAGAACCTATGCTCTTTCCCTTAGCGGAGGGGGTTTGTTTCGGCGCCATTTCTGATGACTCGAAATGCTCGAAGAAGGAACGAAGAAAAACTTGAAACAGTTGAAAGCTCTCTTTCGCAGAAGACAGATAAAAAGTTTTTCTCTCAAAAAACTTGGGGTATATATAGTCCGGGTCGACTCCTCGAATCCTCGGACGAACTCCTCGAGACCGTAACCAAATCTCGCAAATTAAATGATGGGTTATGATTGGATGCTACGTCAGCCCACTACCCTTGGAAGACGGACAGTCAGCGAATTCGAAAGATTTTTCGTGCAAAACGGTTCAGCGGGTTCTACGCTAAAGGAGCTTTCTACGCTCGACAGCAACGGATCTCTGATTTTACGCTCGCAAGCTACAAGTCTATGGTTTTACGTCCGGATGCCTTTGTGCTCGGTAGCTTTTATGCTCAAGAGGCCACAAACCTACGACTTTACGCTCAGCAGATACTAAATCGACGATCTCACGCTCGGTGGCGCTCAGTTTACGCTCAGAGGCAACAGATCCGCAAACTTCACGCTCGAAGAAACTTTCTTTTCAGGAGCTACAAATCAAACAGTTCTACGCTAAAGGAGCTTTCTACGCTCGACGGCTACGAATCTACAGCTTTACGTTCGACAGCTATAAGTCTATGGTTTTATGCCCGGATGCCTTTGTGCTCGGTAGCTTTTATGCTCGAGAGGCTACAAACCTACGACTTCAAGCTCAGGAACCACAAGTCTACGATTCCGCGCTCGATGGTGTTTTACGCCCAGAGGTTACAGACTGATGATTTCGCGCTCCACGACTTTTCGCATATTCGAAGCAGTCCCCAAAGCGGTCAATTGCAAAGAGTTCACACAAAAGATACTCGTTCTTGACCCAAAGCATCCCAAGTTGTAAAACCCCCTTCCTAAAAAATCGTATATACCTTTATTTATTATTTATTAATTAAATTATAGTAATTAGGTCTAAATAGGAGAAATAGATTTTTAATAATTTTTATGTTAGGTGTTCGGGCACTTAGATGACTTATGGGACCATCAGGAATTTTTTGAAATTTATTCTATGTAGGAGACCCCTTGAGCAGTTGCTAGCCTAACGGTGTGCATTACCCTAATATATAAATTTTCTTATGTGTGAATATATATATATATATATATATATATATATATATATATATATATATATATATATATATATACAAATATATATATGTATATATATATATTTAAAGAAAGAAAGGAAAAAGAATTATTTAATAAGAATTTAATAATAATTATAATAATAACACTAATACCTTCCTTAGCAAATGATAACTACTATTACTAAGTCTTCTATGCAGCCTCTTCAGCAAAAACTTGCTGATGGAAAGCCCTTCACATATGCTTTCAAACGGACCCGCCCCTTAAGTCAATTCAGCAACTATTAGCCTTCAGCGGCCAATAAGAGAAACCCGCCACTTTATCACCCCGCGGATCCGATCCTTCTCTCTCTCTCTCTTTCCCTATAATATATATATATATATATATATATATATATATATATATATATATATATATATATATATATATATTAGCTCTCAAAACCCTTACCTAAAACTCCAGACTTCCTCTTCCCATCTAGAGCCGTCACCGCAGCCAGAGAAGCCCCGTCAAGCCATCCAACCATCCCGTCGACTCCGACCTCGCGAACTGCAGTTTCTCACTCGAGGCACCTTCGCTCCGGTACGATTTTCCGTCGACTCGATCGACCAAACGCTGTTCCGTTTTCATAGGTATGATCATCCCTTAACCCTCTCCAATATTCGTTTTATAGCCAACCTCGGAAAACGTGTGCCTCTAGGTGAAAAATAGCGTCCAAAGTGGACGAACAGACCCAATTCTGGAATCGCAGAATTCCAGAATGACCACCCATATTGCCGAGTTCGTATCTCCCACCACAGAGATCCGAATTCGGTGATTCTTTTTGATACCTGTAGAATACCTGACCTAGTTTATTTTCTGTTAAATAACCCTATGCTATTAGTCGCTGTGGACATAGTTAAATTCGTCACAAAACAGTACGCACCCACTTTTTCCGATTTTCCAAAAGTTGGAAAACGAAGCGCGCCCCGCCAAACGGGACCGCCCAGCCGTGTACCAAGTGTACCGCAAGGTGCATACAGCGTAACCGAACACGTGAAATTTTGTGGGGACTGATTCGGACGCGTGTACGCGCCGAAATCAGGCCGTATCTGCAGACACATTTCGTGTCGCAACTTTTGTGGAACTCACACGTATTTTGTGCACGCTTGTCAGATTATGACGAAACTTACGGCACTGGACTCGTGGAAACGCGCTGGTCCTGTGACCCAAATTTTACGCGATTCTGAGACGGTTGACCAAATCGCCAATTGGCGGGCCCTACAGTTGACTTTTTGGACATAATTCTGTTCGGCCCATCGGAATCCACATTTGGACATACCGTTGGGTTCATATTGACATCTAGAGTTGTTTGACCTATAGTTTATCCCATTTAGAGACTGTTACCCTTGGCACGCTTTTCGGTGCAAAATGGGCCACACCTGGACTCCACTTTTACCCGAAATTACCGTTTTGCCCCTGTGTCCAAATTGGACGAAAGGGATGTGCTTTTTAGCTATTTCTTCATTTCGGAAACGTTGGTGATGTTTATTTCAGCATCCGGAGACGTTTGTTCGGAGTCCTTAGTTCCAGGTTCAGTGTCCTTGATATTTGGGCGCGTACACTTTACAGATTTCTTGCCAGGCAAGTATATCTTACCATTGTACTGTTTTTACATTCCATATGAGGCATGCATATTTATTTTCTGTTTATTTAGTTCATTTATTTTAACTGCTATATAAACTGCGCGTCCAAGGAAACTTGGGGGCAACGACGGTGTCGTCGTACTATATTTTATTTATGTATATGCATTGGACCTACTTTATGAGACTACCCCATTTTCATGAGGCATTTATGTTTCATTGGCCATGACACTATTCTTACACGAGCGTGAGTCACATGTAGGACACGGACTTGCGTATTCGGCTGGCCACTGGTACGTATAGGTCGTGCGACGGATAGGGATAACTGCCAATAGAAACTTTGCATGCTAGTAGACCTGGTAGTTATTAGAGGTATTATCGTGTCATAGACATGACATGCTTAGAGCATTGGGTGGGGAGAACAACAAGTACCGCATTTGGGCTCCTTTGCACTTTTCTTGTGTAACCCGTACGCTCCGCCGGAGATACGCGGTCATGATGACCCCTATATATTATCATGGCGGGCCTCCGACGTTCGAAAGTCGTCGTGCCTTTGTAGGACCCTGGATCTCCAAGAGAACTATGCCAATCCTATTTATGGCCAGATAGCCCACTTGTTAGAAAGTTGTTCTCAAACTGCATTCACATAGATGGTTAGGCGACCCCAATGGATGTTTATTTTCAGTACTTTATTGGCATATACTTTTTGTATCTTGTTACGTCCCTCTGAGGACCTGGTCCCTTCCAGATATAGGTGAGCAGGAGTACCCGCAGGAGTACCCGCAGGAGTATGGACCTGGACCTGATGCTACCTATCAGTCTGAGGAGATCTTACCTTCTGATTATATGTGATTCATTGCAGCTGTTTAAAGATTCTAGTTGCTATTCTTTTCTAGACATTTATTCTTATATTAGAGTTTTTTCTCTTCTCTCTTTAGTAGTTCATTAGAGTCGATTTGCAGTGGATTTGTTTCCACCCGACTATCACACTTGAGATTACTATTTGAGACTACTTCTTTGATATTCAGTTATTGATTTCCTTTATTCTATTATTTGTGCTGTGGATGAGATATAGAACTGCGTGTGACTTGTTGTGACATATATTTACCACTGTGGATTGGATATTCATGTACAGCGTACGTGTGTATATGGTTTCCATGTATTGGAGTTCGTATACATACGGCTGGCGTGTTACGTATTCCTAGTCCTACGTATTTTGGGACTGGGGCGTGACATGTTTTTGTGGTGGCTCATGCAGGTCAAGAATATATTGTCTCGGTTACGTGACTGTACCGAACAAGCCTGCGTATAGGAATAGAGTATAAGGATCTCATCCACGCTTGATTGAAATTCATCCTTCCTATTTAATACTTGTATCCTGTTTGATTCCTGTACTTTTTCTAATCATTTCGTACATCAACTGCAGAAAGATAGATTTACAGAATGGATGTACTGCCGCCGATGGCGACGCAACTTCTGGAGTCAATGGTCAGACTCAAGGAGGGACCCCAACGATTTCTAGGCTTCCGGGGCCAGATGGACAGACTCACACCCCAGTTCCATCTGATCTTCCCGCTTCACCTATTGAGAACCTTCCACCTATTGTGGGAAACGCAGACATGTAGCGAGAGACTGTCGGACTCACTTGGGTCAGTGTCTGAGATGTGGCTCCGGGCAGCACATGGCGAGAGACTGCCCAATGCAGACATCGACACTCCCACCACCAGTTCAGAGACTAGCGCTTCCAGCACCGAAGCCAGCCCAACAGATGACCGGACCGGGAGCACCCCGTCCCCCAGCAGCAGGAGGAGTTCAGAGAGGACCCCCGCTACCCACTCAGGAGGAGCAGTATATGAGGACCGAACACGGACAGCCACAGAGGAACGGGAGAGCTTTTGCATTGGAGGTAGATGACCTGGATCATGAGGTGGATGTCATAGCAGGTATTACCCTTGCTTTTACTTTTCCTGCTGTGACATTATTTGATACGGGAGCCACCCACTCATTCATATCATCTAGTTTTATTGCCAAATATAACATTGCTTCTACACCATTATCTAGTTGTGTTAGAATACTTACCGGAGGAGGAGTTGTACCAGTTAGTCGAGTTTGTTGATCGGGCCCTATAGTGATACGTGGCAGGAAGATGAATGCCCAACTCTTAGTCCTTCCTATGCCGTCTTTTGATATTGTGCTTGGAATGGACTGGCTGAGCAAGAACCACGCTTTCTTCAATTGCTTTGGAGGAAGCATTCTTTTTAAGGTACCAGGCCAGCCTGAACTTGAGTTTGCCCGAGGATCCACAGAAATCCTTGATGGTATGCAGCTCGCAATGGACGATGTTGTCTATCACCCTATTATTTCAGAATTTCTAGACGTCTTTCTAGAGGATTTGCCAGGACTACCCCCAGACAGAGACGTAGAGTTTTCAATTGAACTAGCACCCGGAGTAGCACCTATAGTATCGCATGTTTACAGACTGGCGAAGAAGGAGATGGACGAGCTGAAGGCACAGTTAAAAGAGCTAGAGGAGAAAGGTTTCATCCGACCGAGTGCATCACCCTGGGGAGCACCAGTGTTGTTTGTACCGAAGAAGGATGGGTCAGTGCGTATGTGCATTAACTACAGAGCCTTGAATGCAGTGACAGTGAAGAACAAATATCTACTGCCACGCATTGATGACCTGTTTGATCAACTCAGTGGAGCTAAGGTATTCTCGAAGATAGATCTGAGATCGGGATATCACCAAGTGAAGGTACGGAAGCAGGACATTTCGAAGACCGCATTCAGAACAAGATATGGACACTACGAGTTTTTGGTCATGCCATTTGGATTGACCAATGCTCCAGCGATCTTCATGGACTTGATGAATCGAGTCTTCCACCAGTACTTGGACCAGTTCGTGGTCGTCTTCATAGATGATATACTTGTCTATTCGAAGAGCCACGAGGAGCACGAGGAGCACCTGCGGATTGTTCTAGAGACTTTGAGGAGAGAGCAGTTATATGCTAAACTCAGCAAATATGAGTTCTTCTTGGACAGAGTTTTATTTCTTGGACATGTTGTTACAGGAGATGGTATTTCTGTTGATCCAGAGAAGATCTCAGCAGTTGAGACATGGCCTGTTCCTAAATCAGCAGCAGAGGTGAGGAGTTTCCTTGGACTTGCGGGATATTACCGACGGTTCGTGGAAAACTTCTCAAGGATAGCGGCACCTATGACTCGTCTGACTTGTAAGGATCAAGAATTTATATGGACTGACGAGTGTCAAGCAGCCTTTGAAGAGTTGAAGAAGCGACTGACTACAGCACCAGTATTGGCGATTCCGTCAGGATCAGGAGGTTATGTGATCTACAGTGACGCATCAGGAAAAGGCTTGGGATGCGTATTGATGCAGCATGGCAAGGTGATTGCATATGCATCTAGGCAGTTACGAGTACATAAGAAGAATTATCTGACTCATGACTTAGAACTTGCAGCCGTTGTATTTGCCCTGAAGCTATGGAGACATTACTTATATGGGGAACGAGTGGAGATCTATACAGACCACAAAAGCCTCAAGTACGTCTTCACGCAGAAGGAGTTAAATATGAGGCAACGTCGATGGCTCGAGTTGATGAAAGATTTCGAGATAGAGCTATATTATCATCCAGGCAAGGCTAACGTGGTAGCAGATGCGTTAAGCCGGAAGCCAGCAGCTTACTTCTTGACAGCACAGAGGGAACTTTTGGAGGATTTGCAAGAGCTTGGCATTGAAGTGATAGTACCCGGAGCAGATGGGACACTAGCCAACTTGCAAGTACAATCATCATTGGTAGAGAGGATTAAGGCAGCTTTGCCCACAGATGCCAGATTCAGGAGACTGAAGGAAAGGACAGAGGCCGGAGAGCAGACAGGATTGCGCATTCATGAGGATGGAACATTACGATGTGGTGATTGTCTTTATGTTCCAAATGGAGAGATTCGACAGGAGCTGATGACAGAGGCTCATAGTTCGATCTATTCTATTCATCCTGGAGGTACCAAGATGTATCGTGACTTACGACAGCATTTTTGGTGGCATGGGATGAAGAGAGAGATAGCTCGTTTTGTAGCTAAATGTCTGGTATGTCAACAAGTGAAGGCGGAGCACCAGAGGACAGCAGGATTATTGCAACCACTTCCGATTCTAGAGTGGAAGTGGGAGCACATCACTATGGACTTCGTCACGGGTTTTCCCAAGAGTCCAAGTGGGAGAGATACAGTGTGGGTAATAGTGGACCGACTCACCAAGTCAGCCCATTTCATACCTTTTAGAGTGGGTCAGTCTACAGAAGCTTTGGTTAACTTATATATGAGGCAGATCGTGAGATTGCACGGCATACCAGTCAGCATTGTATCGGACCGAGATTCGCGCTTCACATCGCACTTTTGGAGGAGCATGCAAGAGAGCCTTGGTACTCGTCTGAAGTTCAGTACATCTTACCACCCGCAGACAGATGGACAGTCGGAGCGTACAATTCAGACCTTGGAAGACATGTTGAGGGCTTGCATGTTAGACTTCGGAGGATCATGGGAGGACCACCTACATCTTGTAGAGTTTTCTTACAACAATAGCTATCAAGCGAGTATTCAGATGGCTCCGTTTGAAGCATTGTATGGAAGAAAATGTAGGTCTCTTGTGTGTTGGAGTGACGTGGGAGAACGTCAGATTTTGGGACCCGAGTTGGTGGTCAACACCGTAGAGACAGTCAAGAAGATTCAGGGACACTTGCGAGCAGCGCAAGACAGGCAGAAGCAGTGGGCAGACCTTCATCGTCGTCCCTTGGAGTTCAAAGAGGGCGATCACGTCTTCTTGAGGATATCACCGACCAGAGGCACCATCCGATTCGGAGGGCACGGCAAGTTGAGTCCAAGGTATATTGGACCATTTGACGTGCTCGAGAGAGTTGGAGAGGTGGCATATCGACTTGCGCTACCACCATCACTGGAGGGAGTACATGACGTATTCCATGTGTCGCAGCTCAGGCGATATGTGGCAGACAGCAGTCATGTTCTTGACCATTCAGAGATCACCATTGGGCCGAGCTTTTCATACCAAGAGCAACCCGTGGGAATCCTTGATCGTCGAGAGAAGGTATTGAGGAACCAGTCTATTCCCTTGGTTCGCGTAGCATGGAGGCATGGCGCGCTAGGAGAATCAACTTGGGAGCGCGAGGACGACATGCGCAAGCGTTTTCCGAACCTATTCGCAGACCAAGGTATGAATTTACATTGTTAAATTATATCTTATACCATCATTGCATTCTATCGTGGCTTAATTTTAATTTCGAGGACGAAATTTTTACAAGTTGGGTAGAATGTAAAACCCCATTCCTAGAAAATCGTATATACCTTTATTTATTATTTATTAATTAAATTATAGTAATTAGGTCTAAATAGGAGAAATAGATTTTTAATAATTTTTATGTTAGGTGTTCGGGCACTTAGATGACTTATGGGACCATCAGGAATTTTTCGAAATTTATTCCATGTAGGAGACCCCTTGAGCAGTTGCTAGCCTAACGGTGTGCATTACCCTAATATATAAATTTTCTTATGTGTGAATATATATATATATATATATATATATATATATATATATATATATATATATATATATAAAAATATATATGTATATATATATATTTAAAGAAAGAAAGAAAAAAGAATTATTTAATAAGAATTTAATAATAATTATAATAATAACACTAATACCTTCCTTAGCAAATAATACCTACTATTACTAAGTCTTCTATGCAGCCTCTTCAGCAAAAACTTGCTGATGGAAAGCCCTTCACATATGCTTTCAAACGGACCCGCCCCTTAAGTCAATTCAGCAACTATTAGCCTTCAGCGGCCAATAAGAGAAACCCGCCACTTTATCACCCCGCGGATCCGATCCTTCTCTCTCTCTCTCTTTCCCTATAATATATATATATATATATATATATATATATATATATATATATATATATATATATATATATATATATATATATATATATATATATATTAGCTCTCAAAACCCTAACCTAAAACTCCAGACTTCCTCTTCCCATCTAGAGCTGTCACCGCAGCCAGAGAAGCCCCGTCAAGCCATCCAACCATCCCGTCGACTCCGACCTCGCTAACTGCAGTTTCCCACTCGAGGCACCTTCACTCCGGCGCAATTTTCCGTCGACTCGCTCGACCAAACACTGTTCCATTTTCATAGGTATGATCATCCCTTAACCCTCTCCAATATTTGTTTTATAGCCAACCTCGGAAAACGTGTGACTCTAGGTGAAAAACAGCGTCCAAAGTGGACGGACAGACCCAATTCTGGAATCGCAGAATTCCAGAATGACCATCCATATTGCCGAGTTCGTATCTCCCACCACAGAGATCCGAATTCGGTGATTCTTTTTGATACCTGTAGAATACCTGACCTAGTTTATTTTCTGTTAAATAACCCTATGCTATTAGTCGCTGTGGACATAGTTAAATTCGTCACAAAATAGCGCGCACCCACTTTTTTCGGTTTTCCAAAAGTTGAAAAACGAAGCGCGCCCCGCCAAACGGGACCGCCCCGCCGTGTACCAAGTGTACCGCATGGTGCATACAGCGTAACCGGCCACGTGAAATTTCGTGGAGACTGATTCGGACGCGTGTACGCGCCGAAATCAGGCCGTATCTGCAGACACATTTCGTGTCACAACTTTTGTGGAACTCGCACGTATTTTGTGCACGCTTGTCAGATTGCGACGAAACTTATGCCACTGGACTCGTGGTAACACGCTGGTCCTGTGACCCAAATTTCATGCGATTCTGAGACGGTTGACCAAATTGCCAATTGGCGGGCCCCACAGTTGACTTTTTGGACATAATTCTGTTCGTCCCATCAGAATCCACATTTGGACATACCGTTGGGTTCGTATTGACATCTAGAGTTGTTTGACCTATAGTTTATCCCATTTAGAGACTGTTATCTTTGGCACGCTTTTCGGTACAAAGTGGGCCACACGTGGACCCCACTTTTACCCGAAATTACCGTTTTGCCCCTGTGTCCAAATTGGACGAAAGGGATGTGCTTTTTAGCTATTTTCTTATTTCGGAAACGTTGGTGATGTTTATTTCAGCATCCGAAGACGTTTGTTCAGAGTCCTTAGTTCCAGGTTCAGTGTCTTTGACATTTGGGCGCGTACACTTTACAGATTTCTTGCCAGGCAAGTATATCTTGCCATTATACTGTTTTTACATTCCATATGAGGCATGCATGTTTATTTTCTATTTATTTAGTTCATTTATTTTAACTGCTATATAAACTGCGCGTCCTAGGAAACTTGGGGGCAACGACGGTGTCGTCGTACTATGTTTTATTTATGTATATGCATTGGACCTACTTTATGAGACTACCCCATTTTCATGAGGTATTTATGTTTCATTGGCCATGACACTATTCTTACACGAGCATGAGTCACATGTAGGACACGGACTTGCGTATTCGGCTGGCCACTGGTACGTATAGGTCGTTAGACGAATAGGGATAACTGCCAATAGAAACTTTGCATGCTAGTAGACCTGGCGGTTATTAGAGGTATTATCGTGTCATGGATATGACATGCTTAGAGCATTGGGTGGGGAGAACAACAAGTACCGCATTTGGGCTCCTTTGCACTTTCCTTGTGTACGCTCCGCCGGAGATACGCGGTCATGATGACCCCTATATATTATCATGGCGGGCCTCCGACGTTCGAAAGTCGTCGTGCCTTTGTAGGCCCCTGGATCTCCAAGAGAACTATGCCAATCCTATTTATGGCCAGATAGCCCACTTGTTAGAAAGTTGTTCTCAAACTGCATTCACATAGATGGTTAGGCGACCCCAATGGATGTTTATTTTCAGTACTTTATTGGCATGTGCTTTTTGTATCTTGTTACGTCCCTCTGAGGACCTGGTCCCTTCCAGATATAGGTGAGCAGGAGTACCCGCAGGAGTATGGACCTGGACCTGATGCTACCTATCAGTCTGAGGAGATCTTACCTTCTGATTATATGTGATTCATTGCAGCTGTTTAAAGATTCTAGTTGCTATTCTTTTCTAGACATTTATTCTTATATTAGAGTTTATTCTCTTCTCTCTTTAGTAGTTCATTAGAGTCGATTTGCAGTGGATTTGTTTCCACCCGACTATCACACTTGAGATTACTATTTGAGACTACTTCTTTGATATTCAGTTATTGATTTCCTTTATTCTATTATTTGTGCTGTGGATGAGATATAGAACTGCGTGTGACTTGTTGTGACATATATTTACCACTGTGGATTGGATATTCATGTACAGCGTACGTGTGTATATGGTTTCCATATATTGGAGTTCGTATACATACGACTGGCGTGTTACGTATTCCTAGTCCTACGTATTTTGGGACTGGGGCGTGACACAAGTACCCGAAGCATACAAGAGTTCAAACATTGAGAAATTACTATTCTCGGGTCAATTGGAGGTTCATCCAGACTCCAGTCTGAATATCTCGTCTATCAAAAGATGGCAAACTCAGTTAGACAGTCATTTCTCGACCCTGTCCCAAGGGATTTTCGAGAAGTCACTCTTGAAGACGAAGTCTGAACAAAAATTCTGTTCATCAGAAGTTCAGAGCTCTACGCGGTTCCTCGGTCCTAGCAACAGGACGGTTCTAAAATGTTCAAAACGCTCTACAGCATTTTATGGACTATTCGTTATGCGTAAAGGACAGGACCTAGCACTCTTTCTACAGAGTCGGCGTAAAGATTCAGGCGTGTTGAAGCTACACATATTCAGACTTCACAGCAACATATGACAAGACGATCATATGGAGAAGCAAGACGATTTTATTAAAAGATCAAAGTCATGATTACATATGAGGGAAATCCAATCTACAAGGGTTTTCTTTTCATTTTCATGATTACATCTGAGGGAAACTCCGTCTACAAAAGGAGATACCCCCTCGTCATCTGAAGATCGCACCCGGAGTCTATTCTGACAGGTTCTCGCACGGGTGGAGGTCTTCTTCTTCCAAGGAAATGATTACCGGCGGGCACGACAGAGTTGGGGCTCGCATAGACTATGCAGATCCCATGCTCCGTGTGCCGATCGAGCCAGGACAGCGAGTCTGTCTGACTCTCGTCACCGGAGGCAACAGGAGAAGACACCGCTTGCAAGCAGTGTGGTCTAATATGACCCTTCCCTTCTCCTGGAAGCAACGCCATACAAAGTTGCTAATTATCCCGAGCAAGGGAGGCTAAGATATCCTTCCATGATCCATCGTTGCAGTGGACACTTGCTCGAAGACGCCGTCTTTTTCGGCTCCCTACATGCTGGAAGAACATGATCTCCTTCTTTCTCAAGTCGACCCGACGAACTCCGGCGATCATCTCTGCATGGTGATGGGAATGTGGTGAGAACAGGTTCACCCCCCAGCCTTTTTATAGGCAAAAAAGATCACAGCGGTCCCCAATAAATCTGCCATAAAGTCCGCATCGACCGTTTCAGTGCTCCATTCAGAAACGTTTCGAGTTACAAGGGACCGTTCATGCTTCATTCAAAGCGTTTCAAATTCCGAGGAATTTAAAAGCTTTGAAGGGGGTCTTGTAGAAGCATAAAAAATACGCTGGGAAGAGTTACGCAGCCTCTTGATGTAGAGCAGCGTAAACAGAGGCCTTCAGAGCCATCAAGCGTACAACAGAGCTTTTTCCGCTAAAACACAGCATGAAATGTATGCTCAAAGGATCATCCGCGTAAGTGCAGTACGTCCAGGCCGCTCCAGCGTAAGACAGAGTCCTTCATCGCCTCCATGGTGTAAAACTCAACCGCTCTCAAAGCAGCGTTAATGCGTACGAGGAACGCTTCGTCTTCCCCGAAATGAATCTGTCAAGTCACGCAGTGAATTTGACCTCTGACTCATGACAAAAAGTGCTGCACGGCTACCCAGACGACGGCTGGAAATGATGGCAGACCCCTCGGGACGCGCCCCACAGTATGATGGCGGATCTCTGCATTTAATGCAGAGGATTTGGTTAAAGCATCACCAAACCGTCGTTTACTGGAGTACCCTCAGCATAAACCGCTCTTTCGCGTACAAGGGAATACGCCGCCCTGTTTTACACAGGCAAACATGAGCTGTTTTACGCTCCACAGCAGGCAAACCGCCTGCCACGTCAAAAGCTGCACCTCGTACGGGACTCGAGGTACGTCTCCACGTCTAATTGCACAGAGCGGTGACAGTTTCTCTTAAGGCACGTCTCTGTGACGGGTGCACAGAAGGGCTGCAGACCTTCAAAACACGCCTCCGCATTTAATGCATAAGATGGTGGCAAATCTCTGCAAGAGATTCGATTATATCTCCAAAAACCGTAATTTCGGCTAAGACGTCCACATCAGCATGGTACGCATCGGCTTCTACGCCCATTCTAGCACAGTACGCAGCGGCTTCTACGCCCATTCAGGATCTGTGCTCATACGGCTTCTACGCCCACTCAGTCTCTACGACCATTCAGTCTCTACGACCACTCGGCTTCTATGCCTGTTCGGCTTCTATGCCTGCTCGGCTTCTATGCCTACTCGGCTTCTATGCCTGTTCGGCTTCTATGCCTATTCGGCTTCTATGCCTACTTGGCTTCTATGCCATGGTGACAGACATTTGGCTTCTATGCCAACCTCTGCTACACAATGGATACCTACCTACGTGGCTTTTATGCCGTGATCTTAGTAGCAATTGTACGCGTTGTGTCCCCTTAGTTGGACCCGCGTTACACGCTCATTCAAAAGATCATCTATACATAGGCATTGGTTACTTTAACCGTTGTGTAAAAGGGTGCTGTACTTTCCACTCCTCGGTTGTTACACCGATGGAGTGGTCACTGTCACCAATACTCTATAAATAGAGACCCCTATCAATGGGGAATAAGGTCGACAATTTGGAAGATCGAACCAGGTCAGAGAATTGGTAAAGAGAGAGAGAGAGAGAGAGAGAGAGAGAGAGCACCCGGAGCTCAGGCAAAGAGTAGGGATCGACGACTTCGGCATTGTGCATCCACCCTCTTCTGCAACCTTCGAAGCTGCTTCCTGTCTCCTACGGCACTTCTTCAACATCGTGTGGTCCAAGGGCTAAAGTGATCGACTGCAGATCAGACACCTATAGCAATATCTACCCAGATTAAATAAATTATACTCCCACATCCTCGTATAGGATTACATTGTACAAGTTTGTTTGTAAACAAAAGAAGGCGGGTTCCGTGTAAACCCCCATATCGAATACATTCCTATTCTTTTCGTTTAAATAACCACAAATACTAACGTGAATACTTATGTTTATACAAATGCATGCTTGCATGCTTATAAGTTGCCTCGATTTAATGCTTGTCATATAATTGCATGCCAGTATCAAGTGAATTTTATCTTGCCTTGATTTCATCTAAACCACCGGAAGACTATCTAATAGTCGTTCAGAGCCAAGTATAGAACATTGAAAGTAATTGGGACCGTTTGGTCGCCAAGGCATTTTTTGAACTAGGGAATTACATCAATGGACAGTTAAGCAAGATAACAATGCCTCAGAGGAAATTGATACTAGTCTTGTACTCAATCTAACGGCTCAGGGAGACTATCCAAGATATACCATGCTATGTGATTGTCTCTTGCTCGTATTGCCTTAGATTACCTCAAGTCAAGTGAACGCTGAACAAGAATCATGTCATATAAAGCAATAAAATCACAGCTCGTGGAGCATACTTATCCTGAACAAAATTGAGTTATCCTCTGAACCTGAAACCCAAGACCTGCATGGTCACGGACAACTTATGCACAAGGGAGATTATAGCATCCTATTTTTCGTGGATGGTCTCGAGGAACTGGGACATATCCGGTCTAGACGAACCCATTTTAGTTCTGTCCTTGTTTATGGGGACGGTACACAACGCCCTTGTTATTTTATTATTCGTACCATTCTTGGCCCCATACTCATTGAGAGGCGTCTCTAATTATTTGGCGGAATGGCTTGTAAGGCCCTGTTCAAAGCATTTCAAACATTCTGCTAGTGAGACATCGTCCATTATGGCTATGCAAAGTGATCTTCTTGTTTATATAGATAAGTCATCCTCGCTTAGCGTCAATCCGTGTGTGAGTCATTACATCAAAATCAATAAACAAAAATACTTGAATATCCTCTGCAACACTTTTGGATAACCTGTATGCTCGTGCACCCAATATATAATCTCGCACTGAAACATTTTTGTTTGCATATGATAATGCCCCTTGATTCAATATATATGCTTCTATGTGCTTTAATTAACTTGGTTTTCCTTGGACAGGAAAAGACAAATGGTAATTTAGTAAGTCTCGCCGTGTTTTCTCTTATATCGTATGACGCACTGTCACAAGAGTTAGGCTTTTCATATATACCATGAAACTAATCCTAAGGCAAAACTAGAAATATAACCTAATAGATGGTGCACGGAACCTATATTACGTGTTTGGATTTGTCGAGCTGGCGAGTAGCCTCCCCACCAGTGCATTAATGTACTGATAATCCACCAGATTTTTTGCAGGGTACGGGAGAATCTTGTTCGATGCGGATGCCTCCTTCGTGCCTGCTAAGGCGTGGAGTTTACTTTGAAGCCTTAGAGCGTTGCGTCCGAAACTAAAGCACATATACATGACATAATGTTGGAACATTGCCTATACATCATTCCACAAATATAGCCACTTGGCACGCTTTTATTGTTTCAGAGAGAGAGGCTTGAGCGACTTGTAAACTCGGTCTAGCGCCACCTGTAACACTTGTTTCAATATCAATGAAGAGTTTGATTTACATCTATACTTGTGTTATTCAATGCTTCCGTTATTGATGACTCAGTAAACTTGTTACCAATCGCCTAATATATTTATTATTCTGCTGTACTCGGACAATCTGTGCGACTATGTTGCTTAGACCTTTTACCGTCAGCCAAAACCACGGCCTTGCATGGGAGCGGCTCACGCTCGTACGGCATCACGCCCAGATGGGTCAAGCGATCGTCTCGTAAGAGCAATAGCGTGGTGATTATCGCCTAACGGGGACGGTCGATTAGCCTACAGGAGATATAGGGTATGACACTGTAGCCGCCAGTACATAGAGCTCAGATTCTATCGAGGAATGAGAGAGTATTGTCTGCTTCTTTGACTTCTACGATATAGCAGCTCCACCCATGGAGAAGATGTATCCTTATGTGGACATTTTTTGCTCTTTACTTCTGAATACCAGCTTGCATCACTGAAGCCTTCCACTACTGTCGGATATCCGTTGTAGTACAGTGTATACTTTTGAGTCCTCTTGAGATATCTTATCCCTCTCTTCATAGCTTTCCAGTGCTCCACACCTGGGTTGTTCATGAAACGATTCAGTATCCCATGACGAAAGTTATGTCAGGCCTTGTGGTAGTTGTTGCATACATCAAACTCCCGATGATGCTTGGGTACTCCAGCTGTCTGACACTTTTTCTAAGATTCGGCTTCATCTTCTAGTCACACATGTACGGAGTATTGATTCCTGGAAGATCTGATATCCATATCGTGTGAGCATCTTCTCAATATAATGAGACTATGACAACGTCACTCCAATGTCAGTTCGGATGATCTTTATTCCTAGGATAACATCAGCTTCCCCTAAGTCCTTCATATTAAACTTGGATGAGAGAAACTCCTTTGTCTCAGTGACATGTGCTAGATCCGTACCCAGAATCAATATATCGTCAATATATATACAAACGATGACTCCTCTTCCATCAGCGAACTTTGTGTAAATACACTTGTCCGTCTCACTGACTCTATAGCCGTTTGATCTTATAACTTTATCAAACTTCTCATGCCACATTTTGGTATCTTACTTCAGACCGTATAATGATTTCACCAACTTTTAGACTTTGTCTTCAAGTCCTTTGATGACAAATTCTTCTGGTGGTTGCATGTAAATCTCTTCGGTCAACTCTCCATTCAGAAATATTATTTTAACATCCATCTGATGAATAACTAGCTTATAAATTGCACTTAGAGCAATCAACATCCTGATAGTTGTCATCCGTGCTACTAGAACATTTATGTCAAAGTAGTTTATCCCCTGATTCTAAGAAAATCCCTTGGCTGCCAGCCTTGCCTTGAACTTGTCAACAGTTCCATCGGCATAATCTTCTTCTTGAGAATCCACTTGCATCTGATTGGTTTAGCTCCTTCAGGTAGATCGACCAACACCCAAGTGTTATTGGAGGTTATTGAGTCATACTCATCATTGATATCCTCCCTCCAGAAGACAGCTTCTCTGGTCTTCATCGCCTCATCATAGGTAAGTGAATCTGCTTCCACATGATAGGTGACAAAATTATCTCCAAAGTCCTTCTGTCACCTCATTCGCTTGACATCGGTTCTGCGAGTTCCTGTTCAATCGTTATTTCTGGAATGTCAACTTATGTTTGGACTACATCTTCATTGGAAACGTTAGCCTCCTGTGCACTCACACTATTCTTTGGAATGTACGTGATAACAATGTTCTTGTGCCTTGCAAACTTATCTTCAAAGAATTCTACGTTGCGAGATTCGATAATATGATTTGATTCAATATCAAGAAACCTTCGACCTTTACTCTTCTCAGCATAACCCAAGAAGATGGTCTTTGTAGTACTCGTACCCAATTTTTGAATCTTCAAGTCCGGAAGCTTCACATACGCCAGACACCCCCACACTCGAATGACATTCAAGTTGGTTCTGACTTTGAACCAGAGTTCATGATGAGTCACATCAGAAGTTGTGTACGACACTCTATTCAGAATGAACGTAACCGTTAGCGCAGCTTCTTCCTAGAAGCAGTTTTGTAGCCCCGCAGTCAACATTATTGAGTTTATCATCTCTGTCAACATCATATTCTTTCTCTCAGCTACTCTATTTGATTAAGGAGAATACGAAATAGTCATCTCATTGACTATTCTATGTTCCTTGCAGAATGATGTTGTCACAACCCGCACCCGATATAGGGGCACGAGTCCGGGGTACGTTCAGCCTATGCCGCAGCATCGACGGTAGAATATTGTCTAGGTCACAATACTATCTAATCAATCTCATACGAATATCCAACTCCATAAGGAGACACATATATCACAATATAATATGTAAATACTCAACCACATAATTAAAGCACGATAAGATATCGAAGAAAATAAACGAAATGCAAACAAGTCTAAACAAAAATAGCCTAACTCAAACAATAACATCCAAGTCTCAAAGTATGCCGGAAACAAATCCGGTACCATTAATCTGCTAAAAGAAACTAACTGAATAACTAGTGATCCCGGCTAGACCTCCCGAAATCACACCTGGCTACAAGGTCCAAGGTTGCAGCTACTCTCCCTATGGTCCATAATATGTCGGACACCAGTCCTTTATGTCGCAGTCTGGACAAATATTTCCAGTCAGGATGGAGCAAAGTACAACCCAAATAACAGTTCTAATTAATTAATAAGGACTATAAAATAATAAATAGATGATGCTATATACTGAGAGAAAATAATAAATAAATACAATGGCAAAATAAAGGGAACATGCAATATAGGCAATATGATACAGTCAGTGCATATATAAAATGAAAAGAAAGAGCTACAATATCATATACGGGGAGATGTAGTATATGAACTGAAATAGAGAACTGTAACTATTCTAAGTGTTTGAAATAGTAGCTTCGATATATGATCGGCTTGGGAACATGTACGAGAGCTATATGGCCTGGATAATCATACGTGAGGTGTATGATTAACACTAACATCTAGTCTTGCCTTAGGATCAGTTTTACGGCATAATGAAAAGCCTAACTCGTGTGGCAGTACGCCGTACGATATAAAGAAACACGGCGAGACTTACCAACTTACCATTCGTCCTTCCATGTCCAAGGCAAACCAATTTAAATCAAGCACGAATATATATAATGAATCCAGGGGTAATAGCATAAGCAAACATAAGTAACGTGAATGAGGTTATGTTTCGGGTGCACGAGTTACACGAATTATCAGGTATGTTGCAGGAGATGTTCAAGTGTTCAATTATGTACAAGTATCTTATACCCATGATCGTTCAAGTGTTTCAGATACAGTTATAGGTACATGTGTGTTATACTCATATCCATTCAGGTGTTTTTGATTACTGGATGTGATGCAATAACTCGTACACGGATTGCTGCTAAGCGAGGATGACTTATCTATATGAATAAGAGTCGCTGGCATAGGCATAAAGGAAAGGTTATAGTCTCGGGGTGATATTAGATCCGTGAGGTAGGACTCGCTATACACCACCTTCGTCTGGGACGGTATGGAGTGCAACGCGAGGCCAAGGGAGCATTCACTCTATGCCGCCCACTACCATGTGACTATCAAAAAGTTTTGTTCGGATCGGATCGGCCCCGGTGCCTCGGCGACCGTCCGCAGGAACCTGAACATGAATACCTTGTGCACAAGTTGTCCGCGACATACAAGTCTCAGGTCTCAGGTTCACGAGATTTTTGATATGGCATGTAAATTCTTGATTCTTGTTCAGAATGAGTATGCTCCACGAGCTGTGATTCTTGATTTGTTTGACATGATTCTTCTTCAGAGTTAAACTTGATATGGTACAATCCCTATTTGGAGATGCCTTGGCGACCTAACAGTCCCAGATACTTTTAGGTTTATACTTGCACATAATGACTATTAGATAGTCTTCCGGTGAATTGGATGAATGCAAGACAAGATAGTGTTTACTTGCTTGTGGCATAAAATTATGTGACAAGTATTAAAATGAGGCAACAAGCACAAGTTAACATATAAGCATGCAAGTATTGCATTTGTGAAAACATAAGCATTTATGTTTGACACGGGTCTAAGGGGTAGTACGAGGGATAAAACCGTAAAGGGACATATCGAGCGACATAATCTATATGACGTACAGTATAAACAAGTGAAACAGTGCACTACGGAGAGTATACAATAATCTACTTGAGGCATAGCGGGGTCTACTTGCACGAAGGCAAAAGTAGCATGCGAGGGTCAATTTATAAGCAAAATTTTATTTCCATGTTCTAACACAAGCAATACAATTTGGAATTATTCCCTTAGCTAGGTGCGTTGTATTATTTATTAGCATGCATGGGGTGATTTACCTAGCGGCTAGCATATATCATTCATCGTAGCCACCCACCTTAGCGATGATTTGCCACGGTCGAGCTAAACTACGAGCGAGCCTTTGAAAGTCTAAGTATAAACTCCTGAAGGGCCAAGTCTGAAAATCCTTTGCCTCAAACGAGTCTTCTCGGTGAGCAAAGATGGTCGAGTTGTTGCACTTGCGCCATTTGAATGGGATATCCGTTTAAACGGAACGAGTTGTTACAGTGGTAATGTTATTTTTCGTGTACCTGGTGGAGAGGAGTTCTCATGCTTGAGAGGTACAGTAGAGTCACCAGAGGTTACTTTGACGATGGCGGATGCCGGGGAGGCGCAGTTACCTAGGGTAGTTTATGAGTTTTCTGACGAGATACCAGGTGTACCACCAGTTAGAGATGTAGAATTTTATATTAATTTAATCCCAGGAGCAGAGCCAGTTTCAGAGAGAGTTTACAGGATGTCACCATCTGAGTTAGAGATCTTTTACCAAATGATTGAGGATTTGTGAGTCAAGGGATTCATTAGACCTAGTACATCGCCTTGGGGAGCCCCATTACTTCTTGTTAAGAAGAAGGATGGTTCACCGCATTTAGTTATTGATTATAAAACAGTAAATACAACAACCATTATGAACAAGTATCCCTTGTCCAGGATAGATTATTTGTTTGATCAGCTCAGTGGGAAAGCTATGTTTTCTAAGATTGATTTATAGTCTGGGTACCATCAAATCAGAGTCAGAGAGCAGGACATAACCAAGACGGCTTTCAAATCTAGATATGGACATTGGGAGTTCCTAATTATGCCTTTTGGAGCGACCAATGCACTAGCTATATTCATGTCTCTCATGAATAACATCTTTATACCTTACCTAGACCAGTTTGTGATAGTGTTTATTGATGATATCTTGGTCTATAGTTAGAGTGAGGAAGAGCATGAGTAGCATCTTCGCATAGTTCTTCAAATTCTTCGAGAGCAACTGCTATATGCAAAGTTCAGCAAGTGTGAGTTCATGCTTGATCGTATCTCATTCTTGGGACATATCATTTTTGGTGGTCGAGTTGAGGTAGATCCCAAGAAGGTGGAGGCTATTAAGAGTTGGCTAGTACCTCGTACAGTTTCAGATGTGCGCAGTTTTCTGGGTCTAGTAGTTTACTACAGACAATTTATAGCAGACTTTTTGAGGATCTTTGTACCCTTGACACGGCTGCCGTACAAGGATGTGAGATTTGAGTGGTCCTCATATTTTTTCGAGAAGCTCAAGCGGAGTTTGATTTTGGCTCATATTCTGACACTTCTAGGAGGACCATGAGGGTTCTCAGTGTATTGTGATGCTTCAGGAGTGGCACTAGGATGTGTCCTTATGCAGCATGGCAGAGTGATAAAATATGTGTCTCGGCAGCTTCGAGACCATGAGAAGAGTTATTCGACGCATGATCTTGAGTTGGCAGCAGTAGTGTTTGCACTTAAGCTCTGGAGGCATTACCTATATGGTAATCGAGTGGAGATCTTCACAGACCACAAGATCTTGAGGTATGTGTTCACTCAGAAGGATCTCAATAGGTGGCTCGAGTTATTGATGAACTACGATATTGACCTTCAGTATCACCCAGGGATGGCCAATATCATAGAGGATGCTTTGAGCAGGAGAGGAGAAGCTTACTTCTTGACGGAGCAATATCGTATTTTGGAGGATCTTAAGGAGATGGGTATCGAGGTAGTATTACTTTGTGATTCCGGTTTGATGGCAAGTCTGCAGGTTCAGTCTTCTATAGTTGAGAGGATCAGAGTAGAGCAGACTTGTGATGCCAGACTATATCATCTCAGATCAGAGTGTGAGTCAGGCTGCAGACCAGAGTTGAGCATTCATGAGGATGTAACTCTTGGGTTTGAGAGTCGACTTTGTGTGCCGAGAGAAAATATCCGGTAGAAGATTATGTCAGAGGCCCATAGTTGTCAGTACTCAGTGCATCCAGGTGGGACGAAGATGTATCAGGATATTCGTCAGCACTTCTGGTGGAATGGTATAAAGATATAGATAGCTCAGTTTATTTCTCGATATTTAGTATGTCAGCAGGTCAAGACTGAGCATCAAAGACTGGTCGGACTACTTCAGCCTTTACCAATTCCAGAGTGGAAGTAGGACCATATTACTATGGACTTTATGACCGGTCTCCCTAGATCGCCATCTAGCTGAGATGTTATAAGGGTTATAGTGGATTGACTCACGAAGGTTACTCACTTTCTTTCTTTTAGAGTGGGCCAGTCTACAGAGCAGCTAGCTGACATGTACATGAGGCAGATAGTCAGATTTTATGGTGTGCCAGTTAGGATAGTCTCAGATAGAGATTCACGGTTCACGTCTGGCTTTTGGCAGAGCCTACAGCAGAGACTGGGTACTAGGTTGAAGTTTAGTTCAGCCTACCATCAGCAGACAGATGGGCAGTCGGAGCATACTATTCAGACTTTAGAGGATATACTTAGAGCTTGTACACTTGACTTCGGGGGATCTTGGGACGATAACTTGCATCTAGTGGAGTTCTCCTACAATAACAGCTTATATGTGAGCATTCAGATGGTACCATTCGAGGCTTTGTATGGTAGGAGATACAGATCACCACTAGCTTGGGATGACATTGGCGAGAGACATATGCTTGTCTAGAGATGATTATACAGTCGGTTGGGGGTGATCAGACAGATCAGAGAGCATCTCAGAGTGGCTCAGGATCGCCAGCATTATTGGACAGATCAGCACTGTCGTCATCTTGAGTTCTCTGTCGGGGACCATATATTTCTGAGGATTTCTTCTACCTGTAGAGTAATCAGATTTGGAGTACAGAAAAAGCTTAGTCCCAGATACATAAGCCCATTCGATATTCCCGAGCGAGTTGGAGATGTATCTTATCGTCTAGCTCTTACGCCATCGCTTCATGGGGTACATGACATTTTTTACATATCTCAGTTACGCCGGTATATTTTAGACCCGGGCCATATCTTGGATCATTCTGAGTTGGTCGTTGGTACCGACCTATCGTATGAGGGGAGGCTCGTGTCTATTTTGGATCAAAGGGAGAAGGTTCTCAAGAACCGGACTATCCAATTAGTTCGTGTTTGTTTGATAATAAACGGAAGAAATAAAACTAGGTTTATATAAAACCCTTTCTTAGGTTTACAAACAAGAAGTACTATTAATCCTATACGAGGATGTTAAGTACAAATTTTAATCTGGGTAAATATTGCTATAGGAGTCTGATCTGCAGTCGATCACTTTGTCCCTTGGACCACACGATGATGAAGAAGTGCCATAGAAGAAGGAGATGCTTCACAGATTGCAAGAGGGAGTAGATGCTTGATGCCAAAATCGTCGATCACTACTCTCTGTCTGAGCTCTTATCTCTCTGTTCTTCAATTTCTTTTAACTCTTTCCGACCTTGGAATTTTCAACCCTTCGACCTTCTTCTCCACACTTTCGACCCTGGACCTTTGTCAATAGAGGTTTCTATTTATAGGGTTTTAGTGACAGTAACCGTCCAGTCGGCGTAGAAGCCGGACAGTGGAGAGTATGGCACTTTTTATGCGGCGGTTATAATAACTGCTACCCACATATAGATGATCTTCTGTATAAGCGTGTGATATGTGTCCCATTAGGAGATAGTGTGTATAACTGCTGCGAAGATCATGGCATGCAAGCCACGTAGATAACTGCCCCTTGCGTAGAAAAGGTTGGCGTAGAAACCAATAACTGTCACCATGACGTAGAAGCCAAATAGTTGTCAGGTTGGCGTAGAAGCCAAGTGGTTGTCGAGTCGGCATAGAAGCCAAGTAGACGTAGAAGCCTTGTGGGCGTAGAAGCCTGATGCTCCATGGATAGGTGGCTAGCGTAAAAGATAGCTGATCCTCCTTCCTTGACTGAGGCCTTGAGCGTATTCTGGACCAAATAGCCTTATCACGCACCAATGCAAATATAACCCGAGTTGGCGTATCTCAAGGAGATAGCGTACAGCGTGCTCCTTATAGCTGAAAATAGCCCAGAGACGTATTTCAAGGAGATGGCGTACAGCGTGCTCCTATAGCTAAAAATAGCCTGATGGCGTAATGTGCAGGGGTGGTGATGTAGACGTATTAGCCGTAATTATGGCTTGCCCAGTCTTTGGAGATATAATCAAATCTCGTGCATTTAATGCAGAGATCTGCCACCATTCTGAATATTAAATGCAGAGACATATTTCGAGCTTTGTATAATTCTGAGCATTAAATGCAGCGACGTGCCTCGAGATCTGTACGAAGAGCAGCTTTTGACGTGGCAGTTCGTTTTGTCTTCTGCTGAGCGTAAAAGCTCACATCTGCCTGTGTAAAACTAGGCAGCGTATTCCTTTGTATGCGTAAAAGCACTTTATATCAGGAAAACGTCACTAAACGATGGTTTAGGTCTCTGTGCCGTACTATCATTACAGCCGTCGTCTGGATAGTCGTGCAGTACTCTTTGTCAGGAGTCAGGTTCACTGCATGATCTGACAGATTTATTCGAGGAATATGAAGCGTTCCTCGTACACTTCCATGCTGCATTAAAAGAGGATGAGTTTTACGCCATAAAGGCGGTATAATACTCTTTTTACGCTGAAGCAGCCTGGAAATACTGCATTACGCGGATTGTCCTTGAGATTATATTTTACGATGTACTTAGCGAAAAAGCTCTATTGTACGCCGAAGGCTCTGAAGTTATATTTTATGCCACACAGTATTGAAACACTGCGTATAACTCTGCAGCGTATTTTTTATGCTTCTACAAGACCCCCTTCAAAGTTTTTAAATTCCTCATAATTTGAAACACCTTGAATGAAGCATGAAACGGTCAAATCTGACTCGTTCTTCAAGGCTGATTTCTTGGCAGATTTTTGGGGATTTATTGGGATTCGGTGTGTTCTCTTTTGCCTATATAAAGGCTGAGGAGTTAACCTGTTCTTTCTAAATTTCCTTCACCACCCAGAGATGATTGCCGTAGTTCGTCGGGTCGACTTGAGGAAGAAGAAGATCATGTTCTTCCAGCATGTAGGGAGCCAAAAAAAAGGCATCTTCGAGCAAATATCCTCTGTAATGATGGATCATGGAAGGATATCATAGCTTCCTTTGCTCGGGATAATCAGCAACTTCATATGGCGATTTGTCCAGGAGAGAGAAAGGGTCACATTAGACCACACAGCTTGCAAGCTGTATTTTCTCCCGTTGTTCGTGGATGAGAGCAGACAAACTAGCCTTGTCTTCCAGTATTGAGTTGGGTCTAAAACCTCAACTCAATCTGTCATGGCGTATGGAGGATGGGCTTGCGTAATTGATACATGCCCAATTTTGTATCCTCCCGCCATTAATTATTTTTTGTTAATCGGTCGCGGAAACCGACTAACTGCTGAAGAAGACGGATAAAGATCTCCACCCACGCGAGAACCTGGCAGAACAGATTCTGGGCGTGATCTTTAAATGAAGATGGGGAATCCTTTGTAGACGGGATTTCTCTCATATGTAATCATGAAGATGAAAAAAACCCTTTGTATACTAGATTTTCCTCATATGTAATCATGATTAATAAAATCGTCTTCTTTTATGCATCTGATTATTCGCCAAATATTGCTGTGATGAAGTCTGAATATGTGTAGCTTCGACACGTCTGGATAATTTTACGCCGACTCTGATAGAAAGAGTATTTGGTCCCGTCCTGTCTTTTACGCGTAACTGACGATGCGTAAAAGACTGCTTAGCATTTAAGTCGAATATTCGAACTGTCCTGCTGCTAGGAATGAGGAACTGCGTAGAATTCTGAACTGTCACCTCTCTGATAAGGAGAATTATTGTTCAGACCATCGTCTTCAAGAATGATTTTCCGAAAATCCCTTGTAATAGGGCGAGAAACGGCTGTCAAAACTGAGTCGCCATCTTGAACTGTAGAGGAAATATTCAGACTAGATTCTGGATGAACTTCCAATCGACCCAAGAAGAAGAGTCATTTTCAATGCTGAACTCTGTATGCTTTGGGTACTTGTGATATTGTGAGGCCAAGAAGGAGCATCTTCTGCGTGAACCCTTATAATTGGCCATCTTGAGAATGGTTCAGATATACGCATATTCTGGCCTGCGTATTCTCAGATATGCGAAAAGTCATAGATCTGTAATGTAGATGAGCATAAAATCCTAAGTTTGTAGCCTCTCGAGCATAAAAGCTGCTGAGCATGAGAGCATCTGGGCGTAAAACTGTAGATCTGTAGCCTCTGTAAAGAAAACTTCCGAGCGTGAAGTCGTAGATTTGTCGCCTCTGAGCGTAAAAAGCTTCTGAGCGTGAAATCATAGATTTGTAGCCTCTGAGGGTGAAGTCGTAGGTTTGTAGCCTCTCGAGCATAAAAGCTACCGAGCGTAAAAGTATCCTGGCATAAAACCATAGACTTATAGCCTCTGAGAGTAAAACCGTAGATTTGTAGCTTCCCGAGCGTAAAAAGCTCCTTAGCGTAAAATCACGAATCTGCTCTGCACGAAAAACATTTTGAATTCGCTGACTGTCCGCCTTCCCTGAGTAATAGGCTAACGTGGTCCCCAATCATAACTGAATATTAAATATCGGATTTAGTTAGGGATTCGAGGAGTCCATCTGAACTCTATATATATCCCAAGGCTTTCAGAGAGAAGACTCTTCACCTGTCTTTTGCAAAAGAAAAACTCTTCATCTTTTTGAGCACTTTCCTTCTGAACATTCTGAGTCTTTAGCAATGGCACCAAAACCAATCTCCTCCTCTAAGGGAAAGAAGGCTGCCTCCTCCTCTAAGGGAAAGAAGGCTGCCTCCTCTTCTCACTCCTCTACCCAAGCAAGAGCGACTCTCGTCGGGCAGGGCAAACCTCGCTCTGAACGAAGTATCCCACAGACGAGCTGTACACCGAGTGTTATAGGTAAAGCTTTTGGGACGACAAGAACGAAGAAAACCCTTCGCACACGTTGTACGTGAACGCGCTAGGTCATTTTCTGTGCTGATAGCCTCTCCGAGGAAGATGATGGGCAGAGATGTTTCATCTTTTACGCCCATATTTCTAATGTGTCAGCGTAAAAACTCCACATTTTCGCAGTCTGGCGTAAAAAGCTTTGACTGTCGAAAATTGGCGTATACTACAAACTTTGAGTGTTACGCTCTAGATAAAAATTCTGGCGTAATAACTCAAACATTGGCAGTCTGGCGTAAAACACAGACTGTTAGGTTTTTGTATATACTGCCAGTCTTGAATTTTATGCCTTGTAATAAGATTCCAACGTAAAAAATCAAGTTTTTACAGTCTTGGCGTAAAAGCACAGACTGTTGTTTTTTGGCATAAGTTGCAAGATTATGAGGTCTAGTATAGAAACTGACGTGTTTTTTTTGCACTTTGTAGTTAACTTGCATGCATCTCCGTTGGCTGAGGTGATGGGTTATGCTGCTGGGATGCTGCATTCCAATTACCTGGAGGATTTGTCCCATGTGATATTTTCTATTTCTGGACCCCAATATCCTGAAGGAAGGGGAATCCTGATATCGTCTCAAGGAGAGCGAATGCTGTTGAGCATGATCAACGGAGAGCCCCTGACGTCTATAGACGGGGCACAATATATAAAACCGGCTTTTCTCTTCGGGGATATGATTGACAAATAATCCCAGATGAAGCCCAAGAAAGAAAACTGGGTTTTTCCTACCTTGGGCTTGGTCCTTTATCTGCCTAAGATGCTGAGAGATTATCCTATCTCGGCATTCTTCCATGCCACGCATCCCAGGAGGATGTCGTGGACCCTGACTCCCAATCTTCACGGCCAGCCGGGGAAGATATTTTACCAGAAAGGATCCGACCAAGGGTCGTTTGTGAGTCGCCCTTCTGGTCTAGTCATCCCTTTCAGGGGATTATTTCCGGGCATTGTCCCGAATGAGGACACTACACTATTTCAGCCAGTCCAATTACCAACTTTCTGCAATGACTTCACGGGGCATGGAGGAGTATACCCCAAGGTTAATCCTCGGACCAATGGGTGGCTTACCCCTACAAATCTTCGATGGGTTCATTTAGCTGACTGGGCTCTGAAGCATTTTCAGACTGAGCTGGAGAGCATTGGTCTGTACGCAGCTGTGAGTGCTACCAGTGTTGGGTTACCTCTCAACCCCAACCTGTTTCTGGCTTTGATGGAGCGATATATCTCGCTCACTGGGACTTTCGCCACTCCACTGGGGGAGTTAGGTTTGGCCCTTCACGAAATGGCAGGGATTTCAAGACTGCCAATGGGGGATATTCCTTATGAAGAGTATGTTCCCACAAACCGGGAGCTAGGGGATACAGACCCTCGGGTGGTGGCAGTGTACCAGGAGCTGATATGCCACTATTTAGAGTGCACCGCCTTTTACAATGAGCCCTCTGATTTGGCTCATACCAACAAGTGGGCGTCCTACCTCTTCTTCCACCATGCTAGAAATGCTAAGCCAGACAAAGTCGCGGATAGCAGAGATAGGCATTTGAGCTTTCTGAGCGTGCTTAGTGCTCAGGTAGTCGATGATCTTATAGAAAATGTTGGGGCTTCAGATCAGATTATCGACGAAGGGATAGGGAAATATCCTGTAGGCACTAAAGCCTATAGTTATTTGAGACATTGCCGTAGGCCTTTGTCCAAGGAAGCTCAACTGGCTGGCTTCATCTTCATATGGCTACGCCGACTGGTAGTACCCGGCATTATATCTTCGGATCGCATCTACCGTAACACCTTATGGCCTGCAGTGCATTTGGTGTTCGGGGCAAGACTGGGCTTGCTCCCTGCCATGGTATGTCGGATACAGGCTGGCCTGAGGCCATGACCGATGGGCTGCTTGCCGATAAAATACGGCGTGACAGCTTTCCCAGGGTAGAATTACCGTTCCTGTATTTGATGGGATGGTTAATTCTTCATAACTCCAGAGTGATGTCTCCTGGCTCTGGCAGTAGTTCGGGAAGTAATTTCTTGTTGAATTACAAGAACTTCACTTGGAACGTGACCACAGTTTTAGACTGTCGACGGGCACTAAATTTTGCTCACAGCTGGAAGCTCTTCTGTACCGTCCCCACTGTACATCTCAATCAACAGGGGACACGACTTTAGGATTTAGGTGAAGGAAAGACCATTCTTTCTTCTGAAGCTTTTTATTGGTTGGTCTGCATTAGACCTTCCCATTTATTGTACAGAAGTGAAGATCATTGCTTCTTGAAACCCTACCTGCCTAGTCGGTTCGCCAGGCAGTTTGGCTATGACTAATTGCATGTGGGCAATGCCGTCACCAGCTTCAAATCCAGGGGTGGACTTATCGATGGAGCGAGAGGATGGCGGTACTTCATAATGGGTTGCACTGAAGCAGCTTTTACTGTACCAGCGACTTCTTTCTCCATGGAGTTGCGTATCCTCCACTCGTACGCCCAGTTTTATGTGGCAACCAATACCTTCCATCGTAATTTTGATATGCATGGAAGTTTTAGGATGCCCTCTTCTAAGTCCGTGGGAAGAGACAAAATCCCCTCAGTTTCCTCTAACGAGGGTGAAGATTCTGTCAATCCAGATGAGCCTTTGTTGGCAGTACCGAGAGGCAAAATACCTCCGCCTGCAGGTCCTCTGGTTATCTCTGGTAAGCGAAGGGCTCCTGTTCTGAAGGAGACTTCCCCTCGCAAGAAGAAGAAGACGGCTGGTGGTCTTGTCAGGACTTCCCACCCTGAGATTCCTAGAAGTGAACCTGTTGTTTCTCCTGTTGGGGACGATCCTTTGATTAGAGGTTCCTCGCCTTTTAGAGAAGGAACCTCTACAGTTCCGGCTGGCAGTGCCGAAGAATCTTTGCTTGAGGCTGCTGTCGCTGCTACCGCTTCAGGTAGTGGTACGAGATTGCCTTCGAGGCCAAGAAAAATAAGGATACCTTTATCCAGACCAGTAACGGGAGAAACCCCTGCTGCGTCTGTAGGCACATCTAGCGAGATTCCACCCGATGAGCCTCGAGTGGATCTTGGTGAAAACCTGGAGGAGTACCTGCCAGTGTCAGTTGGTACACCCCCTTCTCTAGGTATGACAGCTCGTTTAGCATCATTAAGAAATGATTTAGCTGTACTGGCTGCAGATGCGACATATATACCATCGGCCATGGGTAAATATCGTCTTTACGCCTCTTTTAGAAAAACTAATATCATGTTGATATTAACTTTCTCTTGTCTTCTTTTCAGGGGAAGACATCTACGGGGAGGGCAGTGTTGACGTGTCTTTTGGCTCTGTTTCAGCTCTTGCCGATGACATGGAGGTGCCCGACTTCGAAGAGGAAACATTTTTGGGTGCCGGCTCACCCGAAATGGTTCCGATATCTCGAGAGGAGGATGAGCCTGTCATTACAACAATACCTCCTTTGAGTATGCCGGTCACTTCGTCCGTTGTTGGCGCATCTTCTTTTGTCGCATCATCTATCGAGGCGACGACTGTGGCAACATCGTCTGCAGTCATTCCTGGAGGAAGATTTGCCAATATTGTAGCCACTCCCAGTGTCCATTCGGATCTAGCCATGCTGACTGAGCAGTATACTAGTATTTTCTACACCACTTTGAAAACGCTGATATCAATGGTGCTGGAGAAGAATCTAGGCTTCGAGGCTCTGAGGAGGTCCTCCCAGTTTACGATAGTGCCCATTAGAGATTTCAACGACACTGGGAGAGCTGATACACTGGAGCAGATAGTTAATGGTTTGTAACAACCCATTAACGAATATTTGCAGCTATCTCGAGACAGCATTGACGGTCTCGTTCAAGCTAGGTATGACTCCTTAACTGCAGAGCTTGTTGGGCAAATAGAATCCCTGAACAAATCCGTCCAGGAACAGCAGCAGGAGATGGATCATGAGCGTACCGAATTGGAGTATGTCATTCCCCAGCTGACTCAGTGCGAAGTCAAATATGAGGAAGAGATAGCGAGGGTACGCAGATTGAAAGATAAACTCGCTCGGGAAGAGGAGAAGGCTCTCTCTTTGTCGGCAACTCGAGATGTGCTGAAGAATCAAATGGAGACTGCTCAACAGAACCTGACACATGTGGGTGTCATCCATGCAGGTTTTGTACATGCTCGGTCTGAGCTATCTGCTTTGAACAATGATGCGGCAAGGTTGGAGCGGGCTCGCGCCGACGTCTTGAACTCCAGAGATGATAGAATGGTTGCTCTGGTACAGCAGATTCGTGATTTGACTGCTCCTCCCAAATGATGTACTTTCTTATTTCTCCTGTAATTTCTCGAAGATAATATAGACACATTTTCTGACTTTGTGGATTCATCATTTTAGAATATAATAGGTTATGGTGAAAGTGATATCAGAGGTATCATTAACATGATATTCTTTCATTAAGGTTTTGCTGAATGTAAATCTATTCAGAGTTAACATGAACCTGAAAGAATATAATCCAACTAAATTTGTATACTAAACACTATCAGAGGTATTATTAACATGATAGGTTTACAAATTAGTTAAGGATATCTATTCGGGGTCACATGAACCTGATAGAATATGATCCAGCTAACCTTTGTGCATGGTATCGTCAGAATAAGATCTTCGTCATACTCCGTTAAACGAAGAAGATCGAGTATAGTACTTCTTCGGAAATTTGCAGTTGATAGTAGCCATTGCCAAATTTCTATTTAGGCTTAGATAATCTGTAAGCACAATTTTTAGACATCATACTAGAGGTAATATGGACGTGGTATGATACCGTATTTGTTGAGGACATCCCACTAGAGGATTTTTAGTAGACCTATTACTTTTTGCGCACATTAGTGCAAGTAATAGGTTTGAGACAAATCCTGACAGAGGTAATATGGTCTCTGTGGGGATTGTGGAGAGACGTAGTTCAAAGGTAATATGGACATGAATATTTCGTTTTCCATTGCGGGCATTCCACAGGGGAATTTTTTTTTTTGGACCTATTACTTTTTGTGCACGAGAGTGCAAGTAATAAGTTTAGGACAAGCCCTGCCGGAGGTAATATGGACATGGCAGTTTTTGTGGACCTAACACCACTGGCGTACTTAGAGTTAAGTACAGACGTTAAGGTGAGATGACAACCGATATCAGAGGTAATATGGACGTGATAATCGATAGCCGAAAACTCAGAAAGTTTGTTCAGAGGTAATATGAACATGACAAACTTTCGGATTTGTGACTCCATTGGGGATGGAGGTACATATCTGCTCAGAGGTAATATGGACATGATAATCGATAGCCGAAAACTCGAAAAGTTTATTCCGAGGTAATATAAACATGGCAAACTTTTGAGTTGTGACTCCATCGGGGATGGAGGTATACATCTGCTCAGAGGTAATATGAACATGGCAGTTTTGTGGACCTAACACCACTGGCGTAATTAGAGTTAAGTACGGGTGCTAAGTTAAGATGATAACCGATATCAGAGGTAATATGGACGTAATAATCGATAGCCGAAAACTTGAAAAGTTTGTTCAGAGGTAATATGAACATGACAAACTTTCGGATTTGTGACTCCATTGGGGATGGAGGTATATATCTGCTCAGAGGTAATATGGACATGGTAGTTTTTTAGTGGACTCAACACCACTGGCGTACTTTAAGTACGGGTGTTAAGTTGAGATGACAACCGATATCAGAGGTAATATAGACATGATAATCGATAGTCAGACCCGGAAGGTTTGTTCAGAGGTAATATGAACATGACAAACTCAGCTGGGGAGATAACGAAATATTTTGGACAATA
This sequence comes from Iris macrosiphon, assembly GCA_036927795.1. NCBI lineage: Eukaryota > Viridiplantae > Streptophyta > Magnoliopsida > Asparagales > Iridaceae > Iris > Iris macrosiphon. The sequence continues at coordinate 85,676,179 of JAYESA010000003.1, forward strand.
GTTCAGAGATAATATGGACGTGAACTCTTGTCTGAAAAACTCACAGTGGAGTAATTTTCTTGAGTGGGGATAGACCTGAAGAATCCGCTGGAGAAACTTTTAGGGATTCATCTTCTAGTATTTTCTTGAGGGAGCAAATTATCACATTAAAGTGAAATCAATTTGTAGTGATCGTCCCCTCGTCTACAGATGCAGAGTGATGACCTTGGCATCGATCAATTCCTGAATTATCCTTTTTAGTACATAGCAGGCCCTTGTAGGGTGATGAATATACCGATGGAAGAGACAGTAATCTGGGTCATCAACTTTGCCAGACCTCTCAGGATATCTGATATTGGGTAGCTGAAGTTTCTGTTCCTTTATCAACATATTGAAGATTTCAATGATGTCATCTTCATTAAAGGAGAAAGTCCCTTTTGGTCTTTGGGCTCCCGATGCCTGAGTTTTTCGATCCTCCGGGAAAATCGTCGTCGTCGCATTATCTTCGGATTCCCAGGGAATTCTACCCCCAGCTTTGGATGTTGCTCTGTTTTGTCGAGGTAGGCTACCCCCAGACATGTCGTGGCATTTGTCCACATAAGTTGATTTATAAAGACCTACCTCTGGTTGTACCAGATCAGACTCTGAAGATTTGGGGTTTGCGAGAGATGCAGTATACCCCAACCCAAAATGAGCTTGTTGACAGTAAGAATTACCATGCAACGGTGTTCGTCTGCCTTTTCCATAGTTGAGGCCTTATTTCAGCTTCAAATCATAACCCATGCTTTGTATAATCTTTAAAGCTTGTGGGCTATACCTGTGGATTTGCATTTTGCCACCCTCAAACTCGCAAAATTCTTTTTGTACAATCGGTCTGCTCTGCATACGACTGAAGACTATTGGGTATTGGTCATCACGAGTTGGAGGAACAATAAAGACAGAATCTTCATGTGGTCCATATGTCATGACGATATTAGATGTTGATGCATCTTCCTACATGATCTCCCCGTGTTGGACAGTTAGGGGAACTGAAGCCTGTTTATGACTCTTGTCTTTGCATTTCTGGATCAGAAATTCACGCAAGTCAAGAGTATTAACGAAAGAAGAAGAGGAAGAAGGTTTGTTCCTCCCTTTTACATTAGTTGGAATGCGGATATTGGGCACCCCAACCCTTTCCCTGCCGTAGGAATACAGCAGTTCAGCCATATGAGCAGCACATGATCCCCGAGGAGCGTATCTATCCTCAAACTGGGCCTTCTTTACGCCGAAGGGCTTTTTCTGGCATAATTTGGAATTCTGCTCAGGTTGGCATAAAACTGAGAAAGTCCTCAATCGGCTGTCAGCGTTCTGCGTAATCTGAAGAGCGGGCAGACTCCTCTCTTGATGGCGTACAATCCGAGAAGTCGGGAAATCCGTCACTTGTTTTCCCTTGCGGAGATTACTGGGACTCTCTGCCTCCTTTTGAGTGAGAGAGATATTTTTACGCACGGAGCGTATTTGAATTTTCTGACTTAGCGCTGAGGCCTTGTCAGAAACTACGTCTGCCCCATCAGCGATGAGAGACGAGTTTTTACGCGCAATGCACGATGTATGCTTCTGGATTGGCGCTGAGGCATTGCCAGAAGTTTTGTCCGCCCTGTCAGCGACAGGAGACTGAGTTTTACGCGCAAGGCGCGGAGGGAGCGATGCTACAACCTCGTTAGTCGGAGAGATCAGAGAATCGGTAGGAACGGTAGGGGATGTCTGGGGCATCCACACCTTACGCAGTTTCCTGTTGTCTTGGACGGAGAGAGAGTGAGAGTTATCCCCTGCTCGAAGCATGTATTCGTAGGTAGATTGGTCGAACTGGACGACCAAGGTCTTCTTCATTGATCCTACTGCATCGTGTTGAGCAATTTCTTCCTCTTCAGATGAGAAAGAGGTCCCCAGCAGAGTCGCCATCTTATGTTTGATAATAAATAGAAGAAATAAAACTAGGTTTATACAAAACCCTTTCTTAGGTTTACAAACAAGAAGTGCTATTAATCCTATACGAGGATGTTAAGTATAAATTTTAATCTGGATAAATATTGCTATAGGAGTCTGATCTGCAGTCGATCACTTTGTCCCTTGGACCACACGATGATGAAGAGGTGCCATAGAAGATGGAGATGCTTCACAGATTGCAAGAGGGAGTAGATGCTTGATGCCAAAATCGTCGATCACTACTCTTTGTCTGAGCTCTTCTCTCTCTGTTCTTCGATTTCTTTTAACTCTTTCCGACCTTGGAATTTTCAACCCTTCGACCTTCTTCTCCACACTTTTGACCCTGGACCTTTGTCAATAGAGGTTTCTATTTATAGGATTTTAGTGACAGTAACCGTCCAGTCGACGTAGAAGCCGGACAGTGGAGAGTATGGCGCTTTTTATGCGGCGGTTATAATAACTGCTACCCACGTATAGATGATCTTCTGTATAAGCGTGTGACATGTGTCCCATTAGGAGATAATACGTATAACTGCTGCGAAGATCACGGTGTGCAAGCCACGTAGGTAACTGCCCCTTGCGTAGAAAAGGTTGGCGTAGAAGCCAATAACTGTCACCATGGCGTAGAAGCCAAATAGTTGTCAGGTTGGCGTAGAAGCCAAGTGGTTGTCGAGTCGGCATAGAAGCCAAGTAGGCGTAGAAGCCTTGTAGGCGTAGAAGCCTTGTGGGCGTAGAAGCCTGATGCTGTGTGGATAGGTGGCTAGCGTAAAATATAGCTGATCCTCCTTCCTTGACTGAGGCCTTGAGCGTATTCTGGACCAAATAGCCTTATCACGCACCAATGCAAATATACCCGAGTTGACGTATTTCAAGGAGATAGCGTACATCGTGCTCCTTATAGCTAAAAATAGCCCAGAGGCGTATTTCAAGGAGATGGCGTACAGCGTGCTCCTATAGCTGAAAATAGCCTGATGGCGTAATGTGCAGGGGTGGTGATGTAGACGTATTAGCCGTAATTATAGCTTGCCCAGTCTTTGGAGATATAATCAAATCTCGTGCATTTAATGCAGAGATCTGCCACCATTCTGAACATTAAACGCAGAGACGTGTTTCGAGCTTTGTACAATTCTGAGCATTAAATGCAGCGATGTGCCTCGAGATCTGTACGAAGAGCAGCTTTTGACGTGGCAGTTTGTTTTATCTTCTGCTGAGCGTAAAAGCTCACATCTGCCAGTGTAAAACTAGGCATCGTATTCCCTTGTATGCGTAAAAGTACTTTGTATCAGAAAAACGTCACTAAACGATGGTTTAGGTCTCTGTGCCGCACCATCATTACAGTCGTCGTCTGGATAGTCGTGTAGTACTCTTTGTCAGGAGTCAGGTTTACTGCATGATCTAACAGATTCATTCGAGGAATACGAAGCGTTCCTCGTACACTTCCATGCTGCATTAAAAGTGGATGAGTTTTACGCCATAAAGGCGGTATAATACCCTTTTTACGCTGAAGCAGCCTGGAAATACTGTATTACGCGAATTATCCTTGAGCTTATATTTTACGCTGTACTTAGCGAAAAAGCTCTGTTGTACGCCGAAGGCTCTGAAGTTATATTTTATGCCACACAGAACTGAAATACTGCGTATAACTCTGCAGCATATTTTTTATGCTTCTACAGTGTTGCTTGGGGGCATCACTCACTAGACGAGTCGACGTGGGAGCGTAAGTATGATATGTGTACTCGTTACCTATTTCTCTTCGACTTGGGAGGTATACTTGTTCGTATACCCATGTCCTATCTTAGCTTGTGCATGTGATTGTTTGTTAGCTTATTTGTTATGTCTGTTATTGTTTCCTTTCATGATTTTTAGTTGTTGCCCAAATATTTTTATGCTCACATGAGTTACCTGCTTGTTGTGGTTTCGTGCTTGCTTTATTGGATTTTCTTGCTAATTTATTTTGGATTACTTATAAAGAATTTGAGGACAAAATTTTTCTAAGAAGGGGATGGTTGTGAGACTTATCTCACAATATTCGTATTTTATTTGGATATGTTTTCTTTGCTATTTATTGCTTTTTTATTTGGTTCTCGAGGCAGCTCAAATTTTTTAAGAATTAAAACTTTACTACCTGACCGGTATACCAACGATATACTCCAGTGTACCAACGGTATACCGATCCTGAAGATATTTGTTTCACTTTTTGAGATTCCTATATATAGTATTTCTTTTCCTTTTTTCTCTTTTCTCTCTATCATTCTCTTCTTTTATTCATTTTTCTCTTGAGCTTGGAGCTTAGTCTTGAGACCTGGAGTATAGTTTCTAAACCCCTTTAAGGTGGTGGACTAGAAGACTTAGGCTGAAAGCTCGCTTTAGGCAAGTAAACCTTGCCGATTTCATGAACTACTTTTATTTTCTATCATTTTCCTTCCTGGAGCTTTGGTTGTTGCTTTTTTCCTTATACTTGCCTTACTATATTTGTTCTTCTCATAATTTCTAGTCTTTTGACCATCTCAGTTTTGATTTCTGTTAGAATCATGTCCTGACCCATTTTGGTAACTCGGTAACGGAGATGCTATCGGAGTGTGACCGTGAGTTTTTGTCCATATTGTAATATGGGATTTACCCCTAGACTTGACTTTCTGTTAGACTTAGTCTTGGTGATTTTTGGGGTTCGATTTGGGTCTCGAATATCAGTTCTAACTTTGGGCTATTTTTTCTCGAAAACCGGCATACCACCGGTGTACTATAGTGTACCGACAGTATACCAATTTTGACCTCTAGATATTTTTGTGAACCTTATCGGCATACCGACGGTATACTATAGTGTACCGACAGTATACCGATCTTGCCGACATTGTTAGATTTTTGTCTTGGCCGGCATACCGACGGTGCATTGGGTTGGGCCAACAGTATACCGATTTATGGACCTTTGATTTCCAGTAGCTTTTTTGCCTACTTGGAACGGCATACCGACGGTATACTCTAATATACCGATGGTATACTCTAGTATACAAACGGTATACCAATTTGTTGGAATCCAAAACTTCTTGTCTTTTTTCTATCTCTTGACTGATATACCATCGGTATCATGCCCCAGTCCCAAAATACTAAGGGACTAGCCACGTGGTAATGGCCAGCAGCACAACTCCAATGGGCAAACCCATTTTAATGGACCCGTTAGAGTGTACTTAAGCTATAATACATATAAAATAGTCTATAAATATCTGTCACAGTTTATATATCTAATCTCATCCATAATAAGTAATAAAATCACAAAGAGACAAGTCCAGTCATAATACTATAAATGATTTGTCCAACCAAAGCAATATAAATAATGTCACAGAAAATAACCCATCATCAAAATGGAAAGAAAAATAACTTCAAGTATAATATCCAGAAGTCACTACAAGATCAAATATCTAAGAATACTAAGCATAATAATTGAATGGTGAGAATATTGTATGCTCAAGAGAAGTCCTCCAGAACAACCTCGTCCTCTGCAACATGTATGTCTCCAATAGCAGCACCTGTCCCATAAACCTCAAGAAAGATCTCCTCGTCTACACCTAGGAATATAATCCGGATCCAGGTCCTCAGGGGACATAGCAAGTTACAATAAACACTCAAGCCAAATAAAATACAGTAAGTAAAAATAGTTTCTCAGGGCAATTTATCACTACCGTATTTTCTAGAAAAGGGTATTTTGGTCATTTTATAATTAATTAAATATTGTGCATGTTAAATATTTATTTATTATATTATTTATTTATTATTAGCATGATAGATTTATTTTTTGGACTTGTGTTAGTGGACCTAACTGGTTTAGTTTAGACTCATGGACCAACATGTATTAATTGTTAGAATTGAGCCAAACTAGAAAGCCCATTAATTAGGAGGATGATTAAATTAATTAAACCATTGGACTAGAAGCTTCCCTCCTTAATTAATTTCTTTATGAGAGGCCCCAAGGGTATTTTAGACTTTACATAGTAGCTTGAGGGAGGGGGCAAGTGAGGCCTATATAAAGGGGATGAAAACTTTCTCTCTCTTCATTTTTTATTCCAAATCTAGATCTAGAATTTCCCTCAACCAAATTTCATCAAATTCCTACCAAATTTTCACCCAATTATTTCTCAAATTACCATTGGAGACTAGAAGATCAAGGATCTAGAAGGAGGAAGCAATGATCTATAAAGAGGAGCACGGATCTACAAGTTGGAAGCTAAGTTCACCAATTTTGGAGGTTTCATTGAAAATCCATCTCCCAATAGGTATAATTCAGTTTTTATCCCTTAAAATAGCTTCTAAATCTGAGATTTAATCATGAATAATCAACCCATATGTATGTACTACCCATAGGATTTGGTTTTGTGTTCATAGGAGACCTATGGAGAAAGTTATGGTACTTTTTGTGTCAATTTTGGGAGAATTTCAAAAATGACTTTTGTTGTGTGTGTCAATTGATCCTATAGATCAATTTGGCATATGTTTATGTGTTTGGGGCTAGTGTCGTATTCACAATTGGGTACGTGTAGGTCGTATCCCAATAATTTGTTGATACGTGTTGTTTTGGGGGTTTTTCCTCCGACACGGGACTTTGTACATGTCGTATTTTGACACGGACACATAGATCTATATTTGATACTTTGTTTTGTTCATAATTATATGTGATTTATTTGTGTCCTTCGGGGTACAATTGGATGTGTGGTGGACTCGTGTCGCATGCGTATCCTAGATCTAGTGGGATACAGTGTGATACTATCCAATTGTTGTGTGTTTATGTGTAGATCTAATTAATTATGCTTTAATTCTTGAATTATAATTGTGTATGTATCTATATATATTATATATGTATATTTATTATAGTGTTTATTGTATCATAGATCTATGTATTATATACGTATTAATAGAATATATATTATGTAGCTTTCTTCTACATGCATTAATATATATGTTATAATATATGTTAGGGATGTAAATATATGTATATATTTTATATAATATATGTGTATGTTTAATTAAGTAATTAGATTATTTATAGTTATTATATGATTATTTATATATATATATATATATATATATATGTATGTAGATATATATTTATAAGTGGTAGCATATGTATATATAATATAGTAGATATATTTATATGTGGTGATATATATAGTTATATTATATATTATTATGTATTTATATTATTGTATGATTATATATATGTATACATATATGTATAGTTATATATACATATTACTATATGTGTGTGTATGTTACTATATGGTATTTTATACAATTTACTATGTATAAGTGTATGTATAGTTATATATAGTTTTATATGTATATTGTATAAATATATATGGTGGGTTATATATATGTATTTATATATATATATATATATATATATATATATATGGTAATTAATATATAAATAAATATGTTCATAATTGCTATTTGTATTATAGTATACTATATATGTATATATTTAGTTGTAGCATATAAATTTATTAGAATAGTTAGTATATTTTAGTTATCAATTGTTATGAGTATCTTTTATATATTATATATTTGTAGGTAGGTATGTATGTACGTATATATGTATTAATAGTTAGTGTGTAGTTGATAGTTAGTATTATTCTATTAGTACATACTAGAGTTATATTGGATTGATATATGTAATTATTGATGGGTAGTTAGTATATATATGAGATTTTGGCAAATACCTTGAGATACCAAGGTAAGTATCAAGATATACCAAGGTATGAGTAGTAGGTATTGGCATAAGTAATATGATAGTTGTAAACTAATTATGGGTTGGTATTAAGGTAACTAAAATAAGGTATATAGTATTATATAAATATTAAATGCATAGTAGTTTATAATTATTGTTGGGTAGTTAGTATAAATAAGGTTTTGAATTTACCTTGAGATGCCAAGGTCAGTATCAAGGTATTGGAGGATAATCAAGGTATTGGATTTGGATATCAAGATAGAGGTTTAGTATTGCGATACCAAGTTGGTTCGAAACCAAGGTATCCATTTAGCATTTGTAATTAGGATTTTATATATATAATATTGTTTGATATGTACATATGTGTTATATTTATCCCTTGTTTGTGTATCCTGAGATACGGTATCTTAGTATCCTAAGATATAGCTTGTATGGCCTAGATTCATAGTGTGTGAGCCCAATATCTTTGAGTTAGACTCATGCAACCTAGAAATAGGTAGTTGACCATAATTTGACTATAGTTGACCATAGTTGACTTAGAGTTGACCTAATTTGACTTTTGACTTAGAAATAGTTTTATGACCTAGAAATTGACTAGTTTAATTTATTTTCTCTTCCCAAAAACTTGTATTAATGCAATATTTTATATATAGGTCTGTGACACTAGTTCGGACATCATTTTTTCATCATTTGCTCTGGACCACAAGCGAGTACATTCTCTGATAGTTTCCATTATTTGATTACCACTATAATTCAAGTATTTAGAAATGTTACTTATGATTCTTGACACGATGGTACACGGATTAGTATTATTATTGGATCGTCAGTCATGGGATGTTACCTTGATTATGGAGATGGTATCGGATACTTTCCTTGTTGGTATTAGATAACATTGAATATTGTAGATTAAACAATGGATACATTGGCTAGTGACGTGTCATGATTCGATCCATCATATCAGTCGGGGCAGGAGAAATACCAATTAAATATGTGATCAAGAAACTATCGGCTAGTAGTGTAATCATTGGCTACTAACTAACCATGCAATTCACGTATGGTTGAGTTAGCTCCTTAGTGTAATCATTGAATCTCCCAGGCCGATCACATATTTAGTTAGTATCTCAAATCACATAGTTATTGTAGATTCCATTATTCAGTTCATTGATTACCTTATTCTATTCTGACATTATAGTTCATTCCTTTATTCTAGTACGCATTGATTATATTCTGTTGTTAGTATTGCCTATTCTCTCATTGTTCTTAATTATCAGTTATATCCTCATCGTAGATAGCATCTTCTATTCTACTGCTTTATAGTTTTTGTCAATTAATTGGAAGTGCTATTGGGTTGTACTTCGCTCCATTCCTGACTGGAAAACATTTTTCAGAGGATCCGGGAGATTGGTGTCCGACATACTATGGACCTCAGCCTATAGATGGTGCAGACTTGGACCCACTAGTTCTGGAGTGACTGTCGAGAGATTTAGCCAGATTCACTAGTTAGCATAGTTAGTTCTCTTTAGCATTTTGGTACCGGATTTGTTTTCGGCATATATTTGTGTTTGGATATTATTTCTATTTGTTGTTGTTATATTTTTAACTGCTTAGTTATGTTAAACTTCTTTGATATCTTCTCGTGCCATAGTAATGTGATTGAGTATTGTGTTGAACTAAGTTGATTATACTCTCATCTTGGAGTTGAGATATTATTGGAGGTTTATGCTTTATAGTGAGATAATTAGATAGTATAGTTGACCAAGACAGCATTCTACCGCCGATGCTGCGACGTAGGCTGGACGTTGTTCCCGACTTGTATCCCTACACCGGGTGCGGGTCGTGACACAATCTATGTAACCAGCTAAGTAAAATGCAAATGAGAGGATCACTAGAACTCAGGCTGAGACTACTACAGGCTCTGTGTCGGAGAACCCTTAGCGGCAAGTAGTATCTCGTAGGGCCAGTAAATGTGCCAAGCTCTGGTACAGAGACTAAAGTACCTCCAGTAACATAGTGTATATATATATATATATATATATATATATATATATATATATATAATCAGCTTATAGTATGGTGTCTCTCTCCCTACCCATTGTAACCTCACGTCCCATGTCCATAACACGCAAGACTATGACCTCTAGCTAGTACAACGAGTCATATATATATATATATATATATATATATATATATATATATATATATATATATATATATATATATATATATATATAATATGCAAGTCTTATATCACGAATCCTGTAAGCCTAAAGAATCACCATGAATAATCATAAGAAATATTTTGTACCATAAAATAGTGTCAAGTGTCCTACGGTCTGGCGTACTTGGTAAAGCAAGCACGTAAAATAGGATAATGGAATCAACTCTCTAAGTGACGTTACACGACTCCGCGTACGACATCGACACCCAAATCTTGTTCGGACGCTAAGCAACATCTCACAGTCCTAGGTTGAACAAGCACATCTCAAGAATATATACATATGGAAAGAAACACAAGCAGATAATATAACAGGATCTACTACAAATTTGGTATGGTACACTTGCCTGGGTCCTGAACTCCGTCAACTCCTCCTGGGAAAGTAAAATCTGAATGCTGAAACTAACATCATCAATATTCTCAAAATACTTAAAATTGCTAGGATTGACTATCCATAAGTCCAATTTGGACACAGGGGCAAAATTGACAGTTTTGAGTCAAAGCGGGGTCCACATGTGGCCCACTTCGCACAAAAAAAATGTGTCAGAGACAAAGTTCTCCAAATTTATCAAATTTAGTGTCTACAAGTCCATAATGATGATATGAACCCAACGCAACATCCAGAACTATATTTCGATGGACCGATCACGAAATCGTTCGTCATCTGTAACTGTGGGGCCCACGAAACAACGTTTTATCAACGTTCTCAGAATTGAACCAAACTTGGGTCATAGGAGTAGCGTAATGCTACGAATCCAATGGCATAATTTTTATTGCGAACCGATGAGTACACACGAAGTTAGGGCGAGGTGTCGGTATAGGCCGATACGATATTTTTTTACGGATATGCATTGATTCCGGCGTGCACACACGTCGAAATCAAATTCCGCGAATGCCCACATGTCCACATTCATGTTATGCACCATTTGGTGCAATCCATAAGTGACGACGTGGCCTCGTTTGGCGGGATGCACCCCGTATCAGAGAATTTTGGTTCTTTAAAAACTAGTTTTCCTCACTTTCAACACAGAATAAATTAAAATTGAAATTGAAATTGAAATAAATAAAACTATTTGAAGGGATATTCTATTGGTTATGTTTTTGTTACACAAGAAAAAGAATAACCCAGTTTGGCTTCATGGGTTAAGAGTTATAGCCCTCAAAATATAGGTGTTTGAACAGTTTCAAAATTGTTCAAAACGTAGGTTTTTGGACCAACTTTCGGTTCGAATTTTTCCTAATATAGATCTTCCAAATTCAAACTTCTTGAAGGGGTTTGATGGCCGTCATATTGTGAATGCATACGGACAGAAACTCAATAATTGCTTGAGCGAGGAGGGCGTACACGTACCTTGAAGTGGGGCTCATGAAATAGGTCTCCATGTGCACGCGGGTGTTGTTTGTTCCACCACGGTGGACGGCAGTGTCACGACCCGCACCCGGAATTTGGGCATGAGTCATGGGTACGTCCAGCCTCGGCCGCAGCATCGGCGGTAAAACGCTGTCTAGGTCTCAACATATAATATATCCTGTCAATAGTCTCAACTCCGCACGGAGGACAATGATAAATAATCCACAGTTCTATAAATATACTCAATCACAAGCTATAAGAAATAATGGCACGAAGAGAATGGAAAAAGAGTTCTATATAAACCAATCACAAAAGTGCAACACAAATCCTGGGTCTAGATGACCTAACAAAGTCACAAAATAATAGTACAACTCAGTCTCAGTCTGAAACAATAAATACAGAAAAAGTAATCTAAGTATTAGCAGGTAAGATCTCCTCTAGGATAGGCAACTCCTCTGAGATTTCCGGAGTGAAATCTCCCTCTAACCCTGGGCCGTAATGAGTGGGGCACAAGTTCTCCAGGTCCTCTGAAAAATGTTATCCAGTCAGGATTGGAGCGAAGCACAAGCACTAACAGCAGTTTCATTAAATTAACAAAAAATATAAACAGTATAAGAATACAAGATGAGAAGAAATAAAGGAAATATAAAGTACTGGAGAAATGACATAGGCAATAGAGCATCTAGCAATGAACAATAAACAGTAAATGCTAGAACAAGTGAATCTGGAATAAAGAATAGACATCTAGCTAAGTGTTTGAATTATCAGTATATTATGTGATCAGCTTGGGACTAGATCAGGCTAGTTATATATGATTAACTATGATTCATGTAGGTCAGGCTAACCATATGGTTAACTATGATGCATGTAGTGGTCAGGCTAATCAAATATAACAGCTATGAAGCATGTAAATGGTCAGGCCACACCCGACGTGAGAAGTGGGGTGAGCTATGATGCATGTAAATGTTTGGATATGATCACATAATCTATTAATAGTTCCCCATCCCCCAGCTAGCACGATAGATTCCAATCACGACTCCTCATGATGGGATCTAGGGTGCTAACCCGTGTATCCATAGTGTCGGAATCAAGTATGTAATACAACTGAATTATAGAAATAATCAACAATAAAAACTGTCAGAGAATGTACTCGCCTGTGGTCCTGAGCAATGAGTGAGGATCGATGTCCAAGGTGGGATCACAATGACCTATTTATGGAATATTAATGTCAGAAACTGAATTAAAGAAATAACAGGTTTATTTAATTAAGTGTGAGGCTTCTAGGTCATATCTAAGGTTTACTGGTCAACTTAGTCAAAACTTGTCCATATGCATTATAATAGTCCCTTTGGATGAAACCTAACTAAACTAGTCATTTCTAGCTATACTAGACATTAGTACATAACTATCTATAAGGTATTTCATAATACTTATATACTAGAGTCTAGTTAGTATATATATACATATATATAGCTTACAAGTTAAATCACTACCTAATACCAACTCAAGAAACTAATGCTAATCATGCCACACTTGATACCAACTAACTGATTACTAATACTAAATATAACTAGTCAGTGCTATCTAAACAATACGATACTAACTAAGCTAATTTCCTAACTTTAAGGCAATATAGCTACAGGTAGGATCACATAGCCTAACCTCTGAGACAACCTATGGTTACACAGGTATGGCTAATCTAGCTACTGATACAACACACTGCACAACCTTCACACCTGCACACACTATTCAAACACTGATACTTTACAAAGAAACACACAGGAATTAACACTGAGACACACTGACCTGGGAATGGCTGAGACACTGACACTAGCACCCACAGCTAACACATACACAGGTTCTGGGTTCTAGGATGCACACAGTCACCTAGACACACTAAGGCATACTGACACAGGTATACCCACACAGTTTACACCAACTCTTCACTGATCCACATAGAGGAATACACAGGTATAGGTAGTCTAACACAGACACTGAGACCTACACATACACATACAGACTGTGTCTCAAAGACACCCACTGAAGTTACCTAGCTGCTACCCAACTGCACACACCTGTACTGAAATCTAGGATACTCACACCTAACTCACTTACAGGTACCCAGGTATTAATACACATATTGGTACATAGGCAAGTCACACACTCACTGCAACATCTACACAGTTCCTGCTCACTCACACACACACAATGCAATTTACTGGTACACACACACAGAACTAACTCCTACAAATCAAACCAAAACTCCAATACCTGATACCTGATACATGTGAACTGAATTCACAGGACCTGACTGCACACAACCCAAACATAGATCTCACTGATGCTCACTGCACAAGCACCTACACACACTCTCATACACTGATACACTACTCTATCTCACTCTCACAGACACACTGGCACACTCAATTCACAGCCACCCTCACACACAAGGTAAACACAGGTATTCTCATACTGCACAGTTAACTACTGACACATAAACAACTACACAGGATCTAACTGATACACACAGGCAATGCAGTGCACAAAACTGCCTACTGATACATAAATACAGGTTTGAGTTCACTGCACAATACCAAACACACAAACCCGACTGCACAGTAGTTCCCAAGCATTCAGAACAGCACTCCACAGAAAATTCCCCAAATCACACAATATATTCAATACATATGTAAATATGTGTGGGTATATATATATAAAGTTAACATGCAGTATTAGAACACATAGATAGATAAATCCCTAAGAACCATATCACCAAACACTTGGTGTGCAGAAAATAAATCCCTACTAAAACTTCCTGAAAAACCCAAATCAAACCCCTAAAACAAAATCTATACTTACACGTAAGAGAGGTAATCGAGACTACATGAAATCCCTAGGATTTGGGTTCCAGAATTTTGGGGAAAACATCCGTAGGTCACCAAAACCCAAATTCACCTAGGTCTTCATGTAAAGTCTCAGAAATCAAAACCTAAACATCAAGGTAGGTTTCCTAATGGGCATGAACAACAAAAAAAATAGAAATAAAATGAATAAAAATAGGGTTTTACCTAGGGAGATGGCTTCTTCAATGGAGGTTCTTCTTCTCCAAGGCTTCTTGACCCAACCCCTTGCTTCTCTTTGCTTTGAAGGAGGAAAAGGGATCTCCTAGGTCTGGATTCCGAAATCTGGAGGGGGAATTGGTTTCCTTGATGGAGGCTAGGGTTTCTCCTTTCTACATGAAGGAAGAGAGGGTTCCCTTTTATATTAAAACCAAGTTAGGGTTTCTAATGCATAGTTTAGGTTAAACCCCCTATGTTAGGTCATGTAGAACCTAATTAACTCAGGTTTAGGCCTTATAGGGTTTGAGGTCCAACCTAAAATTTGAATTCTAGGGTTTCTCTAGAATTGGTTTTCAAATTTGGGTTTAGTCATTAGGGTTTGTCCTAATGAGTTCTAGGGTTTGACCTAAAACCAAATATCATTTACAACATATAAATAGTTTTAAAAAAAACTCAGCAGATTAATTAAATACATATTATTCAAAATAGTAAAATTATACAAATGCCCTAATCTGGAAATATGGTGGTGACAAGTCTACCCTCCTTAAAAAAATTTGTCCTCGAAATTTAAAGTCCTCATAGTAGTGTTTACTCATACACATTATTAATTTCCATAAATAGTGAAATTCCACAACCCACATAATCCTGAAATAATCCACCTTGTCGTTTCGTAATTTTCAAAAATTTCTGAAATTACTATATTCCTGAAATATCCTCAAAATAAAAAATCAGTTTCCATTTCCTCATAATTCCCACGAATTTAAAATAAAAATTTTATACTCGGAATTTGATATCCCTATCAACTAACCTTTAGTCCACAACATCCATGATTACATCCTTATTGCATACACCTGCTTATTAATACTTAAATCTGATACCAAGATTCTCTAATATAACCATGGTTCAATAATGGATCCAAGTTTGATACCTCTATCTCTTTAGTACCACATTCTCTGTCAGTTCTTGTTCCTACTACAATTGTCCATACTATTGTTCCCATCACTCCAGTGCACACCAAGTGTAACACCATACTAAGTACTGCTCTTCCCAACACAACTCTAGATGGACACCCAAGCCAGTCTGCGGTGCCATCTCAATCATGCTCAAGTCATCAGATCCTTACACCTGTATATCATCTACTCCTATATTTAATATTCATATTTCTCATCTACCATAAAATTAATCCTCAAAATAATCGTCAAGGTTTGACTTCTCGATCAACCTAAAAATAATTTGCATATACCTCCTCAAAGTCAGATACTCAACATCGAAATAAAATTTTAATCACTTCTAAAATCTTTGTAGCCTTGACCATGTTTATGGAATCAAAATTTGAACCCAAAAAATTTTAATGACATAAATCTCAACTCCCCAACAATTCTCAAAGTTAAAATTCATTTCCACTCTTTAATTTTATAAATCCACAAATATACATATAAGTGCTCACAGTCTCTAATACTCGAGGTGCACTCAATACATCTATTGTCTACAACTGTGTATTACAATTGTACTGCCCGAATCTCTTGCACTATTACCTCCAATGATCAAGGTTATCATCACATGTAGTACTCACTGTTATTAGCACCATTCTCAATAATCCTTGATATAGAATCACTAGCACTATTGGTATGGTAACACTAGCTTCATCATTAGATCACCTCGTCACATTGACTAGAACTTAAGATCTCTTGCAATTTCTATAATACCCATGCTTACTTCAATCTCAAGGACAGGTATATGGTTCCATATCTCGATTGATGTATAAGCATATCCCTTAACCTTTTACAGCCTGTTAAACTAATATGTGATACATTTCATAACTTTCATTACCAATCTTGATATTTCTCTACTCATGGCATCTCATTAAAACCCTTTATGCATATACATTTCTTTACTCTTGATACACCCAGTATCAATCATCAAATTAAACATCATGCTCCATTAATCTTTAACACAATTCCTTGATACTTAATTATTTACATAAATCATCCAATTATATAATTTTAATGACTACCCAGTACTGGCATGCTGATTCTGACACTTACTCTTGGAACCATCATTGATACTCTTACTCCTTCTTCTACCTGTAGTACCAATATTGACTATAATAACACCTATCATAGAACTATTGCTACAAGGTACTATGCTATGGGTATCTCTAGATTAATGCCTACTGCTCCCATGTTCAACTAAGAACCACTTACAAACTCACAAGTCACACTCAGTCAACACTAATACAAGACACAATCAAAATTGTAAGTCACTAATTATCATACTAACAAGGAATCCTCAAAGAAAATAAGCTCAAAAGGAACTAGATCAAAGACTGAAGGTATCTTTACTGCTAGTAAAGAAAAGAAGCGATGGAACCAAGTCCTGGAATAACAGAAATAGATAAGTATTGAGATGATACTTTAAGAACCAATTTAAGATACAACCTGATAATCATACACGTCTGTCTAAAATCATGACACTCAGAATCCTCGCCACGCCAGTAAGCATAGGTGCGATAAACGACAGGTTCCGTAACTAAGGTATGCAACCCTATAATCATGTCATCTAGAATCCTCGCCACGCCAACCGGTATGGCTGCGAGAGACTCTAAGTTCCATAACTACAATATGTACATCCTAGTCAGGTCCCTACGTTCTCGTCACGATAACTAGTATGGCTGCGATAAACTCTAGGTTCCATAACCAAAGTAGACATTTTACCTTTCTCACTGTCCTCATCAATATATGTCATCAGATGATACCGTAAATTTTAGCCCGTAAAATTTATCTTGATATAAAAATCCACTCAACAACGATACCAGAAATTTAACAACTGATCAACAAGAATCAAACTCAATATCAACAAGCGAGAACAGATGAAAACATGGGGAAAGGAATTAAATTGGAATTCATAATGAGATTCTCAAGGGTCGTCCTAGGAATCTCTCAATAATTATGATTGAGCATCCTGCTCTGCTCCGCTGCTCCTCTGGCGACCTCGAACTCCAGCTCTCCTGGTGGTCGAAATAATTCTCTGCCTCTATAACAATCTATAGTAGCATGATGCCTACTCAACCAGTCCATTTCGAGTACAATAACGTACCCCGGGAGTGGCATGACGAGTAAGCTCACGCTCAACTCTCGACCTCCTACTGACACCCTTTGGTCCTTGCAGTAATCACGGACTAGGATAATACCTCCACCAGTCGTGATCTTGCAAATCCTAGCTAGTGGTTCTGTCTCTAAATGATGTCGAAGTGTATAAGATACAGACACAAAACTATGGGAAGCGCCAGAGTCGAATAAGGTAAATGCGGGAATACAATCGAGAAGAACTGAACCTGTGATCAAGTCTCCTGCTGGTTCGACCTCCTCGACTGCTATGGCGTATGCTCGCCCCTGGGGTGCACCTCTTTGCTGCCGGTGCTGAGCAAACATCTGCTGCTGCGGTGGAAGTGGAGGTCCTCTCTGTTGTTGGCCTCCTGGTACGGCAGGTACCCTGTCTGGTCCTCTCTGGGCGGCTGCTCCACCCTGACCTGGGCGAGTCTGTATGGTAGGGCAATCCCTCAGCTGATGTGTCATCGATCCGCAGGACAGACATGTGCCCAACCTCTTCCTACAGATGTCTCTGGTATGTCCCATCTTCCTGCAATACACACACTGGATAGTGGGCCGAGTCTGTCTCTGTGGCTGTTGTTGCTGAAAGTGTCCTCGAACTGGTGTCTGGTGCTGCTGATGATGAGCCATCTGCGGTCCCACATGTGGCTTAACTGGACTTCTTTGATTTGGATCTGCGCACTGGTCGGGAAGATAAGGAGCTCGAAGACAACCCCTCACTTGATGTCCCGCAGTGCCACAGTACAAACAAAGTCCTCGCCTCATCCTACAGCTCTTCCAAAGGTGACCTGGCTTCTTACAGAAGTGACAAGCCTGCTGGATCTGCCTCGGAGGCTGCTGCTTATCCTGCGATCTGGTCCTCGACGGCATCCTGAGGACAGCGCGAAAGGAATCGATTAAGGTAATAGATACGATATCATCAAGGAAGGACAGTAATTTCTAAAGGAAAAATCATTAAGAGTAGTATTATAAGAATCAAAAATTCCTAATTGTGATTGAGCATATCCTCGGCTTAAATCCTTATTTCCTAAAATAGGCTCGTAGTAATACTCTAAGCGAGCACCACTACGATATCGCTCTAATGTGAATCTAGGAAGACCTGCATGGGCCACCACTAAAAATGTGTCACGATCCGCACCCGGAATTTGGGCATGAGTCGTGGGTACGTCCAGCCTACGCCGCAGCATCGGCGGTAGAACGTTGTCTAGGTCTCAACATATAATATATCCTGTCAATAGTCTCAACTCTGCACGGAGGACAATGATAAATAATCCACAGTTCTATAAATATACTCAATCACAAGCTATAAGAAATAATGACACGAAGAGAATGGAAAAAGAGTTCTATATAAACCAATCACAAAAGTGCAACACAAATCCTGGGTCTAGATGACCTAACAAAGTCACAAAATAATAGTACAACTCAGTCTCAGTCTGAAACAATAAATACAGAAAAAGTAATCTAAGTATTAGCAGGTAAGATCTCCTCTAGGATAGGCAACTCCTCTGGGATTTCCGGAGTGAAATCTCCCTCTAACCCTGGGCCGTAATGAGTGGGGCACAAGTTCTCCAGGTCCTCTGAAAAATGTTATCCAGTCAGGATTGGAGCGAAGCACAAGCACTAACAGCAGTTTCATTAAATTGACAAAAGCTATAAACAGTGTAAGAATACAAGATGAGAAGAAATACAGGAAATATAAAGTACTGGAGAAATGACATAGGCAATCGAGCATCTAGCAATGAACAATAAACAGTGAATGCTAGAACAAGTAAATCTGGAATAAAGAATAGACATCTAGCTAAGTATTTGAATTATCAGTATATTATATGATCGGCTTGGGACTAGATCAGGCTGGTTATATATGATTAACTATGATTCATGTAGGTCAGGCTAACCATATGGTTAACTATAATGCATGTAGTGGTCAGGCTAATCATATATAACAGCTATGAAGCATGTAAATGGTCAGGCCGCACCCTACGTGAGAAGTATGGTGAGCTATGATGCATGTAAATGTTTGGATATGATCACATAATCTACTAATAGTTCCCCATCCCCCAGCTAGCACGATGGATTCCAATCACGACTCCTCATGATGGGATCTAGGGTGCTAACCCGTGTATCCATAGTGTCGGAATCAAGTATGTAATACAACTGAATTATAGAAATAATCAACAATAAAAACTGTCAGAGAATGTACTCGCCTGTGGTCCTGAGCAATGAGTGAGGATCGATGTCCAAGGTGGGATCACAATGACCTATTTATGGAATATTAATGTCAGAAACTGAATTAAAGAAATAACAGGTTTATTTAATTAAGTGTGAGGCTTCTAGGTCATATCTAAGGTTTACTGGTCAACTTAGTCAAAACTTGTCCATATGCATTATAATAGTCCCTTTGGATGAAACCTAACTAAACTAGTCATTTCTAGCTATACTAGACATGAGTACATAACTATCTATAAGGTATTTCATAATACTTATATACTAGAGTCTAGTTAGTACATATATACATATATATAGCTTACAAGTTAAATCACTACCTAATACCAACTCAAGAAACTAATGCTAATCATGCCACACTTGATACCAACTAACTGATTGCTAATACTAAATATAACTAGCCAGTGCTATCTAAACAATACGATACTAACTAAGCTAATTTCCTAACTTTAAGGCAACATAGCTACAGGTAGGATCACATAGCCTAACCTCTGAGACAACCTATGGTTACACAGGTATGGCTAATCTAGCTACTGATACAACACACTGCACAACCTTCACACCTGCACACACTATTCAAACACTGATACTTTACAAAAAAACACACAGGAATTAACACTGAGACACACTGACCTGGGAATGGCTGAGACACTGACACTAGCACCCACAGCTAACACACACACAGGTTCTGGGTTCTAGGATGCACACAGTCACCTAGACACACTAAGGCATACTGACACAGGTATACCCACACAGTTTACACCAACTCTTCACTGATCCACATAGAGGAATACACAGGTATAGGTAGTCTAACACAGACACTGAGACCTACACATACACATACAGACTGTGTCTCAGAGACACCCACTGAAGTTACCTAGCTGCTACCCAACTGCACACACCTGTACTGAAATCTAGGATACTCACACCTAACTCACTTACAGGTACCCAGGTATTAATACACATATTGGTACATAGGCAAGTCACACACTCACTGCAACATCTACACAGTTCCTGCTCACTCACACACACACAATGGAATTTACTGGTACACAAACACATAGAACTAACTCCTACAAATCAAACCAAAACTCCAATACCTGATATCTGATACATGTGAACTGAATTCATAGGACCTGACTGCACACAACCCAAACATAGACCTCACTGATGCTCACTGCACAAGCACCTACACACACTCTTATACACTGATACACTACTCTATCTCACTCTCACAGACACACTGGCACACTCAATTCACAGCCACCCTCACACACAAGGTAAACACAGGTATTCTCATACTGCACAGTTAACTACTGACACATAAATAACTACACAGGATCTAACTGATACCCACAGGCAATGCAGTGCACAAAACTGCCTACTGATACATAAACACAGGTTTGAGTTCACTGCACAATACCAAACACACAAACCCGACTGCACAGTAGTTCCCAAGCATTTAGAACAGCACTCCACAGAAAATTCCCCAAATCACACAATATATTCAATACATATGTAAATATGTGTGTGTATATATATATAAAGTTAACATGCAGTATTAGAACACATAGATAGGTAAATCCCTAAGAACCATATCACCAAATACTTGGTGTGCAGAAAACGAATTCCTACTAAAACTTCCTGAAAAACCCAAATTAAACCCCTAAAACGAAATCTATACTTACACGTAAGAGAGGTAATCGAGACTACACGAAATCCCTAAGGTTTGGGTTCCAGAATTTTGGGGAAAACATCCGTAGGTCACCAAAACCCAAATTCACCTAGGTCTTCATGTAAAGTCTCAGAAATCAAAACCGAAACATCAAGGTAGGTTTCCTAATGGGCATGAACAACAAAAAAAAATAGAAATAAAATGAATAAAAATAGGGTTTTACCTAGGGAGATGGCTTCTTCAATGGAGGTTCTTCTTCTCCAAGGCTTCTTGACCCAACCCCTTGCTTCTCTTTGCTTTGGAGGAGGAAAAGGGATCTCCTAGGTCTGGATTCCGAAATCTGGAGGGGGAATTGGTTTCCTTGATGGAGGCTAGGGTTTCTCCTTTCGACATGAAGGAAGAGAGGGTTCCCTTTTATATTAAAACCAAGTTAGGGTTTCTAATGCATAGTTTAAGTTAAACCCCCTATGTTAGGTCATGTAGAACCTAATTAACTCAGGTTTAGGCCTTCTATGGTTTGAGGTCCAACCTAAAATTTGAATTCTAGGGTTTCTCTAGAATCGGTTTTCAAATTTGGGTTTAGTCATTAGGGTTTGTCCTAATGAGTTCTAGGGTTTGACCTAAAACAAAATATCATTTACAACATATAAATAGTTTAAAAAAAAACTCAGCAGATTAATTAAATACATAATTATTCAAAATAGTAAAATTACACAAATGCCCTAATCTGGAAATGTGGTGGTGACAGGCAGCGACGTGACGGGGTTTGGCGGTTGCTGGGGTCATGGGAGGGTGGTGGTCGTCTGGCGGGTGATGGAGGCGGTGGTATTGATTTTTGAGTTAGGGTTAGGGTTTAGTTGCTAACGTATGCATATATATCACTACTAAATTTTGTCCAATTAGCGTCGTCCTTAGCGACGTCAGAGTAAAACATACCAAATTTCTAAGAATTTAGCGACTCCATTTAAAAAAGTCATAAAACGTCGTTAGTGGCAAAGTTCACTGTCATCCAACGACTATCATTATTATTATGGAAATAGACGTCGGTAATAGTCGCTAAACGTCGCTAATATTTTAATTACAACGACGTATTTAGCGACAATATAACAATTACGTCGTAATATATTAAAAAAGTGATGTTTAGCGACTCCTACTTTATACGTCGCTAAATTGTTTAATATAGGGTTCTAATTTTTCGTTTCCTCCGTTCGTTTTTATTCATAAAAATTTGAACCCACGTGCCCCCTCCGGCTCTGTGACCCCCTCCGGCGCTCTGGACCCCTGCCCAACGTCATGCTCCCCCCCCCGGCTCCCCCTCTGGCTCTCCCTCTCTTTGCTCCAGTACCCCCCTACCCTTCGACTCCCCCACATGCTCCGGATCCCTCCTCTCTATGCTCCAATCCCCCTCCGACTCCCCCCTTTATGCTCCTGCTCCCCCTCCGGCTCCCCCCTATGTGCTCAGACTCTCCCTCCGCCTTCGGCTCTCCGATCAGTCAGCCCCCCTCCTCGGTCAGGTAAACCCTAACCCTAATTTTATGACATCGATATGGACACTCACAAACATTTTGACACAGACACACACACCATAATTATTCTGACATTGGCACGGACACACTAACACTGACATGGAGTGTGTGTGTGTGTGTGTGTGTGAAGTGACTGGTGCCTTATAGCCTATTCTCAATGACACTGTTATTGACACACTGACACTAACACTGACACAGACACACTACAATTGGAGGAAAAGTCCTACGTGTGATATGTCTGTGCTACAAATTAGGGTTTGTGAACTTAAGAATCATTTATAGAGATTGCTTGCTATTTTTCTCCCACCACATGTTTGTTAAAATGACAAGTTGGTCATTCTTGGCTTGACTCTCAGTTTTACCCTTGATTATATATTTTATCCTCATTAGAATAGGTATATATATAAGTTTTAAGTATATATATATATATATATATATATATATATATATATATATATATATATATATATATATATATTTGTGTGTGTGTGTGTGTATTTTAGCTTTGTGGTGTTGGTGTTATGACATGGAGGTGACGAGAAGGGAATATGGTGCTCGGGTTTTATAGCAGTCCAATACTTGTGGAGAGTGTTATTAGGAGTGGAGGTGAGTGTTCTCAGATATTAGGGGTGATAGGGCAAGTTATAGGTGACAACAGTTGTTATAGTACTAATAATTAGAAGAGCAGCATCAACAATAAGCATTAACAGCAGCAGTAGAATAAAAGCACAGTAGCAGCAACAATATTTAGTTGCAACAACAGTAGCAATTTGCAATTAGAGTAGCAGCTGACAATAGGGAGGCAAGGTAGTAGCTGTTTGCAATGCCTACAAAAGGCATCAGCCTGGGCAGCACCTGATGGGGGTAGCAGCATCTAATGCATGAGAGGAAGGGTGGGCATGGTGTGGGGTAGAAGTAATTATATGTGAGTTATGTGAGGAATATTGAGTAGTACAGCAGTAGCAACTCGTGGCTAGGGAGCAGTTAATTGCATTGCCTTTTGATTTGGGAGGTTCCTTTGATATTATATATATATGATGTGGTCAGGATGTTGGATTATATGAGAAGTGTTGCAGATAGTGTGGAAGAGTAGAAATTTGGTTATGACACAACGCAAGACACGACACAGACCCTAACCCAAAGCCGAGATACGACACAGACCCTAACCCTATCTGAGTTAATTAGACGCAGTCTTGGGTATCAAGTGAGGTACTGTGCAGTGCACACTTGTGCACAGTGTAGAGGGGGGAGGGTGTGTGGATATCTCGGTGCTGCACATACTAACTCTATCCTAATCCTAACTTGGACACACACACATAAATACGGACACTAACACTATCCCAAACTCGGAAATGCGAACATAACCCTAACACGGACACGAACACAGACACATGTTTGTATCATATCATCTCATGATATATATGGAGAAATAGTATGATACATAGATATGAAAGGTTATGACACGATATCGAGGATAAGGTTATAAGCATTTTATCGGACACAGACACACACATACATGTCAAGTATGGATATCCAGGAGTGTATCAGTGAGTGTCAATTCCTGGACCAAAAAAATTTGACACTGGATATCCATGACTTAGACTTCTCAATTATAAAGTCATAGCCTAAACAAATATCAAGTGTGGATATCCAGGATACAGAGTTGACACTCACTGATACACGATAATACGAATATCCAAGATACAGAGTTGAACGAAGAAGTATCAGTGCTAGGACTAGGTGTATCAGTGCATGTAATATATTCCTGAGTATTCTTATGTGTGTATAGACAAGTAGGTGTATAACATAATTGGGTTCATGAGTATCAATGCTAGGACTAGGAGTATCAGTGCATATACTATATTTAAACAAAGAAGATAAATTTTCAGAAGATGATTAAAAATATCAATATAAATCTATTTAGACTTGTGACATGTACTGTAATTTAACTATTTTCTTGAATGATGCCTATTCATATTTGCATATCCGGAGTGAGTGTCATTTGGATAATATATATACTACCAAATATTTACATGACTATATACTTGAACGATGTCTATTCATCTTTGTAGAAGTATCTAGAAATGGATATGAATTACTAGATACGTTATCGTTCGTGAATGTACAACCATCATCCTGATAAAATATGCGGTATACAGAATGAATTCATAGAGGGTGTACAACAATTCATGTAGTTCACCGAGGTATTTCCTCGGTACATGGACGGAACCAAAATTAAGTGTCCGTGTGTGAGATGTCGCAACTTGAAATATCATCCATAAATAGAAGTCACATATCATTTGTACTCGAAGGATTTTATGCTAAATTACTATCAGAAGACTGCGTACAGAGAACTTGTGTCTTTAGCATCGGAGTCAGAGCCTTATGTGGAGTCGTATATGGATGTCCACGACCACGCTGCTTACGACGACGGGTGGGTAAACATTATTTTTGATATGGCGGGGCCTAGTTTCGATTCGGACAATCATGATACAGCTGAGGAGGCACAGAATGTCGATGTTGTGAAGTTCATAGAGTTGTTGGAGAATGCAAGGACTCCATTATATCCTGCTTGTGAGGATCATTCACCGTTGGAGGTGGTTACAAGATTGTTGAGCATCAAGTCTGATTTTAACATATCGCAAGAATGCTATAACCGACTGATGGATTTGATTATAGAGATCTTGCCAGATGGTGCAAAGTTGCCTAAAGACTTCTACCGATCTAAGAGGATGGTGAGATCGCTCTGGATGGGATATGATAAAATCGATGCATGTTGCAATGGGTGCATGTTGTTCTACAAAGATGACAAGGATGAAGACGTGTACAGATTCTGTGGTACTGATCGCTACAAGGCCACTGGTAGAGGAAAGTCTGTCGGTGCAAGGAAGCCTACCGATTCGATGCACTACTAGCCTTTGACGCCGCGGTTGCAGAGGTTGTATATGGTGAAGGAGACTGCAAAAAACATGAGTTTGAATAGGCGAGAACAGATCGAAAGAGTATTGGATCATCCATCCGATGGAGAAGCATAGAAGTACTTTGATCGAGAGTATATAGATTTTGCTTCAGATTCATGTAATGTCAGATTGGGGCTCTCCTCTGACGGTTTTACCCCATTTGGACTTTCGAGCTCCCACTATTCGTGTTGGCCTGTGATCGCCACTCCGTAAAATCTAACGCCTTGGATGTGCAGGAAGATTCTGTATATGTTCCTAACCGTTATTATCCTGGATCTGAACAATTTGAAGAGGAACATCGATGTGTATTTACAGCCTTTGATAGATGAGTTGAATCA
This sequence comes from Iris macrosiphon, assembly GCA_036927795.1. NCBI lineage: Eukaryota > Viridiplantae > Streptophyta > Magnoliopsida > Asparagales > Iridaceae > Iris > Iris macrosiphon. Next base: position 85,702,299 of record JAYESA010000003.1, read on the forward strand.
GCTGTGGAAAGTAGGTGCCAACACGTACGATATTTCTAGAAAGCATAATTTTGGCCTATGAAAAGTTGTCGGGATGGAGCACTCATGGTCATCACTCATTTCCGTATTGCATGGACCGTACTAAGGCTTTCCGTTTAAAACATAGAGGCAAATCGTGCTTCTTCGATTGTCATCGATAATTTCTGCCGAAGGATCATCCATACCGGAGGAACATGAATGCTTTTCGTGTGGGTGTTATAGAGAAGGCCAATCCACCACCAAGGTAGCCCGAATACACGATATGGGAAGAGGTAAAAGATTTACCAAGTGCTATCGAAGAACCTGATAAGGGATACAAGTGTGACGGATTTGGTCGCACCCATAACTGGACGAAGAGGAGTATATTCTGGGATTTGCCATATTAGAGCACCAATCTGATCAAACATAACCTTGATGTCATACATATCGAGAATAATATGTTTGATAACATAATTAATATTTTAATAGAGGTAAAATGGAAGACAAAAGACAATCCGAAGGCCAGGTTGGACTTAAAATAAATATGTAGACTTCTTGTGTTGTATTTGATAGAGGAGGGGAATGAAAAGTTAAAGCAACATAAGTCTATTTTCTCACTGGAGAAGGAGGATAAAGGGAGACTTTGTAGGTGGATTCAGGATCTAAAATTTTCAGACGGGTACGTGTTGAACATAAGAAGATGCGTCGACCTCAAGGAGAATAAACTGGCGGGTATGAAGAACCATGATTGGCACGTATTCATGAAGAGGTTAATTCCGATTGCATTTTGAAATTTTTTATCGCGGGTCATTTGAGAACCATTGACAGAGCTCAACATATTCTTCAAAGATCTTTGATCTACTAAGTTGCTCATCGATCGTCTAAAAGAGCAAGAGAAGGATATTGTGGTAACACTGTGCAAGCTCGAGAAGGTATTTTCTTCTATATTCTTTGACTCCATGGAGCATTTGCCAATTCATCTTTCCTATGAGGCACGTGTTGGTGGTCCTGTCGGTAATCGGTGGGTGTACCCGTTCGAGCGGTATCTGAATCACCTAAAAAGAAAGGTAAAAATAAGGCACAAGTTGAGAGCTCTATTTGTGAAGCTTATGTTCTCGAGGAGATTACAAACTTTTGCTCGACGTATTTTAAATCTCATGTTGCTACTAATAGAACGAGAGCTCCGAGAAATGATGACGGATATCAGAAATCTAATGATGTAATACTAAAAGTATTTAAAGCATCCGGAAAGCCTTCGGGGAAAATAAAGAAGAGATATTTGAATGACGACGAGCTAAGGGCTACTCAGTTGTATATATTACTCAATTGCAACGAGGATAAAGTGGAGAAGCTAGAGGGGTAAGTAATTAATACGTTCACGTTTACGTCATCTTAATATAATATTATAAGCTAATATTATGCTACTAATCAATGGTTGCTTCGTTATTTTTTAGCACATAATGATGAGCTGAGGTCGGTTAGACCCTACATAACAGACGAAGAAGTATAAGAACAAGAAATGAGACATTATTTTCCTTCTTGGTTGAGCGAATATGTAAGAAGCTCGATAATTACTTTTTCTGTATGCACTTGCATAATAAATAACTTATTATCGCTACTTTGGTATTTAGACTGATCGTCTAATAGCACTCGAGACTGAATCTATTAGAACTCTAGCCAAGAGACCAATTACTGCCGTCAAAAAATGGCCAAGTTACTGTATGGATGGATTTAGGTTTAAGTCAACAAATACTCCGATCAGAGATAGCTTTCTGGATCTTGATTCCAAAAAAAATAGTTGTTTGTGTATCAAATCTTCAAACTACAAAGACGTTGATCCAGGCAATGATTTATTTAGCATCTTACGAGAGATTATGGAGTTGACATATAATTATGGCACATACCCTGCTAAGATCGCGATATTCAAGTGTGAATGGTTCGATCCGATTCAAGATCAAGGTTGGAAAATTGACAAGCATGGTCTTTGTGGATATAAACTACAAGCGTAGATATCAAGGCTAAAAACCATTTATTCTATCAAGTCAGGATCAGCTTATATACTTTATAACTTATCCTAAATGGGGGACAACGAGGTCGGATTGGTGGGCAGTATGCAAGACTAATGCTAGAAATACCTTTATGTTGACGAAATAGCTTATCAGGAGGACGAGCTACCTCTTGTAACAAATATATAGATGTGGACGCAATGGAAGTTACTCATTACACAACTAATAATGTAGAAGAGGTAAAATTATCCGAAGAGGAAGACGAAGACAAAGACGAAGTAAATAAAAGTGAAGATGAGGTGGAAGAGGGAGAGGAGGACGAGGAAGGCGAACAAGATGAATTTTCTGAAGATGATTGAAAATAAAATAAATCCATTTAGACTTGTGACATATATTATATTTTGACTATAGAATGTACTATCCATTTAGACTTGTGACACTACTAGTTATTTACTGTGCAATTCTATTAATGTTGTGAGATATGCATAATATTTTGACTGTAGAATGTACTATATATTTGTTTATTTGTTCTATTATCATATGTTGTTATTAGGTATGACAGGACGACGCGGAGCATTCGGCAGGTCCCGAGGTAGACAGAGTGCTCCTTCGGTACTGCCTACTATTGGTTATGGATCCTCGTCGCCAAGTACTCTAGTATATCAACCAGTCACATCTCTGACTGCGACGACATTACATGACAGCATTCCCGGGACAAGTAGTTCCAGGCCTGAGACTACTCCCTCGTCCAGCGTTCCTCCTATTGACGGAACTATGGAGATAGATGAGCATATGGCGGAGGTTGAGCCGACGTCGTCCCAGCATCAACAAGATCCGCCATGCGCACCTCCGGACGAGACGAGGACAGAGATTTGGACCGACGGTACAAAGTAAGTTAATTAGTTGGTTTAGCATCATATATATCGTGTATTTCTTTATTCATCATATATTCACTTTTTCGATAAAAATAATTATCTTTGTATAGATATCGTCCATCGTCGGTACAGAGACGCCTGGGCCACTTTCTGAGATACAACTATGGTGGCCCTTGGATCAACTACTATGATGCTCCGGATGAGAGAAAGACGTTCTGGTTTGCGCACTTCTAGGTAGAAGTATATTTGTTTTTAATATCAATTATCTAATTTATGCATATTATATAACTTATAAAATTACTTCTTGTAGCAAACGTATTTCTATCTATCGTACTGGACCGAGTTGATCAAGCAGATATTTCCTGTCGTCGTTGCCAAGCTAATCCGTGATGCTCCGGATGACTAGAAAGCTCGTGATCGCGATGGAAAATCAATCCAAGGTTGGATCACGCCTGAGCAGTGGACTGTGATGAGGGCTAGATTCGACAATCCAAGGTACAAGGAAAGGTCTGAGAAGGCCAAGGCGGCTAGAAAGAAGGCAGCAAAGTGGTGTGGTAGCTCGATTCCGATGACGAAATATTTTTGTCGTTTGGTATATTTTTTATTTCAGATATATTATTTTAATACAAGTACGATAAAATGGTAGTAGGATAAAATATTTAATTTTAGTACTAAATAATATATTTTTAACAGGTACAGAGGGGTGAGGATGCCAACATGGTGACCGTCTTCCTAGCCACCCATCGAAATGGCAAAAATCTCATTGATGAGAGGGCCTCACAGACCTTTGTAAGTATTACTTTACTTTGTGTTAATTTTAATATAACTTAGAAAATATGCAAATAAATATCCATGTAGTTAGTAATAAGTACCTTAGACGTTAGCAATTATCGAGTATCCAAACTTTTCTAATCCGAGTATCTTAGGCTGCGTGAGCGAGCGACTGCTAGTGCACCTATAGCGGGAGAGGCTGGTACTTTCTCGCAACCCTCTCCAGCTCCGTCGGTGGACAAGCTGTGGGTGACCGCCGCTGGTGGTCTCCAGAGGGCTACGTACTATGGTACATGATCTTATGGCGTCCTTATTGAGACACAGTCCTCTAGGGCCTCCACTACAAGTGCACATTCCCTACAGCCCTCGCAGGCGTCGGCCATAGTCTAGGAGACCGTTGACCGTCAGATTGCGTCTTTCTGTGACGAGTTGCTACGAGGGATAGAGGAGCAGCACCTGTCCCAGCTGCAGGCGGATGATATGACGCTCATTGCACGATTTGATACGCTCGAGCGCAGCATCATGGAGCTCAGGGATATGTCAGCTGATCTTAGAGCGTCGACAGAGCGCAGCGTGACAGAGCTGCAGGCATCACAGCTATCCATGGGAGAGAGGCTGACGATGATACATGATTCAATGGTTCATAGCAGTACGATGCGGTTATCTACCATGGATTCATACAACCATCGACTAGCAGCGTTGGAGCAGATACGTTCTCCTGGTGCGCCTTCATCGACACAGACTCCACTGACGTCACTGCCTTCTTCATCAACATCGGTGTCGATTTTGCGGGAGCATTATGATTTATTCTTATACCTGATGCACGTCAGTGGTCATCCTCCTGCAGATCCGTAGTAGTCCTAGTTAAGACAATTTTTTGGTTGTTTGTGTGGATATTTATTGCATTCTTTACGACAGGATTTTCTTCAAACTCGATTTATAATTTTAATATTTTATTTTATTCAAATTTTACTATATTATTCATATTAAATGTATGTTAACACTCTATGTTGAGTGTTCCACCGAAGGGGTCGACGAACCCAGAGAATTCAACGGAGGGTTGCTCCGGGTCTATTTATATAAATTGTGAATTCATAAACTGCAGGAAGATTGGTTTGGAAACCATTTTATATTATATATTTTTATTTTTTTACTGAAAATTTAGCGACGTTTAGCGACGTTCAGCAATATTTATATGCGTCACTAGATACGTCATTGAATGTCGCTAAATTGCTGACATAGCAGTATTTGCCAGGTCAACAAAACTTCGCTAAATGTGTTGCAAAACGTCGCTAAATAGGAAAAATTAGCGACGTTTAGCGACACACAACACGTAGCTAATTTAGCTATGTTGTGTCGCTAAACGTCGCTAATATGAAAAATATTAGCGAGGAAATACGTCGCTAGAAAAAGTCGCTATAGCGATGTTTTGCGATATTTTTCCTGTCAGCGACTAGCTCAAATGCAACTTTATTGAAACGTCTCTAATTACATCGCTAAAAATTTTTAGCGACGTTTTTATGCTATTTAGCGATATTTTCAGACGTCGCTAATTTGACTTATTCTGGTAGTGTATGTATGCATATATATGAGAAGGAGGGGGACTTACACGGGTTGGGGTCTGCTCCTGTACGCGGATGGGGGTCTTCTGTGTACGGGTCGGTTGGATTAGTTAGTTTTCTTTTCTTTTCATTTCTTTTCTTTTTTTCTTTTCTTTTCTTTACTAATTCTTTTCCTTATTTTATTCATAATTTTATATAAAAAAATTCCAAAAATAGTTAGGTACTTTAGAAAAATTCTAGAAAATTTATATTTCTTCAACAAATAATTTACAACCAAATTCATATAAATTCAAAAGATATTTAATAAATATGAATGGCTATTAGATTAGTTAAATAAATTCATAAATTTTATTTTCTACTTAATATTATATTAGAAGCATGTTGGGGTTCGAATAACGCAACTCGAGTGTCATGTGCGTAATAGGACCAGTTAGGCTCATAGTATGGATTTAGTTGGAAGCAATGGGTTGGTGTGGCGTGTTAAAATCGTACGCCACGACAAAAGGGTTAATTAATTATCGTTTTCTCGTAATTATGTCACAAAAGTTGTGCGACGAAAACAAAGTATGGGATTGCGAATTTGTAAGTGAAAGTCATGGCAAGAGGCTAACTTGACTCGTCTAAGTCGAGCATGCTAAGTTGGTTGGAAGGAAAATGTTAGTGTTGCACTCAAGATCTTAAAACCATGGTGGTTGGTTTCCAAAGTTCAATTAAATTATCGAATAAATATTTAAAATAAAAAATAATTATTAATTACTGAACTAATCATATATAAAAACTAGGGTGCTCACAGTCGGTGTACTGGATTATACCGACGGTATACCGATCCTGCTCTATCTTTAGAAATTCTTGGTTTTTTATAATTTTGTTTGATTCTTCTTGTCATGCCCCGATCTCCCACAGAAAAAATTATCGTCCCCGCTAGGCGCGAATCACCGCGCCAATGCTCATGCAGGACGATCAATTGACCCATCTGGGCGTAATGCCGTACGAGCGTAAGCTGGATCCATACAAGGTCGTGGTCCATACAGGCGGTAAGAGATCTAAGCCACAGAGTCGCACAGATTATCCGAGTACAGCAAAATAATAAACGTATGGCGATTGGTAACAAGTTTACAGAGTCGTCAATAGCGGAAGCATTGAACAGCACAAGTATAGAAGTAAAGCAAACTCTTTATTGATATTGAACAAGTGTTACAGACGACGCTAGACCGAGATTACAAGTCGCTCAAGTCTCTCTCTCCGAAACAGTAAAAGAGTGCCAAGTGGCTACATTTGTGGAATGATACATAGGCGATGTTCTAATATTGTGTCCTGTATATGTGCTTCAGTTCCGAACGTAATGCTCCAAGGCTCCAGAGTGAACTCCATGCCTTAGCACGCACGAAGGAGGCATCTGCACCGAACGAGGTTCTCCCGTATCCTGCAAGCAATATGGTGGGTTATCAGTACATGAATGCACTAGTGGGGAGGCTACTCGCCCACTAGACAAATTCGAATAGGTAATATAGGTTCCGTGCACCATCTATTTTGTTATCTTTCTAATCTTGCCTTAGGATCAGTTTTATGGCAAAGATAAAAAGCCTAACTCGTGTGGCAGTGCGCTGTGCGATATAAAGAAACACGACGAGACTTAGCAACTTACCATTTGTCCTTCCCTGTCTAAGTCAAACCAACTTAATTCAAGTACGAGTATATAAATAATGAATCCAGGAGCAATAGCATATGCGAGCAAAGTATTATGAATGAGGTTATATTTTGGGTGCACGAGTTACATAATTATCAGGTATGTTATAGAAGATGTTGAAGTGTCCCATATACACAAGTGTGTTATACTCATGATCGTTCAGGTATTTCAGATATTCTCGATGTGATGCAATGACTCGCACGCGGATAGCCGCTAAGCGAGGATGACTTATATATATGAACATGAGATCACTGGCATAGCCATAAAGGACGAGTTATAGTCTATGAACGAGGATGGAATGCAATGAAAGCACAAGAGGTGCTATAAACCATCCCGTCCAGCACAAGAGACTATCAGCCTTTAAAGCAAGGATGGCGCGGTGTTAGCGGAGATGCCACCCTGCTTGCACAAGAAAGGCTACAAGAGTTCTATCCGGATCGGATCGGCCCCGGTGCCCCGAAGACCGCCCGTGGAACTAAGATCCGAAGATCACCCTGTTCAAGTTGTCCGCGACATGCAGGTCTAGGGTCTTCCAAATTCCCATCTTGACAAGACAATACATGATTTGTGTTCTGAATGAGTATTGCTCCACGAGATGTGATTCTTGATTTGCTTGACATGTTTCTTGTTCAGATGTAAACTTGACATGGTTCTCGTTCAGAGTTTAACTTGATGCATTCCCCTGGTTCAGGATTACCTTGGCGACCTAACGGTCCTGGATACTTGCAGGTTCATATTACACAGAAGGACTATTTGATAGTCTTCTGGCTAACAAGATACTTGTACGATACGCAATAGTGTAACTTGATTGAGGCATAAGTTTTATTGTGGCAAGTATTGAATCGAGGTAATATTACAAGTTAACATATAAGTAGGCAAGCATGCATTTATATGAAAATATAAGCATTTACGTTGGCTCGAGTCGAAGGGTAAGCCGAGGTGTGAAACCATAAAGGAATATCCCAAGCGACATAATCTAGGGTCATGCAGTGTAGCAGATGAAGAAGTATACTACGAAGAGTATAATGTTCTACTCAAGGCATAGCGGGGTTTACTTGCATAAGGCAAAGGTAGCATGCGAGGGTCTGTATATATGCAAGATTTTATTTCCATGTTCTAACACAAGCAATACAAGTTGGGATTATTCCCTTAGCTAGGTGCGTTGTATTTTTTATTAGCATGCAGGGGTGATTCACCTAGAAACTAGCATGTATCGTCCATATTTTAAGTGTGTTGGCTAAGCAAAGACAAGTTCATCGTAGCCACCCACCTTAGCGATGATTCGCCTCGGTCGAGCAATACTCCGAGCGAGCCTCTGAAAGCCTAAGCCGGAACTCCTGAAGGGCCAAGTCTAGAAATCCTTTTGCCTCAAAAGAATATTCTCGCTGAGCAAAGTGTGTCGTGTCGTTGCACTTTTACTGTTTGAATCGGTAATCCGCTTGAGCGAAATGGGTCGTTATACTTCTGGCTTTGTTTGGACACATGAATGACTTGACATAACAAGACATGAACTTATGTGGCTCCAGATGACTTGACTTGACATGGCTTTACTTGGTTTCACCCCGGTTTTCCCGGCTACACATGGCATGATTGACTGGACTTGACTTGGCATGACGTTACATGGCTTCATCGGGCATGGATTAACTTGGTTTTACTTGGCTTTACCTGGATTGACATGGCTTTATACGGTTGTATATGGTTTCACTTGGCTTACCCGGCTTCACTTGGTTATGTATGGCTTAGTTGTTGTTGTTGTGGCTTACATAAGTCTGTATGTGCATTGTATATTAAAACTAGTCTATGTTACTAGTAGAACTTGATTTGTTGCATCAGGTTTATGATAGATTCTGCAGAATGCCACACCCAGATTCATACAAGAAAATCCTAAGGATTAAACAACTAGAGACTCACATAGTTCATGGCTAGGGATTTTCCTAGATTGTATGCAATTTCGGTTACCCACAACAAAGAAGTGAGTACATGGCTTCATCAAGTGGTTTACATGGCTTCAACGTGCACCGGTGGGTATCCCAGACGGTCTACAGGGGCATTGTCACGACCCGTACCCGCTTTTCAGATATGAATACGTGGCCAAACCCAGCCTATGCCGCAGTGTCGGTGGTAGAATGCTATAGTATAAGCCACATGTATAATCTACAAATTATAACATATATTTATCTCCATACTATACTCAATCAGAGGCACTAGTTTAAATGAAAACACAAGATAATAATGAAATACAGTCTCGATGCGGGTCCAAGGAGTCTCCCCAAAACTAAATATTTAAAGTATAATATTTAAAATACTTTAAAAAAATTAATGGGGAACATTTGGTCCAAAATAACTAACATAATCAACTACTCTTCTAAACTACTCTATTTCAGACGGTATCTGAGCTACTAACTCTCCCTGATCCTCCGGAAGGGCAAGATCAGGCTCTATTATGTCGCTAGCATACGATCCATAATGTGTAGGGATTGCATCCTCATCGTAGTCATCTAAAATATGGTTATCCAGTCAGGAAAGGAACGAGTACATCACAGTGAAAACAGTTCCAACATATGGTAGAAGCTATAAGACATAAATAATAAAGAATATATGATAGCAACAAAACTAAAATCTCAATAAGGCAACTAGAATAACTAAATGCTAAAGTCCTATCATGGCAAGGATGTAGTACAATAACTCCAAGCAACAAAGAAATAACTGCAATATATAGAAGAACATATAGGAACAACTACTCTATGTGATTTGAAATACCTTGTTGACATGTGAACGACTAAGAGGTAAAATCCGGCAAATCACACATGTCGTGCATGGCTGCTATTATTCCAGTAAGACCATGGGATGGAAAGGGTAGTTGATTCCGAACCAGTCACGAAGAAATAACAATAATCCAGAACAGTCACATATCTCATAATAAGAATCCAACATACTAATCCGTGTAACAAGTGTCAAGAATCAAATAATCAATACTAAGCATGCATTATAGAGACTATCAAGCACTGGAAGTAATCACGAAAATGTACTCGCCTGTGGTCCTTAGCTGTGGTTGGATCAGGTCCCAATTCAGAGTCCAAATCCTACGTATGATATGTTACCATTTCAAGAGATAAGTTTTTTAATTTATTTAATTCTGGAATAATTACTCTAAAATCCTATTTTAATTTTATTATTTTAATTTTTACGTTAATTCCTAAATTTTGTCCAAGGAACTGAATTTTATCTACTCGAGACTCATGGCACGCAAATCGAGACAATATGATGACCAAAAAGTTAAATGATGTAAACTCGAATTTCATGCATGGTTTCCTATATATTTCAGCATCATAAATATGCTGGAATTTATGGCTCATCCGGATTCAAATTCGTTTGAAAATTATTACATATACAAAATTGTATTATGCAACGGTGGTTGATTGCTAACCTAGAAGTTCTACAGAATTAATAGTATAGAAATATTTTGAATAAATTTTTGGGAAAAATATATGTCAATGATCTCGACATTAGCTTTCCTAAACTTTAAACGATTCCTGATTCTGATTCATGGTTCTCCTGGAATCGTGAAAACACCGAGATGCATCTATTTTCAGACATGTTGTGTTCTACGAATTTTTTAGAATTTAATATTCAGAATTTCGTGAAAAAATTTACATATTCAGAAAACTAACCTCAATATGGTTCTAACGCAAGAAACTAGGCCGTGTTTGCAGTCCGAAGCTATGAGTAATGGCTTCTGGAAGATGTGGGAAACTCTAGATAACAATTCTCCAAAATCGGCTAAAAGAAAACCCTAGAAATTATAACTTTAATACTATATATAGAGAGGAGAGTGAATGAGCTGCGGCTAAAGGGGGGCACGTGGCATCCATCCAGACACTCCCGCCTAGATTGGACGGCCAGCGTTCAGCCCGGCTTAGCTCGGCTGAGTCCGAGTCAGATTAGGACTCGGCTCGGCTCGGACCGATTTCTCCCTCACCCACACCCGCGGGTCACTGACAGGCGGGGCCAGCACTGTTGGCTGCGGGAGGCTGACAGACGGGCCCCTGTTGGCTGACTGGGTAGGATAATTACTTTTATGGGATTTTTTTTTAGAAAATAGTTTTTAATTCAGTTTTTCATAATTAACTCAAAATAAATGCTATCAATAATCAAAAAAATTCCAGAAAATTTTAGAATATATATTTGACTTTTTAAAACCTAAAATAAAATTTTAGAATATTTTATATGTTTGACCCTAAAATAAATTCTTGAAAGTCCTAGAAAATTAGTGTTACTAGTTTTTAATTAACCAAAAATTGTGAAAAAAATCCAATGGCCCTAAATTAACCTAATAACAATATTTAAGCTAGAATTATAGGATACAGAGGTTACAAGTCTACCCTCCTAAAAAAAAATTTGTTCTCAAAATTTAAGACAGAGCAAATACAAGAAGAAAATTACCTCATGGTGCAAAAAGATAGGGGAAATGCTCTCGTATCTCATCTTTTCGCTCCCAAGTGGATTCACCGGGAGAGTGATGCCTCTAAGCGATGCGAACCAAGGGAATTACTTGGCTATGAAGCACTTTATCTCTGCGATCTAGGATCTCCACAGGCTGCTCTGGATAACGGAGGCTTGGTCCAATCTCAAGTTTCGAATGATTTAATACATGGCTAAGATCTGCCACATATAGCCTCAGCTGGGACACATGGAACACGTTGTGTACTCCTTCCAATATAGGCGGTAAGGCTAGTCCATAGGCTACTGCCCTGACCTTCTCCAGAACATCGAAAGGTCCGATGAATCTTGGACTAAGCTTTCCACCTCCACCGAAATGAATCGTACCACATGTCGAAGAGATCCTCAAGAACACTAAATCGCCAACCTATGCCAAAATAGTAACTTAGCGCATAACCTAAGAACGTAATCAATATTTAGATAAACAAATCGATACCTCAAACTCTAGCGGTCTCCTGTGGTCGTCGACCTACTATTTTTGTCTGTCCTGAGCCACACGAAGTCTCTCTAATCTGCTTTACTTTTTCTGCAACATCAACTACCATCTCTGGTCCTAAAAGTACTCTCTCTCCTACGTCGTCCCAAGATAATGGAGTCCGGCATCTCCTTCCATACAAAGCCTCGAAAGGAGATATCTCGATTGTCACGCCCCAGTCCCAAAATACCGAGGGACTAGCCACGTGGCAATGGCCAGCAGCACACTTTAATGGACAAATCCAATTTAATAGACACATCAAGGTGTACTTAAGCTGTAACACAATAATAAAGTCTACTAAACATGTCACAATCTAATCTCATCCATGGAAGATAAATATGATCAATATCAGCAAAATCAAATATAACCGTCATCAAGTCTCAATAAAGTAAATCGGGAAACAACCCGATAATAAGTCGGATACACTGGTTCAATAAACCAGAAATGAAAGAGTCTAATAATAGCAAATACTGAGTATAGATAACATATACTCAGGTGAAATCTTCGGCCATCACCTCGTCTATGGGAATCGGTTCAGCTCCAGGGTGTGCTCCTGCTCCTGCTTCTACTCCTGCCCCTTATACTTTGGGATAGAATTCCTCTGCTATACCTGGGGACATAATCCGGATCCAGGTCCTCAGGGGACATAGCAAGGTACAAAATAACTCAAGTCAAAATAAATACAGTGCAATAATAAATGAAATAATAGGGTAAACTATGTAACCATCTATATGAAATACAAGTGAGAGCATCACTAGTACTCAGACTGGGACCACACAAGCTTTGTATTGGGGAGCCGGAAGCAGTAATATCACGTAATGTGCCTAGCTCTGATGTAGAGTCTACGGCCTCACAATAATAAATATATATATCAAATCAGCCTATAGCCTGTGTGTCTCTCCCTACCCAATGTAATCATACGTCTTATATCCATAATGTCTCATGTCCATGTCACGCAAGATCATATCTAATGCAGCAAGTCATATGATAGCTATGAATATAATGTCTATGTCACAAACCTTATAGCCTATACAGTATCACCATGAATATCTCAGGAAAATTTTGTCTCATAAATAGTGTCAGGTGTCCTGGGGTATGACGTACTTGATAAGGCAAGCACGAGAATGTATAAGGTTTCGATATCCATCTCTAGGTGACGTTACACAACTCCGCGTACGGTGTTGACACCCAAATATTATTCGGACATTAAGTAATGTCACACGGTCCTAGTTTGAACAGATATGACATATAAATAAATCAAGGAAATAACATGTAGCAATTACTGCAAGATTGGCAATGTACACTTGCTTGGGGTTTGGATACCAACAGTTGCTTCTGAAACAGTGGGATCAACAGGTACTCCTCCAAATCCTGAAATAAGCATTGCCATCATGTTCACAAGATATCAAACAGCTAGAATTGCCTGTCCATAAGTCCACTTTTGACACAAGGGCAAAAGTGACAGTTTCTAGTCAAAGTAGGGTCCACATGTGGCCGTTTCGCACTGAAAAATGTGCCAGAGGCAATATTCTCCAAATTCATCAAACTTAGTCTCTATAAGTCCAGAACGACGATACGAACCCAAAGGAATGTCCAGAACTGGATTTCGATGAGCCGATCACAAAATCGTCCGTCAAGTGGAGCCGTGGGCCCACGATACGGGATTTTGTCAACGTTCTCCGAATCGAACCAAACTTGGGTCGCAGGACCAGCGTATTGCTATGAGTCCGATGGCATAAGTTTTGTTTCGATACGACGAGCGTACACGAAGTTACAACGAGTTTCAGAATATGGCCGATATGGGGTGTTGTCGACGGATATGCGTTGATTTCGGTGTGCACGTACATCCAAATCAACTTCCACAAATTTTTATACGTCCGTATTAACGGCACGCACCTTTCAGTGAAGTTCGTACACCACCAAGTCATGCCTTTTAGCGGGGCGCACCCAGTACCAGAAAAATTAAGGTATTTAAATAACCAATATTTTGGTCATTTTATCCTCGAATTAAATATAAATTACAGCACAATAAATTGAACTAAAAACAGGTTTAAAAACTTAGTCATATGGTCTAAATAATTGTTCAGGTAGATTTTAGAAATAATTACCAGGTTGTGCGCAAATTGGTCGCGAACTGGAGAGTTTGGGACAATTTTTAAATTTTTAGAAATTGGAAAGTTTTTCCTGATTTTGCGTCACAATTTACGACCGACACAGGATGTGATACCCCGAACAAATTGTATGGGTATCGAGAGGGTCACACAGGGTACGCGCACGGTTCGTCAGAACGGAAAACGAGGGGGCAAGGAGAGAGAAAACTTCACCTGAATAGGGCGTCGGTATCGACTGAAATTACGTGTTTTCGCGATGGCGCGATGCGGCTACGGCGAGGTGGAAGTGCTCCTCGACGGCGGGGTGTGGCCGGGTCGACTGGGTCGAGGTCGTCGGGGTCTTCGTCGAAGAGGGTCAAGGTCGTCGGGGTCTTCATCGGAGAAGTGGCTGTGGTGTTGTGGATGCTGCGGGGGTTGCTGAACGGGTGGCTGAGTTCTTGCCGAGGAAGAATAAGGGGTCGGCTGGAGGAGCTTGGGCGGAGGCGGCCGGAGTTGACAGGTGGCTTGGAGTCGTCGGGTGGTGGCGCTGGTGAAGATGGCAGCGGGGTTGGAGGGGTCGGGTTTTATAGGAGGAGCGGGGAAGGTGATCCGGCAGCCGTTGGCGGGAAAAGGAGGAGCTGGCGGCGGCGGTTGCGGAGGCAAAGCGACACGACGGCGGGGGAACGGTCGGGGAGATAAAGGGGAAGAGGCGGCGGTTTGCGTCGGTTGAACGCCGGAGAAGTCGGGGGTCGACGGTTAGGGATTTCAGATTTCGGGTTAGCGGGCGGCGGGTTCGTGTCGGGGTTGATATTCGGATCTGACCCACCCGCTAGAGTTGGTCCGGTTTAGGGTGGGTTGGTTCGGTTGGTCCGGTTCGGTTTGGTTTAGAATTAAATCGGTTGGTTTATTTAAAACTTAGTTTTTAGGTCTTTAAAAATAGTTCTGGGCCCAATAAAATCCAGAAAAATTGATGTAAGTCTAATTAATTATTTAACACCCAAAAATTTTATTTTAATATTTATTTTTAATACTTAAAAATATTTAATTTAGAAGAAAATTTATTTAATTATTTAAAAATAGCAGAAAATTCCCAAAAAATTATTTTTAATTTCTGAAAAATACGGGTGTTTATAATCTACCCCCTTAAGATGATTGCGTCCTCGCAATCAAAGAATTAACTACTAAAGGAAAAACATGGTAACTAAAAGAAATGCTTAGTTTATACATGTATCTTCGAACAGGTGAGGATAACGCTGGCGTATGATATCCTTTCGTTTCCAGGTAGATTCGCCTGGAGAGTGATATTTCCAAGCTACTCGAACCAGTTTAATCGTCTGATCCCGCAATATCTTCTCACTGATGTCGAGTATCCCAACTGGCTGCTATTCATATCTCAAGCTAGGGCCTACTACAATCTCAGAATGATCGACTACGTGGCTTGGGTCAGTCACATACCTTCTCAACTGTGACATATGGAATACATCATGCACTCCCTCTAAAGATGGAGGTAATGCAAGATGATACGCCACTTCACCAATGCGCTCCAGAATATCAAATGGCCCAATGTACCTTGGGCTCAGCTTGCCTCTCCTCTTAAATTGAATAGTACCTCGAGTAGGTGAGATCCTTAAGAATACGTGCTCTCCTTCTTTGAACTCCAAAGGTCGTCTGTGTGTATCAGCCCAATGCTTCTGTCTGTCCTGAGCTGCACGAAGATGATTCTGAATTTGCTTCACCTTCTCAACGGTCTACATCACCAACTCTGGACCCAGTATTTGACGCTCGCCAACGTTACTCTAACATATTGGTGATCTGCACTTCCTGTCGTACAAAGTCTCGAATGGTGCCATCTGGATGCTTGTCTGGTAGCTGTTATTATAAGAGAACTCCACCAAGTGCAAATGGTCTTTCCAAGACCCTCCGAAGTCTAACATACATGATCGCAGCATATCCTCCAAGATCTGAATCTTGCGCTCAGATTGACCATCTGTCTGTGGATGGTAAGCAGTGCTGAACTTGAGTCGGGTGCCAAGACTCTCTTGCATGCTTCGCCAAAAATGGGATATAAATCTTGAGTCATGATCTGACATAATACTAACCGGTACTCCATATAATCTTACGATCTGTCGTATGTACATGTCCGCTAGTACTTTTATGGTCTGTCCAACTCTAAACGGCAAGAAATGTGCCAATTTAGTGAGTCGGTCCATGATAACCCATACTGCATCTTTTCCACTAGGGCTTCTTGGAAATCCTGTAATGAAATCCATAGTGATATGTTCCCACTTCCATTCGGGTATGGGAAGCGGCTGTAACATACCAACAGTTCTTTGATGCTCGACCTTAACTTGCTAGCAGACCAAATATTTTGCCACAAATCGTGCAATCTCCCTCTTTATTCCATGCCACCAATAATACTGCCTCAAATCTTGGTACATCTTCATTCCTCCCGGATGAATAGAGTGCATGGAGCTATGTGCTTCAGACATCAACTCATGTCTCAATTCCCCATTCAAAATATATAGGCGATTTCCACACCTTAATGTCCCGTCCTCATGAATACGAAGTCCTATCTGCATGTCGGCTTCCGTCTTGTCTTTAAGTCTTTGAAATCTAGCATCGGTGGGCAATGCCGCCTTAATCCTCTCCACAAGTGATAACTTAACTTTAATATTTGCCATCAACCTACTTTGTCGAGGCAAAACAATCTCTATATTGAGCTCCTGTAGATCCTTTAATAGCTAGGGCTGCATCGTCAAGAAATAAGTTGTAGGCTTCCTACTGAGTGTATCTGCTATGACATTCGCCTTGCTCGGATGGTACTGCAGATCTATATCAAAGTTGACCATCAACTCAAGCCAACGTCTCTGTCTCATATTGAGCTCTTTTTGAGTATATACATACTTCAGACTCTTGTGATCAGTAAAGATTTTTACCTTTTCTCCATAAAGATAGTGCCTCCATATCTTCAGTACAAATATTACTGCAACTAGCTCAAGATCGTACGTCAGGTAGTTCTTCTCATGGACCTTTAGCTGTCTCGATGCATAAGTAATAACTTTCCCATGTTGCATCAAAACACATCCTAGTCAACTGCCTGACGCATTACTATAAACAACAAAGCCTCCCGATCTTGAAGGAAGAGTCATGACCGGTGTTGTTGTTAATCGCCTCTTCAATTCTTCAAAGGCCTTCTTACAATCTTCCATCCATGCAAACTCCTGGTCCTTACGTATCAACTGCGTCATAGGCTCCGCAATCCTTGAGAAATTCTCTACGAACCTCCGGTAATATCCAGCAAGTCTGAGAAAATTTCTTACTTCTGCAAATGATGTAGATGTAGGCCAAGTTTCTATTACAGCAACCTTCTCTAGATCAACTGAAAGTCCTTCTCCTGAGATGATATGTCCCAAGAAAGGCACCTTATCCATACAAAACTTATATTTACTGAGTTTGGCATACAACTTCTCCTGCCTCAGCGTCTCTAGCACGATTCTAAGATGCTCCTCATGCTCTTTATGGCTCTTAGAATATACTATGATATAATCAATAGACACAACCACGAACTTGTCCAAGTACTGATGAAAAACTCTGTTCATCAAACTCATGAACACAGCTGGCGTGTTGGTTAAACCAAACGGCATAACTAAGAACTCATAGTATCCATACTTGGTCCTGAAGGCTGTCTTCGGTATATCCTCCTTCCTCACTCTAATTTGATGATAACCGGATCTAAGGTCAATCTTCGAGAATACCCTAGCACCACTCAATTGATCAAATAGGTCATCAATACGTGGCAAGGGATATCGGTTCTTAATGGTTACAGCGTTCAGTGCCCTGTAGTCAATACACAGGCGTACTGTCCCATCCTTCTTCGGTACAAATAATATGGGTGTTCCCCATGGTGAAACACTGGGCTGAATAAAACTCTTCTCCAGAAGATCATCAACTTGCTCCTTCAATTCCACCAACTCCTTAGGTGCTAACCGGTACACTGATAAAATGATAGGCTCTGCTCCTGGAGTCAAGTCTATTATGAATTCTATTTTTCGATCAGGTGGTAAACTTGGAAGATCATCAGGAAATACATCCACAAACTCTGATATAACTCTTGGGTAACCTGGCTCCCTTTCTACAGATAGTACTCTAAGAGTAGGCTGAATATCTTGCTCTATATCTCCCCGAAGAAACTCAAACTCTGGATGTCCAGGCGGTTTAAATATAACCCGTCTAAGCCGGCAATCTAGGGTCGCATTGTACTGACTTAACCAGTCCATACCAAGTATAATATTATAATCTGGCATGCAAAAGATCAGAAATTGGGCTCGTATCTCTCTACCACAGACTACTACCGAACAAGATCTACATATGTCACTAACTGGGATAATTCTACCTCCCATAAGAATTCTCTTAGTCTTCGGAAGGGGTGCGGTAGCTACTCTATGTGTAGCTACGAAGCTAGCAGCTATGAATGAATACGATGCTCCAGAATCAAATAAAGCTACAGTAGGTAATAAAGCTACTAATATTGTACCTGCTATAACCTCTCCTGCAGTAGCTTCCTCCTCAACAGTCAATGCAAATGCCTATCCTCGTCCCTGAGCTGGACATCTCTGCTGACGAGCCTGCTAGAATTGTGCTGCCTGTGGTGCCAATGGTGGTCTCTGCTGATACCTTCTTGGAGCTGATGGTCTGACTCCTCTAACTCCCGTTTGTGATGCTCCCAAGGCTGGATAAGCCGGCCTCGGTACTGGTAAAGCTGGTCGATCTACCGTTGGTGCTCCCTCTCGGCGCTCAGAGCAGTCCTTGGCTGGATGCTGGTTAGATCCGCAAATCAAGCATAGTCCCAACTTGTGTCTGCACTCCCTCTCGATATGGCCTACCTTGCCATAATAGTGACAAGTAGGAAGGGATAGGGCTCTTGGTGCTGCTCTTTGAGGTAGATTTCTCTAGGGTCGCTTTGCAAACTCCCCATGTGATGCTCTGGATGGTGCTGATGTGAATGGCTGCTTCAGACTTGACTCCCTCCTAGTGACGTGCTCCATGCGTTGTGCTGCAGCAAGGATGTCTGTGTATGATATAGGTGCAACAGATCCAATCAATCTCTGGAGATCAAACCTGAGTCCATCGAAGAACTTCTCCGCCTTTTCTTCTTCTGTCAAAATTAGAGAAGGGGTGAAGCGACTCAGTCGAATGAACTCCATATTGTACTCTTCCACCGATATATTGTCTTGAATAAGGTGATTAAACTTGTCTCAAAGTTCTGACCGAGCAATAGCTAGGATATACATCTCCTAGAAGAGTCTAGAGAACTCTTCCCAAGTGACTCGGTCATGTCCGAGCCTCCTCTCTTCAGATAGCCACCAATGGTGCGCATTGTCCGTCAACTGCATCCTGACGGCAGTCATCCATCGCTCCCTCGGAAGTTCAGCTGCTTCCAACTGGTGTTGTGTGTTCGCGAGCCATTCGTGAACTTCAGTTGGCCCCTCTTTGCCAGAAAAGGTACGAGGCTTCAGCTGACGAAAATCAGTGATAGATCCCGCCGATGGTCGCCTAGCTGGTGGGTTCACCTACTCCAGTGGGGTTACTAGGCTGTTCCTCAAGTACTCCGCCTTATGACGCTGAGCCTCTTGTTGAACCTGCTGTTGGGCTTGCATCATGGCATAAAATATTTAAAATATCTTCTGCCCGTCCATGGCTTGCCCTAGTGGAAAACAGGCATCGGTGGAGTGAACTATGGCAGAGGTGGAATGTCATCACACCGGAACCTTGAAGTATGCTGGCCGGCTTGATCGCTTTGAGCTGATTGTCCTCTATTTTTGGTGTTACTCCATCATCATAGGTGACCACAGCATCATGTGATATACCTAAGGGATTCTTGTCGCCGGTTCTCGGATCCATTACTCTGCATTAAAAATAAACTATGAGAACGCATAAAGGAATTAAAACAGGATACAAATCAAGCAATTAATTCAAATCCGATATAGAGATCAAAAATGATTCAAATCAATGGATGAGATCCTATAACCTATCCTATCTTTATTGCAGGCGTACTCGGTCCCTTTGTTGAAATCGAACAATTTAGTCGTTGACCTGCATGGGCCACCACAAAAATGATGTCACGCCCCAGTTCCAAAACATCGAGGGACTAGCCACGTGGCAATGGCCAGCAGCACACTTTAATGGGCAAACCCAATTTAATAGACCCATCAAGGTGTACTTAAGCTGTAACACAATAATAAAGTCTACTAAACATGTCACAATCTAATCTCATCCATGGAAGATAAATATGATCAATATCAGCAAAATCAAATATAACCGTCATCAAGTCTCAATAAAGTAAATCGGAGAACAACCCGATAATAAGTCTGATACACTGGTTCAACAGACCAGAAATGAAAGAGTATAATAATAGCAAATACAGAGTATAGATAACAGATACTCAGGTGAAATCTTCGGCCATCACCTCTTCCACGAGAATTGATTCAGCTCCAGGGTCTGCACCTGCTTCTGCTCCTGCACCGTATACTTCGGGATAGAATTCCTCTGCTATACCTGGGGACATAATCCGGATCCAAGTCCTCAGGGGACATAACAAGGTACAAAATAACTCAAGCCAAAATAAATGCAGTACAATAATAAATAAAACAATAGGGTAAACTATGTAACCATCTATGTGAAATGCAAGTGAAAGCATCACTAGTACTCAGGCTGAGACCACTACAAGCTCTGTGTCGGGAAGCCGGTAGCAGTAATATTACGTAATGTGCCTAGCTCTGATGTAGAGTCTACGGCCTCACAATAATAAATACATATATAAAATCAACTTGTAGCCTGTGTGTCTCTCTCCACCCAATGTAATCATACGTCTCATGTCCACAACGTCTTCTGTCCATGTCACGCAAGATCATATCTAATGCAGCAAGTCATATGATAGCTATGAATATAATGTCTATGTCACAAACCCTGTAGTCTATACAGAATCACCATGAATATCTCAGGAAGAATCTGTCTCATAAATAGTGTCAGGTGCCTTGGGGTATGACGTACTTGATAAGGCAAGCATGAGAATGTATAAGATTTCGATATCCATCTCTAGGTGACGTTACACAACTCCGCGTACGGTGTTGACATCCGAATATTATTCAGATGTTAAGTAATGTCACACGGTCCCAGGTTGAACAGATACAACATATAAATAAATCAAGGAAATAACATGTAGCAATTACTGCATGATTGGCAAGGTACACTTGTCTGGGGTTTGGATACCAACAGTTGCTTCTGAAACAGTGGGATCGGCAGGTACTCCTCCAAATGCTAAAATAAATATTATCATCATGTTCAGAAGATATCAAACAGCTAGAATTGCCTAACCATAAGTCCAATTTGGACACAAGGGCAAAAGTAACAGTTTTAAGTCAAAGCGGGGTCCATATATGGCCCGCTTCGCACTGAAAAATGTGCTAGAGACAATATTCTCCAAATTCGTCAAACTTAGTGTCTACAAGTCCAAAACAATGATACGAACCCAACAGAATATCCATAACTGGGTTCTGATGAGCCGATCACAAAATTGCCTGTCAAGTGGAGCCGTGGGGCCCACAATACGGAATTTTGTTAACGTTCTCAGAATCAAAGCAAACTTGGGTCACAGGACCAGCGTATTGCTACGAGTCCGATGGCGCAAGTTTCGTTTCGATACGACGAGCATACACGAAGTTACAACAAGTTTCAGAACATGGCTGATACGGAATGTTGTCGACGGATACGCGTTGATTCCGGTGTGCACACACATCCAAATCAACTTCCACGAATTCCCACACTTCCATATTAACAGCGCGGACCTTTCGGTGGAGTTCGCACATGACTAAGTCATCCCGTTTAGCGGGGTGCACCCAGTTCCAAAAAAATTAGGGTATTTAAATAACCAATATTTTGGTCATTTTCACCCTCGAATTAAATACAAATTACAGCACGATAAATTGAACTAAATATATGTTTAAAAACTTAGTCATATGGTCTAAATAATTATTTAGGTAGATTTTAGAAATAATTACCAGGTTGTACGCAAATTGGTCGCAAACTGGGGAGTTCGGGACAATTTTTAAATTTTTAGAAATTGGAAAGTATTTCCTAATTTTTTCATGATTTGCGACCGACACAGGACGCGACACCCCGAACAAATTGCACGGGTATCGAGAGGGTCACACAGGGTACGTGTACGGTTCGTCGGAATAGAAAAAGAGGCGATGAGGAGAGAGAAAACCTCACCTGAACAGGGCGTCGGTATCGACTAAAATTACACGTTTCCGCGATGGCGCGACGCAGCTACGGTGAGGTGGTGGTGCTCCTCGACGGTGGGGTGTGGCCGGGTCGACTGGGTCGAGGTCGTCGGGGTCTTCGTCGGAGAGGGTCGAGGTCGCCGGGGTCTTCGCCGGAGAAGTGGCTGTGGTGCTGTAGATGCTGCAGGGGTTGCTGAGCGGGTGGCCGGGTTCTCGTCGAGGAAGAAGAAGGGGTCGGCTGAAGGAGCTCGGGTGGAGGCGACCGGAGCTGACAGGTGGCTTGGAGTCATCGGGTGGTGGCGGTGGTGAAGATGGCAGCAGTGTTGGAGGGGGGCAGGTTTTATAGGAGGAGCGGGGAAGGGGATTCGGCGGCCGTTGGCAGGAAAAGGAGGAGCTGGAGGCGGCGGTTGCGGAGGCGAAGCGACGCGGCTGCGGGGGAACGGTCGGGGAGATAAAAGG
This sequence comes from Iris macrosiphon, assembly GCA_036927795.1. NCBI lineage: Eukaryota > Viridiplantae > Streptophyta > Magnoliopsida > Asparagales > Iridaceae > Iris > Iris macrosiphon. The sequence goes on from JAYESA010000003.1 coordinate 85,725,003, forward strand.
GAAGAGGCGGAGGTTTGCGTCGGTTGAACGCCAGAGAAGTCGGGGGTCGGCGGTTAGGGATTTCATATTTCGGGTTAGCGGGCGGCGGGTTTGGGTTGGGGTTGAGTTCCGGATCCGACCCGACCCGCTAGGGTTGGTTCGGTTTATGGTGGTTGGTTCAGTTGGTCCGGTTCGGTTTGGTTTAGAATTAAACCGGTTAATTTATTTAAAACTTAGTTTTTAGGTCTTTAAAAATAGTTCTGGGGTCCAATAAAATCCAAAAAATTATTGTAAGTCTAATTAACTATTTAACACCCAAAAATATTATTTTTATAATATTTTATTATTTATTTTTAATACTTAAATATATTTAATTCAAAAGAATATTTATTTAATTATTTAAAAATAGCAGAAATTTCCTAAAAATTTATTTTTAATTTCTAAAAAATACGGGTATTTACATCGATACTGGCCTGATATCTATTATTGTATGCAAACTCTACCAGGTGAAGATGATCCTCCCATGAGCCACCAGAATCTAGTACACATGTTCGAAGCATATCTTCGAGCGTCTGAATAGTCCTTTCTGACTGTTCATCCGTCTGAGGGTGGTAAGCAGTGCTAAATTTGAGTTGGGTACCCAAGCTAGCCTGCAAACTCCTCCAAAAGTGGAACGTAAATCTACTATCCCGATCAGACATGATGCTCACTGAAACTCTATGCAGCCTGACTATATCGATGAGCTTCTCCGTGGACAAATCCACTTTGAAAGGCAAAAAGTAAGCCAATTTGGTCAGCCAGTCAACAATAACCCAAATTGCGTCCTTCCCTCATAGAGTGCGTGGAAGTCCGAAAATAAAATCCATCGGGATATGATCCCATCTCCACTCAGGAATCGGTAGTGGCAGTAGCAATCCTCCTGGTCTCTGCCTATCGGCTTTGACCTGCTAGCACACTAAACATCTGGAGACAAAACATGCTACCTCTCGCTTCATCTTATACCACCACACGTGTTCCCTCAGGTCTTTATATATCTTGTTAGCTCCCGGATATATAGAATACTAGGAATGATGAGCCTCCTGCATGATCTCTTCCCGCAGGTCCCTACTAGGCACACATAACCTAGTCCCGTGCCTTAGTGAACCATCCTCTATAACACCCCGTAACTGCACGGTATATTACGTTGAGTCAGATTGAATAAGGCAATAGCTGGTTATATTTTGATTTGTTGGATTTGGGAACAAGTATTGATTGAGTTAGTTTCATGTGCAGATCGCTAGCGGAGTTCGGTAGAAATCAGGTGTTCGTTTAGAGCAGTACTGAGATAGCTGGATTGGAACGATAATGTCGTCTTTCTTAGTCCATTCGGTCGAATGATTTGGAGAAGCACGACCTGCTTGCACGGTCGTACCAATTGAGTAGATCGAGCTTTGCATCTGACCATGGGTTCAAGGGATCGGCCATATCGGCAGGACATAATGCTTAACGGAATCAAACTTGGTGAGTGGGCTCTGTCGCTTCTCCTCTACTCCTTCATGCCTAATAATATAGAAAATACATAAAGGCTTGAACACTTGGACTGGGACTTGGAAATCACTACACTGAGACGTGCATAGAGTATACGTCATTTGCTTGAATAAAGTTATGGCTTGAATTAGTTTTCGCGTTAGATAGTTGGAGCTAGAGTTGGATTATACATTTGGGGCAGTTGGAAAAATAGTTGGAATATCTTGGTTGGAACATCGAGAATTCGGGCGAGCGAGCGAGCGTGCATCCGTGCACGAGTATCACTTGGACGCTTTGTCAAGCAAAGCGTGCAGTTGTGGTTTGAAACCGAACAACTGCATCGGCGAGGGCATTGTGCCACTGTTGGGGCATTGTGCCAAGGGATTGTTCTGAGCGTGGGATATTACACCAATTGGAACATTGTATCGAGAAGCGGCATAGTGCCATGGGGATAACTTGAGATTTGTTTCTTGGGCTATATGTTGGAGAATGGTTATGGATAATTGGTTGGATAGTTGGTTGTGTAGCGCCCCGTTCCCCCGGTGCGGGAAGCGTGGCTAAGAACCACAAACGGTATTGTTCGATCGGGATAGATTGAATTAAGAACTCGTCCTCGTTATGGATTTGTTTCTTCAGAATCGATTCCAATATTCAGTTGACTGCGTCCCAAGGATCGGCTTAGCGGCAGAGTCAGGAGGGACCTCTCCGTTGCTATCTTTTATTGCCTCGGTTTTTGATGTCGCTTGTTGCTTTCGTGCTTTGAGTTGGTTTTGGGATTTGCTTGTTTTCCTTGAACGGTTTTGATAGTCTTCATTGTTTTCGTTCATTGACTTGCACTTCTATTCTGAGATTGGAAAGAGAGGAAGAAGTATTAATCGAGCTGTTCGTGTGCAGGTGAACGAGCAGTAGGCGGCTTGCGAGCGGAGTCGTGAAGCGCCTTTTTCCTTCTCCCTTCCAAAATCTAAGTGAGTGGCTACCAACCCGATTAGCTAGCCCTGTTTCCAAGCTTCACAGCTAAAACACTTGCATTCTTGTGCCCCGATCAAACGATACCAAGTTAATAATAAAAGAAACCAAGATAAAAGAGAATAGACTTGGATGATTATGCTTGTCACTTAACTGGGAAACGGTTACTCAACTGCATGCTTGTTCATTTTAAATATTCTATACATGCTTCAAGTTTTGCTAGAATGCATCTTCTTCCATAAATTGTGCTAAGTATGGAATACGCTTGTATGAAATAAACTGTCAGGAAGACTATGCAAAACGAATCATGCAATGTTGCTTATCTCATGTTCATGTTGCCTCAACTGCATCAACGTTAACGTGCCACGAACGATTGATCACGGACAACTTGTGCACAAGGTCAACGGGTTCCTGCGGACGGTTGCTGGGGCACTGGCACCGATCCGGTCCGGGCAGAACTTCACGATAGTCTCACGTGCGAACGGGATGGCGTATAGCACCTCACGTGCTTCGTTGCACACCATCCTCGTTCAAAGACTAAACGGTCCATTATGGCTTCTAGCTAGTGATCCCAACGTGTATATTTAAACCTGTTGCAAACTAACTTGTGTCTTCGTGGCAGGGAAGGCATGGTAAGTATTGTGCAGGTAATTCAGACGGACAGGTAAAATCCACCGAACGGTGGCACGTTCATTTCAGTAAATTATATATGCTGCTTACTTGTAAATGAACTAAGGCAAGATAGAAACCCACAAATATGCATACTTCATTAAAATAACATGTTGATTAGTATAGTTCGGTTAGCTCGCCTTCACCATTATGTTTCGATATGCTGACCCTCGTTGAAACAGGTTCTCCGTACTAAGGCGAACCGAGCGAGTAGCCGAAGTCGTCTTCCCGAATCCAGCCCAGCTGTAGGCGCATCCTGATCGCGCCGTCCTTGAAGCATTTTGAAGATAGGAGCTGCAACTCTTCATACACAAATGCAGCTCCGTAGCAAAGCTATCCTCCAGCCTGGAGGTCAATATCTTTTGAAGTTTAGTAAAGGGATATAATGTACAGGACTGCTATCTCATTTTGAGTCAACACTTTTGTAAGCCGTTCGGCATATTAGTTGACTCGTTCAGGAGTTTGTAATAGATGTTCATTATCAATAAAGAGAACTTTTCCATGTTTCAAATCTATGTTTCAATTTATCTGCGTACTCTGAATATGTGCTTGTTATGCAAATCATTAAAGCCTTGTACGGGCGCAACTCCAGGCCCGTACGGCGGTCACGATTCGGGGGACGCCTCAAACGATTCTACAGAATCGGGTTGTGACATAGTGGTATCAGAGCACAGATTCAAGTTTCTTAGACTTCGTGCTAGAAAAGTTCCTTTAACGATCAAATTCTTGTGCGAACTCTTGAACTCGCTAGGCCAAAATGAGATACGTTCATGCAATAAGTCCATAATACATTATGATTCTAATGTAATTTACCTTCTTTTGAAGGAATGGTACCAGCGCAATCTGTAGCGCAAGCACCGAACGAAACACAAGAGAGTAGTTCGGGCACTTCGGGAAGCTCGCGGAGCCAGCGTGGCATATCTCAAGTCGACCCGCTAGAGCGGGTGATGCAAATGTTAGAATCGCAACGACAAAGAGATAATGCTCGCCAAGCCAAGTTTGAAAGCAATTTAGAGACCCGATTCTCAGTCCAACAAAAGCAGGTAGATACCCTGCAACAGATCGTTCAGACTTTGGCTACCAACCATTCCACTGCAACTGCAATGACTCCGGTGGAACAGCCCACGCTTGAAGTAGAGATGCCACAAATTCTAAGGCCGAGGGACGTGACTGCCTTTAACTTGGGACACTTCAAGAAAGTCTGCAACACCCCATTCAACGGGACTGAGGACCCAGTGGTAGCTCTAGATTGGCTAGCCGAGCTTGAAGATCACTTCGCTCTGCTAGAAGTTCCCGAAGAGAAGCGCGTCGCCTGCGCGCAACTTTAGCTCCGCCTCAATGCACACGATTGGTGGAACGTGCATCGACGATCTCTCCAATTTGATCACGGAGAGGAGGCGATCTCATGGACGACCTTTCATGCCGCGTTTGAAGAGGAGTATATACCCCCTCCAGTACAATGTCAGATGGAGAACGAGTTCGTGCAACTGAGGCAAGGCAGGATGACAGTTAAAGAGTATTCTGCCGAATTCAACCGACTCTCTAAATTCGCTAGGGCCTATTTACCTGATGCAGCGAGTCAAGCCAGAAAGTTTGAAGGTGGACTACGCCCTGCCATCCATGCGCACGTGGTCAATAATCAGTATAGAACAATGCGTGAAGTCATGAATTACGCCTTATCACTTGAACCGCAGTATCCTCATGTTTCCACCGGCTCTGTGCATACCTACAATCACAAACGCCAAGGCAACGATAGAGGAAACACCGCTGCAAAGCACCCTAACCACGGTGGTCCACAACGAGCAAACCCAGGGCCTTCGTGCAATTTCTGTAAGAAACAAGGACACACGGCCGATAAGTGCCACAAAAAACTCGGGCAATATCTCATTTGCGGTGACTCAACCCACCGAATTCGTGATTGCCCAAACTATTCTGTTCATCATCCTTAACGGTAAGTATTATTCTTAAGTTTCGGGACGAAACTTCCAATTGGTTGGGTAGGATATAGCGCCCCGTTCCCCCGGTGCGGGGAGCACGGCTAAGAACCAAACGGTATCGTTCGATCGGGATAGATTGAATTAAGAACTCGTCCTCGTTATGGATTTGTTTCTTCGGAATCGATTTCCATATTCAGTGGACTGCGCCCCAAGGATCGGCTTAGCGGCAGAGTCAGAAGGGACCTCTCCGCTGCTATCTTTTATTGTCTCGGTTTTCGATGTCGCTTGTTGCTTTCGTGCTTTGAGTTGGTTTTGGGATTTGCTTATTTTTCTTGAACGGTTTCGATGGTCTTCATTGTTTTCGTTCATTGACTTGCACTTCTATTCCGAGATTGGAAAGAGAGGAAGAAGTATTAATCGAGCTGTTCGTGTGTAGGTGAACGAGCAGTAGGCGACTTGCGAGCGGAGTCGTGAAGCGCCTCTTTCCTTCTCCCTTCCAAAATCTAAGTGAGGGCTACCAACCCGATTAGCTAGCCTGCTTCCAAGCTTCACAGCTAAAACATTTGCATTCTTGTGCCCCGATCAAACGATACCAAGTTAATAATAAAAGAAACCAAGATAAAAGAGAATAGACTTGGATGATTATGCTTGTCACTTAACTGGGAAACGGTTACTCAACTGCATGCTTGTTCATTTTAAATGTTCTATACATGCTTCAAGTTTTGCTAGAATGCATCTTCTTCCATAAATTATGCTAAGTTTGGAATACGCTTGTATAAAATAAACTGTCAGGAAGACTATGCAAAACGAATCATGCAATGTTGCTTATCTCATGTTCATGTTGCCTCAACTACATCAACGTTAACGTGCCACGAACGATTGATCATGGACAACTTCTGCACAAGGTCAACGGGTTCCTGCGGACGGTTGCTGGGGCACTGGCACCGATCCGGTCCGGGCAAAACTTCACGATAGTCTCACGTGCGAACGGGATGGCGTGTAGCGCCTCACATGTTTCGTTGTATACCATCCTCGTTTAAAGACTAAACGGTCCATTATGGCTTCTAGCTAGTGATCCCAACGTATATATTTAAACCTGTTGCAAACTAACTTGTGTCTTCGTGGCAGGGAAGGCATGGTAAGTATTGTGCAGGTAATTCAGACGGACAGGTAAAATCCATCGAACGGTGGCACGTTCATTTCAGTAAATTCTATATGCTGCTTACTTATAAATGAACTAAGACAAGATAGAAACCCACAAATATGCATGCTTCATTAAAACAACATGTTGATTGGTATAGTTCGATTAGCTCACCTTCACCAGTATGTTTCGACATGCTGACCCTCGTTGAAACAGGTTCTCCGCACCAAGACGAACCGAGCGAGGAGTCGAAGTCGTCTTCCTGAATCCATTCCAGCTGTAGGCGCATCCTGATCGCGCCGTCCTTGAAGCATTTTGAAGACAGGAGCTGCAACTCTTCATACACAAATGCAGCTCCGTGGCAAAGCTATCCTCCAGCCTGGAGGTCAATATCTTTTGAAGTTTAGTAAAGGAATATAATGTACAGGACTGCTATCTCATTTTGAGTCAACACTTTTGTAAGTCGTTCGGCATATTAGCTGACTCGTTCAGGAGTTTGTAATAGATGTTCATTATCAATAAAGAGAACTTTTCCATGTTTCAAATATGTGTTTCAATTTATCTGCGTACTCTGAATATGTGCTTGTTATGCAAATCATTAAAGCCTTGTACGGGCGCAACTCCAGGCCCGTACGGCGGTCACGGTTCGGGGGACGCCTCAAACAATTCTACGAAATCGGGTCGTGACAGGTTGGATGAGTCTAGGATCCTTTGGTGGGGCAAGAATGCTCGATCCTCTCGTCATACCTACCTGGTGTTTGTATTGGTCATGGACAACTTGTGCTGCACGGGGTTTGATCTCCTCGAACAGGAAGGCTTAGGCGCACCGGGACCGTTCAACCATGGGGAAGACCAATTGGTAACGTACCTCGGGCGCGGTGCCGGCGGTTTAATTCGATTCAGGCAGGCTCGCTACTTAGCATTGTTTCGAGTAGAACTGTAATATATCAGTCCGATCAGCCCTTTATGGCTTGGCCAGTGACTTCATATAGATAAGAGTTGGTTTGCTTTGTTTTGGTTTGGTTTATGCTTTTCGGGTAGGCGGCGACCACCTTGCCTCGGCAAGAGTGTGCATATCAAAGATTAGATTATTAGGTTTGGTTGAGGATGGATATTGAGGCTTGGATGATGGTTCGATAGGTTCTCGAGTTGCTTGGGTTTGAGTAGGACGGTTTGCATGCTAGCTTCCTTCGAGTTAGTTTTATTTGCTTGTCTGTCGGCTTGAGTTGAATGCTTGCATGCCTAATCTGCTTTAAAGTTTTCCTTAACATGACATACCTATGCCATGAAACGAATCTAAGATTCAGCTAGAAAGATCACCATATAACTGTTTGTATTCACTATTTACTTGACATACCTATGACATTATGGACATGAGACGTGTGATTACATTGGGTAGGAAGAGACACACAGGCTACAGGCTAATTTTATATATATATGCCCACTACATAGTAAATTACATAGTATCTCTTCTACAGGCTCTCAGACACAGAGCTTGTCGTAGTCTCAGCCTAAGTTTAGTGATGCTCTCACTTGCATTTCACATAGCTAGTTACCTAGTTTACCCTATTGATTTATTTATTATTGTACTGCATTGTTTTTGGCATGAGTTATTCTTGTACCTTGCTATGTCCCTGAGAACCTGGATTCGGTTTATGTCCCCAGGATTAGCAGACGAGATCTATCCCGAGGTATACGGGACAGGAGCATTAGCAGGAGCAGGCACTGGAACAGTACCAGATCCAGAAGACGAGGTGATCGCCGAAGATTTCTCCTGAGTATATGATTTATCCATACTCAGTATTTGTTGTTGTTATCTTTATTCTTGTATCTTAACTATTGTATCAGACTCATTATCGGGTTATTCCCCGAGTTATATTTTATTAAGATTTGATATAGTTTTATACTCTGATATTGCTGTATTTATTTTCTGTGGATGAGATTAGTATATTAGACCCTTATTGTTGTATTACAGCTTAAGTACATCCTGATGGGTCTATTAAATTAGGTTTGTCCATCGGTGTGTACTGCTGGCCATTGCCACGTGTCTAGTCCCTCGATATTTTAGGACTGGGGCGTGACACTTTTACTGCAACTTGGTCGTTTCGATGATAACTTTGGTGTTTGGCAACATCGCCTTGTGCGAGCGCAACTCCATGCTCGTACGGCATCACGTTTCGATGAGAACGATTATTCTGCAGGAGCGCTGGAACGTGTTGATTCACGTTCATTGGGGACGATTGAGCCATGTGGGAGATTGGGGCAAGACATATTGGTATCAAAGCGCCTGGTTCATTTCCTCGGACTTGGTCCTTCACTTTATTACAAACTCCAAATAGCTTCTGCTTGTCGTTTAGCTCTTGGCTCTACTCGGTGCTGCATTGGATGTTTCATGCAATAAGTCTCTATATTGCTGGTTGTGGCTGTATGTTATTTTCTGTTGCGTTAATTTTGTTGGTTTTTGGTAGATTGCTTAGCATCGTTGGGCATTGTTGTATTCGTGCAGCAAGTTGAGAGGTATCGTTGTGTTTGTTTGGCTTGTCATTGGGGGAGTTTCTGGTTGTATCAGAGGATTAGTTGGTTGTCAGACGAGATTGGTTATGTGGCATATTGTGAGTAGAAGCATTAGACTAAGAATGGATCGATGCACGAGAAGCTCGTATAGCGAATGTGTTCGATAAAGTTTGAATTTTGAATGGGTATATCACATAGAGAATTGGTTGAGCAGGTTTGAATTGGCTTGGGAATATCATGATAGCATTGCACGAGTTGCTCGTACAACAAATGTGTGAAACAGTTGGATATTGGGTTGGATTACTTGGAAGAGATCTCATTGCATGGGATTGCTCGTGTAGCAAAAAATATTGTACAGTTTGAGAATAGCTGGAAGTATTGAGAATGGAACATAGCACAAGTTGCCTAATAAGATTAATAGAAATAGATGGATGGTTAAAGCATTGGCTAAGTTTCGTATCAGACTTGAGTTGGGGATGGCAGGATCACGCATAAGGGGTGGTTCAAACGGATCTTGAATTAGTGCAAAGGAATCGTAATGTGAGTAGCGACTTGATTCGTAGTGGTATATGGGATACCACATAGTGGGCAAGGCATTGAAATATTTTTGATAGACATGAAAGAAATTACCTCAACGGACACGGGTAACAGGAATATAAGTTGGTTGATGCACATCGGCTGAGTTAGGAAGAATGAAAAATGGAGCAAAGTGAATATTGAGTTGAGCAATCGAGAACGGACTTATGCAAATGGAAGTATCGTTGGACTTGAGAGTTGGACGAGATCGAAACAAGCAATGAAAAGAGTGTTTGAAAATTTGAAGGATTGAGGCAGACCAAGTATCGAAAACAAATTAAGATTGTTCAGATGGAAAGTCGAATATCAGAGTTCGCTTTCACGATTTGGAATTTCGGTGGAGCATTCATGAATGCAAAGAGAGTTGAGCATGAGGAACAAACAGTTGGAATATGCTTGAGCAAAGCGATGGGTGAATCAAAGGATAGCGAGCACGGACTATAAATTTTGGAAACACATTGGAGCTGTTGGTTGAGCAATGAAATACGACTTGGTTTGGAGGGGCAATGCGATGGATTCACACGAACTTAAAGTATTTTGGATATTGGTGCTCAGAAAGCTTGACTCAGGTTTAGCGAAAGTTAAATTTGGCAAAATGGTGCAATGATGGTAGACGGATTCTTCGAAAGATATGAACGGACATGAGGCAAGTCTAGTTGATGTTAAGTCAGATTGAAAGTTAACACTTACAGTACTGAGGCAGATTGAGGCAACAAGTAAAGACAATATAGATTTAAGATTATGTTGGAACTGATGCACAAGTCATTGAGAGTGTATGGACTAATTGAAACATAGAGAAATCAAGACGGGCTACGAAATGGAACGAGAGCAAGGATTATGGCGATGGACTTTTGAAGATAGCTAAATGAGAGAGCAACGTTAGAGCAAATCACTATACTGCTCGAGCAAGTTGGATGTGCACTGAGAAATATGGCATACGGATAACAATTGGAGCAAGTCTATGGTTTCGGGAATTATTGCAAGTGGTAGTGCGAGAAGTCGAACATGGCAGTTCGAGAAATTTAATGGATTCAAGACAGAACGGCGGATTGATGGAAGACGGTTTCAGCAAACGCAGTTCTTAAATTGTGGCTTGGATAGATAGCAAGACTCTAGGTGGTTAAGCGATGTTTGGTTGACAGATTCGTCAGAGGTAGTGCATAAAGTTCTCGGAGTTAGAAGTTTTTTTGGATGGAATGGTTGGATTATGGCTCAGATGTGCAGAGGAGTTATAGCATTGTTCATAGTAACCGTCCATCGTGATGACTTACAATTATCGAGCGTAGCTTCGGGACAGCTGACCCTAGCAACTTGACCGCCAAATCAGAGATGAATATTGTAGACCCATAGAATGACCCTTAAGGAAGTATATTTGGGAATGCGTCGAGGGTGGATGTGAGTAGTGTGTGTGGAAGATTGGCCTAAGTGACTGAGTTTTGGATTTAAGAGATCCTTGGGATATCCTTCAGCTGAAGATGCAGCCAGAAGATCGAAGCGATGGTGGAAATGGCCTAAGTCAACTGATAAGATTTGGAGTCACAGATTTTTGAAGATGGCATCGCCTTTGACTCGTCGTGCCCCGGAAGGGAATAATATTCATATAAATTGACGACTGTGAAACTAGCTTGTGAAGTTAAAGCAGCGGCTAGTTCAGATCAAATTATTGTAATACTAGAAGGGACAGATGTGCCTCAGATCTATAAGATGCATCAAAACTTAGTCTGGGATGCATGCTTGTACAGAAGGTGAAGGTGATATCCTGTGCTTCGAGGCAGTAGAAGCAGCGCGAAGAACTATTTCATGCGCAACCTAGGAATTATGGCGAGTGTGTCCACGTTGAAATCGTGGCGACACTATCCCTTTGGCATGGCGGCAAAATCTTCGTGGATCACATGAACCTCAATATCGATGTTCACCCAGTGAGGTATTAAGATTAAGAAAAAGGTGTTGGGCTGAGCTGATCTAAAAGCAAAGTTGATATTTGGGTAAGTCGCCTAGCTGGGGTAGTATCAGTTGTGATGATCGTTCGGTGCAAGAGATAATATTTGGAGATAGTGCTAGTATGGATTCAAAAATAGTTAGATGGATTGAGTTAGAACACAGACTGAATTGAGTCAAGTAAAAAATTATTATACTTGAGGATAGCGCTTGTGCGAATATATTGGAATAAAAAATAAGATTGGTTCAATTGGGAGTAAAATAAATGAATGCCTCGGACATAAAGATATCCTTATAACTTGTTCAAATTTGCTATCGCTAAGTTCGGCTAAAATACATCAATTTCAGGGATGCCTTAAATATGTGTATGATCAAAAACTAAGCGATATGAGGAATTCGTATTGAGCTGCAAAGAGGATGCAGGAATATGGAATTTGTGCGATGTGTTCAGCGCGAGCGAGTGCTGAATCGGGATCAAGAGAATGTGAGTTACATGGAGCAGATTATGAATTGGACAGGCGGCATGCAATAAGGATTGGGTATTGGTTTGGTTCGGGGACGAACCTTATTCTAAGTGGTATATTATGTAATGTCCCATAACTCACGGTATGTTACGCTGAGTCAGATTGAATGAGGCAATAGCTTGTTACATTTTGATTTGTTGGATTTGGGAACAAGTATTGATTGAGTTAGTTTCATGTGCAGATCGCTAGCAAAGTTCGATGGAAATCAGGTGTTCGTTCAGAGCAGTACTGAGATATCTGGATTAGAGCGATAATGCCATCTTTCTCAGTTCGATCGGTCGGATAATTTAGAGAAGCACGGCCTGCTCGCATGGTCATACCAATTGAGTAGATCGTGCTTTACATCGGACCACGAGTTCAAGGGATCGACCGTATCGGCAGGATAGGATGCTTAACAGAATCAAACTTGGTGAGTGGGCTCTGTCCCTTCTCCTCTACTCCTTCATGCCTAATAATATAAAAAATACGTCAAGGATTGAACACTTGGACTGGGACTTGGAAATCACTACACTGAGGCATACATAGAGTGTGCGTCGTTTACTTGGATAGAGTTGTGACTTGAATTTTTTTTCGCGTTGGATAGTTGAAGCTAGAGTTGGATTATACATTTGGGGCAATTGGAGAAATAGTTAGAATATCTTGGTTGGAACATCGAGAATTCGGGCGAGCGAGCGTACATCCGTGCACGAGTATCACTAGGATGCTTTGTCAAACAAAGCGTGCAGTTGTGATTCGAAACTGAACAACTGCATCGACGAGGGCATTGTGCCATTGTTGGGGCATTGTGCCAAGGGATTATTCTGAGCGTGGGGTGTTGCACCAATTGGAACATTGTGTCGAGAAGCGGCATAGTGCCATGGGGATAACTTGAGATTTGTGCCTTGGGATATATGTTAGAAAATGGTTATGGATAATTGGTTGGATGGGTCTAGGATCGTTTGGTGTGGCAAGAATGCTCGATCCTCTCATCATACCTACCTGGTGTCTGCATTGGTCACGGACAACTTGTGTTGCACGGGGTTTGGTCTCCTCGAAAGGGAAGGCTCCGGAGCACCGGGATCTTTCGGCCATGGGGAAGACAAATTGGTAACGTTCCTCGGGCACGGTGCCGGCAGTTTAATATGATTCAGGCAGGCTCGCTACTTAGCGTTGTTTCGAGTAGAATTACAATTGATCAGTCCGATCAGTCCTTTATGGCTTGGCTAGTGACTTCATATAGATAAGAGTTTGTTTGCTTTATTTTGATTTGGTTTGTGATTTTCATGTAGGCGACGGCCATCTTGCCTCGGCAAGAGTGTGCATATCAAAGATTGGATTATTAGGTTTGATTGAGGATGGATATTAAGGCTTGGATGATGGTTCAATAGGTTCTCGAGTTGCTTGGGTTTGAGTAGGACGGTTTGCATGCTAGTTTTCTTTGAGTTGGCTTTATTTGCTTGTCTATCGGCTTGAGTTAAATGCTTGCATGCCTAATCTGCTTTAAAGTTTTTCTTAACATGTCATACCTATGCCATGAAATAAATCTAGGATTCAACTAGAAATATCACCATATAAATGTTTGTATTCACTATTTACTTAGTATCGGCTTAGACGAATGGGTTACCCCGCTCACCAGTACGGTTGTGTACTGATCCACGTTTATGGGCATTATTTCAGGTACACAAGTGTAGTGGGGCTGCTTGGATATACGGGACATAATGTATGAACGGTAAGTACCTTTGTGGGCTAGAGAAAGAGCAAGAGTATTATATTTGCCTTTGTGGCAATATCCTTTATGGCAATTTTATTTGGACCCTATCGAGGGCTTCGCTGTGTATTCTCTGATGTGTGCTTGGTACACAATACTTGACTTTCGCTGTAACTTGGTCATTTCGATGATAACTTTGGTGTTTGGCAACATCGGCTTGTGCGAGCGCAACTCCAGGCTCGTACGGCATCACATCCCGATGAGGACGATTGTCCTGCGGGAGTGCTACAATATGTTGATTCACGTTCAGTGGGGACGAATGAGCCATGCGGGAGATTGGGGTATGACATACTCAGCAATAGATAAGTCATCCATCAATCCTGCCTGCACCTGAGCTCTGAGGCTTCGCAGACCCTCATCCTGGTACTGTGTCTCTCGGATCTTCTCCATCAACCCTGAATGAATCTGCATGTCCATCATCTGTGTCTCCACTCCTAAAATAATAACCTTGATGCCTAGGCTATCCAAGTCTGCTAATAAGTGGTGATCCATTGTCAAGTACATCACTACTGGATATCTGCTCAAGACATCGGCAACTATGTTAGCCTTCCCTGGATGATACTGTAGTAAAATATCGAAATTCTTTATCAGTTTTAGCCACCTGCGCTGCCTCATACTTAGCTCTTTTTGCGTAAAGAAGTACTTCAATCTCTTGTGGTCAGTGTATATTTTCATACGCTCTCCGTAAAGATAATGTCTCTACAGCTTTAGAGCAAAGATCACCGCCGCTAATTCCAAGTCATGAGTGGGATAGTTTCTCTTATGTACCCGCAACTGTCTAAAAGCATATGCCACCACCTTCTTGTTCTGCTCTAGAACACATCCCAAGCCCTTCCCCTAAGCATCGCTACAAATGACAAATCCACCCGTCTCCGACGGCACCGTCAAAATAGGCATTGTGGTCAACCTTTTCTTTAGCTCATTAAATGCAGCCTAACATTCTTCGGTCCACACGAACTTCACATCCTTTCGAGTGAGTCTAGTCAATGGCTCTGCGATCCAAGAAAAGTCCTTCATAAATTTCCCGTAATACCCAATAAATCCTAAGAAGCTTCTGATCTCTGCAACAGAACTCGGAGTGGTCCAAGACTCTGCAGCAGCAATCTTCTTTGGATCCATCAAAATTCTGTCTCTAGTCACCACATGCCCAAGGAACTCTACTTTATCAAGGAAGAACTCATATTTTAAGAGTTTTCCATAGAGATTATCCTTCCGAAGGGTCTCTAGCACAATCCTTAGATTGCTTCCGGTGCTCTTTCGGTATCTTCGAATAGACAAGGATATCATCTATGAATACTACTACAAACTTGTCAAGGTACTGGTGGAACACCTTGTTCATTAAGTTCATAAAGACTGCAGGGGCATTAGTCAACCCAAATGGCATCACCATAAACTCATATTGGCCATATCTTGTCCAAAAAATAGTTTTTTTAATATCTTTCTTCTTCACCTTCAACTGATGATAGCCAGACCTCAAATCAATCTTCGAAAATACCCTCACACCGCTCAACTGATCAAAAAGATCGTCTATTCTTAGTAGCGAATATTTATTTTTTTATGGTGAGGTTGTTCACAGCCCTGTAATTAATGCACATTAATTCGCATCGACCCATTTTTCTTTGGTACAAATAAGATCGAGGCTCCCCAAGGCAAGAAACTTGATCAAATGAAACCCTTGTCTAGCAATTCATCAACCTGCTTCTTCAGTTATGCTAGCTCGTTATTGTTGATCCTGTAGGCCTTTTGTGATACTGGCTCTACCCCAGGCACTAAGTCAATAGAAAATTCAAGATCTCTGTCCGGTGGCAATCCTGGTAGCTCCTCAAGAAATACGTCTAGAAACTCTATAACAATAGGGTGTGGCAAGTCCTTCTCTGCTACCATGGCTCCACAAATAATTCTATCACCCTGCTCAACTCCTTCCCTAACAAACTCAAATTTTGGATCTCCTGGAGGGCGGAACAGTACACGTCCTCTACGACAGTCTATGCTAGAATGGTGTAAACTTAACCAATCCATTCCAAGGACAATGTCAAAACTCGAAAGTGGCATTACGAGTAAACTAGCATCCAAATTATGGCCTCCCAAGGTAATACGACGTCCCTTGCAAGTATCACTGACTAGGATAGTGCCTCCATCAGTCGTGATCTTGCAACTCCTAGTCAAGGGTTTTGTTACTAAACTATGCTTAAGCACAAAGGATACTGATATGAAGCTATACGATGCACCAGAAACAAATAAGGCAATAACAGGAATAGAATCGAGAAGAATAGAACCTGCTATCACATCACTAGTCGGCTCAGCCTCCTCTACGGTCATGATAAAAGCTCTGCCCTGTGGAGGTACTCCCCTTTGCTGGTGTTGCACAAACTGCTGCTGTTGCATAGGAAGTGGAGGTCATCTTTGTTGCGGGGCCACTAGCGGTCCAATTGGTCCTCTCTGGGCTAAGGATCATCCTATAGGGGGTGCGATAGGACACTCTCTCATTTAATGCATAGGTGATCCATAGTATAAGCACACGCCTAATCTCTTCCGGTAGATCTTCCATGAATGCCCTGGCTTCTTGTAATAATTGTATAGGGGTGCTTGTTGTACTTGTCTCTATGGCTGCTGCTGTACTTGCTGAGCTGGGACTCTAACTGGGGCACGGTACTGTTGCTGTTGTTGTTGCTGAAAGGTCCTTGGCTGAAACTGTGGACGCTTTGCCTTTCCCTGACTACTACCATCGCCGATAGCATCCCTGTTTCTCTTGTTCTGAAGACCCCTATCCACCTCGACCCTTTGAGCCTTTGCCAATATGTCAGCAAAAGTCGTATGAGCCGAAGAAATATGGTCCTTGACCTCTTGATTCAAGCCCTCTCTGAATCGTCTAGTTGTATCCTCCGGGCCCCTTACCATATACTCTGTGAATTGGCTCAGCCTGCCAAATTTTGCAGCATACTCATCCACGGTCATCCCGTTCTGCTCCAAGTTCTGGAATTGCTTCTCCAGAACCCCTTTGGTTACTGCAGGAAAGAATTTTCTCTTAAAGAGGTCCTTGAACTACTCCCAAGTCAGGTTTAGATCCGTAATCCTAGGCTATTTTTTGAACCAAGTACAAGCAATATCGTGGAGCTGCAAGCCAACAGCCTCAATCTTCAGGTCCTCAGAAAGTCAAGAAACTCTCATGATCCGCTCGATATCCTCGAGCCACTCATCAGCGTATAAGAATTCCCTCTGTCCCCTTGAACGTCCGAGGCTCCATCTTCTTGAAGTCATGGATGTTACCCACCTTCGGTTGAGCGGCCTGCTGTTGTGGTTGTTAGGCAACCCTCTCCATGGCTGCTAGGGCAACCTGTTGGGCATTTTCTATTTCTTCCCTCAGCATTTTTGTCTGTTGCCTCTGAGCCTCTACTTGAGCCTTTTGAGCCTCCATTATGCTTCTGAAGAGTTCATGTAATGGCTGAGGAGGAGGAGGAAGACTCCCTGATCCAGCTGATGAGGCCTCCTGTGATACGGATGGTGTGGGAAAAGCACCATTGGCTCTGGAGCCGTGCGCTCTAGTCTTGGGTGGCATTCTAAAAGGTTGAAAACAACCAGAATTTAATTGATATGGCACAAGATAAGGAAGTATTCTAGAAGGACAATCAACTATGAAAGAGGTCTGATTGCTCGAAAGGAAATAATAAGGGTTAGCAAGTTAAGTATATGGGATCCCTAGTTGTAATTGAGTATCTTCATATTCTAGTATGTATATCCTATAGCAGGCTCACAGTCGTACATCTAACTTGAGTACCACTACTAGTTCGCAACCTTGTGTGAAATTGGACCTGCATGGGCCACCATAAAAAAACTTGCCACGACCCACAACAGCTTTTCGGATACGAATACGTGGCCAAGCCCAGCCTATACTGCAGTGTCGGCGATAGAACGATGTACTATAAGCCATATGTATAATCTATAACTCACAACATATATTCATCTCTACACTATACTCAATCACAGGCACTAGTTTAAATGAAAATACCAAGATAATAATGAAATAACAGTCTCAATGTGGGTCCAAGGAGTCTCCCCAAAACTAAATATCCAAAGTACAATATTCTAAATACTTTAGAAAAATTGCTGGAGAACAATCTGGTCCAAAATAACTAACATGATCAACTACTCTACTAAACTACTCTATTTCAGACGATATCTGAGTTGCTAACTCTCCCTGATCCTCCGAAAGGGCAAGATCAGGCTCTATCATGTCGCTAGCATACGGTCCATAATGTGTGTCACTTCCCAGTCCCAAAATATGTAGGACTAGGATACGTAAGCATGCCAGCCGCATGTACATGGCAACTCCAATATATGGATACCATGATACACACGTATGCTGTAATATGAACAATAATCCACAAGTGGTAAAACTATCACAAGTCACAGGGTATAATCTAAATCTCATCCACCGAAATCAATATAAATAGATAAATAACCAATAACCAAGTAACTAAATCTCAATATGAAGTATCTAAGGATGACAGTCGGATAAAAACAAATTTGCTGTCGAACTAGAATATAAAAGCAAACACAATATAAGTACAACAACTAACAATCACTGTAACTCGAAGAGAAGACCTCCTCAAAATATAGTGGCAAGTCCGGATCTGCGCTCCTGCGAATACTCATGAACATCTATACCTGGAAATGGACCAGGTCCTCAGAGGGACATAACAAGATACATAGAAGCATGCCAATAAAGTACTAAAATAAATATCCAATGGGTCGCCTAACCGTCTAAGTGAATGTAGTTTAAGAATAACTTTTCCAACGCGTGGGCTATCTGGCTAAAATAGGATTGGCATGGTTCTCTTGGAGATCCAGGGGCCTACAAAGCATGTCATCTTTTGACGGCAGAGGCCTCCTGATAATATATAATATATATATAGTGGTCATCATGACCACGTATCTCTGGCGGAGCGTACGGGTTACACAAGAAAAGTGCAACGGAGCACACACGCCTTACTAGTTGTTCTCCCCACCCCATGCTCTAAGCATATCACATCTATGACACGATAATACCTCTAATAACTGCCAAGTCTACTAGCATGCAAAGTTTCTAACAGCAGCTATCCCTAACGCACGGCCCATACGTACAGGAGGCCAACCCAGTATGCGAGTCCGTGTCCTACATGAGACTCACACTCGTGTAACAGCTGTGTCACGGCCAATGAACCTAATGATGTTTCATGATAATAGGATGGTCTCATAAACAAGGTCAATGCATATACATAATAAAAATAAATTACGACAACTCCGTCGTTGCACCCAAGTTTCCTTGGACGCGTATTTTATATAACAGTTAAAATATATGAACTAAATGACAGAAATAAAGATGCATGCAACATATGGAATATGAATAACAGTATAATGGCAAGGTATACTTGCCTAGCAAGAAAGCTGTATAGTATCAATAACCTGCTCCAGAAGTCGCACAGAACAATCCAATATCCTATATACATATAATATAATATAATACAATATCAGCCATTACACTAGCACATACACAACCATAATATACTAAACTCAGAAGGCACGCTAGGGGTGATACTAGTCAACTAACACGGTCAATTGTGCATCTAATTATGCGGGTTTCATATCTTCAAATGTTGTGCACAATCAGACAGTCAAGCTGACACATCTATTGCTAGTACGTCAGTGTACACAAGGCAGACAATTCCCTAATATTCAGGTCACCAAGTCATATGAAAATATGCGGACAAAATCTACGGTGTCCTAGGATCGTACACATATATAGTCATAATTATTATTTAGCATTTAATTACCAACTTATGTATATATATCCATATATTTATTTAACAATATAACCAATAATTTATATACATACCCATTTGAATACATACACTAAATATATATATATATATATATATATATACCAAGCTGAATAATATACGCGTACGCGTACGTATATGTATACGAGTTTGGGTTCACCGACTCAGGGTCCGATATCAACTAACAGTCATAAAGCAAAACTCATGTCCTAATAGCATATACACAAGCATACAAAAAAAGGAGAAGAGGGACGGTTTGAACCTCGAGGTGCACGCACGGGGACGACGATAACGACGATGAGGGTGATGATAATTGAGGTTGCTAAGGGTGATAATGACTATGGTGATGAGGATGATGTAGATGGTGACTGGGATGATGGTGATGATGTAGATGGTAACTGGGATGATGGTGATAATGTAGATGGTGACTGGGATGATGGGGGTGAGGTAGATGGTGACTAGGATGATGGGGTGATGATGAGGATGAGATAATGATGATGGGGTGATAATGAGGATGAGATAATGGTGATGGAGTGATTATGATGATGATGGATTGATGATGATGATAGGGTGGCTGCTCCGGCCAGGGGAGGTTCGGCCAAGGAGGAGTCGAGCAGGAAGAAAGGAAGACAGGAAAGAGGAGTAGGTGTTGGTGATAATGGTGATGGTGATTATGTTAATGGTTGTGATGATAATGGCAATGGTGATACTGGTGATGATGACCAGAGTCCGGCCAAGGAGGAGGTACTCAGGGAAAAGGAGGAGGTGCTCAGGGAAAGGAGACTGTGCTGCACCGTCGGGGATGGCCGGGGAGATCACCGGAGGTGGGAGGCTGCTGCTGGAAAAGGAGGAGATGGGAGGAGTCGGGTGGTGTTGGTCGATGCAGGTGGTGCTGGTGGTGTTGGTGCTGCCGACGGTGAGCAGCAGCGGAGGTCAGGCTGAGGAGGAGGAGTTCAGGAAGAAGGTGGGGACGGGTTGTGCTCCGGCGTCATGGCGAGGAGGATGGACAGAGACTGGTGGAGAGGGAGATGGCAGCAGGGTGGCTATTCGTTGAGGGAAGGACGGAGGTCGATGACAATGGGGAAGATGGTGGTGGCTCTGCGGGGAGATGGCCGGGGAGATGAGTCGAGGTGGTGAGCAAAGGGAAGTCGGGTTGCAGGAAGGTGGTGGACTCGTCGGGATGGCCTTGGTCGGGCTCGGTGCAGGCGAGCGGGGGGGAAGGTCCGGTGAGGGGGTGTTATTACAGAGGGAGGTGTGGCGAAGAAGGTCGGAGAAGAAGATGATGCTGCTGGTGTTCGTCAATGGAGTCGAGGAGAGTGCAGGCTGCTTGGTGGAGAGCGGAGAGGGAGCAGCCGTGGTTGGGAAGTCCTCAGGCGAGGCTCGGTGTTGGCTCCGGTCGGCGGGCTCCGGCGAGACTGGACAGGAAAGAAGGGGGAGGTCGTCTAGGCTATAGTTTGGTTTTAAAATAGAAAAGGAAAATAAAAGGAAAATAAAAATTGTATTTATAGGTAAAAAGGTAGGGTTTGATTGACCTAGAGGTTTGGGCTTGGTCAACACCCTTTTGGGGTTGGGCCTTGGCCTCACATGGGGATATTTGGAGGGCTATGATTAGCATTGTTTAAAATGCAAGGATAGGGTAATCCTATTTGCAGGCTTGCTCGTAAATTAACGTAACAAAGACAATATGCTCTCGACGTGCATGGGCCACCACTAAAAATATGTCATGCCCCAGTCCCAAAATACGTAGGAGTATGACACATAAGCATGCCAGCCGCATGTATATGGTAACTCCAATATATGGATACCATGATACACACGTATGCTGTAATATGAACAATAATTCACAAGTGGTAAAACTATCACAAGTCACAGGATATAATCTAAATCTCATCCACCAAAATTAATATAAATAGATAAATAAACAATAACCAAGTAACTAAATCTCAATATAAAGTATCTAAGGATGACAGTCGAATGGAAACAAATCCACTGTCAAACTAGAATATAAAAGCAAACATAATATAAGTACAACAACTAACAATCACTGTGACTCGAAGATAAGACCTCCTCGAAATATAGTGGCAAGTCCGAATCTGCGCTCCTGCGAATACTCATGAACATCTACACCTGGAAAGGGACCAGGTCCTCAGAGGAACACAACAAGATACCTAAAAGCATGCCAATAAAGTATTGAAATAAATATCCAATGGGTCGCCTAACCGTCTAAGTGAATGCAGTTTAAGAACAACGTTCCCAACGCGTGGGCAATCTGGCTAAAATGGGATTAGCATGGTTCTCTTGGAGATCCAGGGGCCTACAAAGCTTGTCATCTTTTGAACGGCAAAGGCCGCCTAATAATATATAATATATAGTAGTCATCATAACCGTGCATCTCCGGCGGAGCGTACGGGTTACACAAGGAAAGTGCAACGGAGCCCACACGCCTTACTTGTTGTTTTCCCCACCCCATGCTCTAAGCATGTCACATCCATGACATGATAATACCTCTAATAACTGCCAAGTCTACTAGCATACAAAGTTTCTAACAACAGCTATCCCTAATGCACGGCCCATACGTACAGAAGGCCAATCCAGTATGCGAGTTCATGTCTTACATGAGACTCACACTCATATAACAGCTGTGTCAAGGCCAATGGTCGAGCTCGCGTACTGGGAAGTCGGGTTGCAGAAAGATGGTGGACTCGTCGGGATGGCCGTAGTCGGGCTTGGTGCAGGCGAGCGGGGGGAAGGTCCGGCGAGGGGGTGTTATTGCAGAGGGAGGTGCGGCGGAGAAGGTCGGAGAAGAAGATGATGCTGCTGGTGTTCGTAAATGGAGTCTAGGAGAGTGCAGGCTGCTTGGCGGAGAGCGGAGAGGGGACAGCCGTGGTTGGGAAGTCCTCAGGCGAGGCTCGGGGTTGGCTCCGGCCGACGAGCTCCAGCGAGACTGGACAGGGAAGAAGGGGGAGGTTGGCTAGGCTATAGTTTGGTTTTGAAATAGAAAAGGAAAATAAAAATTATATTTATAGGTAAAAAGGTAGGATTTGATTGACCTAGAGGTTTGGGCTTGGTCAACACCCTCTTGGGGTTGGGCCTTGGCCTCACATAGGGATGTTTGGAGGGCTATGATTAGCATTATTTAAAATACAAGGATAGGGTAAAATGAGGGGCGATGTTGCGCGTTGCACATTCCAAAAATTATAGGAAAAATCTATATGAAGGGAAAAATAGGTTTCTTCATGTATTGTGTCTAATGGTATGGACATCTCAATGCACTTTTGCATAAAAGGGCCCAATAATTAGAAAATTGCACAAAGATAGAAATTGGATTAAATTAATGTGTACAGTATTTTGGAATTAATTAGAAGTACATGGGGATAAAATTAGGTGGGACACAAGTATCATGGACGTAGAGGGCTCAGAGTATAATATTATCATTAATTTGGGTTGCACAAAACGGTCAGGATTGTATTTCCAATTTTGATTGGAACATACAAGGGTACAAAGTTGATTTTATTTAGAATAAAATATAAATATCTGCGACGAATATTATGCGACTAAAATATAGCACAAAAGAGCATAATTATAAGTTACACAAAGGTCCGAATAGAAGGCGGGCACGTCTAGGACAAGGATGTGAAATTTGTATGAAGGCAATGGCTAGTGTAGTGCTCCAATTATCGAAGCAACGGTAAGGTACACTAAGTGATATAAATATTATATAATTAAATAAAATACCGTATTCTATTTCTAATTGGATTCAAACTAGCCCTAGTCTCACTATCTAAGCCAAGTAGGTCTAATTTTGGGTGAGGGGGTTTACAATGTGTTGTGATTGCATCCTCATCGTAGTCACCTAAAATATGGTTATCCAGTCAGGAAAGGAACGAGTACATCATAGGAAAAACAGTTCCAACACATGGTAGAAGCTATAAGACAATAAATAGTAAAGAATATATGATAGCAAAAAAACTGAAATCTCAATAAGGCAACTAAAATAACTAAATGCTAAAGTTATGTCATGGCAAGAATGTAGTACAATAACTCCAAGCAATAAAGAAATAACTGTAATATATGGAAGAACAGATAGGAACAACTATTCTATGTAATTTGAAATACCTTGTTGACATATAAACGGCTAAGGGATAAAATTCGGCAAAGCACACGTGTCGTGCATGGCTGATATTATTCCAATAAGACCATGGATTGAAAGGGTAGTTCACACGTCTACTAAGTATTTTTTTCCCTATGAGTACAACATGGATTCCGAACCAGTTACGAAGAAATAACAATAATCCAGAACAGTCACGTATCTCATAATAAGAATCCATCACACTAATCCGTGTAACAAGTGTCAAGAATCAAATAATCAATACTAAGTATGCATTATAGAGACTATCAAGCACTGAAAGTAATCACAAAAATATACTCGCCTATGGTCCTTAGCTGTGGTTAGATCAGGTCCCAATTCAGAGTCCAAATCCTACGTATGATATGTTACCATGTCAAGAGATAAGTTATTTTAATTTATTTAATTCTTGAATAATTACTCTAAAATCCTATTTTAGTCTTTTTATTCTAATTTTTAGGTTAATTCCTAAATTTTATCCAAGAAACTAAATTTTATCCACTCGAGACTCATGGCACGCAAATCGAGGCAATTTGTGGACCAAAAAGTTAACCGATGTAAACTCGACTTTCATGCATGGTTTTCTGTAAATTTTAACATCACAAATATGCTAGAATTTATGCCTCATCCAGATTCAAATTCATTTGGAAATTATTGCACATACAAAATTGTATTATTCAGCGGTGGTTAATTGCTAACGTAGAAGTTCTACAGAATTAACAGTATATAAATATTTCAAATAAAATTCTAGGAAAAATATATGTCAATTATCTCGACATTATCTTCCAAAACTTCAAATGGTTCATGATTCTGATTCCTGGTTCTTCCAAAATCGCAAAAATACTGAGATACGTTAATTTTTGGACATGTTGTGCTCTACGAATTTTTCAAAATTTAATATTCATATTTTTGTGAAACAATTTACATATTCAAAAAACTAACCTCAATACAGTTCTAACAAAAGAAACTGGGCCATGTTTGGAGTCCGGAGCTATGAGTAATGGCTTCTGGAAGATAAAGGAAACCCTAGATGGCAATTCTCCAAAATCGGCTAAAAGAAAATCCTAGAAATTATAACTTTAATACTATATATAGAGAGGAGAGAGAATGAGCCGCGGCTAAACGGGGATACGTGGCTTCCATCCAGGCACTCCCACCCAGATCGGACGGCTAGTGTTCACCCCGACTTGGCTCGGCTGAGTTCGAGTTAGATTAGGACTCGGCTCGGCTCAGCTCGGCTTGGACCGATTTCTCCCTCACCCACACCCGCGGGTCACTGACAGGCGGGACAACACTGTTGGCTGCGGGAGGCTGACAGGCGGGACCCTATTGGATTACTGGACAGGATAATTACTTTTATGGGTTTTTTCAGAAAATAGTTTTTAATTCAGTTTTTCATAATTAACTCAAAATAAATGCTAAAAATAATCAAAAAACTCCTATAAAGTTCTAGAAAATATATTTGACTATTTAGAACCTAAAATAAAAGTTTGGAATATTTTTAATTATGTTTGACCCTAAAATAAATTCTTGAAAGTCCTAAAAAATTAGTGTTACTAGTTTTCAATTAACCAAAAATTATAGAAAAAATCTCAATGGCCCCAAATTAACCTAGTAACAACATTTAAGCTAGAATTTTAGGATACGGAGGTTACAGGCATGCGATCAGAAGAAATTCTAGCATCTTATTGTATTCCAAATGTTAGTAATTAAGGATTGTGATAACCCTAGTTAGTTAAAGTATTAAGTGGTACTTATATGATTTGCCGTGATTGATGAATGATGTTTAGTCTAGACCTTACATGAGATCACCCCTTTACTTTAAACACTTGTCATTTATTTACTTTTAGTCTTTACTTTTAGTATTTTGTATTGTTGTATTGCTGGTTTAAGTTCCTAGATTGGCTTCCCTTGTGATACTTGCTATTTTGGGGTCTTACCCCACTGGTTTTGCCTAGCCAGATGTTTGATGATAAACAAAATAAAGAAGAAGAGGGTTTATACAAAATCTTTCTTTTTTGCTTAAAAACAAGAAAAAAAAGTACAATTAATCCTATACGAGGATGTTAAGTACAATAAAAATGATTCTGGGGAAGAATTACTATAGAAGTCTGATCTGCGGTCCATTACTTTATTCCTTGGACCACACGATGATGAAAACGTGCTGTAGAAGAAGAAGAAGAAGAAGCTTCAAAGGTTGCAAGTGGGATTGAATTCTCGTTGCCAAAGTTGTCAACCAACACTCTCTGTTTGTGCTCTCTCTCTTTGATCTCTCCTTATGCTTCTGTCTAATCTCCTACCATGTGACCAGGGGTCTCTATTTATAGAGATCAGTCAAAATAACTGTCCAGTTGGGGTAGAAGCCAAACTGTGAAGAAGGTTGCATCTTTTATGCGGCGGTAATAATAACTGCTACCCACGTTCAAATAATCTTCTGAATCTGCATATGACACGTGTCCCATTATAAGGTAATACGTATAACTGCTTCTCGAAGATCATGGCATGCAAGCCACATAGGTAACTGCACCTTGCGTAAAGATGGTTGGCGTAAAAGCCAAATAACTGTCTTGTTGGCATAAAAGGCCAAACTGTGAAGAAGAAGACTTCTTTTACGCTGTGGTTATGATAACTGCTACCCATGTTCCCATTATCTTTTGAATATAGTATGACACGTGTCCCTTTATGAGGTAACGCGTATAACTGCTTCTCAAAGATCATGGCATGCAAGCCACGTAGGTAACTGCACCTTGCGTAAAGATGGTTGGCGTAAAAGTCCAATAATTGTCTTATTGGCGTAAAAGCCAAACTCTGCGTAAAACTTGATGATGCATGAGTAATAGATAACCAGCATAAAATAGCCAATTATCTATCACGACTGAGGTCTTGAGCGTATTTCGGGCTAAATAGCCTTATCACGTGCCTTTGTAAATATAATCGAGTTGGCATATTTCGAGGAGATAGCATACGGCGTACTCCTATAGTTGAAAATAGCCTGGTTGGTGTAAAATGCAAGGATGGTGATGTGAACGTATTAGTCACAGTTTTAGCTCTCCCAGTTATAACAAAATCTAAAGAATGGAACCAAATCTCGTGCATTAAATGCAGAGATATGCCTCCATCTCTTGCATTAAATACAGAGATATGCCTCGAGCTTTGTACGAGAAACAGCTTTTGACGTGGCGTCTGATTTTGTCTCATCTTGAGCGTAAAAACTTATTTCTGCCCATGTAGAATAGGCAGCGTATTCTTTGAATGCGTAAAAATGACTTGTATCAAGAATATGTCACTAAATGACAGCCTGGGTCTCTGTGCAAAATTATAATCACAGCCGTCCTCTCGATCATGGTGCAGTACTTTTGTCAGGAGTTAGGTTCACTGTTTTGTCTGACAAATTCATCCGAGGAATACGAAGAGTTCCTCGTACAACTTTACACTGCATTAAAAATAAACGTATTTTAAACTTTACGTAGGGAGGTATAGCAACCTTTTTACGCCAAAATAGCCTTGAAGCGCTGCTTTACGCGGGCAGCTCTGAAGCTCTACTTTACGCCACAAAGCTCTGAAGCCCTGTTTTACGCAGACAGTTCTGAAGCTCTACTTTACGCTAAATAGCTCTGAAGCTCTATTTTTAGTGAGCAGCTCTGAAGCCATGTTTTACGCCACACTGCCTTGAATCTTTGTTTTACGTGTATAGCTCTGAAGTCATATTTTACGCCACACAGCCTTGAAGCTTTGTTTTACGCGGACTTCTCTGGAGCCATATTTTACGCCACACAGCCTTGAAGCTCTGTTTTATGCGAAATTTATGTATTTTGGGGGTTTTGACTGTATAATACGCGTACGATTCCCCAGCGTATTTTATACTTCTACAAGACCTCCTTCAAAGTTTTCAAATTCCTCGTAATTTGAAATACTTTGAATGAAGCATAAAATGGTTAAATTTCACTCGTTCTTCGAGGCTAATTTTTTAACGATATTTAAGAAGTTGTTGGGATTTGTATGTTCTCTTCTGCCTATATAAGGGCAAGCAAAAGAACTTATTTTTTCATACTCCCTTCACCACAAAGATGGCTACTGAGATTCATTGGGCTGAACTGAGAAAGAAGAAGATTATGCTCTTCCAGCATGTAAGGAGTCATAAAAAGAGACATCTTCGAGCAAATATTTCTACAATGATGGGCCATGGAAGGATATCATAGCTTCCTTTGCTCGAGATAATCAGCGATTTTATATGGCGATTCGTCAAAGAGAGAGGAAGGGTCTCATTAGACCACACAGCTTGCTAGTTGTATTTTTCCCCATTATAAAGCTGGACCCTGGTGGGCAGCTTGGCCGTGTCTTCCAGTATTGTGTTGGGTTTGAATCCCAATCATAATTCTAAGCATGGTCGTCGATGACGTATGGGGGATGGGCTTGAATAATTTAAACAGGCCCAGTTTTGTATCCTTCCTCCATTGACCATTTTCTTGGCCCCCAGCCGAAGAAGTATTGTAGAAGAAGAAATGAAGATCTCCATTAGACAAGAACCTAGCATAATAGATTCCCATTATATGTAATCGTGATCTTGAATATTAATGAAAAATTCTTTGTAAAAAATGGATTTCCATCATATGTAATCATGATTAATAAACTTGTCTTCTTTTACGCACTATTAATTTGCCATATTGCTGTGAGAAAGTTTGATAATACGCAGCTTCAACATGCTTGAGTAATTTTTACGCAGACTCTGATAAATATGCATCCAGTCACGTCCCAACTTTTATGCGTAAAGGAAGATGCGTAAAAAGATCTTTAGCATTAAGTTGTCTTAAAAATTCAATTGTTATGTTGTTTTTGGACGAGAAGTCACATAGAATTCTGAACTGTTCTTTCTCATTCGAAGAACATCTGTTCAGAACATCATCTTCAGAAATGGCTTCTCTAAAGATTCTCGAGACAGGGCAAGAAATGTCCGCCGAACAGGCTATCCCTGAACTAGATGTAAAAAATTTTGGCCAAACTTCGAATGAACTATCAATGGCCAAGGAAGAAAAATCCTCTTCCAGTGAAGACAGACACTTTCAGGGAACTCCTTGGCCCTTTCGTCTGATGAAGTCTTCTCGAATAAAAAAGAAGAGAAAACGCTGATAAGAAGAGCATTTCCTGCGTAAACTCTTATAACCGGCTTCTTCAAGCGTAAAACCCAGATTATCAATATATACGCGTATTCTGCTGACTGATCTGTTTCACATAATTTAAGATGCACGTAAAATCATAGATCCGTAGCATTTGAGTGTAAAATCATACGCTCAGAAAATCATAAATCTGCAGCTTCTGAGCGTAAAATCATAGATCTGTAGCTTCTGAGCTTAAAATCGTAGATCTGTAGCTTCTGAGCGTAAAATCGTAGATCTATAGCTTCTGAGCATAAAATTGTAGATCTGTAGCTTCTGAGCGTAAAATCATAGATCTGTAGCTTCTGAGCATAAAATCGTAGATCTGTAGCTTCTGAGCGTAAAATCGTAGATATGTAGCTTCTGAGCGTAAAATCGTAGATCTGTAGCTTCTGAACGTAAAATCATAGATCCTTGCTCTGCACGTAAAAATCATAAATCCTTGCTCTGTGCGTAAATATCTGAGCGTAAAATCAGGGATCCGTTACGCAGCGTGACTATCTGTCTTCCTTTTCAAATGATCGGCTGACGTGGTCCCAAATTATAACCGACTATTAAAAATTGGATTTGGTTAAGGATTCGGAGAGTCACTTGAACTCTATAAATAGGCCTAGGTCATGAGAGAGAAAAACCCTTTATCTTTCTCTACAAAACCCTTCGTATCTTTCTGAAAACTCTTCGTCTCTTTCTGAAAAACCTCAGATTCCCATGGCACCAAAATAGACCTTCGCCGCTAAGGGTAAGAAAGTCGCTTCGTCATCTCGCTCCACTGCTCAAGCACGAGCGACTCCTACTAGGCCAAACGAGCCTCGTTCTGAATGAAGTACTCCACCGTCTAGCTGTGCAACGGGCATCACAGGTAAAACTTTAAGAGAAATAAAAACCCTCCACACACGTTGTACGTGTATGCGCAAATACGCCCACATTCTTAATGTGTCAGTGTAAAACTCCATATTTTTACAGTCTGGCGTAAGAACTCAGACTGTTAAAATCTTGGCGTATACTGTAAACCTTGCATTTTATGCACTGGAAGTAAATTTTAGGGTAAAACTCTATATTTTGCAATCTGGCATAAAACTCAGACTGTTAGGTTTTGGCGTATACTGTAAATTTTGTATTTTACGCACTGGAAGTAAATTCCAGTGTAAAACTCAATTTTTTGCAGTCTGGCGTAAAAACTCAGACTGTCAAGTTTTTGGCGTAAAACTGCAAGAATGTAGCACTTTATGTTTTACGCGCTGAAAGTAAATTCCAGTTTAAAACTGACTTATTCTTTTGCTTTTTGCAGTGGACCTACAGATCCCCTCTCTGGCTGAAGTAATGGGCTCTGTTGCTGGAATGTTGAATTCTAACTACTTGGAGGACTTATCCCATGTGACTTTCTCCATCTCTGGAAACGAGTATCCTCAAGAAAGGAGAACTCTAATCTCGGTCCAAGGAGAAAGAATGTTGCCGAGTATGATCAGTAGGGAACCCTTGACGTACATAGATGGGACCGCGTATAAGAAACCAGCTTTCTTATTTGGGGATGTTATTGATAAGCAATCCCAGACAAAGCCCAAGAAGGAAGATTGGGTATTTTTTGCTGAGGGCACTGTCATATTCCTGCCAAAGATGTCCAGAGATTACCCTATCTCTGCATTCTTCCATGCCACACATCCCAGAAGGATGGCATGGACTCCGACTCCTGATTATCATGGCCAGCCAGGGAAGATCTTTTATAAGAAAGGATTAAACCAAGGATCCTTTGTAAGTAGTCCCTCTGGCCCTGTTATACCCTTCAAAGGATTACTACCAGGCAGCGTCCCTAGTAAAGATTCTTCCTTGATCCAGCCATTTCAAATGGCAACTTTCTGCAATGAATTCATGGAGCAGGAAGGAGTATATCCCAGGGTTAACCCTCGCACTAGTGGGTGGCTTAACCCCCAAAATCTTCGATGGGCTAGTTTAACTGCATGGGCCCTGAAGCACTTTCAGATGGAGCTGGAAAGTATTAACTTATTTGAGGCTGTGAGTGCTACTAGTGTTGGGCTGCCTATCAACCCTAATTTGTTCTTAGCTTTGATGGAGCGATATAACTCGCTAACTGGGACTTTCGCCACTCCGATAGGTGAGTTGGGCTTAGCCCTTCATGAGATGGAAGATATCTCAAAGCTGCCAATGGGAGACATTTCTTATGAAGAATACGTCCCTACCAACAGAGAGTTGAAGGATACCAACCCTCGGGTAGTGGCAGTGTACCAAGAGCTGATGAGCTACTATCTTGCATGCACCACCTTCTACAGAGAGCCCTCTGATTTAGCCCATATTAATAAATGGGTATCCTACCTCTTCTTCCATCAGGCTAAAAATGCTAAGCAGGACAAGGTTGTAGATAACAAAGACAAACCTTTGAACCCTCTGAGCATTCTTAATGCCAACATAATCGATGATCTTATTGAAGATGCAGGGGCTCCAGATTGTGTTCTCAATGAAGAGATAGGGGGTTATCCTATAGGAACCAAAGCCTACAATTATATGAGGCATTACCGAAAGTCTCTGTCAAGGGAAGCTCAACTGGCTGGCTTCCTTTCTATTTGGCCACGCCGATGGGTGGTACCTGGCATCGCGTCTGCGGATCGCATTTATCGCAATACCTTATGGCCCGTAGTGCGTTTGGTATTTAGAGCAAGATTGGACCTGCTTTCTGCCATGGTATGCAGGATACAAGCTAGCCTGAGGGCTATTACTGATGGGCTACTGGCCGATACTACACAGCATGAAGGATATCCCAGAGTGGAATTGTCATTCTTATATCTGATGGAATGGTTAATCCTTCACAACACCAGAGTGATGTCTCCAGGATCTGCCAGGTGTTCGGGCAATAACTTCTTGCTGAATTACAATA
This sequence comes from Iris macrosiphon, assembly GCA_036927795.1. Taxonomy (NCBI): domain Eukaryota; kingdom Viridiplantae; phylum Streptophyta; class Magnoliopsida; order Asparagales; family Iridaceae; genus Iris; species Iris macrosiphon. The sequence goes on from JAYESA010000003.1 coordinate 85,756,482, forward strand.
ATTCTTTTTGGAATGTGACTAGTGTCATAGATTGTCGATTAGCACTAAATTTTGCCCATAGTTGGAAGTTCTTCTGCACCGTTCCCCCCGTACATATTAATCAACAGGGGACTAAAGTTCAGGATGTAAGTCAGGGGAAGACTATTCTTTCTCCTGAAGCCTTTTATTGGTTGGTCTGCATTAGACCTTCCTAACTGTTATACAGAAGTGAGGACCACTGCTACTTGGAGCCTTATCTGCCTAGCCGTTTTGCCAAACAATTTGGATATGATCAGTTGTACGTGGGGAATCCCATCACCATATTCAAGTTCAAAGGTGGGCTTATTGATGGAGCTAGAGGATGGCGGTATTTTATCATGGGTTGTACTGGAGCAACCTTTGCCATGCCTGCAACTTCTTTCTCCATGGAGTTGTACATTCTTCATTTATATACACAGTTTTATGTGTCCATCAATACCTTTCATCGTGATTTTGATGTATATGAAAGTTTTAGAATGCCCTCTCATAAGTCTACTGGAAGAGAGGAGATACCATCTGTCTCCTGATGAGGGTGATAAAACTATCGGTGTTGATGACTTTGTTGATATTACCGAGAGGCGTAATAGCTACCCCGACAGAGCCTCTCATAATTTCCAATAAACGAAAGGCTTCTACTCTGAAAGAGCCTTTCCCCCGCAAGAAGAAGCAGACTACCAGGGGTCCTAAAAAGACTTCCACCAAGGGGGCCTCTTCCAGGAGTCAGCCTATTGTTTTCCCTGTTAGGGATGATTCTTTGATTATGGGTTCTTCGCCTTTTAGAGAAGGAGCCTCCACAGTCCTAGCTGAAAGTGCTGGAGATTCTTTGCCCGCAACTGCTGTCGCTACCACCGTTACTGGTGGTGCTTCTATATCGCCTTTGAGGCTGAGCTCAATAAGAATCAGTATACCTTTACCAAGACAAATAATGGGACTAGCCCCTCCTTCATCTGAAAGTATTTCAAGCGAGATTCCACCCGATGAACCTCGAGTAGATCTGGGTGATGACTGGGATGACTATCCTCAAACGTCAGTTGGTGTACCCTCTTCTCCAGGTATGATAGCTTTTTTAGCATCATTAAGAAATAATTTAGCTATACAGGCTGCAGATGCACTATACATACCATCGGCCATGGGTAAATGTTATCTTCACGCTTTTTTCAGGAAAATTTAACATCAATTTGATATTAACTTTCTCTTATCTTATTTTCAGTCGAAGACATCTCGGGGGAGGGCGAAGCTGAAACAACCTCTGATTTTGTTGCGGATCCAGCTAATGAAACGACGGTGACCACCGTCGAAGAAGCATACCTTGAAGCCGTTTATCTTTCATCCGCAACTTTCTCGGATATAATCCCGCCAGCAGCAGTTCAAATAATGTCAGAGGTGGATGAAACCACCATCTCGACTATGCCCCCTTCCTCGAGCAAGCCAGCAACTTCAACTGTTGTTGGTATCTCTTCTTTTGCCACGCCATCTGTTGAAGCAACGACTGTGGCAACATCCTCTGCAGTCATTCCAGAAAGAAAACTTACCGATATTATGGCCACTCCTAGCGTCCATTCGAGCTTTGCTATGCTAGTTGAACAATACACTAGCATATTCTACCTCACTTTGAAAGAATTGATATCCAAGGTGCTGGAGAAGAATCTAGGCTTTGATGCTCTGAAGATGTCCTCCAAGCTCACCATAGCGCAGATTAGAAATTTCAATGACGCTAAAAGAGCTAATGCGCTAGAGCAAATAGTTAATGGTTTAAAATAACCCATTAACGAATATTTGTAACTATCCCGAGGCAGCATCAATGACTTGGTTAAGGCTGAGTACGACTCACTAACTGCGGAATTTGCTCGGAAGACAGAAACTTTAAACAAATCCATCCAGGAACATCAACAAGAGATGGAGAAAGAGCAAGCAGTATTGGTGGAGAGTATTCCTCAGCTAGCTCGGTGTTGTGCAGAATATGAGGGATATGAAGTAAGAGTTCAAGAATTGGAAGCTGAACTTGCTCAAACAAGGAAGAGGCTTCTCAAAGCATCGCTAGTTCGTGATGTATTGGAGGGCCAAGTGAATACAGCTCAACAGAACTTGACACATGTGGGTGTCATCCATGCAAGTTTTGTTGATTCTTTGTCCGAACTATCTTTCTTGAGCAATGACGAAGCAAGGCTGGAACTGGCTCGCACTAACATTTTAAACTCTAGGAATGAGAGGATGGCTGTTTTGGCGCAACAGATCCGCGATTTAACTGCTCCTCCCCAATGATATACATTTTTGCTCTTTTTGTAATTTGCTATTCCCAGAGATAATAAAGATATATTTTCTGACTTTGTGGACCCATCACTTTAGAATGTAAATGATAGGCTAAGATAAAAGTGATATCAGAGGTAATATGGACATGATATACTTTCGGTAAGGTTTAGCTGAATATATCTATTCAGAGGTAATATAAACATGATAGAATATGATCCAACTAAATTTGTATACAAAACACTATCAGAGGTAATATGGACATGATAGGTTTTGAAGTTTTAAATTAGTTAAACATATCTATTCAGAGGTTATAAGAATATAATAGAATATGATTCAACTAGTCTTTGTATGTAGTACCATCAGAATGAGATCTTCATCATACCCCGTTAAGCAAGGAAGATCAAGCATAGTACTTCTTCAGGAATTTGCCGTTGATAGGAGCCATTATCAAATCTTTATTAGGCTTGGCTAATCTGTAAGCGCCATTTGAAAATGTTGTTTCAATCACATAAGGGCCCTCCCATTTGGACTGGAATTTGCCCTTACTTTTGTGCGTAATGATTATTAGCCTCTTCACAGCTAAAACTAGCTCACCAACTTTGAACACACTTTCCTTCACTTTTTGATTAAAAGCTCTGGAGATGCGTGCCTGGTAGAACTCGATGCGCTGTTGAGCTTGAAGGCATTTCTCGTCTAACCCTTCTAACTCTTGAAGTCTTAAATGATCATAATTTTCCTCAGTCAGCTCATTAGCTACTGCTATTCTGAGTGATAGAATTTGAATTTCAATAGGGAGAACTGCTTCACACCCGTAAACTAATGAAAATGGGGTACAACCCGTTGGTGTTCGTACCGTTGTGCGGTATGCCCACAGACATTCTCCCAACTTCTCGTTCCAATCTCTTTTGTTCGAAGAGACGAACTTCTTCAAGAGTTTGATGATGGTTTTATTGAAGGCTTCCGCCAAACCATTAGCAGTAGGATTATATGTCATTGAGGCCATATTTTGTATCCGATTCTTATTGCAAAATCGCTGAAATGCTTGATTGATGAATTGAGACCCATTGTCATGAATTATCCTTTAGGGTATCCCAAAGCGATAAATTACATGATGCTTGATAAAGCTGATCATGTTGGATGTCTTTACCTCAGCAAGAGGAATCGTCTTCGCCTATTTGGAGAAATAATCAGTGATGGCCAATATAAACCGATGTCCTCTAAAAGCTGAAGGATGAATAGGACCAATGATATCCATACCCCATGCTTCAAAGGGCCATGATGCAATAGTATGATATAAATACTCAGAAGGTTGATGTATGAAATCTGTATGAACCTGACAGGCTTTGCATTTTCTTGCATATTCTACAGCATCTGCAATCATGGTAGGCCAGTAGTAGCCCATCCTCCTGATACGATCCTGTAATTTAGGACCGGGTTGATGTGCTCCACATACTCCATCATGAGCTTCTCAGATAACCCGCCTTGTATCATCATCAGAGAGACATCGTAACAATAGTCCATCGTATGTTCGGCGATATAGACTTTGTGAAGAAACATCAAAATAGAAATGTAGCGATCGTCTTTTGATAGATACTGCTTCTTTAGGATCCTTTGGTAAGATTCCATACGACACGAAATCTATAAAGGGACTTCTCCAATCTCTCTGAGGAGGAATCGTGTTTATAGCATAGTTGCGTTCTATGTGAAAATTATTTTTTACGCAAAACAAAACTCTGTTAAGAAGGATCACCGAATTCTGCCTTCTTATAGGAATAGCTAGATCTGCAGCTAGACTGGCCAGAGCATCAGCTTCCAAATTTTGAGATCGAGGAACATGTTCTAAGAAGAATCCTTTAAAAGACACTGCTATCTCGATCGTTGTTCGGTGATAAGGAATGAGGTCTGGATTGCGGCCTTCATATATTCCTCTGACCTGATTGACGATCAGCTGAGAATCACCAAAAGCTTCTAAGTATTCAACATCCAATTCCTTAGCAACTTGAATGCCGATTAGTAGAAGTCATTATACTCTGCCACATTATTAGAGCATGGTTCACTAAGAGAATATGTTCGATAGATGACGAGTTTATCAGGAGTCACCAGAACAATTCCTACTCCTGAAACCACGTTTCCCTTAGGACCAGTCCTGGAAGCACCATCAAAGAATAGCTGCCATGTATCATCTTCCATTGCCGAATTACATTCTGCAACTTCGTCAGGAATGTCCTCATAATTTGGAGGTTTCCGGAATTGGATGGGCAGCTAAGAAATCAGCCAAGGCTTGGCCTTCGTGGACTTCTGAGGGACGTACACCATATCATACGGTGTCAATAGCATTGCCCAAGTCGCGAGTCAGGAATTAAGAATACTTGGCTTATTCATTAATACCCGAAGTGGATTGATTCTGGAGATGATATGAATAGTTTGGCCCATCACGTAATATCGCGTCTTCTGAATGGCAAACATTAGGGCCAAGCATTCTTTTTTTACTGGGTTGTACCTTTGTTCAGCTCCGACCATCATTCTGCTTAGATAGTAAATAGCCTGTTCATGACCCTCATTATTCTTCTGTGCGAGGAGAGCCCCTAAAGAATGATCCATTGCTCGAATATACAACAAAAATGGTCTTCCTATGACAGGAGGCACCAGAACTGGAGGATTAGTAAGATAACATTTGATATCATTAAACGCTTGCTGACAGGCTTCGTCCCATACGAATGACACACCTTTCTTCATTAGACGAGAAAAAGGTTGACATCTCCCAGAGAGGTTAGATATGAATCTCCTGATATAAGCTAGACGACCTTGAAATCCCCTAAGTTCTCTGAGATTACGGGATGGTCGCATTTCTAGGATAGCTTTTACTTTATCAGGGTCAACTTGAATGCCTTTAGCAGTAATAAAAAATCCCAGAAATTTGCCACTGGATACACCAAGAAAGGACTTTGTAGGGTTTATTTTGAGTTGATGTTGGCGCATCAAATCAAATATTGTCTTCAAGTCTTGGATGTGATTATCCTTGTGGCGGCTTTTGACAGCAATATCGTTTACGTAATATTCTACTATTTTGCGTAGATGCTCATGGAATATGTTACTCATAGCTCGTTGATATGTGGCCCTGGCATTCTTCGATCCAAAAGGCATGACTGTATAGCAATATACCCCCAATGGCGTATGAAAAGCAGTATGATTCTCATCTTCAGGGTTCATCTTAATTTGATTATATCCTGAAAATCCGTCCATAAAAGACATGCGCTCAAAACCGCACTTATTATCGATCATTACGTCTGTAATGGGAAGAGGGAACTCATCTTTAGGGCAGGCCGCATTTAGATCTCGGAAGTCGATGCAAACACAAACTTTTCTATTTTTCTTCATAATTGGGACAACATTAGCGACCCAATCAGGATGTTGTTCTTCACGGATGAACCCACAGGCTATTAATTTCTTGATTTCAGCTTCAATGGCATCCATCATATCCGGGCAGAACCAGCGTTGGTGTTACTTTACAGGCTTTGTATTAGACAATATATTGAGTTTATGGGTAGCCACTTTTGGATCAAGACCTGGCATATCCTCATAATTCCAAGCAAAGACATCGATATATTCTTTTATCAGCCGGATCATTTCTTCTCTTTCTTCTTCAGAGAGATTGTTGCTGATAAATATCGGCTTTGGTAAAAATCCATCCCCAATATCGACTTGGATAACCTTATCTTCAGTGGGTGGTTCTTTTTGTTCAAACCGGAGCTCCCATTGGGTATCTATTTGTTGTGCCCAGGATTCATTTTTAAATGGTTCAGATTATTGTTCCTCTATTTTGAGAGAATCTGTCAACACCATATTTACTGATAATGCCAGTTCGAATTCATCATCTGAATCGGAGGATGATAAATCCTCTTGAGAAGAGGAAATGGTCTCATCACTTGACTCAGAGTTGTTTGAAGTTGCAAGAGATGTGGTATACCCTAACCCAAAAAGAGTTCGTTGATAGTAAGGATTACCATGCAACGGCATTCGTCTGCCTTTTCTATAGTTGAGGCCTGGCTCCAACTTTAAATCATAACCCATGTTTTACATAATCTTCAAAGCCTGTGGGCTATATCTGTGGATTTGCATTTTCCCAATATCAAACTCGTGAGAATCTTCTTATACAATCGGTCTATTCCACATGCGACCGAAGACTATTGGATGCTGATCGTTGCGAGTAGGTAGAATAATAAAGATAGAATCTTTATGCGGCCCATATGTCGTGACGACATTAGATGTTGATGCTACTTTCCACACATATGGATGATAGAAGTATATAGATTCCAAGAATTTTTGTGCTATGGGTTCTATATCTTTATGAGGAGAAGATTCCTGATTAGGAAATTGGGCGTCAGTATACTGGAAAAGAGAATCTTTATTATCATCAGAAATTACGTCCCCGGTTATATTTACATCAGCCGACTGCTTGTTGCGCCTAAGGTCAATGACCAAAGGTGGAGGTTTCTTGTTCAGATTGATCACTAGAGGATTATTTCCTCCTTCTGATTTTGTTTTTCCCAAGTGAATAGTCATAGGTTCCATGACTTTCAAACGGGTATTTTGCCCTTTCACCTGGATTGACAAAGGTTGCTCAGCAGATGGTTCTCCTGGCTCCTGATGGGATTCCTCCTCCATCTTGCCTGACGCCTTCTTCATATAGTCTTGGGTGTACAATATGGCATCAGAATAGTAGGACTCAACTCCTTTGAACGGATTGAGATCAGCGAATTCTGTCTTCACTGTTCCTTGAGCATCTACATATTTGAAACATTGATGTAGAGTTGAAGGAACAATATTGTGATCATGGATCCATGGTCTACCCAATAGAATATTATAAGATACCTCCGAATCAATAACGTAGCATGTAGCCAATGATCTAAGGTCACCAATCTGGATTCTCAGACAAATCTTCCCCAACGGTCTGCTTTTCCTGGCATTGAAGCCCATAATCATAGTGGTAGTGTAAGCCAGTTCACTGGTAGGAATTCTCAACGGTCTTAGCAGACTATGAGGGATAATACTGATCGACGATCCTGGATCTATGTGAATTTGGTCTACCTCAATGGAGCCGACGTATCCTGTGTAATAAAGAGGCCTGTCGTGTTTGTTATGTTTCAACAACATGTCCTCTTGAGTGAAAGTGGTGTTAGGGACCACTTCCATCACACTATGGCATTGAGGATATACCACGGGCTCTTTATTAGGGGACTTGAGCTGAGTCAAGCATATATCTTCTTGCATTAATGCTTCACTCAAGGCTTGACGAGTGTCTTTGGATAGCCGAAGTAGCTCAAAAATAGATAATCTGGCTGGAGTATTAGCCAACTGAGCCAAGATGTCGAAGTTATATGGTTTCTCTAAACCTTTGTTGTGAATATTCTTCAAAGGTTTATTGAAACAAACTTCTTTCTGTTTTTCTTTGTCCACGGAAGTTGGTTTGGAAGGACCTGCCTCTGGTATTACAGGTTCACGCTCTGGAGGTTTGGTAGCTGAAGTGTCTACCGTTGCTTCTTCATGATTCCCTCTATAGTCTTTGAGGTAGGCTTTTCATGACCAGGTTCCGGTTGCTAAAGCCTCTTTCTTCGATGCCGGAGATGTTCCAACCATATGACATGGTTTACATCTTGAGTTCTTCTTAGACTTAGCTTTAGCAGCTTTAGTCTCTTCCTCAATTTCTGATACTAGATCAGGGTGAACCCACATGATCTCCCCACGCTTGGTAGTTAGGGGCACTAAATCATGATTTTGACCCCTGGTAGGAGGAAGATTAATAATATTCATCATTGCCCGTGGAATAGGTACCATACCATCCGGGACTTCTTGAGGGGGCAAATTGTCAAATTGGAGTGAGATCATATTTGCAATGACCGTCTTCTCGTTATTACGCAGAGTGATGGCCTTGGCGTCGATCAACTCCTAGATTTTCCTTTTCAGTACATAGCATGCCTTTGTGGGGTGATGTATGTATCTGTAGAAAATACAGTACTTAGGATTATTTGTACTGCCAACTTCATTTGGACACATTATCTCGGGTAGAGTAAGTTTGCCACTTTTGACTAGACAATCAGATATGCTTGGGATATCGTCGTCGTCAAAAGAATATTCTTCTTTAGGTCTGGAAGTCCCAGGATTTGTTTGCATAGTTACCGGAGTATTTTACCTGGACGTGTTGATTGCCAGAGCTTTCTTTCCTTTTGAACTACGAGTATGGTTATTATTGGAGGATGACCGCTTCCCTCTATCAGAGGTAGAGATCACGATTCCGTTGTCACGAGCCTTCCGACTATTATCTTCAGCGGCCACTGCCGATATGATAAATGAGGGCCAATCATAGAACTGATATGGTCCCGTGAATACTGAGATCAGTGGGAGAAGGTTCTTTCTGCATATGTCCACCAAGGCTGAATTTGGAACTCCAGGAGGCATCAGTAAAGTAGCATGACAAAGCGTTCAATAAAAGTACGAACGTTTTCTTTTTTCTTTTGTTTTACTTCAATGAGTGATGACATAGACATGTCCATTCCTCCCTCGTAGAATCGAGCGAAGAATAGAGTCTTGAAATCTTCAAAGGAAGTAATACAGTTGTCAGATAGACTACGATACCATTGGTAAGCTGCTCCAGACAGACAGCCTTTAAACACTCGAGTGAGAAGGGCGTCATTTCCCTGCAACAATACCGTCATCATGCTGAAGTAGTTCATATACTGGCTTGGCGACGTCTTTCCCTCAAACAAAACCATAGCCTGTGGTTTGTATTTTGGTGGGAAAGGTATCTCATCCCAGACAGCTGGATATGGCTGGTTAATTCCCAACTTCTTGAGCTGATCTTTATGCTTCAAGGCATCAAATTGGGCTTTTGATTCCCGAACTGCATGTATCGAATCTTCAGTTGGGAAAGGGACAGCAGAGAGGTGAGAGATCGGATGTATTATAACTCTAACAGGAGATAATATATTCTCCGGGTTAAGAGGTTGAGGAGCAGTTGATTCTTGATTTTGAACAGGCTCCTGGCTTGCATTGGCTGATGGTATATCTACCCCCACACGTAGTTGAGTCAGAGGAACTGGTGTTTGAGCTATTGCAGCTGTATGTTGGGTCACCATCATTTGGTGCATACTCTCCATCATGGTATGTATCTCTTTAAGTGATGCTTCTAATACAGCGATGCGTTGTTCAGGGCTTCCTGATGGGGAAGCTTCTTCATGTTCGTCTCCAACAGCATAAACTCCCCTTTCTTTAGATGCCACTGAGGGATTTGTATAGATCTCTGTAGAGATTAAATCTATACTTTCAGCATCAAATTTAGAAAATTGGCGACCCCCAGTGTCGGAATCAGAAGAATATGAAGCCGATTGTTGTGACCTCGAGCGGGTGTTTCAAAAAATACCTTCTTCAAAAGTCTCGATCAGTTTGTCAAATCTCCTTTGACTTGGAGTTCTAGAGGGATGACGTCTTGAACTTGACCTTCCTCTAGGAATATGCGAAGCCATGTTTACTGACGCAAATGTTGGTTCTTCTTCCTGTAAGGACAAAGAGTAGTTCAACCGGTCGAAAATTGACCATTTTGCTTTAGAACAGCAATAGTTAATTACAACCTTATGACCATTACAATAATGTTCCCTAGGGGGTGTAATAGACATATTAGGAGATCCCCTGTCTTTGCATTTCTGGATCAAGAAATCACGCAAATCAGGGGTGTTAACCGAAGAAGAAGAAGGCTTATTCTGCCTTTTTATATCAGTAGGAATATGAAGATTAGGAACCATAACCCTTTCTCTGCCATAGAAATACAGCAGTTCAGCCATGTAAGTAGCATATGATCCATCATCCCTCTAAGGAGCGTATTTTTCCGTGAAACGGGTCTTCTTTATGCGGACAGACTTATCCTGGCGTAATTTAGAGTTTTACACAGGTTCGCGTAAAATAGGGAAAGTCCTCAAACGGCCTCCAGCGTCACGCGTAATCTGAAGAGTGGGAACTTTCTTCTCTTGTGGGCGTACAAGCCTAGAGGTTGGGAGATTTGCCACTTGTTTTTCCTTGATGTGATCAAAGGGTCCATCTTCCTCATCATAGACGGGAGATGTATTTTTATGCGCAGGGCGCGTTTGAAATTTTCGAATTGGCACTGAGGCCTTGCCAAAAAATTTGTCGGCCACGTCATAGACGGGAGACGAAGGTTTACGCGTAGGGCACGTCTTAGACTTCTAGATTGGCGCTGGGGCATTGCCAGAAGTCTTGTCTACCATGTTACAAATGGGAGACAAAGTTTTACGTACAGAGCGCATCTGAGACTTCTGGATTGGCACTGAGGCATTGCCAGAAGTCTTATCTGCCACATCACAGACGGGAGACAAATTTTTACGCACAGGGCGTGTAGGCTGTGTTGTCACAACCTTGTTGATCAGAGAATGAGAGCTTGCAGGAAGGATAGAGGACGTCTTAAGCATCCATACTTTATGCAGCTTCCTGTTGTTCTGGACAGAGGGGGAATGAGAGCTACCCCCTGCACGAAGCATGTCTTCATAAGCAGATTGGTCGAACTGGACGACCAAAGTCTTCTTTATCGATCCGATGGATACAGCATCGTGTTGAGCAATTGCTTTCTCGTCAGATGAGAAAGTTGTCCCCAGCAGAGTCGCCATCTTTGTTTGATGATAAACAAAATAAAAAAGAAGAGGGTTTATACAAAACCTTTCTTTTTTGCTTACAAACATGAAAAAAGAGTACAATTAATCTTATACGAGGATGTTAAGTACAATAAAAATGATTCTGGAGAAGAATTGCTATAGAAGTCTGATCTGCGATCGATCACTTTGTTCCTTGGACCACACGATGATGATGAAGTATTGTAGAAGAAGAAGAAGCTTCAAAGGTTGCAAATGGGATTGAATTCTCGTTGCCAAAGTTGTCAACCAGCACTCTCTGTCTGTGCTCTCTCTCTCTGATCTCTCCTTGTGCTTCTGTCTGATCTCTTACCCTGTGACCAGGGGTCTCTATTTATAGAGATCAGTCAAAATAACGGTCCAATTGGCGTAGAAGCCAAACTGTGAAGAAGGTTGTATCTTTTATGCGGCGGTTATAATAACTGCTACCCACGTTCAAATAATCTTCTGAATCTGCGTATGACACGTATCACATTATAAGGTAACGCATATAACTGCTTCTCGAAGATCATGGCATGCAAGCCACGTAGGTAACTGCACCTTGCGTAAAGATGGTTGGCGTAAAAGCCAAATAACTGTCTTGTTGGCATAAAAGGCCAAATTATGAAGAAGAAGAAGAAGAAGAAGAAGAAGAAGAAGAAGAAGAAGAAGACTTCTTTTACGTTGTGGTTATGATAACTGCTACCCACGTTCCCATTGTCTTCTGAATATGTGTATGACACGTGTCCCTTTATGAGGTAATGCGTATAACTACTTCTCGAAGATTATGGCATGCAAGCCACGTAGGTGACTACACCTTGCGTAAAGATGGTTGGCGTAAAAGCCCAATAATTGTCTTGTTGGCGTAAAAACTAAACTCTGCGTAAAACTTGATGATGCATGAGTAATAGATAACCAGCATAAAATAGCCAATTATCCATCACGACTGAGGTCTTGAGCGTATTTCGGGCTAAATAGCCTTATCACGTACCTTTGCAAATATAACCGAGTTGGCGTATTTCGAGGAGATAGCATACGGCGTACTCCTATAGTTAAAAATAGCCTGGTTGGCATAAAATGCAAGGATGGTGATGTGAGCGTATTAGTCACAGTTTTAGCTCTCCCAGTCATGACAAAATCTAAAGAATAGAACCAAATCTCATGTATTAAATACAGAGATATGCCTCTATCTCGTGCATTAAATGCAGAGATATGCCTCGAGCTCTGTACGAGAAACAGCTTTTGACGTGGCGTCTGATTTCATCTCATCTTGAGCGTAAAAACTCATTTCTGCCCATGTAGAATAGGCAGCGTATTTTTTGAATGCGTAAAACTTGTATCAAGAATATGCCACTAAACGACAGCCTGGGTCTCTGTGCAAAATTATCATCACAGCCATCCTCTCGATCATCGTGCAGTACTTTTGTCAGGAGTTAGGTTCAATGTTTTGTCTGACAAATTCATCCAAGGAATACGAACAGTTTCTCGTACAACTTTTTGCTGCATTAAAATCAAATGTATTTTAAACTTTACGCAGAGAGGTATAGCAACCTTTTTATGCCAAAATAGCCTTGAAGTGCTGCTTTACGCGGGCAGCTCTGAAGCTCTACTTTACGCCACACAGCTCTGAAGCCCTATTTTATGCGGACAATTCTGAAGCTCTACTTTACGCCAAACAGCTCTGAAGCTCTGTTTTAAGTGAGCAGCTCTGAAGCCATGTTTTACGCCACACAGCCTTGAAGCTTTGTTTTACTCGTATAGCTCTGAAGTCATATTTTATGCCACACAGCCGTAAAGCTTTGTTTTATGCGGACTTCTCTGGAGCCATATTTTATGCCACACAGCCTTGAAGCTCTGTTTTACGCGAACTTCATGTATGTTGGGGGTTTTGACTGTATAATATACGTACGATTCCCTAGCGTATTTTATGCTTCTACACCAGATCTAGTAGCCTCACCAGAGGATCTCTTGTATCTTTCCGAGGATTGTGACCATCCGGAGCACCAGACCGCTTGAGTGAATTCCCTTACTTTCTCGCTCTTATGTACATTCTACTTTTGTTAGCGTTTAGCCATCAAGAACGTATTTAGCTCATGTTTTGGTTTGATCTGTTAGCCTATGGGCATTTGCATGATTGGCATATCCTAGGGTTGATCATGTATGACTTAGACTCTATCTAGTTTATTCATTTTGTGTTTACTAGCTTCATGATCATTTGTATAATAGTCTGGGACGCTTTACTATTATACTTCAGCTGATCTTACATCCTGTTAATATATATATTATTTCTATGATTGAGACATTAGGGCTTGTTGGACCTAGGCATGACTGTTGGATTATAGTAGTGACCCCTCATGTCTTACAGCTTTACCGTATATGTGGAGTACCGGTGTGCTCTGATTATACGTAGCTGGCCTTATCAGTTTTGCTCTCCAGTATTCTGGTTTTGGGGCGTGACATATAAATCATAAAGGGTATTTAATTAGGAAGGTTAATTATGGAAGCTTTTATTCCTAATGGAGGTTAGTCTAATCTTCTAATTAATGAAGAGGGAATGATTTAATTGAGTCTAATGGGTCTACCCAAATGTTGGGCTCAATGTGTCATGTCATGTCATGTCTAGTTGGGTCTATTAGTGTCAAGTCCAAATAAATAAACTAGTTCACTAATCAATAAATATTAAACACATATATTATATAAATATAACACTATATAGAATAAATGCAAAAGATAAGATACCCCTACCTAGAAATGTGGTAGTGACAAAAGACAAGTTCTTCTGTGTATCCAAGGCATCATATCATCTTTTATGATGAACTTCCACCCTATTGGAAGCTCTTATTTGTTGCTTATTGTCACGCTCCAGTCCCAAAATACGTAGGACTAGGAACACGTAAGCATGTCAGCCGTATGTATATGGCAACTCTAATATATGGATACCATAATACACACGTACGTTGTAATATGAATATAACTCATATGTGGTATAAATATAGTGTCACAAGTCACAGGTATACTAATCTCATCCACACAATAATTCTTAGAAAGTAAATAACTGAACTAGAATAAAGAGTTTGAATAATCCATAAATAATCGGGTGGAGACAAATCCACTACCAATGACTATATCAATACTAAAATGAGGGAGAAGGGTAAATCTCCATTATATATAAGATGATGATATAAAGGTATCAGTGAAGCGATTCGTCGCTAGAGATAATCAAAGATACTTCGAAGGTAAGACCTTCTCGAAAGAGATAAGTGGTAAGTCCTGATCCGTGCTCCTGCAAAAAGTTATGAACATCTACACCTGGAAAGGGACCAGGTCCTCAAAGGAACGTAACAAGATACATAGAAGCAAGCCAATTTGAATACAGTAAACATGCATAATGTTTGAAAATATATAAGTATGCTGTACAAGACAATCTATATGAATGCAAATGAGGACAACTTTTTGACGTATGGGCAAGGGCAGGCTACTCGATCTAAGCCTCACAGCTCACGCACCCATCAGGGGATATCAGAAATCGTCATACCTTGGGGGTAGCGACCAGCACGACTCTACAGAAATTGACATACCTCAGGGATAGCGACCAGCGCGACACACGCCCGTAGTGCGAGCTATATACTACGGTTTACCAGAGTGGTTAAAGCCCATACGCCTACTGATTGTCCTCTCATGATACTAAGTGTCATATGTGTGTCAACATATCTAATATATAATAATAACTGAAAGAAACTACACATGCAATGAATATACAGAAATACAATGAATATACAGAAATGCAATAAGCATGCAAAGTACTGTAAGCAATTTGGCAAGGTATCTTGCATGGTAAGAAAGCTGCAAAGTGTAACGTCTAGGAGTAAAGCACACAGGATCAGAAGCTACGACCTTAGAATGAATGTCTCCGGATGCTGAAATAAATATCACCAACGTTCCCAGAATAAGCGAGATAGCTAGAAAATACTACCCTTTCGTCCAATTTGGACACAGGGGCAAAGCGGGGTCCACATATGGTCCACTTTACACCGAAAAGCGTGTCTCGGGTAAAGGTCTATAAATAGGACAAATTATAGGTCAAACCAATTCTAAACGTCAATACAAACTCAACAGTACGTCCAATTTTAGATTTCGGTGAGCCGAACACAAATTCGCCTAAAAAGTCAACCGTAGGGCCCGCTAATATGCGACTTGGTCAATTGTCTCAGAATCGTATAAAACTTGGGTCACAGGACCAACGCGATACCATGAGTCCAATGGCGGAAGTTTCGTCACATTCTGACGAGCATACAGTAAATGGTGCGGTGTTTTATAAAAGTTACGATACGGGGCCTTGTCGCGAATACGGATTGATTCTGACGCGCACACGCGTCCGAATCAATTTTCGTGAGAGCTCACACGTCTGGGTATACCGTGCGTACCTTTTAGTACACTTGGTACACAACGGGGTGATCATGTTTGACGGGACACGCTCCGTATCACAAGTTTTGGAAGTTGGAAAAACAGATTTTTAGTAATTTTTAACTTAATTTAATTTTACATACGGCATTAAATAAAATAATATAATTGACAGAAAATAATCTAGGTTAAGTGGTCTTAACATAGCAAGAAGAAAATCTAAATTTGGATCTCTATGGTGGGAGATACGAGTCCCTGAACATGGGTCATCGCAGCAGATTTCTGCAGCGTAAAAGTCATGGTTTTTTCTAAAGTTGGCGTCGAATTTTACCTAGTTTTGAGCATTGTACGATGAAAACTAATATACGGGATTTAGAGAGGGATAGGTGAGGATCATACCGGCGGAGACGGGGTCAAGTTTGGTCGAGCAATACGACAAAAAATGGCGTGGGAAGAGGGGTTCGTTGATGTAACTTCTGCGCAGCGTTTGCGCGCGGATGACGCTGCTGCGGCCAGCCGGCGGTTCTCCGGCGATCTCACGGTGGCTGGCGGTCGACATCGTAGGTCCAAGCGGTCGCTGGAGGGGCGCGACTAGGGTTAGGGTTAGGGTTAATCTATATATGATATATATAGGGAGAGAGAGCGGAGAGAGGGGAGCGAATATGGAAACGGGTCGCGCGGGGGGGGGTCTGCACAACGCGAGAGGGGATGGGCTTGTTACTGCTGCTACTGTGGGTTCGTTAGAGGTTAGCTTAGGTTTTTATCATCTCTTTTTTTTCTTTTTCTATTTCTTTATTCTTTTTCTTTTCTTTTTATATTTCTTATTACTATATATATATATATATATATATATATAATTCTAAAAATTATATTAGTGCATACCATTAATCTACCAACTGTCCACAGGGTCTCCTACATGTAAATAATTAAGAAAAATTTATAATTGCTCCACAAATCCTCTATTGCACAATCACCAAGAAATAAAAATTAAATAAATTCTATTACTTCTAATTAGCTAATAAATGCTATAAATCAATTAAATAATTAATATGGTTTAAAATTTTAGGGTTTTATATTCTACCCAACTTACAAAAATTTCGTCCTCGAAATTGACACTAACCCATATTCACTATAGCTATTACATTACATTGATATCTAGCAGTGCTTCCTAAAGTCATGGTCTGTCATTCTAACACTTTCTCATTTATTGTCCATATATTATTTTATTTCTAACTCATCTATACTACCCAACTTACAAGAGCTCTATTAGTAGTCACAGTCTCTTGAGGCTATTGTCTAGGTTGTAAGATGAATATATGTATTGGGTCGAGAATCTTGGGGTACATATCTTGAATCTCACAACCATGATTTTTCTTTGTAACCATCAAGTATCATAGTCTAATACTGCCATGCCACCTGACCAATATGTCTGCAAGTACTTCCACTACTCTACTACAATGGTCTAGCTGCAGTTGTCGCTACTTTGCTAGCGATTTGTCATAGTTGTCAGTTCGTAACAAGTGCCTTCAACTCTTCCTAGGTTTAGTCTAGGTTTTAGGGTAACAATTAAGGTCTTGACTAACTTTATAAAACTATTAGGAGTATGATCTATTTCAAACAATCTAACAATTTCTAGTAGACTAAGGGATACTATACATGGTTTTTAAAATAATTAGAGGATACCGATATTGCTATAGTATATATACATAAGGATTATCATTATGTACTCATCTTTTAGTTATCAATCATTTTTTAAACTATTTATGTTTTTTTAACTAACAAAAATAAGGGTGAGGTTGAAGTAATCAAACAATTTATAATGGTACGAAAGGATACAACTACGATAGGAAGAGTTAGGCACGATATAAGGGATGGAGATGAAAGAGAAGATGAGACACCCAAGGGCGAGATTGTGATAGGAAAAGAATACTACTACTGCTCCGCGTGTCATCCATTAGCTTCGTGGGTATGCCATCTAGTTAGGATATCAACATATCCTCATAACTGCTAACTACCTTATATATAATTCTACGTCTACTATGCACCCAAGTTCTCGTGTCATAATAGGGTTATGAGTATGTAATGACAAATATAACTAAGGTCGTACCTGTATCTATGACTTTCTGTGCCTGCGCTCTCTTGTTTGTCATCATGAGTGCTTGGCCTATGGGGTATATCTGGTACTATCTGTGTATCAACTTATACTAAGCATGAACGTTCGTCTTTTCGAAATAGGGGAAGATGAAAAACAACAATAAAGAATTTCAAGGAGGAGGTGATAGAATACAAGTACGGGATTCAAAGGGATTAGAGAATTCGAAAGAGAGTTGCCAAGGCAGTTGTAGATTGAAATCTTATTTTGTAAATTTCTATATGCATGTTCATATCAGAATAGTTATGTACCTAACATAATATGCTCTGACCAGTCTAGAGGGCAAATATATTCGTCTAACAAGTGGAGTCAACCATATCTCAATTTACATAAAGTAGTGATACAAAGAGCGAACCAAGCGTACAACGGTTGATCAGACCATAATACACCAATTTTGATTTAGATACTGTATTAGTGTAGGCCCCCAATAATACATATGTTATGAACAAGCTCAATAGAAGAATAAGCTTGCAAAACTAGGCTATAATAGTAGTATAAGTCGATGTGGTACAAAATATAAGTACGCTTGATTATGATGGAGGAAGGTACAGAATGATCTAAGTTCACCAAGAAGATCGGTGTTGTGTCTCTACAGTTGCCATACTAACTACTTGTCAAGTCTAAGTCAACCAAATGGGTGTATGTGCCTCTAAGTTCTACGGTCTAGATAAACACTAAAGTTTTATAGTCTAGATAAATACTATCTTTTTATGCAAGCCTATAGTTGGTGTCATTCATTTATACTTCATTAATGAGTCAACAGGACTATGTGTTACTAAGTTATGAGGCATACTATCCAACTTACAATAATTCAACTAATAGTATTATTGAATTATAGAGTGTATATACCTAGTACAAGTCATCTTCCTAACCCCTATTAAGCACGAAAGGAAAGATGGACGTTGAGAAGAGATCAAGCAAGATGCAATGCAAGAAATCAAATAAAAGTACAAAATAAAATTAAGGGAGCTGATTAAATAAGTGGATGAGATCCTATATTCTAATCCTATGCGCAGGCTTGCTCGGTACAGTAACGTAACCGAGACAATATGCTCTCGACCTGCATGGGCCACCACAAAAATATGTCACGCTCCAGTCCTAAAATATGTAGGACTAGGAACACGTAAGCATGCCAGCTGTATGTATATAGCAACTCCAATATATGGATACCATAATACACACGTACGCTGTAATATGAATATAACTCACATGTGGTATAAATATAGTGTCACAAGTCACAGGTATACTAATCTCATCCACACAATAAGTCACAGAAAGTAAATAACTGAACTAGAATAAAGAGTCTGAATAATCCACAAATGATAGTCGGGTGGAAATAAATCCACTACCAATGACTATATCAATACTAAAACGAGGGAGAAAGGTAAATCTCCATTATATATAAGATGGTGATATAAAGGTATCAGCAAAGCGATCCGTCGCTAGAGATAATCAAATATGCTCTGAAGGTAAGACCTTCTCGGAAGAGATTAGTGGCAAGTCCTGATCCGTGCTCCTGCGAAAAGTCATGAACATCTACACCTGGAAAGGGACCGGGTCCTCAAAGGGATGTAATAAGATACATAGAAGCAAGCCAATTTGAATACAGTAAACATGCATAATATTTGAAAATATATAAGTATGTTGTACAAGATAATCTATATGAATTCAAATGAGGACAACTTTTCGATATATGAGCAAGGGTAGGCTACTCGATCTAAGCCTCACAGCTCACACACCCGTCAGGGGACATCAGAAATCGTCATACCTCAGGGGTAGCGACCAGCGCGACTCTACAAAAATCGACATACCTCAGGGGTAGTGACCAGCGCGACACACGCCCGTAGTGCAAGCTATATACTATGGTTTACCAGAGTGGTTAAAGCCCATACGCCTATTGATTATCCTCTCATGATACTAAGTGTCATATATGTGTCAACATATCTAATATATAATAATGACTGAAAGAAACTACACATGCAATGAATATAAAGAAATATAATGAATATACAGAAATGCAATAAGCATGCAAAGTACTGTAAGCAATTTAGCAAGGTATCTTGTTTGGTAAGAAAGCTGCAAACTGTAACGTCCAGGAGTCAAGCACACAAGATCAGAAACTACGGCCTCAGAATAAATATCTCCAGATGCTAAAATAAACATCACCAATGTTCTCAGAATAAGCGAGATAGCTAGAAAACACTACCCTTTCATCCAATTTGGACACAGGGGCAAAACGGGGATTTTGGGTCAAAGCGGGGTCCACATGTGGCCTACTTTGCACCAAAAAGTGTGTCAGGAGTAAAGGTCTATAAATGGAACAAATTATAAGTCAAACTAATTCTAAACGTCAATATGAACTCAACGGTACGTCCAATTTTGGATTTTGCGAACACAAATTCGCCTAAAAAGTCAACCGTAGGGCCCGCCAATAGCCGACTTGGTCAACTATCTCAGAATTGCATAAAACTTGGGTCACAGAACCAGGGCGATACCATGACTCTAATGGTGCAAGTTTAGTCGTGTTATGACGAGCGTAGACTAAATGGCGCGGTGTTTTACAAAAGTCGTGATACGGGGCCTTGTCGCGAATACGGGTTGATTCTGATACGCACACGCGCCCGAATCAGTTTCTGCGAGAGTCCACACTTGTGGGTATACCGTGCGCACCTTTTGGTGCGCTTGGTACATGACGGGGCGATCCCGTTTGGCGGGGCGCGCTCCGTATCACAAGTTTTAGAAGTTGGAAAAACAGATTTTTAGTAATTTTTAACTTAATTTAATTTTGCATACAGCATCAAATAAAATAATATAATTGACAGAAAATAATCTAGGTTAGATGGTCTTAATATAGCAAAAAAAAAATCTAAATTTGGATCTCTGTGGTGGGAGATACGAGTCCCTGAACATGGATCATCGTAGCAGATTTCTGCAGCGTAAAAGTCATGGTTTTTTCTAAAGTTGGTGTCAAATTTTACCTAGTTTGCGTGCTGTACGATGGAAACTAATCTACAAAATTTAGAGAGGGATAGGTGAGGATCATACCGACAAAGACGGGGTCGAGTTTGGTCGAGCGATGCGACAGAAAACGGCATGGGAAGAGGGGTTCGTTGCTGTAACTTCTGTGCAGCGTTTGCGCTCGGATGATGCTGCTGCGGCCGGCCGGCGGTTCTCTGGCGATCTCGCGGTGGCTGGCGGTCGGCGTCGTGGGTCCAGGCGGTCGCCGGAGGGGCGCGACTAGGGTTAGGGTTAGGGTTAATCTATATATGATATATATAGGAAGAGAGAGCAGAGAGAGGGGAGCGAATATGGAAACGGGTCGCGTGGGGGGGTCTGCACAGTGCAGGGGGGATGGGCTTGTTACTGTTGCTGTTGTGGGTTCGTTAGAGGTTAGCTTAGGTTTTTATCATCTCTTTTTTTCTTTCTTTTTTTTTCTTTTTTTCTTTTTCTTTTTCTATTTCTTTATTCTTTTTCTTTTTTTTTCTTTTTCCATTTCTTATTACTATAATAAACTATATATATATATATATATATAGAAAATTCTAGAAATTATATTAGTGCATACCATTAATCTATCAACTGTCCACAGGGTCTCCTACATGTAAATAATTAAGAAAAATTTATAATTGCTCCACAAATCCTCTATTACACAATCACCAAGAAATAAAAATTAAATAAATTTTATTACTTCTAATTAGCTAATAAATGCTATAAATTAATTAAATAACTAATTAAATAATTAATACGGTTAAAAAATTTGCGGTTTTACACTCATCACATTCCTCATAAGCTTACCAAAGTCGAGAAGACGATATAAAAGATTCTATCCAAAGGGCTTCGATTAATTCCAATATTTTATTTCCAACAATAAATTAGTCATTCATGGTTGCAAAGTCGATGTCACTCACACCGACGAAATCGTCTTTGGAGGTAGAGTTCAAACATTCATTTAGTTACTCATTTTTACTGTGATCTTTTTTAGTTGTATATCGACATAGGACTTGAGGTCTTTGTAGTGATGCCTCCTAGTCACAAGGAAATTGATGATTGTGGTAAAATGAAGAAGCAAGTGCAGATTCCGAAGGAAATCGACCCCTTAAAGTAATCTAATGCTTCCTTAGATATAGGAAAGACTCCCCAAGGTATTCCTTATCTAAGAGCATTTGAGCAAGTTGTGTCTAAATTTGTTCTCTCTTAAATACATTATGCAATTATTCTTGTTGAAGTCTCAGATTCCTCTATATAGCTAAGTCAAGTTCTATTAAAGTCTACTCCCTCGAATACCATTGTTATAAGTGATAATCAAGTCCTTCATCCCCGTACATTATCTTGAATGATGATATATTTTTATCATCTTTAGGAGACGAAAGAGGAAAGCAAGAATCTTCAAAACTGAAATCCCCCAAGAGGTTAAAGGTTGATGATTGGACTGAGTTCACCAAGGCGGTTAATGAAGAAGTAAACATTATCAACACTCCCTCAAATGTAGATACTAAACAATCACTTCAACCTTATATTTTGTATGGTTTAATACATGTGCACGTTATTGTCTTGTACAAGTACGATTTAGACTTGTATGACATCATGCTCAGTGGCGATTTATTGATTCGGTAGAATCATGGCGTAACAACGATCCCAGTGCTTTGGATATCGTTCGGGGAAAGTCAATCCTTGTGTACAAGTTGTCCATGACCATGCAATGCATATACAACTTAGCTATAAGACATAGTATGCATGATAAATAAAACTAAAATAATTGCTATCAAATCTCTATTCATACTTCGCATTTTGCGAGCCTCTGCTTATAACACATTTTCTCATTCCAGAGATATCACGATTGGCGACCTATTAATCTCGAATCTTTACCAACTATTCCATGTTACCAAACTATTTCCATAACGTTTTCCAAATGAAAGATCATAATACAATATCACTGAATTACACATTTATGTCTAGTATATCATCCTCGTATATAAATGCACTAAAAGTTTACAAGTTCATCGTTTCCATTTATACTAGTAACAACACACAAGTGACTTCTTTTATGTTTACTTATTACTAGGGCATCATCGTTCGTAAGGACATTGCAAAAAAATAAAGAGAGTTCTTTTATTAGGACGTTGTAAACCCCCTCACCCAAAATTAGGACTACTTGGCTTAGATAGTAAAATTAGGGCTAGTTTGAACCCAATTAGAATTAGAATACGGCATTAATTAATTAAGAAATAATTTATATCGCGTAGCGCACCTTACCGTTGCTTTGATAATTGGAGCACCTCACTAGCGTTTGCCCATCTACGAATTTCACAACCTCATCCTAGACATGCCCAACTACTATTCTGACCCTTGTACAACTTATAATATTGCTCTCTGATGCTATACTTTAGCCGCACAATAAACGTCGCGGACGTTATTTCTTAATTCGATATAATTTCCAATTTTGTACCCTTTGCGTCCCAATCAAAATTGGGGACACAATCTTGACCGTTTTGTGCAAACCGAATTTTATTAATATTCTACACTGTCCCCTCTACGCCCCTGACACTTTTGGCCCACCTAAAATTAATCCCATGTACTCCTATTTAATTCTAGAACATCGTGCGCATTTCGATTTAATTAATTAAATCCAATTTTTGTCTTTGTGCAATTTTCCAATTTTGGGGGGGCTTTTATGCAAAAATGCATTTAGGTGTCCCCACCATTGGATAATTCATAAAGAAATCTATCTTTCCCTTCACCAGAATTTTTCCGTAATTTTCGGATGTACAACGCGCACATCGCCCCCATTTATTTTAAACCCATCCTTGTATTTTAAACCCTGCAATTATAGCCCTTCCAAGCATTCCCATGTGAGCCCAAGACCCACTCCAAGGATTGTAGACCAAGGCCCAACCCAAGAGGGGTTGACCAGTCAAACCTATTCTAGGTCAACCCAACACCATACTCACATAAATATATATATATATATATATATATATATATATATATATATATATATATATATATTATTCCTCTTCCCTATTTTTCTTATTCCTAAGACCACAAAGAGAAACCCACAGCCGACATTACCATCATCCCTCCTCCTTCATCCCTCATCCCCGTCCCTGTCGAGATTCGCCCGCCGGAGACACCTCGACCACCGCCATTAAAGTCATCATCATCACCTCGACCTCTCTCTCTCTTCTCCGACTGCCGACTTCACCGACTCCCCCCGAGGCGGCTCCGGCTACAGCCCCCGACCGCTTGTCAGTGCAGCACAGCCCCTCCGCCACTCGACTGTGCTGTGCACCCCGCGCCGTTCCGATTCAGTTCCATCCCGTCTGGCCAGTGCAGCCTTTCTCTCGCTCCGGTCCGTCCTCCTCCGCTCGGTTCCTCTCCACCAAGCCGATCCGCACCACCCTCTTTCCCGGTGACGGGATCGATCTCAGGCCCATCGTCAACAGCCGACTCCGAGCTTCCCCCGCATGCTGCCAACACAGCAGCTCCCATCCGGCCTCCCTCATCCGACCTCCTCCGTCCTCTGTGTCACCTCCTCGACAAGGTCGTGAACCCGAGACTCGGCACCGACTGAACCTCCGTAGCAGGAAAGTCCTGTGCAGACGATAGCCCATCTCAGCGATCGCTCGACCCAACAAAGGGCGGATATCCCGGTCGACAGGGACCTTCCCCGACCGCCGCAATGGCCGAACGACTTGCCGAGGCGCACCAGATGTCGAACGTCGACGGACATTCATCAACCCTGCTGGAGCATCGCACGTACAAGCGAGACCATGCCACCGCCTTTATACACTGTCCCCAGAACCGTCTGCTTCACCGAACCCAGCCTCCCGACATCCCCACGACCACCTCTCGTCGACATCACCCGACTCCCCGTCCTCGTCATCTTCCCTCGCCGGACTCCGGCAGTCCACTACAACACCACCACCACCATTGCCATCTTCCTCCCTCCGTTCACCTGAGTCCCTCTTCCTCCTTGGCCTCCATGTTCACCACCCGTTCGCTTCCACAACATCGACAACCACCACTCCATCATTCCTTGTCCTCCTTACCGGGCCTCCCCTCGCCTGACCGGAACAGTAGCCCATCCACACCATCATCATCATCATCAAACACCCATATTCATCCCCTCATCGTTTTATCACCATTAACACTATTACCATCATCCACATCCCCATTAACCTAATTAGCACCAATACCTTAACCCTAATCGTCCACCTCATCATCCTCGTCATCACCAACGTCCATATCATCGTCCTCGCATCATCGTCATCATCATCTCGTCGTCGTCATCATCATCGCATCGTCGTCATCTCTTTGTTGTCATTTCTAGCAACTCACCATCATCGCGTCATTATCGCATTGTCATCATCATCACCTTATCGTCACCTCACCATTCATTATCACCATCAGCACTGTCGTCCTCACCATCATCGTCGTTATAGTCGTCATCATCGTCGTCAACCTCACCATCGTACCCGTGCACGTACTCCGAGGTATGAACCTGTCTGTCTGCTCCATTTATGTGTGCTTGTATGTATGCCAGTAGGATATTAGTATTGCTTATTGACTATTAGCTGATATCGGACCATGATTCGGTGAACCCAGTGCTGCGTACACGAACTCATACTCGTACGCGTATAGCATCCAGTTTGATAAATCTATATATATATATTTAGTATATGCATACTATTCAACTTGGTATACGTATAATTATTGGATGATATATGTACATATATATATATATATATATATATATATATATATATATATATATATATATATATATGGTATATATGTATATTATAATTAATTATATGCTAATAATAATTAGGACTATATATATATATTCTGACTGTACGACCCTAGGACACCGTGGACTATCCCATACTTACCTTGACCATGTTGACCCTAAGAACTTGTGAAATTGCCTGCCTTGCGTACATTAACGCACTGGCTTAGACACCTGTCAGCTGACTGTCTGATTGTGTACAAATACTTGAAGATGTGACCTGCGTAATTCAACGCATAATTGACCATGTTAGATAACTAGTGCCACCCCTAGTATACCCCCTGAGTCCAGTATAAATGTGGTTGTGTAATGACTAATAATTTTATGGTATTATATCTATATGTACATAGGATATTGGATTTGTTCTGCGCAATTTCTGGAGCAGGTTATTGGTACATCGTAACTTCCTTGCCAGGCAAGTATACCTTACCATTATACTGTTATTTATATTCCATATGTTGCATGCATCTTTATTTTCTGTCTTTAGTTCATATGTTTTAATTGTTATATAAAATGCGCTCGTCGGTGTCGTCGTGATATGTTTTTACTTATGTATTTGCATTAACCTGGTTTATGAGACTACCCCATTATCATGCAGCATCTTTAGGTTCATTGGCCGTGACACAGTGGTTACACGAGTTGTGAGTCTCATGTAGATCACGGACTTGCGTGCAGGATTTGGCCTCCTGTACGTATGGGCCGTGCGTTAGGAATAACTACTGTTAGAAATTTTGCATGCTAGTAGACTTGGCAGTTATTAGAGGTGTTATTGTGTCATGGATGTGACATGCTTAGAGCATGGGTGGAGAGAACAACAAGTACCGCATTTGAGCTCCTTTGCACTTTTCTCCTGTACGCCCAGATTCTCCGCCGGAGATACGGGTGGTGATGACCACTATATATTATGTACTATCAGGCGGGCCACCGGCGTTCAAAAGACGACGTGCCTTTTAGGCCCCTGGATCTCCAATAGAGAACCATGCCAAATCCCAGTTTTCAGCCAGATAGCTCACTTATGGGGAAAGTTGTTCTTAACTGCATTCACTTAGACGGTTAGGCGACCATTGGATATTTATTTCAGTACTTTATTGGCATGTGTTTAAGTATCTTGTTATGTCCCTCTGAGGACCTGGTCCCCTGTCAGGTGTATCTGTTCTTGAGTATTCGCAGGAGCGCAGATTCGGATGGTTACTTACGTTTCGAGGATGTCTTCTCTTCGAGCCCGTGATTGATAGCTGGTATTCTTATATTGTGTTTATTGTGTTGTACTCATATTGTGTTTGCTCTTATATTCGAGTTGGGAGTAGATTTGTTTCCATCCAACTATCATCCTTAGATACTTCTTATTGAGATCTAGTTTCATAGATATTGGTTATTTAATTATATTTGATTTTCGTGGATGAGATTTAGATTATACCATGTGACTTGTGATATATTTTATACCACTTGTGAATTTGATATTCATATTACAGCGTACGTATGGATTTGGTTTCCATATATTGGAGTTGCATATCCATGCGTCTGGCATGCTTACGTGTCCTAGTCCTACGTACTTTTGGGACTGGGGCGTGACATATTTTTGTGGTGGCCCATGCAGGTCGAGAGCATATTATCTCGGTTACGTTACTGTACCGAACAAGCCTGCACCTAGGACTAGAGTATAGGATCTCATCCATATTTGACTATGATTCACCTTCCTCCTATCTGTCCTATTTGAACAATTGCATCGTGCTTGATTCATGTGCTTCCCTAATAGTTCTTTGAGTATAGCCTTCTGCTAGAATATAGGAACCCCTGGTATTAGGATGATAATTAGAGTAGCACACCTATTAAGATTACAACGAGAATATAGACACACCACTAAGTTTAGAATATCTAGTGAACCTAGAACTCCTCATCTATAGATTGATTTACCATTATCCCTTGATGTATTATGAGGACCTGTGAGTAGTATAGATACTACTAGAGATGGTTAGAAGTTTTACCATAATGTTTGACCCTGGTATTGAGGAACCAATGGAGAACCAATATTGAACATTAGGATTGAACCTAACCTTCATAATTGGATAGTATTGGAGAACTATAAAACTTAGATCATTGTCTTATTATTAGTAGACAGCACCTTAGGAAGCCGAGAGGAATGTAATCAATATTTTCTTGATTATGCCTCGAACATAGCAACTGGCACCCCACTCCCCTTTAGGAAACCATGATACTATCTAGAAACCTTCTATTTAATTTCATATGTTGTTCCTTTGCGACCTTAACGTTCATTAATTGCGCGATGAATAAATTATGTTCTTCTTTCTTCATATTTCAACTCATGCCACCTGACACTTCTGATAGTAGGCCAAGTAACAAAAAAAAAATCTTTGTTAAGGACTCATAGTTTGCTAGGATTATAGTTGTAGTCTTGAATTTGAACATTTTGTGCTTGGTAGTTAGAGTTTGATAAGTTTGAGTTATTTTTGCGGACTGTGACCCGATGATTATCCCTCTAGTTGTAGACCAGGTAAATTGTATCTATAACTCAATACAAGTTACATCTTCTTAAGGGCTAGTAACTTTTCCATTCTTGCTACTGACACTTATTCTATAAGCACTATGACTAAGGCTTAAGACAACCATGACCTATGTAATATAGGAGGATACCCTAATAAGTACTAAGACCCCTTCTCGTAGACCTTAACAGGAGCTTCTACGGTATCCTTAAGACAATATAATAGTAGTTAAAATTGTTTTAAGTTGGGTAGTATACCTCACCACCTAGTATCACATAGTCCTCGTGATCCATTATTGAAGTGTAAATGGGATGGCATTAATTGTATATTAGTAAAAGACGACAGTATTTATTCAGACAATAGAATTTTGAGGTCCTTGCCCCATTTGGTCGACTAGCGACATAAGACAAGGAGGTTGCAGGATAACTGTAGAGATTGTAGAGTTTTTATTATTGTTGCTTATTTTATTTTTGTTTTTTTGAACTTGAATTAATTTGTACCTCCTTTCATCATCATCTAGCGTACTTATATTTGTTGTACTACCTCGACTTATGCTGTTGTTACAGCCTAGTTTTGCAAGCTCATTCTTTATCAAGCTTGTTCACGACATATGTATTAGTGGACGCGTACGCTAATACAATTCAGAATCAGTGTATTAAGGTCTAGCTAACCTTAGTGCGCTTGATTCGCTCCTCGTAATACTACTTTACGTGGATTAAGATACGTAGTGATTAGTAGACGAATATACTTACCCTAGACATGTCTGATATATCGTATCGGTTACATAACTGTACCAATACGAGCTTGCGAACAAAGAATTACCAAATTAGGATTTCAATCCACAACTGCCTTGATAATTCCATTTTGAATTCTCTAAACCGCCTTGATCCCGATACTTCTATTCTATTACCCCTCCTTGAACTCTTTACCATTATTTTCCGTCTTCTTTTATTTCGGAAGGACGAAACCTCATGCTTGGAAATAAGTGATACACTGATAGTGCTAGGTACACCCCATAGGCTAATCATATGACTTGGTGACTCTCTGTTATAAATGATTAAGGGCATATCATAAATGATATGTTTGGTGTTAAAAACTTTGAGGATTCAATATCATGATTAAATAATTTGGGACATAGCCTTCTTAGATGTATAGCCTTAGATGATATATGGGTAAATTCTAAGTTGGGTAGAAACTGCAAGGTCAACTTAAGGAGAATTCTTTAAACTATAATCAAGTGAGGTTAGATAGAGAAATCCTACCCTATTTTAATTTCGAGGACAAAATTATTTTAAGTTGGGTAGATTGTAAACCCCCTCACCCAAAATTAGGACTACTTGGCTTAGATAATGAAATTAGGGCTAGTTTGAACCCAATTAGAATTAGAACACGGATTTATTTAATTAAGAAATAATTTATATCGCGTAGCGCACCTTACCGTTGCTTTGATAATTGGAGCACCTCACTAGCGTTTGCCCATCTACGAATTTCACAACCTCATCCTAGACATGTCCGCCTACTATTCTGACCCTTGTACAACTTATAATATTGCTCTCTGATGATATACTTTAGCCGGACAATAAACGTCGCGGACGTTATTGCTTAATTCGATATAATTTCTAATTTTGTACCCTTGTGCGTCCCAATCGAAATTGGGGACACAATCTTGACTGTTTTGTGCAAACCAAATTTTATTAATATTCTACACTGTCCCCTCTACGCCCCTGACACTTTTGGCCCGCCTAAAATTAATCCCATGTACTCCTAATTAATTCTAGAACATCATGCGTGTTTCGATTTAATTAATTAAATCCAATTTCTGCCTTTGTGCAATTTTCCAATTTTGGGGGGACTTTTATGCAAAAATGCATTTAGGTGTCCCCACCAATGGACAATTCATAAAGAAATCTATCTTTCCCCTTCACCGAAATTTTTTCGTAATTTTCGGATGTACAACACGCACATCGCCCCCATTTATTTTAAACCCATCCTTGTATTTTAAACCCTGCAATTATAGCCCTTCCAAGCATCCCCATGTGAGCCCAAGACCCACTCCAAGGATTGTAGACCAAGGCCCAACCCAAGAGGGGTTGACCAGTCAAACCTATTCTAGGTCAACCCAACACCATACTCACATAAATATATATATTATTCCTCTTCCCTAATTTTCCTATTCCTAAGACCACAAAAAGAAACCCACAGCCGACATTACCATCATCCCTCCTCCTTCATCCCTCATCCCCGTCCCTGTCGAGATCCACCCGCCGGAGACACCTCGACCACCGCCATTAAGGTCATCATCATCACCTCGACCTCTCCCTCTCTTCTCCGACTGCCGACTTCACCGACTCCCCCCGCGGCGGCTCCGGCTACAGCCCCCGACCGCCTGTCAGTGCAGCACAGCCCCTCCGCCACTCGACTGTGCTGTGCACCCCGCGTCGCTCCGATTCAGTTCCATCCCGTCCGGCCAGTGCAGCCTTTCCCCCGCTCCGGTCCATCCTTCTCCGCTCGGTTCCTCACCATCGAGCCGATCCGCACCACCCTCTTCCCTGGTGACGGGATCGATCTTCGGCCCGTCGTCAACAGCCGACTCCGAGCTTCCCCCGCCTCCTGCCAACACAGCAGCTCCCGTCCGGCCTCCCTCATCCGACCTCCTCCGTCCTCTGTGTCACCTCCTCGACAAGGTCGTGAACCCGAGACTCGGCACCGGCTGAACCTCCGTAGCAGGAAAGTCCTGTGCAGACGACAGCCCATCTCAGCGACCGCTCAACCCAACAAAGGGCGGATATCCCGGTCGACAGGGACCTTCCCCGACCGCCGCAATGGCCAAACGACTCGCCGAGGCACACCAGATGTCGAACATCGACGGACATTCATCAACCCTGCTGGAGCACCGCACGTACAAGCGAGACCACGCCACCACCTTTGTACACTGTCCCCAGAACCGTCTGCTTCACTGAACCCAGCGTCCCGACATCCCCACGACCACCTCTCATCGACATCACCCGACTCCCCGTCCTCGTCATCTCCCCTCGTCGGACTCCGGCAGTCCACCACAACACCACCACCACCATTGCCATCTTCCTCCCTCCGTTCACCTGAGTCCCTCTTCCTCCTTGGCCTCCATGTTCACCACCCGTTCCCTGCCACCACATCGACAACCACCACTCCATCATTCCCTGTCCTCCTTGCCTGACCGGAACAGTATCCCATCCACACCATCATCATCCCTACCACCATCATCATCATCAAACACCCATATTCATCCCCTCATCGTTTCATCACCATTAACATTATTACCATTATCCACATCCCCATTAACCTAATTAGCACCAATACCTTAACCCTAATCGTCTACCTCATCATCCTCGTCATCACCATCGTCCATATCATCGTCCTTGCATCGTCGTCATCATCATCTCGTCGTCATCATCATCATTGCATCGTCGTCATCTCTTCGTCGTTATTTCCAGCATTGCGTCATCATCGCATCGTCGTCGTCGTCATCATCACCTCATCGTCACCTTACCATTCATTATCACCATCAGCACTGTCGTCCTCACCATCATCGTCGTTATAGTCGTCACCCTCGTCATCATCGTCGTCAACCTCACCGTCATACCCGTACACGTACTCCGAGGTATAAACCTGTCTGTCTGCTCCATTTATGTGTGCTTGTGTGTATACCAGTAGGATATTAGTATTGCTTATTGACTGTTAGCTGATATCGGACCCTGATTCGGTGAACCCAGTGCTGCGTACACGAACTCGTACTCGTACGCATATAGCATCCAGTTTGATAAATCTATATATATATTTAGTATATGCATAATATTCAACTTGGTATACGTATAATTATTGGATGATATATATATATATATATATATATGGTATATATGTATATTGTAATTAATTATATGCTAATAATAATTAGGACTATATATATGTTCAGACTGTACGACCCTAGGACACCGTGGACTATCCCATACTTACCTTGACCATGTTGACCCTAAGAACTTATGAAATTGCCTGCCTTGCGTACATTAACGCACTGGCTTAGACACCTGTCAGCTGATTGTCTGATTGTGTACAAACACTTGAAGATGTGACCCTGTGTAATTCAACGCATAATTGACCATGTTAGATAACTAGTGCCACCCCTAGTATACCTCCTGAGTCCAGTATAAATGTGGTTGTGTAATGACTAATAATTTTATGGTATTATATTTATATGTACATAGGATGTTGGATTTGTTCTGCGCGATTTCTGGAGCAGGTTATTGGTACATCGCAGCTTCCTTGCCAGGCAAGTATACCTTGCCATTGTACTGTTATTTATATTCCATATGTTGCATGCATCTTTATTTTGTCTTTAGTTCATATATTTTAATTGTTATATAAAATGCGCGCGACGGTGTCGTCGCGATATATTTTTACTTATGTATTTGCATTGACCTGGTTTATGAGACTACCCCATTATCATGCAGCATCTTTAGGTTCATTGGCCGTGACATAGTGGTTACACGAGTTGTGAGTCTCATGTAGATCACGGACTTGCGTGCAGGGTTTGGCCTCCTGTACGTATGGGCCGTGCGTTAGGAATAACTGCTGTTAAAAATTTTGCATGCTAGTAGACTTGGCAGTTATTAGAGGTGTTATTGTGTCATGGATGTGACATGCTTAGAACATGGGGTGGGGAGAACAACAAGTACCGCATTTGAGCTCCTTTGCACTTTTCTACTGTGCGTCCGGATTCTCCGCCGGAGATACGGGTAGTGATGACCACTATATATTATGTACTATCAGGCGGGCCACCGACGTTCAAAAGACGACGTGCCTTTTAGGCCCCTGGATCTCCAATAGAGAACCATGCCAAAATTTAGTTTTCAGCCAGATAGCTCACTTGTGGGGAAAGTTGTTCTTAACTGCATTCACTTAGACGGTTAGGCGACCATTGGATATTTATTTCAGTACTTTATTGGCATGTGTTTAAGTATCTTGTTATGTCCCTTTGAGGACCTGGTCCCCTGCCAGGTGTATCTGTTCTTGAGTATTCGCAGGAGTGCATATTCGGATGGTTACTTATGTATCGAGGATGTCTTCTCTTCGAGCCCATGATTGATAGCTGGTATTCTTATATTGTGTTTATTGTGTTGTACTCATATTGTATTTACTCTTATATTCGAGCTGGGAGTAGATTTATTTCTATCCAACTATCATCCTTAGATACTTCTTATTGAGATCTAGTTTCATAGATATTGGTTATTTAATTATATTTGATTTTCGTGGATAAGATTTAGATTATACCCTGTGACTTGTGATACATTTTATATCACTTGTGGATTTGATATTCATATTACAGCGTACATATGGATTTGGTTTCCATATATTGGAGTTGCCATATCCATGCGGCTGGCATACTTACGTGTCCTAGTCCTACGTACTTTTGGGACTGGGACGTGACAGACGTGAAGGTAAAGCAAAGAAGGGATAGAAACAACCCACTTAGAATTTGTTGAGAGAAGGTGAAGGACTTCGTGAAGATCAAGCTTTCGTTACGTGTCCTCCTATAATGGCACCAATATCAGTTCAATATACTTCATCTATCTTTCCTTTCTCTTTCTCTCATAATCCCAAATGAATGCATAATTTGGTGAAAAACGAACAATGAATTCATTCATTGAAAATAATAACGAAAACACATTCATCAAAACCAAGCATCGAAAATGTCCAACGAAAGCAATAATAAAAAGGGATGGTAAGAGACTCTTATATAGAGTTCATTCTCCAAGATACGATTTACTGTATTTTAAACTTATTCCAACATAAACCAATCCATGGATATGATAGGATCTTAATGCATTTGTCCTGATTGATTAGATGCCAAAAGATTTTTCCATATAAACTAGTTCTGAGTAAGTTATACTAGCTACAAGCCAACACAATGCTACTGCCAGGAGCGGAGCACTAGAATAAGCGGATACTTTTAGCCATAAACTAGGGTTATCTAATCTAATATGGGTCCTAACTAGTGTCTATTGCATACTGCCATAGGTCGCTACAAGCCCAGGGTGGTATATGCATTAGCTCAATTATATATAAAAAAATTCAAGAAACACAATTAAGCTGCATTTGTCACTATTCTGATTCAAAAACTGAGTATCGCTCGAGTATCTC
Source organism: Iris macrosiphon (assembly GCA_036927795.1). Lineage (NCBI taxonomy): Eukaryota > Viridiplantae > Streptophyta > Magnoliopsida > Asparagales > Iridaceae > Iris > Iris macrosiphon. The sequence continues at coordinate 85,790,442 of JAYESA010000003.1, forward strand.
ACCCTTGTGATACTCAAGGCATAAATTTTTTTGATAAAACTACATAAAATGATTCTAGGCTAGAAACAAAAATCCAATGATGCTAATTAATAACTTGAAAACCCAATACCAAACACGAAATTCGAGATATATTTTGGAATTACACAATACAGGTTAAACCACACATTATGAGAAAAAAATAATACAAAAATTCAGAAATACGAAAACTTGAAAACATGCATCACAACTCTACCCTCCTAATAAAAAATTTGTCATCAAAATTTCAACTAAGGCGAGACAAGCAAGACTTATACTGAAGAGAACATATGTGATCATAACACATTGAGTGTCGAGGGCGAGAAATAAGTAATTTGTTTTTGGAAGAGAGTGATAATGATTATCACGTCAGATAGACCTTAAAATTTTTTTATTAAATTTTCATGTCGCGACGAACTGTGCTCACCGATTTTTTGTGTTCTATAATTTCAAAAATGGATTATTGTGTTTGGTCCATCTAATCGTTATTTGTGTAACTTTTAGGGGATGTTTGCTACGTAAAATTTATTTTAATTCCCGGATAAATTAAGGGTGGGAAAATTGTTCCCATGTTTGGTTTACCTTATAGAAATTTATTTCTAAGAATATAGAATGTCCAGGTAAATTATTTGTCCATAAAACGTGGGAAAGCTATTCATTGGCAATGTGTGACAATTTTTTTACCTGAGAATAAATTAACAAAAATTACAAAATTTATATAAATTGCTATCGACATTTTTTTAACAAAAAATTGACTCTCTCTCCACTTTTCTTCTTCTTCTTCGTTCTCTCTCTCTCTCTCTCTCTCTCACATGCGAGGACTTCGGTTAGGTCTCTTGATGGTGGCACAAAGCAGATTGGTCGAGGGATGACTGACGACGATAGATCCGAAGGAGGTACCATGAGCTGCTTACTAAGAAGTTCGGGAAGGTCGATTACGGTATGGTGTGCTGCAACTTCAATTGGCTCGACGATGAGGGTTCGATGCCTGAGCAGTACGACGACATGATCTGGTTCCTGTAAGAGAAGCAGAGGAAAACGATGGTGTCTTCGATGGTATAGTGCTCAAAACAGCTCGTGCGGAGTCGAAGAATCGGTGCACTCGGAGGGGAGGTTGGGTTTTGGTCACTCAAACAGAAAGTATCGGGAGGTTGTTTACGGGGCACAAACTTTACAAGTTGACGGAAGCGACAGTTGAACTTTGTGATATTAAACAAGTACAAAGAAACAAGTACAAAGAGGGGATGGAGATGACCTGGGCGATCTGGTAGAGCACTAGCAAGACAGAGTTTTGGCTGGCATTGACGAAGACCGAACTGGGGGCCATTATGTTTACGGTCGATGGGAGCGACGAGTCAGAGAGGAAGGTACGGCCATTGACGTCGGTGTTCGCAGAGGAGCCACAATCGACCAATTAATTGTCGAGGGAAGCATAGCCCTTGCAAGAACAAAGAAAGTATGATGTTAATAACTGAAACAAAGTAAGTTCCTAGCTTTTGATGGCCATGCGTAAAAAAAGGCTGTAAATTGAAGGAAAATAAAGATCCAAAGTTTGGGTGTGGAGAGCAGTAGAGAGGAGAAAGGAAGGGGGTTTCTAATAGAATATAGTTTTTTTTATATATAGTATTTCGTGTATCAAACGTAATTATTATTTTTTATACAGAAAATTTACTGCAGTAAAATAAAATTATATTAAATTAATGCAAACGAAACAAGTTTGGTAAAATTTAAAATAAAGACAGAGTCAGCCAACTCAGTTGGCAAAAAATACACCAGACCGAACACGTAGGCAAAAAACCAAAGTGGACCCCACAAGCCCAATTTTTGCCAACACTGGCCAACATAGTTGGCAAAAATTGGCTGTGGGGGCCCACGGTTGTGTGGTTGGGTGGTTTGGTTTGGTTGGTTTGGTTTGATTTGATTTATTTTATTAGTTTTTTTTTAATTAGTTATGTTTTGGTTTTTTTATTTAGTTTAGTTTTGGATTTTGATTTTTTTTATTTAGTTTAGTTTTGAATTTTGGTTTAATTTTTATTTGGGTTTGAAATTTGATCTAGGTCTATGGATTGATGTTAGTTCAGGAGTTGGTTTTGGTTTATGTCTACTGGCTATTATTTCGGTTTGGTTTAACATAGAAGGGGGTAATGTTCTTCGGTTTGGTTTGACGAGGAAGAGACAAGAAAGACTACACAACAAAAATACTGAGAGACAAGAGACTTAACAGGAAAAAAAAATTTGACAAGAAAAAAGAAGAAGAGACATGAGAGAGTAAAGGAAAAAGAAGAAGAGACATGTCTCGTGGAGGGAGGAAGTAAATGAGAGGAGTAATAAAAAACAAAGGAGAAGTTGGTGGGAGGTGTGAGCTATAAAAAGAGAAGGAGGAAGAAGAACATAGTGCATTAAGATCATTTACAGCATTTCTTGTGAGCACATAGCAGCAATTCGAGCAGCCTTTATTTTTTCTCCTTTGCAAGTGGATACAACAGTCTTTGTGAGCACACACAATCCTTATTGTTGAAGGTCTTTATTCTATTCTTCTTCATTTATACTAATATTTGTATATGCAATAATTTTATGTTAGTTTTTATTTTTTAAATGCTAGGATGCTAGTGTTTATTTAGTGAATTTAAGTTATGTAATGTGCAAAACGACGGGCAGCCAAAATATGTGTTTTTTCAACCATAATTGTACAGATGGGCAGCCAAAACGATGGACGTATTCCTGGAGGGCCTACTATGGATTTAATAATTCAGTAATGTGCGAAACATATATCTAGTTTGGTATTTTATGGGAAGGTACAATAAAATTTAATTGTGTAAATTAATATGAATAATATTTTGTATATGTCTATTAATAACATCGTCTATGTTTTTCATATATAGCAATACGATTATACTAATGATGAACGGTGCCGAGAGCATGCCTCGTGGCGTCATGATAGCAAACTTGGGTATTGGAGGTTGAGCGACCACCAGGTGGCACTGTTAAAAATATTTAGCTTTTATTATGTTGACAAGATACATTTTATACAACACGATAGAGACTTAATCTTTAATTTAGTTGAGCGTTGGTGGCCCGGACGAAATACCTTCCAGCTACCATTCGGAGAGATGAGTATTATTCTAGCAGATGTAGCAAATATTTTAGGTTTACCTATTACGGGTGAACCTATAATATTTGATAAATTAATTTCTACCGACACGATGATTACGAAGTACCTAGGTGTGGAGGCTCTGCGTAATAAACGTAGTAAAAATCTTGTGACATTTATGTGGCTCCGTCATAACTTTTTGTACCTAGATCGTATTGGTGATCAAGTTATCTCAATGGATGAGGATCGGGTAAGTATGCATTTTTTGGCAACTTATGTTATTATTTACGTAATATATTTTTAATTTAATTTAACGCATATAATTTCTTCATCATTTGTTCAGGTCATTGCTTGCACCAGAGCCTACTTGCTAGGTTTATTAAGCATAATGTTATTTCCAGACTCATCAGATTTAGTTTATTTACGTTTTCTACCTTTTTTAGTAGACCTGGTCGCACCTACGTGCCACGCTTGGGGAGCGTCAGTATTGGCATATTTATATAGTTCTATGACAAATTTTGTATAATTTGAAGACATGAATGCAACGAAGGTAAATTTAAGTGGTTGTGCGACATTGATACAGGTATAAAAATATGTGTACGTATATCATATGAAAAGTTTTACTTAATTCTATTTACATTAAAAATATATGCACTTATATCATATGCTCGTATTTTCTAGGTTTGGTCCTACGAGCACTTTCATATTGGTAGGCCAGTCTCCCGCATTAATGCCGGCGTTGGTGTCTTCCCGTCCGCTTTACGATGGACCACGGATGCAACAGATCCAGTACACTGTGAACATGCACTTATCTCTTTATACCGGATCGAATTTGATAAACTGAAGTATAACGAGGTAAAATATCTGTATTATTAATTTATAAAGCCATTATGACCATTATCCTATAATTTTTTGTCATAAAATAGGTGACATACTGTCCGTACCGGCTTGAGCATAATTCTACTTAAATACAAACAACAGCCTATGACCTTAGTGTCCATAGTTGTTTCCTAATATTCGACGGTGAAATCATGTATCATCCAGCTGATCGCATTATGCGCCAATTCTGGGTGAAACAAAAGATTTTCGATGAGCCACCATGTTTAAACCGTAGTAAAGGGAGTGCAACTAAAGAAGCAAGCAAAATAATTCCACAGTAAAATTCTAGATTGGAGACACAGCCCGCGGTACAGTCGTCTCAACTAATGGACTCTATAGATGAGGGTAAGTTATTTAAAAAGTTGTACAAAATAATTTTTTTATAATTATATGAAATCATACGCTCATATTTGTTTAAATAGTGTAGCATTAGGTGATATTGCTTATAGATCTTGGTGGGGAGCTCCTCTTATCAGTAACCGATCCTACCTATATGAGGAGTTGCGATTCCAATATCGGGCCGTTGATGATGCTAGTTATCGTGAATGGTATCAACGTGTAATTGAGAAGGTACCTATTTTATTGATAAAAATATTTGTCTCCATAGTTTTTTTTCTATGAATTAATTGGATTCTACTTAATATTTTAGCTTCCAAATTTGAATATAGCATGTGAAAATCATCCAGTGAGAGACTCCTTGAACACAGCAGTAAGATCATTTTTGGATGATGTGCAAGCATTTTCGACTCCACCGAACCCTGTGTTACAAATTCTACCGGATTATCCTCAAGGCTTAGTTAGCCGACGACAAGCACGTCCGCGTAGAAAGTATCCTCATGTTTGGCATATGGATAGCCCGCCTCAACAAGATGACGAGGTCCCTCAGCAGGCTGAGCAGGGAAGTTTTCAATAGGCTGACCAGGACACTTCCCAACAGGCTGACCAGGGCACTTCCCAGTGGGCTGGCCAGGGCACTTCCCAGTGGGCTGGCCATGACACTTATCAGTGGGCGGACGAGGGAACGTCACATGCACGTACCCCACAGATGGAACGAGAGGCGGGCGAGGGGACGTCACAGCCTGGTGGTGACTATTGGGATTATTATATGTATATGGCTACTTCCATATTTGATGCACCCAGTTTGATACAGCTACTCAGTTATTTATGACTCCAACAACGCCGGTGCAGACATAGGAGACTGATGAATTTGACCCATGGGCACCATTGCCGGGGAGAGACCCGAGGATACAGTAGCAAGAAGAAATAGACTTGGTCTTAGGCCAAGGCCTCGTAGGAATTATGACAGTATGACAAGAGGCAGAGAATGAAATTCTTGTACTGCTAGGTTTTATTAGAAGTTTAGGTATTAGAAATAAAATTACATCAATGAACTTATAACTTTTCTAAGAAAATCTATACCAATGCATTTATTCTCTTGGTTGGTTGGTACATCTTCTTCGATTGTGTCCTAAACCATTACAGTTGCTACATCGGAGATATCTTGATAATTGATTCTTCGTCATGATGCGGTTCTTCTTTGGTCTTCCCACTTTTCGTCGTACATCTGGTACTCCAATGTCGCCTATAACCAATGTACTTTGAATGTTGTAAGGGACTGGAATTGGCTCCAAGTGCGGCTCATATACGCTTCTTAATTCTTCTTTGGAAAAATACATGGATAAAAACTCTCGATGCTAATATTTTTAGAATTACAAGCATAACATACATGTATACATGGCAGACAAGTATAATACCATTTAAAATATATACAATATTTTTCATCTAAGTTAATAACATATGTTTTGTTTGGTTCACAATATAGTATTTCAAACAAATAACCAACTATACTCAATATTTGCAGTTGGTATCTTTTTCTTGTGATACTGGCCATAGTATTTAACATCTTCGAACAATAATCAGTTACAATATTTTTAGCTTTTTGCCAATTTTTGTCCTGAAGTGTTATAATTTTAGCTCAAATACCATCAAGTAGTGTTGTTATTAGTTTATCGCGTAAGTTTTTAACCCAGTTATTGAAGCATTCAGCAAGGTTCGACGTGTTAATATATAATCTAGGACAAGGAGAATAAACTGTTATCTAGTGTGATAAAACATGAGTTTCATCATTTACTCCAATAAGCTAATTGTAAACATTAATTTTTTCAGCCTTAATTATTTCAAAGCAAATATTCGCATCTGTCTTATTATAACATCTTGCAAGGTAGTCTAGTTTACGTTAAAAATAAGGCAGTCTACATATTTGTTTTAAATTTTGTTTGAAATGTTGAATACAATAAAAAATAAGGTGATTCTGGAAAAGTAGCACGCATGGCATTTATTAATCCTTTCTGTTTATCTGATATAAAATAAATTGTATCGCACGCATTAAAACTACCTTCAAAAGATGTTTTTAAACCGTTTAAAAACCAAGTCCAAGAATCCGTGTTTTCGCTTTCAGCAACAACATAAGCAATTGGATATAATTGATAGTTAGGATCATGAGCACACGCAATAAATAAAATACCTTAAAATTTAGAGGAAAGAAATGTAGCATCAGTACTAATCACATGTAAACATTCCCTTAAAAAGCCATCAATGCATGCCTTGAAACAAATAAAAATTCTTTGAAACTTATTATTTTCTTTAGTCTTTATATAACATCTGCTACCTTGATTTGTCTCAATGATTATAAAAGCATACTCTTCAAGACTACTATATGCATCAATATAACTACCATTTATTTCTGATAGAGCAATTTCTCTAGCTTTCTAAGCTTTACAATATTTAATATGTATTCGGTGTTCCTTATAGATATCATTTATAACATGCGATGGACTATACGACTGATTATCACGAATTTTATCAATAATCTTATTCTTAACCCATATAGTTGTCGCTAATGGATGATTTTCCGTTGTAAGTCCACATAAACAAGAATGTACATTTTCTAGCGTACTAATGACGAATGTTTTGCCGTTGCCAATGGCTTTAGCGTACACTCTCCAATTACAACTAGAAATATTACATTTATATACAATTCCACTGGCATTGTTTCTAGTAGCCCTGTAACAATTTTTTTTGCAATTGCTATATCACTAATAAAACTTCTAAATGCATGACGATTCATAAATTCTCTTCCAATGAATAAATTGTTTAAACTATCAACATTATCATCAAGTACATCATCTATATTTTCTATTAAATTATTACTATTTTTATCGTCAATATTACCATCATCTACTCTATGTTCTTCTTCAGTAAATGAAATAACTTGGTGAGAAGAACTAGGAGCACTACTAATTCTTGGTGGTGGTGGTGGTGGTGGTGGTGGAGTCACAAAAATATTAATATACGCTGATTGTATATTAACTTCAAGAATAATTTTTTATGCTTCCTCACTAACTAAATTTATATAATTAGATAGATAAATATGTACCAATAAAAATTCATAGTCAATAGAATTTTTTTTAATTATTAGATTATGTAAATTATCAAACGAAATATTTCGATCAATTAAAAGAACTTCAACTAAACCTCCTTCATAAGCTAACCCATTTAGTACACCACCAAGCGAGCATAGTATTGTTATACTTCGATCCATGGTAACAAGAAATTTGTCTTCAAAGATTGTATATTGAACTTAGCTTCTCCTGTGTGAAAAGAAAGAAACTTCGTATGGAAAGAAATAAAAATTTTGATTGCAATGTTTGATATGCTGATATCAAATAAATACTACGTTTATATAGGTAACTTCGAACCGATCGTTAGATGAAGGTTGAAAAAATAAGAGCTGCTGAAAGAGCCCTTGTGAAATAGCCGTTGGACATAAACCAACTACTAAACCATCAATCCATAGACCCAGGTCCAATTTCAAACCGAAATAAAAATCAAATCATTCTCCAACCTATTATTTGTCTTTCTTCTTTACTTAGTCTTTTTTTTCTCATATAAAAAAAAACTAAACCATTAAAATAAACAAAAAAATAGATGACACAAATAAATACTAGTTTTTATTTATTTATTTTTTCTCTATTTAGTTTTTTTTCTTATCAAACATTGCAATAGACATTTTTTTTAATTTTTTTCTAAATTTTTCATTACAATTAATTTATTTTAATTTTATTTCGTTAAAATAAATTTTCTTAAACCAAATTCCAAAACTAAACTAAATAAAAAAAACCCAAAAAACAAACTAATAAAACAAACCAAACCAAACCATCCTAACCCAACCGTGGGCCCCCCAGCCAATTTTCACCAACTATGTTGGCTGAAATTGGACTTGTGGGGTCCACTTTGGTTTTTTTGCCTACGCGTTCGTTTTTTTGTGTTTTTCGCCAACTCAGTTGGTTGACGCTGTCTTTATTTTAAATTTTAACAAACATATTTCGTTTGTATTAATTTAATATAATTATATTTTGCTGAAGTAAATTTTCTGTTTTTTATATTCCCAAAAATGTAAAAAAAAAAATTATACCTAGTCCGAGTCGAAATTGCCATTCTTCTTTTGTCCTCTCCGAAGGCAATCCCAGCCCACAAATCTTACATCTACTCAACCACATCAATGCATCATCACTATACGTACTCTCGGTTCTTCTCACATTAACATAGATATCATCGTCACTCAAGTCTCTTCCCCAAAATGCCTCCTTTTCCTCTTCCTCCAGGCCTCGAAGACCTCCAACAGAAGCTCACCACTGCGTTGAGGCCATGGGACCGGTCGGTTCAGTTCTGGGTCAGGGCTGCAGACATCTACACAAGCTACAAGGTCCCTCCCTCCCTCCTTCATGTATGCCTCTGCCATTTGTTTTCTTGTTCCTTAAATTTGTGGTGTCTGTGGTCGATGCGTAGGTTTGCCAGCTGAGGACGACGTTCGTGAAGGACAGGGAGAAGCAGGAGGCGATGTGGGAGAGGCAGCACGAGCACGCCGCCGAGAAACTCTACTCCCTCTGCACTGATCTCGGCGGACTCTTCCTCAAGGTGATGTCTTTTTTTCTTTTTTTCTTTCTGGGATGCACGGACATGGATATGACACGTTTCGGACACGGAAGCACGGACGTGGCATGTCTGATACGTGTCCGATGCAACACGGCATGAATTTTCAGAGTATCCCTGGGTTTAAACATTTTGCTTGTCATTTCTCGAAATAGATACATTAACCCCCTACGTTTCATGGGTATTACAGGGACCATCCCTATTTTGAAAATAGTTAGACGGACCACCCCTCTGGTTACCCCTATTTTGAAAATAATTACACGGACCACCCCTCTGTTTTATGTTTTATTTTTGAAATATGAGTGGTTAGTGTTATAACTCTTTATAGAAAATATAAAACATATGAGTGGTCGATGACTCCGTGTAATTACTTTCAAAATAGGGGTGGTTAGTGTAATAAGTATAAAACATAGGAGTAGTTAACGTAAATGCCCTCATTTCTCACTTTGGATGTTGGATAACATGGATGTTTGATAGTTTATTCTTATGTGTAATGTGATGTATGGGTTTGCTTTTATTGCAGAATTAGTTGCGGTTCTACTTTTTTTGCTTTGTTTATTTTTTGTTTGATTTTTTGCTCAATTATGTGTGTTTATGGGATTGAAGTGATGCAAAATCGTTGAGCGTAGATTGTTTTATTGCTAAGTGGTGAACTAGAGCACCTGAAGAGATGCATGCCATTTACTTTTCTTTTTTTCCTCAAAGGAGGGAACGAAGACCCTAAAACACTTGAAATGAATGCTATGGACATGATCAACTAGATAGTTCAAATGAATGATGCTTGAAATTTATTTGTTTCTCCCTTCAAGAAAACACAAGTAAAAGAAGAAAGAGGAAATGTAGCAGACATAATCTAGAACACTAAAGTTGTGTTTGCTTGGTTGTACAGTGGAGGAAAGGAAAAGAAAAAGAAAAAGAAAAAGAAAAAGAAAAAGAAAAAGAAAAAGAAAGTAAAGTAAAAAGAAAAGAAAATCGGAATTTTGTTTGGTTAATAGAAAGTTGAAAAAAAAAAATCATGGAGAAAGTTAATAAAAGAAACAAGACTGGTTAAAGACAGCAATAATGTGAGGATGGTTGGTATCGATTATCGACGTTAAAGTAGTGACTGCGTGGAGAGGGAAGGCCAAATAAAATTTTCTTTCTTTTCAATCCGTTATCGTGGAGAGGAAGGAAAATGGATTCCTCAGGTGGTGGGAGAGAAAGAAAAATGCTTAGTATATGAGATTATGTTGCTTTCACTTTCTCTTTTCATTTGTAACCAAACAATTTAAAACTATTTTCATTTTTTCCTGTTCCTTTCATTTCTCTCACTTTCCAACCAACCAAACATAGCCTTAACCTAAGAGAATGATTAGAGCAAAAAAAAAAGAAAATAATAATAAAGAGAAAGTTATAAGAAAACTCCAAATAGGTCATACAAAAAGAAGAAAACAAAAACGAAAAAATTGTTCGAAATTATTTTAGGCAGCAAGATCTCCCTTAGGAATTGGATATTAAATGCCCAGTTCAATCTAATTGAAGGTGTTGATGGTCAGTTCAATCTTGGGGTCTTTCTCTAAGTATTCAAGGCTAAAGTTTGATCTTGGAGTCTTTGAGTCTCTCTAAGATACTCGAGGCTAAAAAAAACGAAATAAATACAAAGACAAAAATTGAATAGAAAAAAAAATTGTGGATCATGATATGCTAATCCATTAAGGCAGCAAAGGCTTGATATGGCCTTCTTCTATTTTCTTACGATGTAGTTAACTAGATAGAATTGAGGGTTTGGAGAAGATGGCTAGAGAGTTATAGTGGAAATCGAGTACTAACAAGTAAGTATTCTGGTTTGTGATGATCATTGTGGGGAGTTGGTGGGGTGGTTATTATCTCCATAGTAAGAGAAGGAAAAAGGTAGTCAATTACATGTGTATGATGTGTATGTTCTATGATAAAGTCTCTTGCATTTCATGGTTCAATGGTTGTCTTGTGGAACAGAGCCATTGGTGATCTCCGTATCATTTGGTTATGCACATGACATTGGGATAACAGTTTTAGGATAGAATCTTCTAAAATGTAATTTTAGAGCCTTATCATGTGCTATGATCCAAATGATGTGTACTTGTGTGGATATGTATGGATGAACAAGGTGAAATTGAGCCAGACTCTTATTAGAAGGCTGGGAACTTGAGGTGGCATGGAGGTCACTGAGTGGCAAGACAATATTAAGTTCTTAGTTGGCTATGTTATGACTTGTGGTTCATGTAACTAATAAGTTCTAGAGAATCTAATAATAAAAGGTGTACCTAATGTGGGTGTGAGGTGAAGTGACTCCAAACAAGTTTGTGTTGTACGATTAAGGTTAGCCAACTACGTGGTAAATATAAGTAGTTTTTGACAATGACATTTTGTTGCCGTAAATCGAATGAAACTCTATAAGTATGACAACACCCACAATGTCTCATGCATTTAAGGCTACAAATCGAATGAAACTTTTTAAGTGTAACCATACCCACAATACCTCGTGCATGTAAGTCTTCCTTGTAATATTTAGAGCAAAATTTTTGGGGGAAATTGGAAAAATCGCCATCAAGTAGTGGTACCATGGGAATTTTCAATTTTGAGGCAAATGATAGTTTTATAAACATAAATAATATGCAATCTCCTATCATTAACACTGCCACAAATGTATTTATTTACATTGCTAATAGTCTACCCTTGTCTGACCCTCTCATTAACCTTTCTAGTCTCAATCAACATAATAATACCATTTTAACCAAAATACTGTCAATAGAAATAAAAAATAGGGGAAAATATTTGATCCATGCCTACAACCTAGCTTAATTCTTTATGTTTCTTACTCATCTAGATAAATATTCTTGCCACGCTACTTTGCTATCAGAATTTTTAACCCACTTCATCAATTCTTGAGTTCGTGAAGATACTTTATTAATTGACTTTCTTCATATGTTAAACCTTGTAGTTTGTTTCAATCTAATGTTATAATGCTTTTTGTGAAACTTTAATAGTGATCACAGTGGGCTTCTTCAAGATAATTGGTCTTCTCCTTTAGGTCAAGTTTAAATTCTTTTGGGTTTAATAGCGGAGAGTTGGAGATTTGGTATGTCTTATGTTGGACTTATTTTAGAGTAGCAAAGCAGTTTTTGCAGTAGTCACTAACTTCTGTTGTAGATTATTTGGTATCATGATCGTGAACATTTTCTATGGATTGTTTAGTTGTCTTTACATGGATCTTATATTTTTCATATTTTAATAGACAAGGTTCGCATTATAGGCCGATACCAATACATATTGGCCATCTTGTATCGGTTTTGGCTTTTTTGATCTGATACTGATCCACATCAATACCGACTGATACCGAAATTAGGACTCTCTTTTCTTGTCAATTCAACAAAGTAAAAATTGAAAGTTAAAGAGGGAAGTGTAGCAAAATAACAACATAGACACAATGATTTCCAAAGATCAACAAGCTACAATGTGCGGATACAACTTCTTATCGACGTACTATAACTATTATTATTTGTCAAAGTTGTATACTATAAATCCACAACGCTAATACATCTTAATAATATCCATTTACAACTATATATTGTGGGGGTACTTTGTCTAAAAACAAATAAAATAAACAACAATATCAATTGTAGGTGAATGCAACAATGTTGGTTATTTTTCCATTCACAAAACTCACAGGAAACAACAATTAATAGATAAGATTCAACATGTATCAAGTATTTTTCTAGTTTTGAAACTAATTTCTTGTTATCTTTTGGCTTTCTAAAACGAATTCCAGAACTCCTATCCAAATTGCCGATACCTATACTCATAAGAAGGATCTGGAACCGACTTTGATATGGATACTGGAAGCTTGGTAATAGCTGTTTTGTGTTACATTTTATTGCATCCTATAGGCTTGCTCTGTTGTTTTTAAGTGATTGCTTTTTCTGAGTAGAAATATAGAATGAAGAAGATACTTTTCAAAGTCAAAGGGGTTCCATTACATCCTATATACTATAGCACAAGTTTCTTTCAGTATCCAATGTTCTAACGTATTTAATTTTGTTTTAAATGTGGTGGTGGTCTAGTGGTCACACTAGCAAGGGAGGGGAGAATTGGGCGTGGGTTTGAATCCCAACACGGGCAATAATGATGGAAAGGAGTCTTGGTGCTAGTAGCCCATGACAGGGACCGTCTATAATGCCTGGCCTGATCTCAAAATTAAAATTGTTGAAATCTAGAACTTGTAAGGCTTAGTGTGGATTTTTTTTTGCAAAATGTAATATGTCACTTGAAACTTAGTTAATTTTACTTGGGCTTTTGTTTGAGGAATGGACTGAGAGATCTAGATGTCCTTTTGCGTTAAAGCTTTACTCCTACTACTACAACAACAAAACCTGTCCAAAACTTTTGGGGTCGGCTTTTTGATTCTTTGCTTCCGTCCAGCTTTGTTAAGGGCCATGTACTATGTAACAATAACAAAAGTCATATCCTTCTTTACAGCTTTAATCCATATTCGTTTAGGCCTGCCCTTAGTCTAGTGGTTCATTTACCTACTATCTTATCTATCCTTCTTACTGGTGGATTGATTGATCTGCATTGCACCTCTCCAAACTGCCGAGATGATGTTCTCTCATCTTGTCCTTAATTGACGCCACCTCCAATTTCCTACTAAGGCACATGTCAAAACCAATGTATCATCACTCATCAATCTTAGCATTCTTATTTTAGCTACACTAACTTCTAGACGTGTTGTTTCTTAATTGCTCAACACTCCAGTGGCTGGTCTTATGGCTGTACTATAGAACTTTCCTTTCAACTTCAATGGTGTCCTGCCATCACAAAGGACACCAGAAGCACTCTTGCATTTCAGCCATCTGTTTTATTTCTATTCACAACATCCTTCTCAACCTTAACTTTGTTCCTGAGGAACTTCTTTATTTTCTGTAGTCTGGATTCCTGTCATTGACTACTATCTGCCTTTTATTATATTTTACCTATATGCACTTTTCTTGTGCATTATATTCTTCTGGATTTCAATTAAGTCTCATTCATTTCACTGTAAGATTTGATATCATACAGATTTTTATTTTATTTTATGATTATTCTCCAAAGAATAAAATTGAATTTGCTTTAATACTCTGTTGTGTTGGAACTTGCTACAGTTTGCTCAAATTGTAGGTAAACCCGATTTGGCCCCAGCTGCCTGGGTGAGAAGACTTGTTACATTGTGTGATAAAGCTCCTTCAACCCCATTTCCAGTGGTTTGCCGTATTCTGGAGGAAGAGTTAGGCCAAAACTTCAGTGACCTCTTTGAACGATTTGATGTTGAACCTGTTGGATCTGCTTCAATTGCACAGGTTTTTCTTTAACTTGGAAAGTGCAATACTTTTGTAGCTTCAAGTATTAAGTGTCAAGAGGATTTTACATTTATAATTATTTGTTCCGGACATGGTTGTGATTCATTATTGCTCCAATTTTGGAATTTATTACTAATTGGGTTTATGATATATGACTAGCTGTTAATACTTCTATAATAGCACTAATAGTTGTTAAGAAGGAGCTGAGATACATAACTATGACGTGGATCCATCTAGACATTCTTATCAAGGCAGTAATAATTAAGATGGTCCAGAAAACAAGAGGAAAATAAAAAATCATGCTTCAATTTTTTTTTTATGTTTATACATCTCTTTAGCTTCCTATATGCTAAAGAGATGTATAAACATAATTGGACCATCTTAATTATTAGGAAGCTAAAGAGATGTATCATTCATAGTAGAAGAAACACAAGAGGATATTCCTGGAAAACTAATTGTGTTTCTTCTACTAGTACACTGTTTTTCCTTTTGTTCTTCTCTTTGTTTTCCTTCCCTTCATAAAACTTGTATCTATAAGATTCAGTTGGCATAAGTTGAACATCTTTAGATTGTGTCCTAGTAAATTTTCTATAAGACTAATTTGGTTGAACATAACCAACATGAAAAATGTCAAATGGGAATAAGAGCAAAGTGTATGTTTTTCCTCCCATAATTCTTTTATTGATTCAATCATATAAGGTTATTTTTTCTTCAAACCTGTAACTTTTCTGAACAGATGCTTTAATTCTGTGCAAGAAGAATACATTTTCTAGCTACGAAATGACATCAAACAGTAAACTTGAACAAAAGTCCACTATGAACTCCTTGCTGATCTCCAAGCTCCCAGGATGCTGTCCTCAAAACTTGAAATTTATTTTCCCCAGGAGACTTTCTACATAAACATTATAGACAATTGCCATATCTATTATCATCTTACAACCAATCTCTTGTACATCATGATCTTAAATTTTATGTCATCATGAATAGCCTAGGTTGATTGCTCTTTGTAGTGGAAGAATTTATATGGCTGAAATGTAGCACATTAGTTTGCTCTTGTTGAACATATTACAGGGATAAGACATGAGTTCACACTTTACAAAGCATACGTGGAACTGGAACTCTGTGTAAGGTTTAACTTGGCATTCGTCTTTAGATCAAGGAGGCTATTGTTCTCTTTGAACTCTTCTCAAGGGAGATTGACTTCTTGTTACGCAAGGTGGTTGCATGTCCGCACAAGATTTTTTGCTCCACTGAGACAATATTGCACAACCTATCAAGCCACGGGGTACTTGAGGGAAGCCTCTAGAATACTCTAGAATAATATGGAGTGTTTGGAAGAATTTCTTGGATATTTCTTGGAAAATTCTTGGGATATTCCTTGTATCTAGAAGCTTCATGAAGATTTCTACTATTTTTCGATGGCTATTATGTAAATATTTTATTAAGGAGAATTGTAAATATTTAGGTACGAGAAAGTTCCAACCATTAGATGGTAGACACATGACACAATCTTAGCCTTTCATGTAGAGCCTTGAGGCTATATAAAGGAAATGAGGGATGACTCATTTGTTCTTCACCACCTAAGTAGTTGTAAACTCTTTCTAGTATAGTGAAGTTTTTAACATTCCAATCTTTTTCTCTTTTGCTCCAATGTTTTCATTCTTGCTTTAGCGATCTAGCTAAGCGTTTGGGGAAGGCTTGCATGGGTTTTCTAGAAGGTTGTTCGTGCGCCGCACGGAGCGAAGTATTGGTGAAAACACCAAGTCTGTGACATGTGGTATCAGAGCAAATGTTGGTTGGTGCCATATCATCATTCGAGAACATCTAGGAGAGACCCGTTTAGCCTAAGAAGAAGAACGCCAAGACCAACAAAAGGGGTAAGAGCAAGGAGTCTACGTCGGAGCGTGCCATTACTGATCTTACGGAACGTCTCGAGATTTTGGAGACGGGTTCGAGGGATATAGGGATACACATGGGCTTTGTGGAGCAAAGCAACACGAGGCTAGAGCAGTATTCTAAATAGCGGTTGAGACGGCTGTCTAGGCGGCATGCGGTCTCTCTCCGCACCACTTTTGCGGTAGGTGGTGGAGTTGGCGGCCAACGAAGATTTAGCGGCGTAGGTGGAGGTGAGACGACATAGGTGGGCGCCTACAGAGCAATACCTAACAAGATGTTTTAGCCAAAAAAATTTGCAAGCATTATGAGCCTATGGTTCACTTTTACAAGCCTAAAATTTTATATATTTTTGTTCTACAACTTAGTTATTCATGAAACAACCTTAAAATATGCATATTATGCAAAAGACAATAATAAAATAGTAAAAAATGTCCAAAATGTATCAAACATCTAGGTGGTGCTAAGCGGCCTAGGCGGTTGGCGGACTCTTTCCATCGTACACCCGCCTACCGCTGTTTAAAACCTTGGACTAGAGGAGTTCTACAATTGGCTGAAAAGTGATGTCGCTTCGTCCATGATAATATTCCGAGAGCAAATCCAAGATATCTGACTTGTAGTTGAGGAAGAGCTCAAGGCATATCATACGTAGAATAAGGACTTGTGTGTGAAGGTTCGAGGCTACGAGGAGCTGAAGACTTTAGTTGAAAGTTACAAAGAATTGAAGACCATAATTGTCATTTTGGAGAAGGCCGTTGTGAATGGTAAACCTTCGAGTACGGAGGCATCGAGAAGGAAGATCCTCGAGCCAAAACCCTTCAGTGGGCTATAAGATGCCAAAGAGGTGGAGAACTTCTTGTAGAACGTGGATCGATACTTTAAAACGTTGCACATCGAGGACGAGTCCGAGTGGGTGAACACCATGCCGCTCTACTTCATTGAAGATGCCATGTTGGGTGGCGTATTTGATGCATCGAGCTCGAGAAGGATCTCTGCTTAATCATGACTTTGGAGGATCTCAAGAAAGAGATTAAGTCTCACTTCTACCCGAAGAATGTGGAGTTTGCGGCAAGCCGGAGCTTGCGGAAACTCAAAAAAATCGGGACAATCAAAGATTACATTGTAGTGTTCACACATTTAATGCTCACAATATCTAGCATGTGCGAGGATGATTGCTTGTTCTTCTTCCTTGATGTACTTCAATCGTGGGCGACTCAAGGATTCGAGTAACAAAGGGTGCAAGACTTGAATGTCACTGTGGCATCAACCGAGGCTTATCGAGTACAGGTGGAATGACAACAAAGCCAATGCCAAGCCAAAGACCACCAAGGAGAATGGTGAGGGAGATGACAGCTCCCCTCAGTGCTTTAAATTTCGTTAGGTAAAATTGGTACGACGGAGGGCCGCATAGCGTCTAGGTGGCCGCAAAAGATTTTTTTTTTTGAAATTTGATTTTTTTTTATTTTTTTGAATATTTTTGAAATCTGAATATTTTTTGAAATTTGAAATTTGAAATCTGATTTTATTTTAAAACCTAATAGGCCGAACATGCCGAATAGGCCCGCCTAGACGCCGAGCATGTTCGAATAGGGCCTAACATGCGTCTAGGGCCGCCGAACAGGGCATTTTCGGTGCGACGGACGACCGCCTAGCGCCTAGATGTTGTCTAGGCCAAAATTTAGAACATTGTCTCTCTTAAGGAGGGTACCATCCGAGAGAAAGAAGCATGAAAAGGCTCAACTCGAGCGTATAGTTTGGTGCTACATATTTTGAGAGAATCATTATGTTCGGAATTGCCAGAACATGAGCAAACATGTCAATGTCGTCCGAAGCGAGGAGATGGAGGATGAGGAGTACGAAGTGGGAGCACGCATGAGAGCGGTGTGCTTATTCAACGCCATTAAGGCCAAGTTTGCTGTGTCGAAAACTCCAAATAAGGAGCTCATGTACGTTGATGTGAGATTCAATAAATGAGCACACGAGTATTAGTCATTACAGGTGCCACTCATACTTTATCTCGAGTACGTTCGTCTCTTGAATCTAGCGTTGGAAACATATTTAAGCAAGATGAAGACGGTTAATTCAGAGATGCATCCCGTACATGGGGTAGTCAAGAAGAAATTATTCAGTGACCCGTTCTTACCATGAGCCTTGATTCTCCTCCACTTGATGGCCTGAGAATTTGAGGACGGGGATGACTGTTCCGGCTGCCACTGCATGCACTCACTCATCAAGTGGAGAAGAATCAAGGCTCATGGTAAGCCCGTCTCACTGAATAATTTCTCGTAGCCAAGGGAGTTCGCGTAGTGGTGAGACATTGGTCGGGTGTTGCCAATTTCACTACTACATCGTTGGACGACTTCAAAATGTTACTTGCATGGATTTTTTAATCGCGGTGAAGACAGTCCCAATGCCACACTTTGGAGTTGTTAGCTTTATTGAGGAAGGCTCGTTGTGCACGATGAGTGTTGCACGAGGTGAGCCATCAAAGGGGAAGTCTATTTCAAGCATTCAATTCGAGGAAGGTAGCAAATGGGAGACGATCTATCATCTACTTGGTGGTGCTCGAGATGATTGAGGACTTCTAGGAGGAATATCTTCTAAGCAAGACCAAGGGTGTTGCAAAGGAGTGTCTCGAGGAGTCACTTTCGCGGAGCTGGACACGGGTAAAGAGAAGCATGTTGCGGACTGTGAGGAAGCATATGCGACAAGGATATATGTGCGGAAGTGGAGTGGCTCATAGAAGAAGTTGCTCAAGGATCACGGTAGATGTTTGGGTCGACAGAGTTGTAATTGGACTCTTATGCATGGAGGTGTAGAAAACTATGTGCACCCATGAGACAAAGTGGATTGATGATCTGATAGCCCACTCAGGCCTCTTTATATGCGGAGGAGGGTAAGGACTACGGGGAAAGGTGATGCGGTGAACTAGTTTGCTTTCGATCGTGCGGAGAATGTGGGCAAGTCTAGGAAGTGCTGCACGAGAAGAAAAAGAAGGTACGATACATGACGACCATGACTATGGTAGTGGAAACCGTTAAGAGACTTGGGCACCCGTCGACGAGAGCGTCGACGAAACATGCGGGAGAGTATCAAGCACAAAATTTTTCGCTCCACCAAGACATTGTTGCATAACCTACCAAGCCACGAGGTTACCGGAGGAAAACTTCTGGAATACTCTAAAATATATGGAGTTTTTGGATTTTTTTTTGGATATTTCTCTTGGATATTCCTTGGATGATTCTTGGAATATTCCTTGTATCTAGAAGCTTCATGAAGATTTCTACCATTTCTAGATGGCTATTATGTAAATATTTTATTAATGAGCATTGTAAATATCTAGGTTCTAGAAAGTTTTAACCATTAGATAGTGGACACATGACACAATCTTAGCCTTTCATGTAGAGCCCTTTAGGCAATATAAAGGGGGAGGTCTCATTTGTTTCTTACTACCCAAGTAGTTGTAAACTCTCTCTAGTATAGTGAAGTTTTCAATATTTCAATCTCTCTCTTTTGTTCCACATTTTCTCATTCTTTTGCTCCACATTTTCTAATTCTCGTCTTAGCGATTTAGCTAAGTCTTTGGAACTATGTTTCCTGGACTCGGGTACGGGGGTCAGGTACGGGTACATATCTAAGAGTTAGATCCTTCAAACTCATAATTGAAGGACACCCGGACTCGACAAAAAAAGATTCAAATTTTAGATACGGGTACGGAGACATGGCTATTAAAATAAATATATTTGAACATAGTTTCATAAAAAGACAAATCATGTAATTAAACTTGCATGGCTTCATAAAAGACATGTAATTAAATTTGCACGGTTTCATTAAAAGACATACTCTCTAATCAAATTTGCATGATTTCATAAAAAAATATAGTTGTAATTAAGTTTACATGATTTCATATATTTAACCTTATAATTAAATTTATACGGTTTCATAAAAAAGATATCATGTAATTAAATTTGTAAGGTTTCATAACTTTATTACTAGTCTACCATATTAAAATAAATTATCTACTTCACTACCATATTAAAATAAACTATCTACTTCACTACTAGTCTTTCGATTGTCACCATAATGATCCGATTGACACCATGGAGGATCGGATACGGATTCCATACCTATACCCATGTTCAATCGGGTGGACAGAGGTACTTCTCACTAAAGTGGAGAGTTCGGGTAACATAGCTTTGGAAAAGACTTTCACAGGTCTTCGAAGAGAAAATTCGTGTGTCATTTGCAGTTTCATATGTCGAGCCAGATACAAGATCATTGCTCTTTGATGGAAGACGTTAGTCTCTTAAAGAAAAGGAGCCCAACTATGGTAAGGAACCTCCTCTCCTCAGTTCTAGTTTGGATGAAGTTATTCTACTACCATATCTTGTATTGGTTACGTGTGATAACGACTAAGTTGCGAGTTAGGTGGGTAGGCCTGTCCATATGGATGAAGATACAATAATAGGGGGACTCACTGTTCTAAAAATCGGAATTAGGCGACGCCTAGGTGCTAGTCGGTCATGGGACGCCTAGACTCTAGTTGGCGCCTAGGCAAAATTAGTCGGCGCTAGGTGCATTGTGCTCGCTCGACTACCGCTAGTGACTTTTACAACCTTTGTGGGACTCCAGGTTGTTAAGTTCTGACTGAGATTTTGGGTGGATGAATGTGTGTGTGTGTGTGGGGGGGTTCATAATTTGGTGGGGGGATGGGCCGTCTCAGTTAAAATGGAATAATAATAGCATGCTCATAGACATGACAAATGTGGGGCCTTTCTGCACCATTCGTGTACTTATGTCAATGCAGAGGCAGAGTAGTTGCTCCTGCTGCTCTGCCGGGAGTCCTCTCCACAACAAGCATGTGTTGGTTTTTAAGGCATTAGGGAATGAAGTTCTCTCCCCATATGCCCTCGGTTCTTCACACCCATAGATTCCCTATTACAGCGAATGAATCAACTAGTGAGGGAGAAGGCCAACGCGAGCAGCTGGTGCAAGTTGATGCATATCCCTCTTTCACCCAACATTGAGGTGAAGAGGCGGTAAGAAGCTCACCCTAGATTGGCCTAATGGAAAACATAGCACACCCATGAATCCTGGTGACAAGAACAGGCCTATCCAATCTAAACTAGCAGCTTATCACCAGTGCTTCTTGGGAGTCTAAGGTGGCTGCAAGCCAAAAAGAGGCGAAGAGGAGTCACTAATATGTTATTCTGTATTCTCGCTCTTATTGATCAATACATATCACTTTAATCATCCAGGAGAAGGGCTGTGAGGCAAGGCTTATTAAAGAGCTTATGGGTTTGAGAGCAAGAAGAAAAAACAGAAAAACACAAATCTTTTGTGACTTGGATGAGGACATTTTCAATTGAAGTGTACACCCAGCAGTTACTGTAGAATAATCCATAATCCTTTTATCCGTGTAATGTTAAAGGTAGGTGGCACTCAATTTATCCTAGTCAGTGAGAAGAGTGCCCTACTCCATTATTGAATTTGATGATTCACACTTCCTAAGAAGGCAAGGATGGATGATTAGCCTCCTATATTAGATAAATTTGCTTTGATATTAAATAATGGAGCTATGTTTCCTGGACTCGGGTACATGTGTCAGGTACGAGTACATATCCAAGTGCTGGGCCCTCCATCTCATAATTGAAGGACACATGATCTCAGCTAAAAGGGATCCAAAATTTGGACACGGATACGGGGATACGACCATTAAAATAAATAAATATATTTGCTAAATGAAGAGAAGCCACATATTAAATGAATAATATTGGAAGGGAACCCCATTAAAAATGCTTAACGAACTACGAAGAGTCACCACACTTGCCAACATCTTAAGGCATCCAAACACGTCCCAATATTAATAGGTTCCATGCTCAATTGGATTGGGATTGGGATAGCCTTAATAGTAGCTTTGTGTATTCTAACACGACTTATTTATTCATTCAATGAACATAGGGACAAACACAATCAGATTTGAATGAAATGAATGAATGCATGCAACCAATTTGACCACTTTTACAATTATTATAAAGTTGGAATAAGAGTTCATTCAGCTCCTTCGAAAAATAAAATATACAGTAAAATTAATAATAAGAGTCCCTTCAGCTTCCATGCTTTTTTTTTCCAAATGTTTTTTCCCCCATAATTGAGCCTAGTACTCCCAAGATATAGTTGGCAGGTGAAGCTCTACTACTCCCAAGATGAAATTAATAATAATAGTAACCATATAATAAAGCATGGAGGATCTACTACTGCCATGAAGCATGCTCATCTTCTTCTTTTTCTTCTTCTTCTAATTTGTGCAGCAATACAAATTATAAAAAAAAAAGATCAGCATAGAGTTTTCCTAATTTCTTTTTCTTCATCTGTCGCGTCCAATTATCAACATGGATGATCCGATCAGGATCCCGTGCCCGTACCCATACCCGTGTCATGTCGGGTTGACATGCATACTTTGTCTTAAAGTGGCGAGACCGGGTAACAGAGAGGCACCATCTGGTTAAGAGGACTAAGCTATTTATAGTTTTCTTGGAGCACCAGACATGGTTTAGAGTCATTGTTTGATGGTCCATAAAAATGAGAATGTTAGGAGCTGGAATCTTGGGAGGAGGCTTTTTTATTTTACCATCACTGAAATTATAATATGAGCATCGCTGTCTGTTGGCGCGGGGGGTGGGGGGGGGGATATGGGGTTTAGGCTTGAGAGTCTTTTCGAACTTTTAGACCTATGACTTGTAGTCAAAACTCTTATGGCCATGGAATAACTTTTGTTTCATATTGCTATCTCGCATGATTAAGTGAGTAATGGACTCTGAACATGTATACAGAAATTGGTCATTCATAAGAAATACAAATTGAACTCTAATTAGTTTAAGTGTTAGTTTTACTGTTGGCACAGAATAACCAAAGTTGGAAATAGTATTGGTATCTTCAGGTTTCTCCACAGTTCATCAGGTTTCTTTTACATTTCTATGATGATAGATGTGATATTGTATCACTATTTGCAAATAAGAAGGCTTCTCCCTGGTGTTTCTGTATTGGGTGAAGCACCCGTGAGTGTACTAATTAGAATACGCCTTGACCTGCTTATGTTTAATGAAGATGGCTAATTCAATGAGAAAAATACACACCTTAAGGTAGAGCATTGACTAAGAAATTTCACTGTAGAATATTCTTATTGATGAGGGTCTTAATGTGTGTGCAGGAAGTATAAAATTATAATGCACTTCAATGTAACTACATAGTGATTTCTTCATGTTACTTCTCGAGTTTACTGTTTTACACTCATATTAAAAAAACTAAGGCCACAACACCCTTTCTGTTTAAACCTTTTGTGGTCTATGCTATGACTCAGACCAGCTTAATGGAGTTTTTTTCCCCCTATTGTTGTTGACACAAATGCGCTTAGGGTTCTATTATTCAGTTGAATCTGTTGAAGAAAGTGAAGATGGTGTACTATCGGTCCGAGAGAACTCGTGCCATTTCTTAGTCTTCATGCATTTAGAAGTGTAGAGTTTTCTCTATATGCACATGTGCCCAACATTAACTAGTTGGGGGTAGTGAAGGTGATTATGTAACATAGGTAGAGGAGTATCAGGAAGTCTGCCAAACCTTAATGTAAACAACTTGTGTCACTTTTATTTTGTCTGCCCAATTGCAAGGTTGCCTCATGTGGAAGGTGTTACTTGGCTCAAAGTACATTGTTTCTCCACCACCTATAAAGTATGAAGTTCATTGTTTCATCAAACTGTCTAAGTGGTTATTTGGAAAGGAGAAATCTTAACTTTTGCTGGACAAAAGTGGAATACGGATCTATATATTATTGCTAGTATTGTTGTACAATGCATCCTTATGTGTTCAATTTGCCAGTTAAATTAAGGCCTTAGTGGAGAGACATGTTTGTGTTTGAAAGCTTCCCAAGCAGAATGTTCATGGAAATAGATATTTGCAAATAAACAGGAAAAAGAAGATCAAAGTGCTCGAGTCTTGATGGTTCCTTTTTGTTTGTGTGCTTTGCCGGACAAGTCACCAGTGCGCAATCTTTTCTGGAAGCCTGTCCAGTGAGCAATCTTTTTTGGAAGCCTGTCTTTAACCTTCTCTAATCTGTTAATCAAAATTTCAGAGGTTGATCTCCTACCTCCAGATAGTTTTTTGACATGAGATGCAAATTTCTGACGTCGTTCAACATCATTATCAACATCATTCCTATGCATATATTCCTTTGTTTTGGTGATATATTCCTTCATATTGTTTGTATTATTTTCCTTAAATGTCACTTCATCAAATGCAGGAATATCTCCTTGCAACTTTAATTTCATTTGTTAATCTTGTTCCTATTATAACATGATCTTTGTATTTACCTTTTTTTTTTATCCTAGGTTCATCGGGCAAGACTGAGATCTGCAAAGACTGATGTTGCTGTTAAGGCAAGGAAAGCTAAGAAGTTCTTACTATAAACTCTTAAATGCACTTCTGGCTTATTAGATTTTGTGTAAACCATAGGTACAACATCCAGGTGTTCAACACTTGATGATGGTGGATATCCGCAACTTGCAAGCATTTGTATTATTGTTACAAAAGACGGATATCAAATTTGATCTGTTTTCACTAACGAAAGAAGCCGAGAAGCAGGTATTTGTGATAACGCAATTTAGCACAAGGAAGCACAGGCCCTTGAAACGTCAGTGTTATCTCATATAGTGCCTATCTAGGACACTTGTTGGATTTGAAAAAGACAATACAATTACACTAGGCCACACCAAAATCGATGTCATCTCTGTGTCGAGATATGTATATCATGTGTTGTTTTCGTGTCTATGCAATATGGATTTTACATAGCAAAATTTGCGACATTTCTCAATGATCTAGGTGATTGAATTATCTCTTATGTACAGAAATAAAGCATATTAAGTAAGTTTACGCAATTAAGGGTTCATCTAACGTTGCAAATTATGCATAGTTCTGACTAATTCATAAAGCAATCACCGATTTTGTAGAAGCCAATCATTATCCTATTTGGAATTAGATTCTTAAACTAGAATGTGACGAACCTGGTCATATAAAGCTGATAAAGCTAGGGCTGCAAAAATTGGACATAAGCATACCATAGTTATCGGGATATCCCTGCTCCTTAGGAACCGCTTCACTATCCAACGACCCGATCTTGGTGTGTTTCCGAATCGGATAGCCAAAAGTGGCATCTGGGGCGATTCTAGTCTATAACTCTATATTAGATGAAGTTCAACAAAGAATAGGTTGTTGTAACCACCAAGGGGGTGGTCCAGTGGTAAGGAAGGGGAGGAGTGGGTGTGGGTTCACGTCCCAGCCCAGGCAAGTTTAAATTAAATAGGTGGGGGTCTTGGTGCCAGTAGGTCAAACATGGATGATTATTAATGACCGACTGATCTAAAAAAAAATGAAAAAAGAAAGAAAGAGTAGGTTGTTGTAGGATTTGCTACGAATTCTTTCCTAATAAACACAAGAATATATATATATATATATATATATATATATATATATATATATATATATTAATAAAAAAATTACACCACCAACACTCCTTTATAACATTCAGTTGACATCATACTCTATATTATGCAGGATTCCTATTTCGGTAGTGCTCAACTTATCAAAGATACGCCTATTTCTCTCTCTCTATACATGCCACATGTGCGCTTGCCTAAACCACTGGGCTCCCCTACTTCGCTGACAATATATATACTCAATTTGTGCCAGCAAATCTCCGGATGTTCACATCACTAAATTCAGTTTAGCGCACTAAGCACGCCAAATATTCCATACAGAATCGCATCGGAAGAACAAATGAGGTGATGACTCTTTATTGTGTAAACAAAGTTTGCATCCTTGTCCACAATTTGTATCCCAAGCCCGGAAAGCCGATCTATTGTGAGCAATCGGCCCCAAATAGTCTTGAGCATATTTAACTACATTTTGTTTTCTAGCCCTTTGACCCAAATGAACTGCACATGTGGTAGAGGCGGGTGAACCACTCAGGTCAGTAAATATGCATATCGAAAATTGAATTGACCATTTGAAGAGCCATCCCATACCCATCTATCTTACCCTCCGTTTGGGTCCCTGTTGACACTAGGTATAGTTTCAGGTAGCAACCTTCCAACCATGTGGGATGACAAGTGCGAGGCACCTCCTTGCAGTAGACTTCTAATTCTCTCTTCTCTTCCTGATGTAGCAAACAAAGTCCATCCCAGTCGCTCCACAACACTCTGATGTTCCAGCCATGGGTCAAACCATAGATGGGTATTTACACCGTTGCCAATTACCCGAGTGATCATCGACTTTATTTTACCTCTAAATTTCAACATCGTCTTATATGTAACCGAAAAGTTTCAGAGGCTGTATCCAAAAATTATTCCTTTTCAAGTATCTGTTCCGTATCCACTTAGACCATAAAGATCTTCCTTCAAGGAATTTTCAAGCGAGTCGCAATGATGCAGTGTCTCGAAGAGTAAATAACGAGCGAAGGCCCACTCCTCCCTCTATTTTGGGACGACATATATTATTCCAAGCAATCACATGAATTTTCCCTCGCCAAATAAAATCTGCAAAAAGTTTGTGAATCATCCGAATAGTGGCAGATGGAAGCATAATGGTATGCAACTAGAATAAAGAGATGGTCGTGACAACAGATCGTACAAGTTCAATTCTTTCCCCAAACGACAATGTCTGGGCTTGCCAACCATCTATTCTTTTCTGAACATAGTCCACCATAGAATAACATTCATGCACGTGTGCATAATTCACAGACAACGGTAATCCCAAATATTTCGGTTGTAAGCACCCTCTATCAATTTAAAGTATCGATTTGAGCTCGTCCTGGTTAAGGTAATGAGTATTAAAATACATCTTCCTCTTGTCCCGATTGAGTTATAGACCTGTCAACGCTCCAAATTTATTCATGATTTGTACCATATTAGTGAGACCCATGTGCGACGGAACCATAAAAACCAGTAGGTCGTCAGCATATATGAGATGAAATATTGTAGGCAAAACCTCTTTATATAATGGAGTAATCATTTTTCTATGCACTACTACATCCATCAGACATGTGAAATACTCCATAACCAATGTGAAAAGATATGTGGATAATGGATCTCCCTGACGCAGACCACGATTACTCCTAAAGAATCCATATGGTTGCCCGTTAATAAGGATTGGAAATGTTGGAGTAGAGATACATTTATGGATTCTATTCAGGGTGTAGAAGCAAATCCCATCGCTAACATAATTTGACACACAAAGTCCGATTCACCGTGTCATATGCTTTTCGGAGATCCAGCTTCAAGCAAGCCTTATTACCTCCAACCTTGTTGGAGTTTATGACCAGCTTATGCGCCGACATGCTGTTTTCAGATATCAATTGCCCTTTGACAAAAGCTGTTTGATTGGGAGAAATTAGCCCCTGTATAATTTTCTCTATACAACGACACATAACAGACGTAATGATCTTGCACAAGAAGTTGCAACAAGCAATTGGTCTAAAGTTAGACAAGGACGTTGCTCTTTCCTTCTTCGGGATAAGTATAAGAAAGATGTGATTGATCTCACGGAGTAGTCGTCCATTGGAGGAGTCCTGAACAATAGACAAAATCTTCTATTTCAAATCATCCCAATGAATATTGTAGTACTTACTATTGAAACCATCGGGACCCGAAGTCTTATTAGGGATAGTCGTCTTCACTATAGCTTCTCTCTCATCCATAGTAACTGGGGATTGAAGAAGCCTATTTTCTTGATCTGATACCAACCTCTTGCAAACAAGATCAGAGAATTCTCGCATATAGTTCTCCTGATGATATAACTGAGAATAAAATTCTGCGGCCTGTTCCTGAATCTCTAACGTCGCTAAAACCTCCCTGCCATTTCTGTCAATAAGCTTTCTGTTGGAGTTGCGGTGATGATGAGTCCGAATAATATCGTAAAAGAACTTGTAACAACTATCACTGTCTTTGAGCCAGACACATTTGGCCCTCTCAGTTAGCTGTATCTCCTCTTGTAGAGCCAGAAAATCG
The DNA here is from genome assembly GCA_036927795.1 of Iris macrosiphon. Taxonomy (NCBI): domain Eukaryota; kingdom Viridiplantae; phylum Streptophyta; class Magnoliopsida; order Asparagales; family Iridaceae; genus Iris; species Iris macrosiphon. Next base: position 85,818,719 of record JAYESA010000003.1, read on the forward strand.
ACCTTTTCAAGCAGTATGCGTTTCTGGCTTGCTAATTCTGGATTCAGCTGGTCAGATTGGAGCTGCTCTTGTAACCTATGCAGTGCCTCATCTCGAAGTTTAAGATCAGATCTTGGGAGCTCATGGGACCAACACTTTAGCGCATGTTTGGTGAGTTTAAGTTTATGCACAAAGGAGAATTGCCTATTCCCATGCACACTCATTCGCCAGGCAGCCTCTACCACTTCCTTATAGCCTGGTGTAGTAGGCTACGAGTTGGGATCTGGTGCGAGACGTCGCCAGTATCTACACAAGAATAGAGGAATGATCACTGGTGGATGAAGCAAATCCTTCTGGAATTGCTGCTGGGAACACCTCGAACCACCTGCTATTGCCAATAGCACGGTCTAATTGATAGACACTCCGGTTGTTTATGGCTATGTTATTCCAGGTCTACACGTCCCGAACGTTCTAGACATTTAAGGCTGGCATGCTTTAGACATCCTTGGAAGTCTGCAAGAATAGAATCCTGGACTCGCCGTCCGTTTACGTTTTCATGACTAAAAAGCATCACATTAAAATCTCCTGCAAGTAGTAGTGGAAGGTGCATGTGAGTGTCAGTCGTAGTACTTAGTCGAATAATATCCTGCCATAACTTCTCCCGTCTTCGTCTATCATTATGACCGTACATAGCCCCAAAGATCAACCTAAACCCTCCTAAATTCATGAACTCTTCGACATTGAGTTGGTCCAATTTATGTATGATATGACCTGACCAAAGTCTGGTATCCCAGAGAACCAAAATACGAGCCATTTTGCATACATCTAAGTTATGCACATGTTGCCAAAAGTTCGGAGTTCGCCTGGACAGTTACCTTATTTTCGTTTCCATCAACGCATTGATAGTGCTTTGTGAATTCCTTAACATATCTTTGATCTCCCTCCAACGACCCAACGAATTTGCTCCTCGCATATTTCCATATGAGAATCAACATTAATGATCTTTAGGATGACCTAGAGAGCCTCCCAAACCCACCATTAGGTCACTAGTGAATTCAGGCAGCAAACAATGCTCCCCTCCGTAAGGCTCTTAAAAAACTCCTGAATCCTCCTGCTAAGTCTTTCCCATTTGGGGTTGTCCTCGCTGAGCTCATCAACTCCTGAATCCAGGTTACGTAGTGAATTGAATTGCGATCCTGATTCTTTGGGCAGTGCCTTTTGTCTTCTTTCTAGTGCAGTTTATAATCTGACTATCGGAGGATCCAACAAAATTTCCATTATTAGCCAACTCTGCCTACAAGTCACCATAGCATGCTGACCACTAACTGGAACCAGTTGTCCAATAGATTGCACTTCCTCATCAACCTTCCTCTTTGCTGCTTGCCTCGTAACATTCAAACTTTGATTGCTGTATGCCTCTTCAGATGACATCTCAGACCCCTGCACACACACTACTGCCTGACGCCTTGCCATATCCGCCCTTGCATGCCACCGAGTTTCCTCCAAAGGTACCAAGGCGGACGAGGGGGGGGGGGGGGGGGGGGGGGGAACTGCTACCGCATCCCCTTCCTGCGTGGATAGATGGAGCTCACCCTCCTCCATCTGGACAATATTATGTTGGTCCTGAACATTAGTTTCTACCCCAGTTCCTTCCTCTTCCGTTGCTTGTTGGTACTTCCTGGTCACATAACCAAAACATTTACGCTTCTCACAAACTGGTGGCACCCACTCATATTCAAGTATCTGAGAGTATATCTCCCCATATGGTAATTCATACTCAAGTTTTTGCGGAAGGATCGACGATACCTTGATTTCCACAAAGACTTGCATATACACAAATCTATATTTCATAACCGTCGCATCATCCGACTTTATGGGATTGCCAATTAAGCTGACTAATTTCATAATCATGGGTATACTCCAGCATTGAATGGGCAGATCAGTTAGGCGGATCCATATAGGGACTGTATGAAGGTCCCTCTCGCATTTGGCATTCATCTGCCATTGGTTAATGATAGTCAATCTTCCACCAAAAGTTCATGAATTCCTTTGTAGAATTCGATCATCATCCTCTTTCAAACCAAAACGTACACAGTAAACGCCATTCTCGTGCGAGTATAGTTCCATACTCCCTCGCGGCTTCCAAACAGGGAAGGTATATGCCCTGATTTGGTCATAGAACGGCTTCTCCCCCATAACATAGAAATTCAAGGTGTTCTTCCCGTATTCTGCCGTCTCCTCCAGATTATCTTCTGTGAACTCGGTCACTGATAGCTTTTGGCTCAACGTATTGCATTACATTACTAGTTTGGACTGACCCAGGTCGGCAGATATTCGTCAAGGACTTACTCCTAACACCTACAAAATCCGGACTCCGATCGAAAAAATGAACACGAGGAGCACTTGGGCTAGGATTACCTCGCAGAGGACATGGAAGATCCCCAGAAGCCGAGCGTTGATCCATCACAGGTACACTACCAAAGGAAGTTTGCGACCATATATAGTTTCCGACGCCTCTGCCTTTGACCTACAGTAGGAACAACTTCACTGCGAACAACAGGAGTGATCCGATACCCTCGCCCACGCGAGCTCTCTCAGCCACGCCTAGTGACCTATCGCGACTCACCTCTCCGGCCAGATGGCCGACCACGGCGCCGATGAACGATGGTGGACCAGCCACCCTCGTCGGAGGACCCTTGGAGGTGTGCACGATTATAATCCTCCCCAACGTCCCCTTGATCCGCGTCGGGGACCGTCGGTCTCCAGATTCTTCTTGACATGGTACTATATATATATATATATATATATATATATATATATATATATATATAAGCGAACCACATCATATTGGTCGAGTCTACCCCTTTGCACTTAGGGGTTGTTTGGTAGCCTACTGAAGTGCCTGAAGTGAGCATTTGGAACTGTTGTGCTCACATTTTTGTTCAGTTCAGTTGTTTGGTTGTATTTGGAAGTGGGAGATGAAACTCGTTGACAGGACCCTCCGTAGTTCCTAGTTCCTGTCTCCCACTCCATTCTCCATGTTCACTTCACAAAAAAGAGATAAATGAGCGAAACTCTATGTCCTCGGCTCCAGTTCTCATCTTTCTCTACGGTCACCACTGGCTTCTCGAGATGGTGTCGGCAGCCTCGACTCCCTCTAGAGACGACCACGCCATCCCGCAGTGCCGCTCCTCCGTCGCCCGCAGCCTCCTCCACGAGTGCGATGCCCCGCTCCTCCGCGTCGGCTAGCTCCTCTACACCGACATATCCCCTGGCGACTTCGCGTTCGTCGCGGAGCTCTTAGACATGGATCTCCTCGTCTTCGCGGGGCTGTTCGACCACGTGGCCGCTACGGAAAGGAGCGCAGAGGGGTTCACAGTGCTGTTCGACCACGTCGTGCTGCCGAGGGGAGGGAGTGTGGACGCGAATGATGTTAGGGAGTTGTGAGGTGAGGAAGGAGAGAGGGATTGTAGAGATGGTAGTCGGTGGATAAAGATAACGGGTGGTAGGTGTCTTTTGGTGAGAGGAAAAAGAGTGTAGAGAGTTTGTGTTGAATGCTGCTTAGTAAATAATTAGTAAGTATTTAACATATTAGTCTTGACTAATAATAATAATAATAATAATAAACTGATTAGTTTTAGAATATAATTAAATAATATTAGTAATAATTATCAATTTAGTTAGCCTAAATTAAACATTATTTTGGGGTAACCTCACCTTATTCAAAAGTGAAAAGCCATACCACTTCTCAACAACCACTCCATTACAAACCAAACATCGAAACTACAAAAAGTTACACTTTCCAACTTCAACAATCATCCAAACGAAGAAACTCATAAAATATGCATACGCATTACGTACGCAAACTCTTTACTTCCAAATTTTTTACTTCGCTCCACTTCGCTGAACCAAACAACCCCTTAGTACCATGAAAACTTGCATACATGCTCTTAAGCTAACCACATGCTCTTAAGCGAACCACATCATATTGGTTGAGTCTAGCCCCTTGTGCACTTAGTACCATGAAAAGTTGCATACATGCTGCAATCTTACTAAATTTAGCATAAGATTTCTGACCTTGCCTTGACAATTGACCTCTCAGCATAATATCTATATTATTGTTTATTTTACTATCATCTGCCTTCCCATAAGATCAAATGCAGCAATATCAAGTAGACGGTTCTATGCCTTGTCTCTTACATGATAAATTGTGTAATTAGTGGTATAGGGAAGTCCACAAGCATATAATATACTTTCCATCATAAAAAACTCTGAGGTCATTTAGTTGGCTTATTTATCACACGGGTTGCAATATGGATACTAATATGTATCAACCATATTTTATCATTTTTAACATGTCTGATCTGATACCAACCTCCATCTATATCAGCCGATACCGAAATTGTGGTTCTCTTTCATGATCAATTTAGCATGGAGAAGTTAAAAGAAACATACAAATCTTGTGCCAAGGATCAACTGTTACTATTTGTCGAAATTATATATTGTAAATTCACAACATTCATACATCTTAATATTAACTAATTATTGTGGGGATACTTTGTCTAAAAGCAAGTAAAATGAATAACAATCCATTGCGTGAATATTAAACGATGCCAATATTATTCCATTCAAAACTAACATGAAACAACAAATAATACTCAAAATTATGTTTAAATGTATCCAATATTTTTCTAAATTTTTAAGTAATTTCTTATTATTTTTTGGCTTTACGAAACTGCAAAAACCATTGATATCGGTACTTATAAGAAGAGCTCGAAATTGACTCTGCTACAGTTACTATAAACCTTGATATATCGTACCTTAAAAGATAGATTCGTGGGAAGTTAGAGGTGGCGTCAATTGAGGACAAGATGAGAGAATATTATGTTAAATGGTTTGGACATATGCATCTCGGAGCAATAGATGCTCTAGTAAGGACCGATAAGATAGTAGTTGGAGGAGGAGTCTATAGGACTAGAGGTAGGCCTAAACAAACATGGATCAAAATTGTAAAGAATGATGTGGTTTTTGTTATAGGACTAGAGGTAGGCCTAAACGAACATGGATCAAAGTTTTAAAGAAGGATGTGGTTTTTGTTAGCATTAACGAGGACATTGCCCTAAAGTAAGCCGATTGGAAGAAAAGATTCAAACAGCTGGCCCAATTATTTTGGGATAAAGGCTTTGTTGTTGTTGTATAGTGTTCTAGGAATTGGAGTAAGCATTCATATTCTTCTAAGAATTGGATTAAATAAAAGCAATTAAGGTTGCGCAATCGAGTGATTAATAAGATTCTAATTTTCATAAGGCTGCACATAAATTAATCGGTAGCTGGTCATGGACTGAGCCATATGGTATTGCTTAATATAACAATTATAAGTTATAATATCCGCACTTCATGTTATCTAGCCTGGAGTCTATTATTTTTATCAGTTTATGCTTCTAAGATCATCATTTTCTGTAAAATTGACTGTTTTGTTTCATCTCAAAATGTATTTCTTATACAATATAGTTATGATCTTAGTTAGGGAGAATTTCTAAAGAGGCTATTTATACGAAATAGGGGATAACAGGGGAAGAACAATTTCAAGTTAGGTACAGAAAACTTCATTCTTTAAATGTGTTGCTTTTATTTTCAGGAAAGTTTTGTCTTGGATATTCTTTTGCGGCTATTTAAATGTTTCACGTTATTTGATTCATTATATAGCGATTTCCTTAATAACATTCATGCTATCCTGTTATGCTTAGCATTGATTAATCCATATGGTTGTCCAAATATTTTTTTCTAATTTTGTCATGTTTTTGTATTTGAAGATTGGATATGAATTCGATTTTCTGCGCGAGGCCGAGTCTATGGAAAAAATCCGGATATTTCTCCATGCTAACAACAAAAAGGTTCCTGTTTTGGTACCTCGTGCAATAGGTAGCATGGTGACCAGGTATGCATGATGTGATTTAGAGTTTTTGTTGAAGGATTAGCTTTAAAAAAGGATTTAATGGAAAAAATTCCCAATTTAATGCCTTAGTGAACTTACTCATGCTTGTGGATCATTTCAGCCCTGTCTTGCAATATTGGTTTTCCAACCTTGTTCTATTATATAGATCATTTTGTACAAAATTAGGCTATACCTACATCTTTCACTATTTTCTATTTTGCAAGTTTAGAGTATCAAATGTCATCTGTTCTCTGTATCATTTCTGGTTAAAAGATAGAAAATTGAACTAGTTTGAGCAAAGTCATGAATTGATATTATTACCTTTAGCATAAATTTCATTACCAATTAGGCAGGTCTCTCTATCAGCCAACTAGCCTTCTACCAAGGGTACTTTAAGACATGATATTATTCCTGGGATCTGATTTCATGTATTTGGTTATTAGTTTCGGTTCATTATGACTTTTTAAATAGCTTGGAATATGCACATATGATCATCTGATTTAGTTTCTTCTTTGTTCAATCCATCAATTTTTATGTTACCTTTCACATTTATAGTCATGTATACTGCTTCCTTTTTTACTATTATTTTTCTTAGTTCGCAAATAGTTACATTTGGAACATTACTTTGCTTGGCTAGGAAGGTCTTAGTAATGGACTTCATTAGTGGAATTCCAATAATGAATCTTGGCAATGAGATAGCTCGAAGGGGTATAGATCCTGATGGTAATGTCGCAGCCATGGCTAAGCAGTAAGTCCCTTTCATTATTATGGAGATATATGATGGCGAATTTCCTTTACAGTTAAACTTTTGGCTGAGCATTACTTTAGTTCTCAATTTGGTTGTTGATACAATAATAATAATGGAGATCTTTCGTATATGCAGCATATATTTTAGTTCATTTTTTTCAGTAGCAGAAACTGGAGTACACTCCTTTTACTAGCCGGTGTTGCCAATTCTGGACTATACTCATTTGCAAACTATTTAACTTTATGAAAATATTATTTTGGAAGGGATGTCAAACTTCATAAAGTTGATGTGTATAATTGTTGCGGAAGATGACTGTCAACACGAAGACATGCAGTAGTGTCCAATGAGTTGGAGCGGCATATTTCAAACTGTAAAGGATATTTCTTCTTCTTTTTATCTTTATTTTTCTTCAAGGAAAAGGATGAGGCAGACTGAACCAGTCCAGTATGGTTTCGTGTTGAAATGAACTAAGAGTGAGTAACATAATTACAACAGAAAATAAAAGATTAAATGTCCACTGAAAAAGACGAGAACATATGCAGCTCCTATCTTCCTTCATGCCTAAGCATGGGTCCAACTTGCTCTTATTCTTCTCTCCAGCAGATTCTAATTCAATCAATTACCAGAGTCAATTGAAGAATTAGTGCATTATAAAAATTGGGAAGAACTGTTCTTAAATGTAAGGATTTGCTACAGTTGCATTTGTAAATGTCAATTTGCAAGCGAATTCCATAATCCCATGATTGCGATAATTCACAGTAACCTCTAGGTTGGCCGTTATAGTTATCTTTTTATGAATGGTACAATGACAACTAATTGGAGATGCTTATGGTTAAGCCTAAAGCTTGTTCCATGGAGGATACCTGAATAAAGGATGCCAAGTACATTAAATATAATGGTACTTTTGATAGCTACACCAAGATTGAAGCCCTGGAAGTAACTCAATGCAATACGAAAACGAGTTACTGTTTTGATGGAAGTGCTTGGCAGAAGAGTGCATAGTTTCTAAAGCAGCAAGATATCTTGATCTAGTGGTGGATAATATTACTGTATTAATTGTAACTAGACTTGTTTTCTTTTTCCAATAGAATTGTATCATAGGTGGGATGACATGTTTACAAGAAATTAACAAACAAGGTTATAATAAAGATGGGAAATCCCCTCTAATCACCCCCACCCCGACCCAAACACATCCATATTATTGTACACTGAACCTCCTTTTACCTTTGAATCCATGCCCCTGTTGGCATGCCTAATCTATGTTTTACACGATATCTAGATGGAATGAAGATTAAATGCAGCATCCCTCACTCATTTTTAGTTCCGGAGAAGAATCTTGGGGTGTCCTTTGCAACTGACTCAAGATGTGAGTGATCCTTGACCAATGATGGACGTTGTGAGCTATTCTACATTCTTATATATGTCCCTGCCTGAACATGCTATATTTCCTTTTTAGACAAACCCCAGTTTCCAGTTGATGCCTGCTGCGACAACACTGCATAATTCATGTGCCTTTTTAACTCTCCTCTCCCTCCATTTCCGCCATTGGATCCTCATTATTCCTTGGTGACTCTTGACCAGTAGTTTTCTTCCTGAAGAACCTCGAGATTCCTTTGGTGTATAAGCAGAAAAGGAGGCAGTCCACTGTCTATTGATTGGTTGCCTGTAATGCAAAGCAACACCATTTGTAATCATTCCTCTTTAACAGATTATCCAGATTACCTGAATGGTGTTTCTTCATGCAAGTTAGTAGTATTCCATTACTATCTCATACAAATGCTTTTGGAAATGGTGATACTCGGTCCCCATTGTTCGGTTATTTGTTATAGCCAATTCCATTTGCATTTATCTAGACAATTGGAGGCAACCGATTTCTATTGATTGAGATCAATCAGTTTGTTTCGCTCTCCCTACTCATTGCAGAGGATTCATGGGAATCTCAGGCCCCATCTACTCTCCCTTCATTGTCTGTGCTCCATGCTGCTGCAAGGGAATATTGGAATTGCTTCCTAGGAGTTACATCCCTCAAGGTCGCTTTGGCAAGAAATATATCATTTTTTTAATTTATCCCTTGGTTGAAAGATGTCCTGTTTTGTTGTTCCTACCCTTGTAAATCCATAATCCATAAACCCCTTCTGTTCTCTTAATTGTCTTGAAATAATTTTACTACTTATGATCCTCGCACTTGGACATCCTCCACCATTAAATTAGTAAGGATTGTATAAATTCTTAAAGTCCCCCTAGTTTCTTAAAGTCCCCCTAGTTTTTCTAACTCCTTTTTCTTGTATACCTCCTAGCTGTTATCCCTTTCCCTGCTGCCACTCCATAGGAATGTCTTACAATTTTTATCTGTCATCACCACCTATGTTTAAAGTTCAAAGAAGGCCAAGAAGTATGAAATGTTTAAAGAGATGGAGGAGTTCAACACCGTAACAGAACAATCCCCCCACCCCACCCCCACCCCCTAGTGATATGAAGTTGCCTTTTCAATTTTGAAGTTTATTCTCCACATTCTATGACTTCTTAGCTGTTAGCTAGTTTCTAAGCTCATCTACATTGTGGAGTTACAAATATGTGAATGCAAGAGATCAATTTTACTTGATTTTGTGGCCAGCTGAGAGTTCAGAGAAAAGTTGCTGAATTAGGAATTACGGAAATAGTGTTACTACATTAAGGTGCTTGGTGTTAGATAGAGAATAATTTAAGGTGGTGATATTATGGGAACTATAGTCCAAGTTGTTAAGGAATTACTTGTGATAGTTTTTAGAGACCGTGTCACTACACCAAAACTCCAAAACTCCAAAGTTACGGTGAGGGTTGATGGTTTAAAATTTATATTATTCCAATATGCCCCTTTGGTCGAATGTCCATTTTATGGGCTTAGAGCTAGATTCACACAACGATATAATTTAAAATCTTTTTAAAATGAACGCCAGACAAGATCTTAAGCTGGGTTGCTCTAGCACCATCTTAAAGACCCTTCCACTATACCAAAACTCCAAAATGGTGATTGTTGAGGGTTAAATATATAAATACACAAATATTTGTGTATGCTAATAGCAGATGTCCAATTAATTTATACTACCAGAATGGGGACTCTAGGATACCTACTTTATTCGACGGCTGAGATTTGACCTCCAAGAGACAACTTATCATTTTTACTGTGCCCTGTTGGGTAAATGTTGTAGAAAATTGATACATGGAGCCAGAAGCTAGCAAGATTATATATATATATATATATATATATATATATATATATATATATATAGGTTTACATACAACTGGGGCAAAGTTTTTATGATTGAATCTCAAAGGCATTCGTTTCATTTGTTAGATCCAAGTCCATGGCCTATTTCGGGTTTACTTGGAGCTTTGGAAACCACAGTAAGAGGTGTGATGTACATGCATTCATTTCAAGGGGGTGCAACACTTCTTAGTTTGGGCCTCATATTTCTCTTATATACAATGTTCGTATGGTGGCACGATGTTCTTTTATTATGTTTTTTTTTCATTCTTCTTTGGCACCTACGATAGAGATCGGAGGTATTTGGCCTCTAAAAGGGATTGGGATTCTTAGTGTCGTAATTAGTCATAAGTCACTCTTATTTTCTTATTTGGATACAGTCAAGTAGTTTTGTGTATATTTATCATCTGATATTCATATAAATACATATAAGATACAAATTAGGGTTTTATCCTCTTGCAGACTCTTCTCTTATTTCTCTCATCTCCTCTCCTTCTTCTTCTTCTTCTTCTAAATTCATCCGGTATTAGAGAAAATTGGAAAGTAATGCACATCATTTCCACAAATCGAACTTGGTAGTGACTTCGAAGGGGGTTCGAGGCGGAAGCCTCCCAAATTTTTTTGGGGGTGTTCTTTAATGGTTGTATCATTGTTTTGTGATCCGTTTGTTCGTGGTTGATCTTCATTGTTCATGGTGAGAAGTAGGGTTTCTGAGATCTCATGTTTCTGTTGCATCTGCAAGTATGACATGGATAGTGGTGGTTTGGGCTATCTTTTTACTGTTATTCACAGTAATGAAGTGGAAAAAACGATTACTGCAGTAAAATTCAATGGTTCAAATTATCTTGCCTGGTCTCAGTCGATCAAATTAGTATGAAGACAAAAAAGAAGTTACAATTTTTTGGTAGAAGAGCCTCCGTCTGAATCGTTTGCTGATTATGAGAATTGGATGAATGTAGATGTATATGTTATGTCATGGTTGTGGCATAGTATAAAACCACACATCGCCTCTAATGTTCATTGGTGTGACTCCTCCAAACATATTTAGGCATCTCTGAAAGAGTTGTATCCATAGAAGCAGAATATGGCCTATATGTATGATTTGTACGAGTTATTGTTTAATACAAAGTAGAATGACAAGCTATGGATGAGTATCTGGTTTCAAAGAAGACTTTGTTGTAGGAATTCTTGCATTTTCATTCGATTACTAGTGATTTGAAGGAAGCTCAGTGAAGGAGTTTCATGTTTCGCTCATCCTAGTTAGCTTGGATTCTGCATTCGAACCTTATAAGGCTCAGAGCCTTGCTGAAGACCAGTTACCGCAAATGTCATACCTTCTCTCGTCTCAATCATTCTTTTCTAGGACATAGTTCTGTGGTGTCAAGTAATGACTCTTTTGCCTTGGTTACTAGTGGTGGCCCTTGTAGTCGTAGCTGTGGTGGTTGTAGTGGTGGTCGTGATACACCACCAAATTGTAATTATTGTGGCATGTTCTGCCACGCCGAAGAGTACTGTTGGGACAAGTGGGGTAAACCCGAGTATGCAGCATTATGTGTATAATGAAAACATACAGTCCCATTTCCCGACATGTTTCTGGACATGGTGCTTTCGATTCTAATCAGACTTAAGCTTCTGATACCTCCAATTCACTTGAACAAATTCTTAAGAAGTTGAACGCGCTTGCTGCTACCACCTCCCAACCTACTGCAACCATGACACATACGTAATCCGACCTTTGTGGCACCTTTGGTCATCGATTCCGGAGCAAGCTCTCATATGTTTGGTATAAATTCTCTTTCATAATCGTTGTCCTATGAAGCATAATATTATCTTGGTTGATAGGTGTACTCGTCTTGTATTGGAAAAATATGCCATTCACCCTACTCAATCATTGTCATTATTTGGTTCATTATATGTACCTAATTTTTTTTCAATTTGTTATCTGTGAGTCAGTTAACCAAATTACTTCATTGTTCCGTAATATTTTTTTCTCAATTCTTGTAATTTTTAGGACTTCAGGACGAAGAAAATAATTGGTTCGGGATATGAAATAGAGGCTGTATTGCTTGGATTTACCTGAAAAACTTTCACTTCAATTTTTTTCTCCGTTGCAGTGACATTATCGTTTTGACCATCCTTTGGCTAACTTGCGTCATGTTCCTAGTTTGAGTTTATGTTTTTGTTTTAAAATGTTATTTTGTAGAATGTAAGACTTGTTAGTTAGACAAGCATCGTGGTAGTCCATTTCTTTGTTGTATTGAGAGCCGTCAATTGCAGTTCCTTGGTCTTGTTCATTAAGACATTTAGGTTCCTTCTAGAGTCAAATATTCAGAAGGATTGCACTATTTTGTTTTCTTTGCCGATGATGGATTGGTTATATTTAATGAAAGAACGATATGACTTTCCACATGTGTTATCCAACTTTTATAATGAATTTGTGTTTAATTTGGTAAATGCAGAAAGTTTTACGTTCTGATAATACTTTTTGGAGTATACTCAATTGTTTGTGATTTTTGTGTGTTCTGATTGTAACATTATTCATCAGACTAGTTGCGTCCATACCTCTTAGCAAAATAGTGTAGCTTAACGCAAGCATCGACACATTTTATATGTGGCTCGAACTCTCAGAGTCTCATGTTCAATATGCATATCCCTAAATAATATTTGACAGATGCAATTTTTATTGTATTTTATTTTATTAATCGCATCCATCTTTGTTGAATTACCAAGTCTCCTCCATGTTACATCTAGCCATCTAGGTGTCTCTCCATGTTCTTACCTCTTATGTTTGGGTGTGTTGCCTTTATTCACAACTTGGAACCTAATTTATACAAGTTGGCTCCTCGAGCTATGAAGTGTGTTTTCCTTTGTTATCCTCTAACCCAAAGATTGTCATTGTTATCGTCCTCATTTGCGTAAATATTATGTTAATGCATATGTTATATTCTTTGCTATCCTCCAACCCAAATATTAACTCAAGATTATCTCTTCCGTTCATATCAGATTTTGTGTCTTCCATATCACTTTCGGTCTTTCTTGAATCCATATCTACATATGCTATTATAGTATTATTTACAAGTTTACTAGAGATCCATGGACACATTGTTTTGCATGGTTTAGCCCGCTCCAGATTATCTTCCGTACCTTTGGATCCAACTTCCACTACGATTTCAGATGATCTTCCTATTTGCTCTCAAAAAAGTAGCCGTAGTTGTACCACTAAGCATCCCATTTGAAATTATGTTTCCTTACACCGTGCCTTTCATTCCTTACATATTTTTTTGCCACATTGGCTTATGTTTCCATTCCTAACACTTATAAGCAAGTTATGTTATCTTCTGGTTGGAAAGTATAACGGATGAAGAGATGTCTTCTTTGTATCAAAATAATACTTAGGAGCTTACCTCAGTTCCTATTAGGAAGCAATCAATGGGTTTTAGGTAGGTGTACACTGTTAAGTATCATCCAAATAGTTCGTCTCAAGGTGCGGTTGGTTGCAAAAGGGTATATCCAGACATATGGTGTGTATTGTATTAAGACTTTCTCTCCATTTGTTTAGCTGAATTCTTTTTGCATTCTTATCTCTGTGGAGGTTAATCGCTAATGGCCTATGTATCAGTTTGACATTAAAAATGCTTTCTTGCACTGTGGCATAAAAGAAGGTTTATATGGATCAACTACTGATATGTTGTGTCTACTAGTGACAATTTGGTCGGTCGATTGAAGAAGGTTTTATACGGACTAAAGCAATCTCATCGAGCTTGGTTTGATAAGTTATGTTTATGTCTAATTTTGTATGGGTTTCGGCATACCACGTCAGATTATTCCATATTTAGGCGATCTTCTACATGGGGTGTTATTGTGTTGATTGTTTATGTTGATGATATCATCATATATGGGAGTGCTGTGTTGGTGTATCTTACTCGTCAGTTTCATCCTAAAGATTTAGGTACTCTTCGTTTTTTTTTGAATCGAGGCTGCTCGATCTAAGATGGGTATGTATCTGTCTCAACACAAGTATGTTTTGGACTTGCTTTCAGAGATAGAGATGTTGGATTCTCAGCCGGTTAATACTTCTATGGATTTGCATATCAAACTTAATGTTGACATGGGAACTTATTCAAGGATATTGGACTGTACAAAATGTTTGGTTGGAAATATTATCTACCTTACTGTTACACGATCATATATCACATATGCAGATGGAGAAGTTAGTCAATTTAGGTACGACAACCACATTTGGTGGCTATATCTCGTATTTTGCGATACTTAAAGGATGCACTTGAAAAGAGTTTCTCGTACAAACCACTACATACTCTTACGATGACAGTTTTCAGTGATGCTGATTGTGTAGATAGTCAGAGTGATACGAGGTCTATTTCTCGATATTGCACTTTGTTAGGGGTAATATTGTGACGCGGCGCAGTAAAAAAAGAGAACATTGTGGTTTGTTCTAGCGTAGATGCCAAATACTTTTCTATGGCTTATACAACTTCTAAAATGGGGATTATGGTTTCCATTCCTAAGCAGATGTATTATGACAATATATCAATAATTTTCATCGCAAGTAACCCCATGTTTTATGAGCCACTAAGTATATCCAGATGGATTGACATTTTTTCGTGATTTCCACATGTTCGGTTTGAGAATCAATTGGGTGATATCCTCACTAAACCACTTACTTGTAGTCCATTTTCTAATTTATGTAGCATGTTAGGTATGTCGGATCTCTATGCTCCAGCTTGAGGGGGGATGTTAAGAGTCATAAGTCTTAAGTCTTATTTTCTTCTTTGGGTGCAAAAGTAGTTATGATTGTATTTATCATCGTATATTAATATAAATTCATATGAGATACAATTTCAGATTTTTATCCCTAAGCACTCTCCTCTTATTTTACTATCTCCTATCCTCTCTTTTCTCTTCTTCTTCTTCTTTTTCTTCTATATTTCACTCGGATTTTAGATCATTGGAAAATTCCTTTTCTTAGTACAACTTTAGTGCCATCTGAAATGCACGAAACACCAATTAGTGGAAGCTAGTTCATGACGATTCTTCGTTTTCGTCTTCCTTTACTTGTTAACAAGGGACATATCCAACAGTTACAATCCATCCGGTACCGAACATGGCTTTCACCATTTTTAGGTTCCCAAATCTAGAATAGAAGAGGCTCTTCGAAACCTCACTCAAAAAGACACTATTATAGGTCGTCTGCAACCGATAACAACAGATGTGAAGGGAAGCTAGGTTAAACCTCTCCGTGAACTCGCTCCTAAGTCACTATCTTCTCTCATCTCGTACCGATTGATCCTCTCCTCCATCGTAAAGTTAGTCTTTATGCTCCTCTTCCTAGAAATAGTATGCTTTCAACGCCTTTCTAATCTTGTCTTTTAGGGCTCACTAACTCAAAAAAGAGTTAATAGGTGTTCAAGTCAACTTGATAAAGTCTTTTCCGCCTCTACCTTCTTTTGAATCTTCCATTATTAACATAGAACGTAAGCCCCTTTGCCCTCCAGCTCCCTAACGCATGCCAACTTCTTCCATATTGACAAACCATCTCAACAAGCAATGAAATTGTAATAAGGTGTTAAGCGGAAAGTATGCCAACTTCTTCCATACTTTCCGCTCAACATGCCATCTCAATTCAAGGAGTTTGGTCATCTAAGAAACTTGATAAAATAAGGTGTTAAGCGGAAAGTATAACTACAAACAGAGAGAAAGAAAGCCAAGTCTTCAACTGACCTTTGAGTCCCATGCACAACATGACATGTTAAGGTCAGGATTAAGGTCACAAACCGTCTCATCCCTGGATCTAAATAGTAATGTTTTTAGTGATCATAGTACGAGAAAAGGAAGGAATAGCTTGGATAGTGGTGAAATGAAGACGACCGTTAGGGAAGAAATGATGCATTCATTTGTTGCCCTTGTTGTAGTTGGTAGCTGGAGCTAGCCTAGCAAGTGAAATGAAGGGAAGCTAGGAAGAGGACAAGGATGTGATAGCGAGGGTAACTCAATAAGTAGTGAAATGAGGTTGACGATGGAAGATCAAATGAAACGATCCGTTTTCTTTTCTGTGGATAGCTTAGGTGGACATCTACTGATAGGCTTCGCCGCTTGAGAAAGATTGTTGTTGAACGGTGACTATATATATATATATATATGTGTGTGTGTGTGTGTGTGTGTGTGAAGAGGAATCGGGACTCTGTACTTAAGTATTCCTACATGTTCCTTGAAATAGCAGCCGTTTGATTGCCTTTTTTGACTGCTCAGATTAGATCAAAATATCGCAAGAAAGTGAGCAGTTTAAGGATCTAATCTGAACGGTCAAAAAAGACAATCTTACGACTGCTATTTTGAGGAACATGCGGATATGCTTAAGAGCGGAGATTCTGTCCCCTCCTCATATATATATATATATATATATATATATATATATATATATATATAGTCAATGAGCTGTAGCCGAATTAGCCGAGTTTGGGGACATAAATCCCGGGTGTACCAGGCGGAGTTCGATTTTCCAGGGAAATAGGAGTTGTTATTTATCATTTCAATATATATATATATATATATATATATATATATATATATATATATATATATATATATTTGAAACGGTAAAAACTTTATTTGAAAGAACAGCCAAAACATTACAAGAAGGACCAGGCAAGGACTTGCATTGATCTCACAAACAACCCAGCTACCCACAACCCGCCTTTGCCTCGGCTCCCATTTGAAGGTGGACATCCATCTCAATGCTAGCAATGATACCATAGGTATCGGTTTCAGTGTGCTAAAAAATATGCTTATTACTCTCCATAATAGCCAGACCGTGTTGAGCAGCCTTAGTCTGGTTTTCTTGAACCAGACACTCCCCTTACTTTTCAAGCTGTGGATGTTTTTAACCTGCTCCTCCAAGGTCCGCTCGCCCGCCGTGTTTATTTCCGCCGCAAGCAGCTGGGAACACCAGATTCTTTAACTAAAATTGTAGGTGAAGAAGACATGATCATGGGATTCCTCCCCTATCCCAAATAGAAACATCTCGAGGCTTCCAGTTGCATGCCGAACTTCATCAGTCTGTCCAGAGTCAGAAGCCTCCGTCTCAGAGATCTGTACATCGTGAGTTGGTGTTTAAGCGCACCCCCCTTGGTCCAGATGAACTCTGACCACTCCAGAAGCGAATAGTGAGACCTAGTATGCTCGTATACCTGCTTAAGAACAAACCCAGTAGAGGAGCCCGCCTGAAACTGCCATACATCCCCCTTCCCATGATTGACGATGGATACATGTCGAATTTTGTTCTGCAGAAGGCGACCAACGGCCACAGTGTCTAGCTTCCAGTGACCTTCCTATATTAACAATGAGACTCGATCACAAGATCCCGGCCGCGCAAGCGGATGAGCCCCCAACAACTCCTTCGGACTGTGCTTGTCAATCCAGGGTCGTCCCATAGGAACGTATCCCCTCCACCACGAATGCTCTTGGAGATGAACGACCTGATCTTGGTCCGGTTATTCAGCATAGCTTTAAACACCACAGAATAATTATTGTCCACTTTCAGGACCCAAAAACTGGTGTTTGGTGCAAATTTATTTGCCATCCAAGTCGCCCAGAGGAAGCTTCCCTCTAGGTAACGCCAGGACCATTTCATGATCATGCAGTCCCGAAGGGTGTCCAACGATCTGAGCCCCACTTCACCTTCCTTCATATGCCTGCAGAGGCCCGTCCAAGAGATAGCTGCAATACCTCCCCGCCAGATGAAGTTGGCACACCGACTTTCAATATTTTTTAGAGTCGAAGACGAGATGATGATAGCTTGCATCCAGTAGAACATAATAGCCATAATAATAGTTCTAACTAGTTCAATACGACCCCCGAAGGAGAGTCTGCGTTTGCCACCCCTCGAGCCAAGAGATGACAGTGTCCAGGAGGCCATTGCTTTCCATGGGCACTCGAGTAGGCGATGGAAAGGGGCAGCCCGAGATACTTGACAGGAAGGGTCCCCTCCTCAATATACAGAAGGCGGTGGCAGGCCGCTTAGAGGTAAACGCGCGATTAAAATAAATACGGCTTTTGTCTTTGTTTAGCTCTAACCCAAAGAAATTTCCAAAATCATGAAGGATTTGGAGCAGAGAGGAGGAATTTTTCTCCGTCGGTTTGATAAACACCAAGAGATCATCTGCGTAGATGAGATGTGAAACCACGTGCTGGATCCTGCTTGCGATCGACATTAGACGTCTAGCATACACAATTCTATCCATAAGTCATGTAAAGTATTCCATCACCAAAGTGAAGAGGTCCGGGATAGCGGGTCGCCCTGACGGAGGCCCCTGTTACTAGTGAAATGGCCTTGAGATTGACCCTTTATAAGGATAGAGAAGGTCGGGGAGGAAATGCACTCCTCCACCCTCCTAACTATTCATCAAATCTTATATCCCTCATAAGATGTATCAAGAATTTTTTGTTCACCGTGTCGTAGGCTCTGTGAAGGTCCAACTTGACGCAGGTTTTGTTGCTTCCAGGTTTGTTGAAATCTCTAACCAGCTCATGCGCCAGTAGATAATTCTTCAAGATGGACCTACTCCATATAAAAGCGGATTGATTCTGGGAGATGAGCCCGTCCATGAGAATCCTCATTCGGTTGCACATAATCTTGGTGATAAGTTAAGACAGTTACAACAGGCGATCGGTCAAAAATCAGAGAGCGACGCTGCCTCCTCTTTCTTCGGTATAAGCGTCAAGAAGTTGTGATTGAACTCCTTCAAGAGCTTGCCCGTACGAAAGAATTCCCTAACCGCCACACTCATCGGGATCTTGAGGTATTGCCAATGAACTTGGAAAAATTAGCGGTGAAGCCATCCGGACCATGCAATTTGTTAGGACTTTCATTTTTAACCACCCCCTCGATTTCAAGAATAGCAATGGGCTTTCGGAGAGCATGGTTTCCGGCCTCAGTCACAAGGCGTTTACACACCATCTCTGGAAACTTCATGACCTGATCGACACCGTTGAACAAATCAGAATAAAATGAAATAGCTTCAAAGGCAATACCATTAGAGGATGAGACTTATCGTCCGTCGCCACCTATCAGACGACTAATGTGGTTACGGTGCTGCCGCGCTTTTATAATGCAGTAGAAGAACTTGGTGCAACGATCTCCGTCTTTAAGCCAGTCACACTTAGCCCATTGTTTCAACTGTAACTCCTGTTGGGCAAGAAGAGTATTAATCTCCTTTCGAAGTCTTTGTTCCCGAAGGAGAGAAGCGACACCCGCAGAGCAGTTTTGACTCTTTGCATAGAAACTAACTCTGCCTCCTTCGTAGCAAGCACAGGTTTAGGCCTCGTATAGTTCCAGGTTTTGAGTCTTGCTTTAATGCCCTTTATCATCTGGCTCAGATAGAATTGGCTGGATCCACCACGGGGAGGGTGGATACATCAGCGGCCTCAGAATAGTCGTCGCATAGGGGAGAGGCGTTGTTGTATCGGAAAGGGAGGTTACGAGCCGTCGGGGGAGGGGAGAGATTGACCAACAGGGAGCAGTGGTCACTTAGACGGTCACTTAGACCAGCATGGAGGCATTTCACAATTACCTCAAGGAAGACGTCGAGCCAGGCCGCGTTTCTTAGAGCACGATCAAGCCTACATTGGATCAGGTTGGCTGGCGATTGGTTATTCCACGTCCAATTCAGCCCCGAGGATCTCAAATAGGCGAGGCCCGAGCGGAGGAGGCAGCTTTGAAAGTTAGCAAGCAAAGCATCTGGAACTCGACAACCTCCCTTTTTGTCCGACCGAGAGAGCGTAGCATTGAAATCCCCAATCATCAGAAGAGGAGAGAAGGCAGGAGCCCCAAGACTTACTCAGCCGTGATGCGGCATCATGCCCGGATGGGTCAAAGCGATCGTTCCGCGGGAGCGCTGGCGCGGTGATTCTCGCCTAGCGGGGACGGCCGATTTTCTTGCGGAAGATCGGGGCGTGACAGGTCCCACTCGATCCAACGATCGGGAGCGACGAGGCTCCCGGGGGGCTCCCGATCTGCTCCCTATATATATTGGCCAATACAAAAAGAGAAAAACTTACCAAAACAAACCATTAACGAAATTATTCTCTTTATATATATTTCCATATGTGGTTTTATGATTCTCTTATTAAAGATTCCCTGTATATAAGAAAAGAAAGGTAAGGCTTAAGAAGAAGGCCTACAAAACAAGCTCTCCACTCTGCAATGTCCATGTCGCCCTCATCTACTACGATCCACTGACGGTGTCCAGGTCGACATGTGGCCTAATTACATCAACCACTTTTGCAACGTTGATGTCGCTCTTGTTTATTTCGACCCACCGGCAATGGCCAGGCCGACATGTTACCTAATTATGACAAGCAACGTATCTGAGACATCTTCATGAGAGGTACCACACCAACAATAATGACGGCCTCGGCACCAACAATAATGACAGCCTAAACGTCAAATTCTCTACTTGTGTGAATAATCTCTTTTTTTATGATACCAAATTCATGTTAATTAATACCAAACCCTGGTGAAAAGGGATGCTTGCTTAAATGAAATTAATTATTTGGAGAATCTTCTCTATGAAGAGGTTGGCTCCGCTCAACATGGATGGAAGAGACTCTTAAGTTGATTATATTGAATATTTGACTAAATCTCGGAGATTAAGTCAATCTAATATATACTCAAATAACATGAAATTCCTAAGTACTAATGCATAAACTTAATATCGTAACTTGATACACGAGAGAGATTGTTAACCAAATCTTTGACCAAATCTATAACATTAACTTAAATCTAGCGAACACAAATAACTACTGAAATCACAAAAATGTGTTAATTAGGTCACATGTTGATCAGTGGGTTTGAAGCAGACGAGGGTGACATTGCAGAGAGTGGAGAGCTCGTAGGCCTTCTTTTTGAGCCCTTCCTTTCTTGTCCTATATACATGGAATCTTAATAAGTGAATCAAGAAACCACATGGAAATATTTATAGAGAATAATTTTGTTAATTGTTTGTCTTGATTTTGATAAGTTTCTCTCTTTTCCTATTGGTCCATGTGGATTCCACATGACATGGCTCATATCTCGTTTTCCACACACACACACACACACACACACACACAGGTGATTGTGGTTCTCAACGGGGGAATAGAGCCTCTTACCGGTTTTCCAGTCATTTATGTCTTCAAGTGCTGACCACTAGTCTCATGTTCCTTTCCTTCCAAATATGCCACACAACAACAGTCAGCACTATCCTTGATATAGTGTATCCCATATCCTTCCTTCTAAATTTTCTTTTTATCTCAAGGACCTCTTCATGTAATATGCATTTTCTTTTATATTTGAGAGAACTTTAATCTACATAATTTCCATATATATGCAATGTAAGCACAAGAGAAAAACAAATGTTGCAGAAGAGAAGAACAAATGTTCAATGGTCTCTGGTTCACTCTTACACAATAAGCATGTTGTGTTAACCTGCATGCCATGCATGGATAGTCTTTGCTTGGTGAGGAGCCTGTCCTGTATAGCCCAATATAGACAGAAACTCATTTTTTTACAATCTCCTTTGAACCATACTACTGTATGCCAACCCACCTCAGGGTGAGTTGTTTTGCTATTCTCCCAGGCTGATCTAAAACGGAACAGTCCCTGTTTGTCTGCAGCCCATATCCAGTTGTCCTTTTGATTATTGATTTCTATTGCTTGAATCTGGTTTCTCATACTTGCTGTAATCTGTAGGAATTCAGGCTTCCATCTCAATTATGAATGCTACTTGTTCATTACCTCTCAGGCAATAAAAGCAATCCCACATCCTCCTTTCAATGATTCTACCTCCCTGGTATCCAAAGATCAAACTATATGCTAGTGGTTACTCAATTTGCTATATATATGAAGATGGAGCTGTTATGGTTAAGACTTCTTGCTCTTAAAGATTTGTTTGTGGCGTCCCAATCATGAGATCCAAGGAACAGTCATTTATATGTGTCAACCCTTAAGATTCAATCAGGTGGGGGCAGTTTGTGAATTGTGCCAAGAGCAGCAAAGTGATTTAGCAGTTTCCAACCTGCCCATAAATTGATAGGGCCAAATGGGATCTAGATAAGCTTGGGAATTGGCAGCTAAGGACCAAAAGCCGTGCAGTTTCAAACGTTGAACCACTAGGTGCACATAAGCTTTATGGCTCAACCATAAATTCCTTTTTCAATGATGTTCAACTGTTAAGAACTGTCTTTAATGTCAAACCTATTTTGAATTATGATCTCTGTGGAAGTAGTAATTCCATGTCACCCTTGCAAAAAGGTTGTCGGCTTGTGACACTTGACCTTTATTTTTGAAAATTACAAGTTACAACAAGAGTGAATATAGAATCTTCCACCTCGTCCCTCTCAAATACATTTATCCAGGCTTGGTTCTAGCTTTGCGCTTCAGTGGTGTAAGCAAAGGTTTGAAATATCGTCCAATGATACGTATTCGACCGTATCAGATTATCGGATTAGAATTGAGGGTAGCCGATCTTAAACTCACCCAACATCTCGGTATCAGCCTGGTAATATTCGTGAAAGCCGGATATAGGTCAGTACTGGCCGAAATTCGCAAAATATCGGCCACTACCAACTGATATCGGCTGAAATCTGTAAAATATCGGCTGGTACCAACTGATACCAGCTGGGGATTTTTTTTTACCAACTGTTAGCCAGTAGTATCTGTTGGTTTTTTTGATTGGAGAGAGAGTGTTGCTGCCGTTTCCGGAGAGGGCCGAAAACGGGGAAATAAGCTTGAGATTGGGTTTGGTGGTGAAGGAATAATCGCAAATCACCTGTGGTTGTTACATCTAGTGGTTGGATGTGTGCAGGGTCAATTGTGTGCGTGGCAGCCAATGTGTTGGATGGAAATGGCAGTAAATGCATGGTTTGAATGGATTTGTTTCTCCACACAAGTGGATAGGTGGCAATCCATGAATGGATGGTAGGGAGGCAACCATCTTTTGTTTTGTGTCTGCTTCTTCACTATAAATGATGGAAGAGTGGCAGCCAAGGGTTGCTTTTCCCACACAAGCGGGTATGTGGCAGCCAGTGAATGGTTAGAAGGGTTGCTGTCAAGGGTTTGCTTTACTCTCTCTTTATATACATAAATTACCTGTATTAGAATTACAAATATGAGTATTTATTTAGTTTATCCATGTCTGCACAACTTATTTTTTAGCAAGGTCCAACTCTGACCAAAATGAAGTTAAATAATTGGGTTATATATATATGCACACACACACACACACACACACACTTAGCTTTCCGAAACAAAAAAAAATCTGATACCCCGATCCCAAACTGCCGATACCACTGAAACTTATAAGAAGGATCCGATACCGATATTTCAAACCTTGGGTTAAGGATGTGGATATCATAACTCACCTTCTGGATTTTGAGTACATATCAGACTTCTTGAGTGCATTATTCAGTATTGTCTAGAGAAAATGGAATGCTAATAGAGGTATCATATCATTTAGGTTAGTGCTTAAGATTTATGCTTAAATTTTATAATTATTATGACGCTACATTCTACATCTTCCAAGTATATTATGAAAATCCCTTCTTTGTAAAGAGAGGAGAACTTTATATAGTAAGAGTAAGCTTCAGTTTGTCTTAATGCAGGAAAATATTGAAAAATCTGACACTAGCCTATGGTCAAATGATCTTGAAGAGTGGTTTTTTCCATGCAGATCCACATCCCGGAAATATACTCATCTGCAAGGACTCAGAGGCAAGTATAAAGGCTTATGAACTTCCACGTTTTAAAAACTGTAGATTCTTTGTGGATTACAATCCATTGTAAACTGGATAACATGCCTCCAAAGGATCATATCTATGTCCTACATGTATATGATATGATTCTTCTTGATGTGTGTTGAGCATGGTCAACCCATGTCTAGGATCTGAAGGGTTCCACTCATGCCAAGCATAGTCGAGATAGTAGTCTCAATAAACATAACCAGGATATGAAAGTAAAGTTCTTTTGCATCAGGTCGTTTCTAGATTTTTTTTTTTCCGATGTAGTTACCATCTAAAAAGTCATAGATATAGTTATAATTAAGAATCTAATATTACATAATATGTGTCTAATGTATATTTGTAAATGTATCCATGTGTGTCGACACCCTTAGTTTTCTAAAGAATGTTGTTTCTTTCTGTATCATGGTCTGTATCCATATCTCCAACCGTATTCATGCACTTAGATTGGAGATGTCTATCCCTTGATTACTTATGTGAAGCTTTTCCTTGCTACCTTTTATTTATTTATTTTGCTATTCTTTCAGGTCGCGTTGCTTGATTATGGGCAAGTAAAGCATCTTCCAGACAACTTAAGGCTTGGATATGCAAATCTTGTTCTTGCACTTGCCAATAATGACCCTTTGAGGGTTTTACAGAGTTATAGGTAACTCCTATATCTCCTACCAATTTGCAATGTCATCTTAATTCCACATATCATCAAGTGATACTGATAACCAGCACGTCATTATATTGCTAAAGATAGATATTGTACACTGAACAGGCTCAAATATACCTTGCAAAAGGAAAAGTTAAATTTATTGTATTTATTTAGGGAGCTTGGTATAGACACTTGGAGTCTATGCAATGATGAACAAGGAGAAACATTCAAATTGGCCCAGAGAATGTTTGACACGACACTCCCTCCAGGAGTAACAGTTATGTCACCATTTGCTTCAGATTCTTCTTTAAAACAAGTTGGTGTCCAGGTATGCAATTAGAATTTCAGCTCTTTGTCAACTTATCATAAAAAAGGATAAATTTTATGCATCTCCTTACATCGAACTTACTTTTTCTCTTATGGTGTCAATAAGTCTTTGTGAATGATTTTTTGTTCTTTGTTGTTTTTCATCCATTTAATGATAGATTTGGAAATCCTGTAATCTCTATCATACACTAGATTACAATGTGAAACTGTTCGCCAGAAACAAATTTAATCTTATATGAGCTTAAGAACTTTGTATAGCTTCAAGAAATATGATTATAACCTCAGTATAGTGGTATGTTCGACACCGGTGAAATAAAAGAACTTAGAATTTATTAGAGAAAAAAATTGTGTTAGTGATAACATGCAGCATGTATTTTGCATGTATATAAATATGTTTCCACTACAACCTGGAAATTCTGTGTGATTTTGCATCCCAGAAGGTTGGAACAGATAATCCTGATATTCTACAAGGAACTTTTAACAATCCCGAGTTATACTTTTACAGATTGTAATCCCATGGGATGTTCTATAATACTTGTGTTTCTACTCCTATACACGCAAAATCTATACTTTTATATGAATTGCATCCCGGAAGTTTGGAACAGATAATCCTGATATTCTACAATAACTCGTGATATGAAATCACTAGAACACTCCCATTCCTTGCAATTATTATATTATTCAACTATAGATCAGTCTTGGTACGTTTGATCCATGCAGGTAATTTGACATCAGAAATGGCTGATGGTAGTTCTTGCCACACGAAGTTTCTCATCAATATAATGATATTCTAAGGACATGTCCAGATGAGACATTGTTACATGGGGAAATGTATTGAAATGTGATCCTTGGGCTTGGGACATAATGACATACTACTGTCATTGACTGTATTATGGTTTGCCAACCAAATCCCGTTCGAACTCAGATTGCTAAGTGGCTAATTAGGAGTTTCCAGTTATTGAAGATAAATGAGATGCGCATGGATTTAGTACCATTTAGGGGTGAACACCAGACTTGATGATGAACCTCATGGGGCGAGTTAGTTCTTGTTGTGTGAACTAAATCCATCATTATTTGATCACATTTGACGCCTGCAGAAGAGTCTTGACAATGGCTGGACAATACCCTCTTGCTTCAAATGACCACACAGATGTTAACAAGTGGAAAACTCGAGTGTGGGCAACAGGAAGAGCTTGGCCAGTTGAAATGATCATGAGATGTTGGATTTTAAATGAAAGTCATAACTCATCTAGCCAATTTAACTATGATTTTTAGGATCACCATCCAAGCATATTTTTCTGTCAGAATTGGGACACCTTTGAGCATATAAAACCTCCATAAAATATTTGACACATTTTATTACTGGTTGTCGATCTAAGTGACGTCAAACCTCTATGATGGCAAATTCCTATCCAAGGTAGCTATAATCATGAGTGGGTCATGCCATAAGACGCATGTGACTGGATTTGTCTCTTCTACCTGCTACACTTTCCTAAGAGCAGTTTTCGATAATTAGCTGATACATCTTGTAGAGGGCTTAACCTATGTTGCCCTTTTGAAGAAAGAAGAGAAATTGGGCTATGTTTTCCGAGAGAGACTACCTTCTCTCAGGCTAGCAGTTGACTAGAAGTAGAAGACTGCTCTATGACGGTCTAATCTCTTTCGTGGGCTTTGCTCGCTCGTCTACGCTCTGACCAATGTTGTCAAAATGGAAAAAAAAAACTTGTAAGAAAAAGTAGTAAAAAATAAGATCGAAAAAAATGAATGAAAGTAGTAGTCAAAAGGTGCACTTTTTCTAGATATGGGCCATATCTTAGTTGGCATTCATGCAACCAAGGAGTACCTCCTAACTTTTTCCGAATATAAAGAGTTTAGACGAAGAGGTAAGATGATACAATATGTTATAATGAATTGCATTAATCCATATGACACATTAAGCCACATTAAGCCAAAGTTTCAAAGCAGGTATATATACAATTGCATTAATCCAGATGATACAATCTGTTCTATATATATATATATATATATATATATATATAGCCAATGACCTCTATCTCAAGTGGTTAGGAGTGAGGTATATCCACCCGGAAGTTGCGGGTTCGAGCAACGGGGGAAGCACATTAATTTCCTTGAGGGGGAATTATGTGAGGAGGGTGGGGTGGGCTGCGCTGCAAGTGCGGTGGCCTTCGGGCTGTGGTTGTAAGGCCTTTGGGCCGGGGTTGTAGGCTTTCGAGTTGTGTTTGTGCAGCCAGGATGCGGATGAGGTGTAGGTGCAGTGATGGTGCGGTGACCTTCGGGCCGAGATGTAGCCTTCAAGCTGTGGTTGTAAGGCCTTTGTGCTAGGGTTGTAGGCCTGGTGGAGCTAACCCACTAATGTAGTGTTAGAATTATCTCTTCAATATATATATATATATATATATATATATATATATATATATATATATATATTTTGAAGTTGGAGAGGAAAAAAGAAGAAAAGTAGGAGAAGAGAGAATATGAGAAAGGAGATTGCAAGGACATGAAATCCTAGGTTGCATCTCATGTGTATTTATATTGATATACAATACACCCACAATTATTATTGTACCCTCATAAGATAAATAACAATAATAACTCTAACACACACACACACACACACACACACACACACACACACACATATATATATATATATATAAGCTAGAGAAGATCTTATTTTAGACGAGTTTTGAGTTAAAATTTAGTTCCATAACTTGGTATTCTTTATTTCGAAAACTTTTATAATTCATCAAACTTTGTTAATTCTTTCATTCATTATTAATAAAGGCTACCCCACGTGTACGTGGTTCTCTCTCTCTCTCTCTCTCTCTATATATATATATATATATATATATATATATATATATATATATATATGGTGCCTGCCTAGGCGGTAGGCGGTCACTCTCCGCACCGCTTGTCTTTGGTGCCTCGGCGATGGAGTAGACGGCGAGCGGAGGTTTGGCGGCATGGGCGGAGGTGAGTACGTGACACGCGGTATACTCTAATTCAAATTCTGTAGTAGAATGAGTTAGGCGGCGGTGTAAGCGAATGTCTAGACGAAGCAATACCTGACTAGATATTTTGGCAAAATAGTTTTACAAGCATTATGGACCTATGAGTCACTTTTACATGACTTAAACTTCATAAATCTTTGTTGTACAACTTAGCTATGCATAAAAAAACCCTTAACATATGCATATTATGCAAAAACAGTGATAAAATAGTAAAAAAATAAAAAATGTATCAAACGTTTAGGCTGTAGGTGGACCCTTTCCGCCGCGCACATGCCTACCTCCGTTTAGAACATTGTATATATATATATATATATATATATATATATATATATATATATATAGTGGAGATGGTGGAGATGCTGAGCTACCTTATATGAAAGGGAAGTATATAAGTAAATTTCTTTAAACTTTCTTAAACATGCAAATATTATTGATTTGAAAAAAAATATGATTTGTGCTGTTTGTATATATATACAAAACTTCATCATCCATCTATATATACCAGTAAAATGTAGTAATGTAGGCTATCTTGTCGATGCATTGATACCAACATCAAACTGGACTATTAGATTAATGATGGAGTTGGGAAGGGAGAGCATGTGAAGCATCATAAATCGCCATTTGTACGACTACCATCCTATGTCTTCATCGTCCTCCACTAATCTCTAAGCCTCTCGTACCCGCACACTACTTCTCCCATTTATGCTGTGAACCCCCTTCCCCTAGCCACAGTCCATCATTATCCTTCTTCATCCATTTTCACGTTGAAAAGACCACGTGCCCCACCATTCGCCTCTAGCAGAAGGTGACAATAGGGTTGTAAAATGGACATGATAGTCCGTTGTTCGTACGAGTCCGGTTCGGTAAATGGTTCAACCGCGGGCCGTCCAATTGAATTAACGGAACATAGTTTGGACAATTGTTTGGATCCGTTTAATAATCGGACTCGGACTCGAACATATGTCTGGCCCGAATTGTCCGTGGGCCAATAATGGAGACTCCATTTCTTTCATATTTTATCCACTATGGGTGGAGTCATATGACTCATATTCACATGATAGTAATAACACAACCAATAATAGAGACTACATTTCTCTCATATTCACATGACAGTAATAACACAGCCGAATTTGTCTAAGACTCCAAGGGTTATATAATAAATTTATTTACTTTTAGGTTATTATTCATGTTCACACATGACCAGGTCACAACTGTAATTCTCCTATTTATTTCCATACCAAATAGGCAAATACCAAATAGCAAGCTCCAGCCACCAACCAACCGACGACGCCTCGATTCCTCTTCCTTAACAATCACACAAAATTTATCGGGCCTTGGCGAATGACGATTTAGTTTCCAACAACGGTAATTTGACCCTCCATCTTCTTCATCGCTCATAAATTCTACCAAAATTATGGGGGTTCGGTCTTCCAGTCCAGATGTGTCCGTGTCCGTTCGGTTATGTCCGGTCCGTATGAACGGGCCCAACGGGTCGGACGTGTGTATGAGCCAAGATTTATGGTCCGAATCTGAACCAAAAAAATTTGTCCGGATTTATCCAAGCCGGGCTCAGGCCCATCCGGTTCTTTTCCCGGTCTGAACCTAAACATAGTGTTGTCCGTGTCCGTCCGATCCGTTTACACCCCCTAGGTGACGAGAGAAACTGTAGAAAACCCATATGGAGATAACTACTGAGTTTGAAAAAAAAAGAATGAAAGTAGTAGTCATAAAAGTGCACTTTTTCTAGATATGGGCCATATCTTAGTTGCCATTCATGCAACCAAGGAGTACCTCCCAAGTTTTTCATAATATAAAGAGACGAAGAGGTAAGATGATACAATTTGTTATATTGAATTGTATTCATCCATATGACACATTAAGCCACATTAAGCCAAAGTTTGAAAAATGATATATATATATATATATATATATATATATATATATAGCCAATGACCTCTAGCTCGAGTGGTTAGGGGTGAGGCATATCCCTCCGAAGGTTGCAGGTTCGAGCAACGGGGGAAGCACATTAATTCCCTTGAGGGGGAATTATGTAAGGAGGGTGAGGTGCGGTGCAAGTGCTGTGCGGTGCAAGTACGGTTCAAGTGCGGTGGCCTTCAGGCTGTGGTTGTAAGGCCGGGGCTGTAGGCTTTCGAGCTGTGTTTATGCAGCCTGGGTGTGGATGCGGTACGGATGAGGTGCAGGTGCGGTGTTGGTGCGGTGGCCTTCGGGCCGGGATGTAGCCTTCGGGCTGTGGTTGTAAGGCCTTTGTGCTGGGATTGAAAGCCTGGAGGAGCTAACCTACTAATGTAGTGTTAGAATTATCTTTCATTCATTATTAATAAAGGCTACCCCACGTGTATGTGGTTCTATATAGAATTATAAAAGTTTCAGAAATAAAGACTACCAAGTTATGGAACTAAATTTCCTAACTCAAAACTGGTTTTTATATATATATATATATATATATATATATATATATATATATATAGTGGAGATGCTGAGCCACCTCCTTATATGAAAGGAAAGTACTAAAAGTAAATTTCTTTAAACTCTCTTAAACATGCATATATTATTGATTTGAAAAAATTATATGATTAGTGCTGTTTGTACATGTATACAAAACTTCATCATTCATCTATATAGACCAGTAAAATGTAGTAATGCAGGCCATTTTGTTGATGCATTGATACCAACAACAAACTGGACTATCCGATTAATGATGGAGCTGGTGAGGGAGACAGAGCAGGCGAAGCATCTTAAATCGCCATTTGTACCACTACCATCCTATGTCTTCATCGTCCTCAACTAATCTCTAAGCCTCTCCTCGTACCCGCACACTCACTACCTCTCCCATTTCTGCTGTGAACCCCCTTCCCCTAGCCACAGTCCATCATTATCCTTCTCCATCCGTTTTCACGTTGAAAATACCACGTGCCCCACCATTGACCTCTAGCAGAAGGTGATGAGAGAAACTGCAGAAAACCCAGATGGAGATAAATACTGAGTTTGGAGCCGCCAAGGATATACAAAAGTGCATCAAAAGCTAGGAGGATCCACTGTGACATTAAGACCGGAGGACATGACCACACGATTGTCGGCGGTGTGTAGTTTGAGATCAGCAGTGCACAAGCAAGGATGAGAAGGCTGTGATGGAGAGGCTGATGGCAAGACAAGACAAGACAAGGGAACGCAATGGACATCCCTGTTGACAATGGAGATGATAACTGTTTCCGGGTTCATTTTGAGTAGGGAGAGGGAAATTAGATGGATGGAGTCAATGGAGAGAACAATATGCGGTGTCCAGGGAAAAAGGGTGGAGGGGTTTCAGAATCATATCCTGAAAAGGTGCATCTCTAAAGTGGGGAAAACTAATACATATGCTACGTCTACGGGGTGTGATTAATTAATTACCCATATCACTGTTACTTTCTACGTCGACTAACATTGGATTTCTTACATAGATTACTAAGTCTAACTCCACTTTATAGCTGCCGCCTGGGATTTGAAATTTCAGATTACTAGCCCCTTTTTGTGGAACTTTCTTGTGCTCCATGGGTGATTCCATTCAAACGGGAGAAGGCTTGGATGCTGGTGATGATGACCTGATGCAAACGTTAGTTTTACATTAGCAATAAATGAGTATGAAAACCGCAGATTTCAGGATGAAACAAGGACCGCTGAGCTTAAATAAGTCAATCAGACTCGTACCATTATACAGAATTGCACTATTTATGGCACACCAAAAATTCCAACTAATATATTGATCGTTTTAAGTTATTTTTATGTGCGAAATATACTATAGAATTGTGTTGGTTATGTTGACCGTAGCACAACCTTCTTGATTTTAATCTTTATCATGTATGTAACAGTGTTAGCTCCACTTCCTAGTCATCTGAAATAGTGATATAGTATGCAAGATTGCTATCTCTCTACGTCTTGTGTGCAGAGATCTTCATTCTTCGTGATTATGTGATGTTCCATAAGTATAATCATATAAGCCTTGTACAACAGTTTGCGGTCTGTCTTATGCCCTCACCAATATTTCTTCTTATGTCACTCATCAACAGTGTTCTAGAATGCGTTAAAAAGCGGTGCCTAGGCGCCACCACCAAAATTTTAGTATATTGTGCGGTAGGCAGCATTATACAGAGAAAAGTAACATTATGTGGAGAAAAGCAGAAAGCGTCACCTCGATTTTGGTCTAGTTTTTTTTGTCAATTTTTTGTTCAAGAATTGCTTTTTGACCTGATGCCTTTTATTTTCTTGGCCAATTTTTGCCTGGCCCAAAAGTATTTATATTGACCTTTTATATCTACATTATATTATTTTTGTTGAATTATAAATATTAATTCTATTTGTTCAATACTTGTTTGGTCCATTTGAGTGTTTGTAAAAGTTCTTTAAAATCTAATCCTTGTTTTTTATATACATACAAATATATAATTTACAAATATATAGTTTTGTGTTAGTTTGAACCAACTAGAAAAATCTTAAGCCTATTTTAATGGTAACATTTTTTACGCATAAATTCGCCTGGGCGCCAGGCGTTCCCTTGCTGCATAACGGCCGCCTAACGCTTTCTATTACATTGGTCATCAAGTGTCTTAAACGGGTATTTTCAAATTCTTTTTTCAAAATTTTACAAGTCAACCTGTCAAGTTATGCCCTTCCTACCTCTTTTAACATTATGTTTACATGATAAATAAATATGTTGATATTCTGAATGTGTCTATGTATATCTATGGTGGGTATTAGCTTTGTTATA
The DNA here is from genome assembly GCA_036927795.1 of Iris macrosiphon. NCBI lineage: Eukaryota > Viridiplantae > Streptophyta > Magnoliopsida > Asparagales > Iridaceae > Iris > Iris macrosiphon. The sequence goes on from JAYESA010000003.1 coordinate 85,851,183, forward strand.
CTATCTTGAATCTTTTTTGGCTTTTGCAATTTCATTATGTGCATTCTGTAACTACATTGAAGTTCAACAAATATTTAATACTGATTTCATGTGTTCGCCAGAGTTTCCCTGAGGAGCTATTCTCTGTTCTTAGAACGATGCAGTTGTTGAGAGGACTCAGTGTAGGATTGGGCATCAACTATTCGTGTGCAGAGCAGTGGAGGCCCATTGCAGAAGAAGCTTTGTACAAAGCTGGGAGGTTAAAAGGTGTTTTCATTGTTTACTGATACTGAGTACCTGTGCTTAATTGATTGTGTTGATCATGTACATAGATTTTGCACACTGCATAAGTCATTCATCTTCTTGTTTGTCAATAATGTTTTTTTTCAGATGAGGATCTGAAAGCATGCAGACCTGGTTTTCTCAGGAGAATATTTCATAGAAGAAGGAACCATGACTGCTATGCAACAATAAGTACAGATGATTAAGCTGTCTTGTAAGATTACTTTGAGATAACATTGAGCTTCTCTTAGAGTTGGCGGCAGTTGATTCTTAATTTACATCCCCCAATTAATTGAAAGGGGTTACTATAGGCCATGTCTTTACTGAAACAAAGTGTTTGTAGCTATGCATTGCTCCTCACCTTCTTTTTTTTTCTTTTTTTTTTTCCTTCTTCAAAAAAAGTGTCTTCAGTTGTAACCAATCCATCCATATTCATAAATGCAAAAGAGCGCCTTGAAATTCCTGTTTTTATACAAGTTCAATGGTTGCACATGCTTTATATCATAGTAGAGGCTTGTAGAGAATTAAGAGAGAGAGTAAGTTTTACTGAGTGAAACTAGTTGATGTGCTTATTTGACCACTTGTATTCTTCTACTTCCATAATTTTGTCAAGTAGGTACTCTGATGGAGCTTTCAGTTCCAAATGTCAAAGTTGTTTACTTAACGGCGAAGCATTGAAATGCAGCTTGTGGATCTCGCAAAGAAAGTTGAGGAGCAATTGGAGCCCTACCAACATCAGAGTTCCAGCTTCTTAAATGGGTTGAATTTCGTTGCAGTATTTAGGATTGCAGTCGGATAAACGACTGCCTATCATGAAAAGAAAGCGGCATAGCTCCAAAGACAGTGGAGGAGACCCACTATCCAATTTGATGCAGATACTGTATGACAAGTGGGCCTTCCTCTATATATATATGCTTGCACGTTTTATGAAGAGAGAGGAGGACCCACCTATCATACAGTGGCTGTATTAAATTTTTGATACAGCCATCTGTGTCAAAGTTTTACACCCAACAACCCTTTGCCAAAGAAAAGCCAGGGGGGGGGGGGGGGGGGGGTCAAAGACTAAGTACAAGGATTGCTCAAAAAAGTGTTGGGAACAAACGCGAAAAACTGTACCTCAAACCAATAGAATTTGGTAAGGACCGAAGAAAGCCGTACATACAAATTATGTCAAAATCCACACGAGCACAACCCAAACACCACGATTTTTACTTGGAAAATCTTGATGAAAAAAGAAGAAGAGACTATCAAAATCTAACTCGGAAAAGGAAAAAGCCTCTACTAATGGAATAAAGGAAATACTCAGACTCCTTTACATACTCATCCATCGACCCAAACAGATCACCACAACTCTTTAAATACAATGAAAATATATCACAAGAAGAAAGTGAATGATTACAAAGACGAGAGGAAGCAAAAAAAAAAAAAAACCCAACGATGTAGAATTTCTCGAAATGATCTCTATTCAAGTCAATCTCTAAATCTGAAATCCTCTTACTCTTGGTTGAAGAATTGCACCACTGAGAACTCTTCTTAGATTGTAATTCCTTTTGTTTAGGGTTATGAAAAACCTATTTAAAACATCAAACTCCCGAAAAGATCTGGACCGTTGATCATAATCCAAGGTGTTAATAAAACATCCAAAATTTACCTTCAGCTCCGACATCGGTATACAGACAATATACCGAAAAATGGGCACTTTGTACTAGAACTTTTCTTGAACAAAATGCCTATCACCAGTGTGTCGTCGGTACAACGGTGGTGGTATACCGCCGACATTGATACAATTTTGTTTGGAAATCTAACACGCGCTCAGATCGAGCCTCCTTCGCCGCATTCAATTCCTCAAGCATCTCCGATATACGCATGTCGCTTGTCGCACTCCGAGGTTTTCTCTATATAGGTTGGAACTCCATCAAATACTAACATATCTCCTCCCTTCCCATCTAGGTGGAGGAGCTTGTTATTCCGATGATCTTCCTGCAATACTTAAATTTTTTTTCGGTAGAACCTTCGTGAACATATCCGCTCCATTGTCATCTACATGAACATTCTCAAGCTCCGCGTCCTTCACCTCTTGCACATCTTGTATCCAGTGATACCGATTGCAACATGCTTGGACCGACTATGAAATATCGTGTTCTTTCTAAGGTGAATAATACTTTGGTTATTACAAAGCAAAAATATTGTTCTTGCCTAAGCCTAATTTCCTACATTAACTTCTTCATCCACAACAAAAACTTGCAATCCTCCGTCGCCGCAATGAACTATACCTCCGTCGTAGATAAGACAACACACTTTTGCAACCTCATTTGCTACAAAACTTTCTAACTAGCAAACATCATAACATAGCCCTAAGTTGATCTCCTTGTATCCACATCCTCAATCCTATCAGTATCGGTACACCCAACCAGCTTCGGCTCGTTACTCCATAATGAAAGCTTTCAATCAGTAGGGCCCTGAAGATAACAAATGATTCATTGATCGCCCTGCAATGTATTATCTCCAGATTGGAAATATACTTGCTAACCATATCAACTACATGAGAAATATCTGGCCTTGTACACACCATAGCATACATAAGAATTCCCTCTGTTGAAGCATATGTAACTCGCTCCATATCTTCATTATCGTCCTCGGTTGATGGAGACTACTCCGTAGTGAGCCTAAAGTGAGCTGTAGGGGGTGCTCACTTTCTTTGAACCGTCCATCCCAAAATGCTGAAGTACTCGATGACTGTACTTCTCTTGGGACAATTAAAGCGACTTGGACTCTCTCTCTCTCTCTCTCTCTCTCCTCTCTCTCTCTCTCTCTCTCGACTGATCTTTATCCTAAGAATAGTTTTTGCTACGCCCAAATTTTTCATAGAGAATGTCACGTCTAGTTGGCGCTTCAACTTTATTATTCTGGTGGCATTTTGTCCCACTAATAACATATCATCCATATAAAGCAGTAAAATGATGAAATTATCCTCAATAAAATACTTCATAAACACACAATCATCCTACATCTTACGCACATAACCATGCTCCCTATGAACGACTCAAACTTTTTGTACCACTGTTGCGGAGCCTATTTCAGACCATACTTCTTTCAATCGACAAATCAAATCTAATTTTCCCTTCTCAAAGAAACCCTTCGGGCACCCCATGTATACTTTTCTCTAAATTAAACGTTGTCTTAACATTAATCTGCTCAATCTCCATATCAAAATAGGTTGCTAAGTCCAGCACCATCTGGATAGATGATACTTGACAACTGACGAGAATATCTCATCAAAATCTACGCCTTTCTGCTAACTATAGCCCTTGATACCAACCTTGCTTTTTATACTAATGTCACCATGGAAGAACGTTGTCTTGACAAGTAATTCGGGACCTTTAGTGGGGCTAGCTACTTGCACGTGAAGGATCATCGTCTTACCAGATATAGTGTCACGACCCTCACCCGGATATTCGGATACGAGTACGTGGGTACGTCCAACCTATGTTGCAACATCAGCGATAGAACGCTGTCTAGGTCATCACTATATAACTAACCATCTCACACAAATATCAAACTCCATAAGGAGAACAATGATATATAACAATGATAATACTCAATCATAAGATCTAATAGGAAGATAAAGTACGATATGATATAAAGAGAATTAAATCCAGAGTCACAAGTTATAAACAAGTATAGACAATAAACAATAAGTCTAAAATCTCAATATAACAATCCAAGTAATAAAATAGTTTCCGGAGACAAATCCAGTATCAAACTACTAATAAAGTAACTAAGGTAACTAGATACTCCGGCTAGACCTTCTGGTAGTCACTCCAGCTACTCCTGAGCTACATGGTCCAACTCTGCTGCTACACCCTCCTGGGGTCCATAATATGTGGGACACCAGTCCTCCAAGCAATCCCCTAAAAATATTATCCAATCAGGATGGAACAAGTACAACTCTAACAACAATTCCAATACATGATAAAGACTATAAAACAGTAAATAATAATAAAATAAATGATGAAAACAAATAAGCATATAATCATGGTACAAAAAATAGAGTGAAACAGATAAGTATGACAATAATGACAAGTCAAGTAAGTAAAAATCAAGTAACATAGCAATATGAGAATGTAACTAGCGAGTATAGAGTGAAACCAGTGATATCAGCAAGTATGACATGTGATCAGCAAGCACACACACTTACCATTCTCCAATGCACCAAACTCTAGCACACTTTCCAATCAAACACAAAAACAGACACCCCTCACCCACACACTAATACCACTTGATATTGATAGTACATCAAATCCCTATAACACCAACCCAAAGCAACCAATACATATGATTCTAAACTTGATACCAATACCATGATACCTATGGTACAAAAAATCCACACATGAATATCAACCTCTATGATACTCCACACTACTCCTATGATACCCAATGAACAACACCAAATATATATAATATGGCATAAAAATCTATAGAATGAGTAGATCTAGTACAATATATATAAATTGACACAAAGAGGCTCCAAAATATCTAAATTACCAAATTCACCTATACATATCATAGCGTATCATGATACAGACACTAAGTATCCAATTGTAGACATTAGGACACAAGCACAACCCACAATAGATACAAATTCCTCATTGGAACAAATGACAAACACTTGGTGGTCACAAATTTGTAACTCCACCAAATGTCCTAGAAAAACACATGTAGCAATTAGGAATGGACTTTGTACCACATAATTCTCCACTTATGGGGTTGGATATAACTATGGGCAGGTTCCTATAGGTTCAAATTGGATTTCTAATATAGGAATTGGTAGGAAAATAAATTTTACCTATTGGGAGTTGGATCCTACTGAAACTTCACTAAATTGCACAAAATGATGGTGAAATGGACACGATCCTCCTAGCTAGGCTCCTCTCCAATGGTCCTCCTTGTGCTCCAATGCTCTAGGCCTCTATAGGGATGAGAATGATGAAAAAATTGAGTGATTTGGAGTGAGAATTGGAATGACTTGAGGAAGAAGAAGCTTGGGGAGAAAGATGTGACAATTATGATGTGAAAATAGATTGGCTCTCCCCCTAATTAGAGCCGGCCATAATGGTGAGGTTGAGGTTGATGAAATGCCAAGTTTGCCCCTCCACTCTCTCATTTGGTTTCTAGATTTATCATGAATGAAATCTTTTGGTTAGAAAAAAATCTAATTAGTTATGGGAGGGTATCTACCACTTCTAGAAGAAAAATTCTATTCATGCCAACTAACACTAATAATTCTAATTAAATACTTAATTAATCATAACTAAATAATTAGCAATCACTTGTAAAATGACAAAAATACCCCTAGTCCTAATTTTAGGTGGTTACAAGTCTACACCCCTTAAAATAATTTTGTCCTCAAAATTAAAAGACAAAACAAGCACTAAAAGGAAGAAGGATACCCCACGGCTCAAAGATAGAGTATTGCTCACACATCTAATCTTCTCTCTCCTAGATAGTCATAATCTATTATCATAATCCTTTTTATAGTCACAACCCCGATCTATTCATGATCTAAGAAAGTCCTATCTAAAATCATAAAGCATACAATTTTATTGAAAAATAAATTATTCATAGGTTATCAAACATACATGGTTATAATCTCTACTTGTCATGATATTGCAGTCTATACCAAGGAATTATCACTAACTACACTCTAGCATAAAAAATACTAATGCAAACTATAAGGTACTAAGGAATCAAACAGATCAATAGATTGGAATGAAATGAAAGGAATAAAACCTGCTAACCCATCACCTGTAGCATCGGTCCCCTCGACCGTCATCCCAAAAGTTTTGCCCCTGCTGGGGTGTCTACCTCTACTAGTGCTGGACAATTTGCTGTGCCACATGTGGCCTAACTGGACCCTCTGAGCTGCTGCTTCACCGATAGAAGGTGTAGCAGGACAGTCTCGCATCTGGTACGCAGCTGACCCACAAAATAGATACACCTTCAGCCTCCTCCTACAAACATCCCATGTATGCCCAGACTTCTTATATTAGGTACAAGTGGGTGCTCGCTGAATCTGCCTTTGAGGTTGTTGTCGAACCCTAGCTCTAGCGGGTGGGTGGTACTCCTATTGGGCTGGTAAACTCTTGGGATGGTAAACTCCTTGCTAAATATGGGGTGTTTCGCCGGTCTTGAGCTACCATCACCTCCAGCTGAATCACGGGCCCTCTTGGGTCTCAGGTCCAAATCCACCTCGACCCTCTGAGCCTCTGCCAATATCTTAGTATAAGTCGTGTGGGCCGAGGAAATATGAACCCTGACCTCCTTGCTCAAGCTCTCTTGGAACCTCCGAGCTTGATCCTCCAGGTCTCTCACCATGTACTTTGTGAATTGGCCCAGCCTGTCGAACTTTGCAGCATACTCATCCACAGAAAGACCACTCTGCAGCAAGTTCTGGAATTACTTCTCTAGAACAACTCTAGCAACCGCCGAGAAGAACTTCTTCTTGAAGGGCTCTCTAGACTACTTCCAGGTCAAGTCTGTCACGTCCCGATCTCCCGCAGGCTAATCGGCCGTCCCCGCTAGGCAAGAATCACCGCGCTAGCGCTCCCGCGGGACGATCGCTTGATCCATCTGGACGTGATGCCGCACGAGCGTAAGCCGCACCCATGCAAGGCCGTGGATGATGCTGGCGTTAAGAGGTCTAAGCCACAGAGTCGCACATATTATCCGAGTGCATCAAATTTTTTAAACGCATAAGCGATTGATAACAAGTTCACTGAGTTGTCAATAGCGGAATCATTGAATAACACAAGTATTGAAGTAAAGAAAACTCTTTATTGATATTGAACAAGTGTTACAAGCGGCACTAAGCCGAGATTATAAGTCGCTCAAGCCTCTCTCTCTTTGAAACAGTAAAAGCGTGCCAAGTGACTACATTTGTGGAATGATACACATGTGATGTTCCAAAATTATGTCTTGTATATGTGACGCTTTAAGGCTCCAGAGTGAAATCTACGCCTTAGCACACACGAAGGAGGCATCCGCACCGAACGGGGTTCTCCCGCACCCTACAAACAACCTGGTGGATTATCAGTACATGAATGCACTGGTGGGGAGGCTACTCGCCCGCTCGACAAATCCAAACACGTAATATAGGTTCCGTGCACCATCTATTTAGTTGTCTTTCTAATCTTGCCTAGGATCAATTTCATGGCAAAAATGAATAGCCTAACTTGTGTGGCAGTGAGCCGTGCGATATAAGAGGAAACACGGTGAGACTTACCAACTTACCATTTATCCTTCTCTGTCCAAGGCAAACCAAGTTAAATCATGCAAGAGCATATATATAATGAAATCCAGTGGCAATAGCATATGCGAACACAAGTGTTATGAGCGAGACTATGTTTCGGGTGCACGAGTATACAGGATATCCAAAATTGTTGCAATGGATGTTTAAGTGTTTCTATGGATTACTCGGGTTGCTCCATTTGTATAGATGACTTATACTCATTCCGTTCAGGTGATTCTGATGTCTTGGATGTGATGCAATAACTCACACGTGGATAGCCGCTAAGCGAGGATGACTTATCTATATGAACAGGAGGTCACTGGCACGATGCCATAGAGGACAGCGTAGTCTCTTGTCGGAATGGTGTGCAAGCAAAAACAGGAGGCATTGCACACATATCCCGCTCGAAATAGCGACTACTGTTCAGAAGTTTCGACCGGTCGGATCGGCCCCGGTGCCCCGGAAACCGTCCGCGGAATGGGATATAACAATGATCTCCCTTGTAAAATAAGTTGTCCGTGACCATGCAAGTCTTGGTCTTCCAAATACATAACTTGACATGATAATCTGTGATTCTTATTCTGAACCGAGCATTTGCTCCACGAGCTGTGATTCTTGTTTTGCTTGACAGGATTCTCGTTTAGAGGTAAACTTGATATGATTATCATTCACATGTAAACTTGACATAATCCTCAATCAGTGATCCACTTACCTTGATGCATTCCCTTGGTTCGGGGACTGCCTTGGTGACCTAACGGTCCCGGATACTTTCAGGTTCATACTTGCACGAAACGACTATTAGATAGTCTTCCGAGGAGAACTAGATGAATGCATGACATGCACAGTATTACACGGTTGAGGCATAATTTATGCGACAAGCATTGAAACGAGGCAACAAGAACAAGTTAACATATAAGCATGCAAGCATGCATTTTATGGAAAACTTAAACATTCACGTTGGCTCGGGTCCGAAGGTAAGCCAAGGAGTGAAACCGTAAATGGACATACCAAGCGACATAATCTAGGGTCGTGCAGTGTAGCAAGTAAAGCAGTGTACTACGAAGAATATATGTATATCGTTCTACTCAAGGCATAGCGGAGTCTAGTTGCACAAGGCAAAGGTAGCATGCAAGGGTCCACATATGAGCAAAGTTTCATTTTTATGTTCTAACACACATCTATATTTTAAGTGTGCTGGCTAAGAAAAGACAAGTTCATCGTAGCCACCCTCCTTAGCGATGATTCGTCTCGATCGAGCGATACTCCGAGCGAGCCTCTGGAAGCCTAAGCCGGAACTCCTAAATGGCCAAGTCGGGAAATCCTTTTGCCTCAAACGAGTATTCTCGCTGAGCAAAGCGAGTCGGGTCATTGCACTTTTGTCATTTGAATTGGCAGTCTTGAGCAGAACGGGTCGTTACATTATACACCACTCAGAAAAAGTCTCGTCCTCGAGACTTCTTGAGCGCTGGCCATTCTATCGCACTATTGAATCTATCCCAAGCGTAGCAATCGGTACCACTAAATCCATTTGAACACAATCTCCTACTCGTTCCTTACGCCGCGTGTGTGTATGCTGAGTCAATCTCATTTGCGCCTTAGCGCGGGACATGTTGCTTAACACGGAGTACATTATAATCCATCGTGAATGACGATATAAGGCTAAGGCAAACTTATACAAGTCGTTATACTTGTTCATGTGGATATTCACTTGCACTAGCATTGAGATCAGCACATCGCGAGTCTGGATCGTGCACATATTCGAAGTGCCCCTCAAACATATGCATGTCAACCAACTCAGCGATAGCGAAATCTGTGCTCTCGAGTTCCATATATCATTAAGTCTTGGATCGTGCACACGTTCAAGGCATCCCTCAAATATATGCATTCAACCAAACTTAGAGATAGTGAAATCGGACAAGCTACTTGCGAAATCTCAAGGGTTCTTGTTTTATGAATCACAAGGATACTTTCGACAGGGTCAATCAAAATCCAAGTCCTTTCCTTTTCAACTCAATTCAAGTATATGCACTATCGTTTAGCACGATCTATTTGATTCAACTGACTAGCGTCCATCCGTTCAGGTCAAATATAGCGCACGTTATCGTTCCCAGTCTAATCCTAAGTCTTGTTGCCCCAGTTCTATAGCTTGTTTTAAGCGATATAATAAAGTCGGTCACACTGGTTCATTCACTCGGCACTGGGTCGTCTGCCTAATTACTAGGTCAGCTCACAAGGTCATAGGTACAAGTTCAAGCATACGATACATCGTACAAATTCTTCGCACGATGCTCGTCCCATTTCATAGGGTCAAACCATTGTTCATTTGCACGGGGTATTCTACCCAAGCTCATTTCACTCAAATTTCTAAACATCGAGCACGGATCATCCTACACACAATAACACGTTCGTTCGTACGGGGGTTCGAGTCCATTCAGTAAAATCCATAATATCCAAGTTGCAGGACAAGCCTAGTGATTTGTATAGTCTATCTCTCCAAACATGTACTGATAGAATCCCTATCAATTCTAAGTCTAGACCACCAAGCCAAGATTCGATTCTAAACCTTTATTTATAACTTCAAGTTGTCCAGCCTGATTCATGTATTCGTTCATGAAACCATCAAGCGTGATTTGTTCCAGGTTCTAGGCTAACTTATCCAGGAAATACTTACAATCACTGGTATTTCCAAATTCGTCTTATCATGTCGAACCAAAAGTCAAGACGATTCATTAGTTGTCATGCTCCAGTCTCTCACAAGTTTGATCACCCTCGTTGGACATGAGATCACCACTCCAACGCTCCCACTGGATAATCGTCCTAATCCGGACGTGACGCATGTACAGGCATAGAGTTACACTCGCATAAGACAAGAACGTTTGAACGTTATGGTTATCTTCGAAACGATCAAGACACCTTATCATTTCCCTTTTGCTCCATCCAAGTTATATATATAAAATCCACCAAGTCATGTCCGTTCATGCAGTGATTATAATTCGTCTAGCAAAATCATCCAACTTCTATGTTACCGTTCGGTAATTCCATTGTCTTACTTCTAACATTTCTCAAATAACCAAGTTCAAATATTCAAGCCCAAGTCTATCCCATCTTTTGATACGTTCCATTCATCGAGTTCGTTTGGAATAATCACCAAACATGTTCCCGTGAGTTCTATCATCCCTGTCGTACGTGAAATCACCACGTCGACACTCCCGCAGGATAATCGTTCTCGTTGGGACTGATTTCGAAGGTTATCGTTTTGATCTAGATTTCAAGATCGTTCTTCCAAACTTCAAGCCAAATCCATTATCGCTTATCTCTTTCATCAAATCACAATATTCATTTTTGGGCTAACTTCTATTCGAGCGATATTATATTCAAGTTTAATCCGTTTGTTTCAATCCGAAATCGCTCGTATAATCCTTAAGTTTCCAACAAGTTTCCTAACCGAGATATCGATTTCCATTTCCACGAATCCCAATTCGATATAAGCCTTATCATTTATTCAAGACATTATCCAATCATTCAATCCGACTATCGCACGAGACCTATAAATCCGTTTGGACAATTTCTAAATGATCCATACACCACTCAGAATCGAGTCACCCAAATCAATCCTCAATCGATTTGTATCTTCCAACACGAAATATCGTTCGAGCTATTTTCCAAAAATTCAAGCACGATTCTCTATGTTCGCCTTAGCAATTATCTGATAATATTTCTATCGGTTGCCAATCTAAGTCTGACTCATCCCCTTTTTCCTGAACGATATCCAAATCTCGTTGCAACTAGCTAGCACCAAAGGGTCTTGGCGGGCGATACTCAATACAACTTAGCCGAAAGGCTGTGTGCATAGCTAACCGTTTAAGCGATATTCTATTCCGCACACTAACCAGTTGGGCAAACATGTATAGGCATTTCGGGTTTGCACATAAGTCACAATTCTAACACGAGTCTAATCCCAAAGGTCTAGCACAGGTCGGCACAAAGGCCATCGCATCACAATTTTGTACAAGCAATTATATCATTAATTCAGTTTGGAGATAGAGAGGAGAAAGAAAAGTAGGAGAAGAGAGAATATGAGAAAGGAGATTGCAAGGACCTTAAACCCTAGGTTGCATCTCATGTCTATTTATATTGATATGCAATACACCCATAATTACTATTATACCCTCATATGATAAATAACAAAATAAAATAACTCTAACACCCTCCCTCAAGCAGGTGCATATAGATCAAACATGCCCAGCTTGCTACATAAATCAAAAAATGGACCACGAGCAAGTAGTTTGGTGAGGATATCACCTAATTGATCCTCTGACCGAATATAAGGAGTGACAATCTGTTTCTTCAGCAACAAATCATGAACAAAATGACAATCCACCTCGATATGCTTCGTGCGCTCATGAAACACCAGATTACTTGCGATAAATATTGTAGACTGATTATCACAATACATCTCCATCGGAATAGAAATCATAATTCCTATTTCATGAAGAAGAGACTGCACCCACATCATCTCAGAAGCTGTATGAGCCATCGCACGAAACTCGGCCTCTGCACTAGAACGAGCCATAATATTCTGCTTCTTACTACGCCACGTGATAAGATTGCCACCCACAAACGTACAATAGCCAGAAGTAGACCTCCTATCACTGCGACTGCCTGCCCAATCAGCACCACTGAATCCAGTCATCATAAGCAACTGGAAAGGTTTGTACAGCAAACCCTTTCCAGGTGCACCCTTCAAGTATCGAAGAATATGAAAGATAGCCTCCCAATGTGGTTGCCGAGGGGCATGCATAAACTGACTTACTACTCCAACTGCATATGTGATGTCTGGTCGAGTAACAGTAAGATATATAAGTTTGCCAACCAAACGTCTATAATATCCAACATCCTCAAATAACTCTCCCCTGTCAGTATCAAGCTTGTCATGATAATCCATAGGAGTCTCAACTGGCCGACACTCCAACATCTCAGTCTCGGAGACCAAGTCTAGAACATACTTGCGTTGTGACAAATATACACCCTTCTTAGATCGAGCAACCTCGATTCCAAGAAAATATCGAAGAAGACCCAAATTCTTAGTATGAAACTGACGACTAAGGTAGGCCTTAAAGTCCACAATTCCAGCATGATCACTCCCAGATATAATGATATCATCAACATAAACAATCAACACGATAATACATATTGAGAAAGAATGGCAAAATACTGAATGATCTGATGTGGTACGCCGAAAGCCATACTGAATGAGAACTTAACTGAACTTGTCAAACCAAGCACGAGGTGACTGTTTCAGTCCATATAATACTTTCTTCAATCGACATACGAGTTTTTTATTTCCTGCTACAACATATCCCGGTGGTTGATCCATATAAACCTCCTCCTGTAAGTCACCATGCAAGAAAGTATTCTTTATGTTCAGCTGATATATAGGCCATTGGTGATTAACCGCCACAGAAATAAGAATCCGAACTGAATTCAGCCGAGCCACTGGAGAGAAAGTCTCCATATAATCCACGCCATATGTCTGAGTATACCCTTCGGCCCTGTCGTGGATGGGATGTACAGTACTTACAAATATATGCTCTGATACCAAATTTAGTTTGGAGATAGAGAGGAGAAGGAAAAGTAGGAGAAGAAAGAATATGAGAAAGGAGATTACAAGGGCCTTAAACCCTAGGTTGCATCTCATGTCTATTTATATTGATATGCAATACACCCACAATTACTATTATACCCTCATATGATAAATGACAAAATAAAATAACTCTAACATCATTCATTTGCACTTTTTGAAAGTATTTAGACTTATTGTTTGGAACATTGAGAGAGAGCGTGCACATAACCCACGAACGAGCTTTCAAAACTGAGAAAATTGAAACAAAGTCCAAAGGCATAAAACCACGCTCTAATACTAATCTGTCATGCCCCAATCTCTCGCAGGCTAATTGGCCGTCCCCGCTAGGCGAGAATCACCGCACAACACTCCCGTGGGATGATCGTTTGACCCATCTGGGCGTAATACCGCACGAGCGTAAGCCGCGCCCGTGCAAGGTCGTGGTTCATACTGGCGGTAAGAGGTCTAAGCCACAGAGTCGTACAGATTATCCGAGTACAGCAAAAATTTTAAATGCATAAGCGATTGGTAACAAGTTCACTTAGTCGTCAATAGCGGAAGCATTGAATAACACAAGTATTGAAGTAAAGCAAACTCTTTATTGATATTGAACAAGTGCTACAGGCGATGCTAAGCTGAGATTACAAGTCGCTCAAGCCTCTCTCTCTGAAACAGTAAAAGCGTTCCAAGTGGCTGCATTTGTGGAAAGATACACAGGCGATGTTCCAATATTATGTCTTGTATATGTGCTTCAGTTTCGGACGCAATGCTCTAAGGCTCCAGAGTGAACTCCATGCCTTAGTACGCACGAAGGAGGCATCCGCACCGAACGAGGTTCTCCCGCACCCTGCAAGCAATCTGGTGGGTTATCAGTACATGAATGCACTGGTTGGGAGACTACTCGCCCGTTCGAAAAATCCAAATACGTAATATAGGTTCCGTGCACCATCTATTTAGTTGTCTTTCTAATCTTGCCTAGGATCAGTTTTATGGCAAAGATGAATAACCTAACTCGTGTGGCAGTGCGCCGTGCGATATAAGAGAAAATACGGTGAGACTTACCAACTTACCATTTGTCCTTCCCTGTCCAAGGCAAAACAAGTTAAATCATGCAAGAGCATATATATAATAAAATCCAGTAGCAATAGCATATGCGAACACAAGTGTTATGAGCGAGACTATGTTTCAGGTGCACGAGTATACAAGATATCCAAAAGTGTTGCAATGGATGTTTAAGTGTTTCTATGGATTGCTCGGGTTGCTCCATTTGTATAGATGACTTATACTCATTCCGTTCAGGTAATTCTGATGTCTTGGATGTGATGCAACAACTCGCACGTGGATAGCCGCTAAGCGAGGATGACTTATCTATATGAACAGGAGGTCACTGGCACGACGCCATAGAGGACGGCGTAGTCTCTTGTCGGAATGGTGTGCAAGCAAAAACAGGAGGCATTGCACACACATCCCGCTCGAAGCAGGTGACTATTGTTCAGAAGTTCTGACCGGTCGGATCGGCCCCGGTGCCCCGAAAACCGTCCGCGGAACGGGATATAACAATGATCTCCCTTGTAAAATAAATTGTCCGTGACCATGCAAGTCTTGGTCTTCCAAATACATAACTTGACATAATAATCTGTGATTCTTATTCTGAACCGAGCATTTGCTCCACGAGCTGTGATTCTTGATTTGCTTGACAGGATTCTCGTTTAGAGGTAAACTTGATATGATTATCATTCAGATGTAAACTTGACATAATCCTCAATCAGTGATCCACTTGCCTTGATGCATTCCCCTGGTTCGGGGACTGCCTTGGTGACCTAACGGTTCCGGATACTTTCAGGTTCATACTTGCACGAAACGACTATTAGATAGTCTTTCGAGAAGAACTAAATGAATGCATGACATGCACAGTGTTACACGATTGAGGCATAGTTTATGCGATAAGCATTGAAACGAGGCAACAAGAACAAGTTAACATATAAGCAGGCAAGCATGCATTTTATGGAAAACTTAAACATTCACGTTGCTCGGGGCTGAAGGTAAGCCGAGGAGTGAAACTGTAAAGGGACATACCGAGCGACATAATGTAGGGTCGTGCAGTGTAGCAAGTAAAGCAGTGCACTACGAAGAGTATATGTATATCGTTCTACTCAAGGCATAGCGGGGTCTAGTTGCACAAGGCAAAGGTAGCATGCAAGGGTCCACATATGAGCAAAGTTTTATTTCCATGTTCTAAGACACACAATACAAGTTAGGATTATTCCCTTAGCTAGGTGCGTTGTATTCTTATTAGCATGCATGGGGTGATTCATCTAGCGACTAGCATGAAACATCCATATTTTAAGTTTGCTGGCTAAGCAAAGACAAGTTCATCGTAGCCACCCACCTTAGCAATGATTCGCCTCGGTCGAGCGATACTCTGAGCGAGCCTCTGGAAGTCTAAGCCGAAACTCCTGAAGGGCCAAGTCGAAAAATCTTTTTGCCTCAAACGAGTATTCTCGCTGAGCAAAGCGGGTCGGGTCATTGCACTTTTGCCGTTTGAATCGGCAGTCCGCTTGAGCGGAACGGGTCGTTACAAAGTCAGGATCGTCAATCCTCAGCTCATGAACCAAGTGCGAGCATTGTCAAAGAGCTGCAGATCTACTGCCTTAATTCTCATATCATCTAGAATGCGGGAAACTCGCATAATGTGCTCGATATCCTCGAGCCACTCGTCAGCGTACAAGATGTCCTCGGTCCCCTTGAACTCCCTCGGGACCATCTTCTTGAAATATTGGAGCTAATGTTAAGGTATCAACAGTGAGTTTAGTTGGTATCAGGAAGGACTGAAACCAAATTGGATAGAGTGTGAGGGGAGGTTAGGTATTTGGTAGTATCCACATGCAGAGCTAGATTATTGAGGGTTTGAGTATCAAGTCTGATACAAGGTTTGGATATAATATCCACATGAGGGGACTGATACTTGTCTGTATCAGTAGGTCTGCACATGTGTACACTAGGTACCAGGGGTATAGTGACTGAGATACCAAAGTCTTGAGTTAATTTAAGATAGTATATTGAATGTAGTCAAGGTTTTAAGATAGATGTTATGAGATTAAGGTATAAGGTAATTAGTGGGTATAGGTATATGCCTAACCTAGTATGTAGGATATTTAGTATATTTACCAATATAACCTAATATTAACTAGTATGCTCTAGGATACCTAGAGTAGACCTAATATTAGCTACTATAACTAATACCTTCAAGTTATGGACCTAGAAACCTAGGTGTAGCCTAGTATCAACTAGCTTAGCCTTATTAACCTTTTTAGAAGCTAATTTGAACATAGAATCAAGGTATCGACCTAGTTGACCTAGTTTGACTAGTATGACCTAGTTTTGGTCTAGAAATCATATTTAGCTTATTTAAGCTTGTTATTATTTTATTACACCAAATGACATAAAAATTTATATATTGGTTTGTGAGGCACCGATACGGACACCGTTTGACATTCATTGCTCAGGACCACAGGTGAGTATATTCTCTGATAGTTTCCATTATTTGATAATTACTATAATACAAGTATTTAGTAATATTTTATCTGATTCTTGATACGACGGTACACGGATTGGTATACTTGGATCTCGTCATGAGATGTCATTTCCATATTCAGGTATTGCTTCTCACATTATCGTATGATACTAGCCAACATCGTATGACATTAGCCAACTATTACTTGTTTATATTAGACTTGATGATCATATGATGTGACGTATCATGGTTAAATCCATCGTACTAGTCGGGGTAGAGAAATACTAGCTAGTTATGTTATCAATAACCTTAAACAATGTTTAAACAATGTATAATGTAGATAATAACTAATCACCCATTTCACGTATGATTGAGTTGTACTGTAGACAATAACTAATCATACAATTCGCGTGTGATTGAGTTGCTTCTTCGTTAAAGTAGATAATGTTATTTCCAAGCTGATCACATATCTAACTAGTATTTTAAACACTTAGTGTAGTTTCAGTACTTTTATGTGTTCTATTTCACTGTGTACAGATCATGCCTTATTGTTCCAGATTACCTGTCTTTCATTTCTGCCATATTATGATATATGCCCATTTCTCTTCTCGTCTTGTATTATATTTACTATTACTGTTTGTAATTATTATCAATTAATTTAAAACTTCTATTGGGTTGTGCTTGTTCCATCGTGACTGGATATATTTTTTAGAAGATGGCTTAGAGGACAGATGTCCGACATATTACGGACCACATGAGGGAGTGGCGACTATAGGCCTTGATATTCAAAAATGATTACCAGGAGGACTAGTCAGTGTCACTAGATACCTTAGTCTCATCACTTAGCTTCTGTACTGGATATGTCTCCAGCTTAGACATTGGCATGTTGTATATATACTTGAGATTTATTGTATTTTGTTGCTAGACTATTTTGGATTGATCATAGTTGTGACTTTGTGATTTTCCTTCCTTTTATATTATATCGTGCCATCTTCTTCCTTATAGATTTTGTGATTGAGTATTATACATCATTATCATATTGTCCTCATTTTTGGAGTTGAGATATCATTGAAAAGTTTAGTTTATATTATTGTGTTAGATTGATAGTTAGTATTATTAACCTAGACAATGCTCTACCATCGATGTTGCGGTGTAGGCTGGACGTACCCACGTACTCGTTCCCACACACCGGGTATGGATCGTGACATATTTTTATGGTGGCCCATGCAGGTCAGGCTTCACAATTAGTGTGATATCATGGTAGTACAACGACTTAGTTGTACTACTATGAGCCTGCGATAGGATATAGGATACTAGGATAAGAAAGAGGATACTTAATCACAACTAGAAACTTTTCCAATCTATTGATATTACTATTCATTTTGAATACTTGCTTTCTTTGAATATTGTTGTTCTTCTTTGATGATATTATATCTTGCGCCTTATTGACTTCTTTGTTTCGATCTGACTTCAGGATATCGTCGAAGACCATATCACAACGATTAGGAGCAGCTGCAGCGTCGGAGAGGTCAGCGACTTCTCGACCTCCTACCTAGGGAGTGGCAGGGACTATTCCTTTACCTTCTGTCCGTATAGGAGTTTTAGCAGCTTTTGGGGGTCCTCCTCTCCAACCATTCTAGAGGGCTGCTCCAGTTTCTTCGGAGAACCTTCCTCCACCACCATATTTTCCTTTCCTGGAGGTGTGACTGTTGACGGGGCACAGGTTTTTGCTCTGATCTAGGGCACATAGATGCCCAGAGGGTGTCGGCGGAGGCCCAGTGTTCAGGCTAAGGCACAAAGGATGCATGCAGAGGCGCACCAAGTGCATACTAAGCTGATGAGAGAGAGCATAGAGAATGCTCACCAGGTGGCCCTACAGGAAGTGAAGAGATTTGCCCAGCAGCATCCTGGCCAACCGCAGCAGCAGAGGCCAGGCACTATAGTGGACTTCAAGAGGATGGCACATCAAGAGTTCAAGGGTACCGAGGGGATACTCTACGCTGATGACCGGTTAGAGGATTTAGAGAGGAACCTGCGACTGGCTCAGATCCCAGAGAGCTTGCAGATCGAGGTGGTCGGCAGTCAAATATTTGATATTGCACTCACTTGGTATCGCATGAAGCCCAGGTCTACCGCACAAGGACTTACTTGGGAGGGTTTCAAGGAGCTTTTCTAGGAAAATTTCTTCCACGACGTGGCCCTTGGAACTTTGGAGAGTTAGTTTCATGACATAGGCCAGGGGAAAATGTCGGTTGATGAGTATGCCGTAGAGTTCTGCCGATTGAGCCATTTTGTAGCATCCATGGTTCGGGACCCAGGAGATCGAGCCCGAAAGTTCAGGAAGGGTCTAATCAGAGAGATCAAGTCACGCACTTCTGGTGGCCGCACCGCTACCTTTGAGGATATCTTAATAGATGCCCAGATTACTGAAGTGGATTTGGATCTCAGGACCAAGAGAGGTCGAGACATTTTGGTGGTGCTAGTAGCAGTGTGGGTCCAGCCAAGCGACCATATTTCCAGCAGGAGGGGACTTTTAGCCACAGTATCAGTAGTTTTTTGTGCTAGTCAGGACACCAGTTCAGCAGACACATCAGTTTTAGAGGCGAGTTCAATAGATACATCAGGTTCATAGGCCAGCTCAGCAGGCTCCGCAGTGTATCTATTATAAGAAGCTTGGGCACATCTGGGAGGATTGTAGGAAAAGGCTCTAGACAAACTTGTATTGTGGATCCCCTGATCACCTTGTGAAGGATTGTCTCACAAACCTTTATGGTCCAGTTCGTGGTGCAGTCCCAGACCCGAGAGGTGGAGTTAGGCTACCTGTGGCACCGCAGATTGCTCAGCACCTGCATAGGGAGCCACCCCGGAAGGGCAGGGCATTTACGATGATGGTCGAGGAGGCCGATGCTACAGGTGATGGGTTAGCAAGTTATGTTCTTCTTCCTGTCCTTTTTATCTATTTGATTGATTGCTCCCTTAGTATCGTATAATTGCTTGTGTTATATAGTTAGTATAGTTAGTAGTATATTCCTGACAGAGACTGTAATATCATGACAAGTAAGACCATAACCATGCATATTTATTTTCTTTTCGTAGAATTGTATATTGTATGGTTTTAGATACGACGTTCATAAACTATGATTTGTTTGGGGGTTTGACCATAGTAAAGACTATGATGAATATGTTATGACTTGCCAGAAGAGAGAGGGACGAGTTATTTTAATTTTTGAGGACAATTTTTTTCTAGGGGGGTAGAATTGAACTACCTAATTCCGGGAGAGGGATATTTTTGTCATTTCCATATTATTTAATTATTATGAATAATGGTTATATTATAAATATATTATTGACTAGTAGACTAGCTCCTATTAATTAGACTTAGTGCTAGTAAGCCCAAGTAGACCCAACTAGACTTGACTTGACCCATTGATTTAATTAACTAGAGTAGTCATGATTAGACTAGTTAATTAGTAATTCCTTTAGTTAAATAAATAGTATATTCTCACTAGTTGTAGAGATGCATTCTTTAATAAAATAGATTCTATTCATGATATGGAGAGAGGCTTTTAAGTCTTATTATCTACTCCTAACACTAACCCTATGAGGAGGCTATATAAGCCTCTTCATTCATTAATAACCTCCATTTGCTTTCCAAATTAATTTATCCCCAAATTGAAAGCAAACCCTAATCCACCCATTCCCAAATTTTATCCATCACATTTTTATTCCAATGAGGCTAAGGATCTTGTCATAGCTAGAGGAAGCTTGGAAGAAAGCATTGGCTTGAGAATTGTGTCCAACTTTTCATTTGTGTCCATTAGTGGTGATACATTGGGAATCCATCTCCCAATAGGTAAAATTTCTATTTTTTTATCAATTTCTATTCTAATTAGTGTATTAGACCTATAGAAACCCTTCCATGGCTAAGAATTATCCATAAGAAGAAGAACTAGGTTTTTTTGATGACTATTGTGAAAGTTATATTGACTTTTGTGGACAAATTGGAAAAAAACCAAATTTGGACCATTAGGTGTTTGATAGAATATTTCTCTAGTAATTTTAGGTTGTGATTCATGATTCAAAAGGGTGTGCGTGTCCACAATTGGATACGGATGTAGAAGCATGAAAAATATGTTGTAGAGTTATACGAAGTATTTCAGTGCTGTGTGGTGTAAGACATGACTTCAGAGCCATCGGCGTACAACAGAGCTTCATCGCTAAGTATAGCATAAAATATAAACTCCAGGACAACCCGTGTAAGGCAGTATTTCCAGGCTGCTTCAGCGTAAAAAGGTTGTTACATCGCCATTTTGGCGTAAAACCTACTCGCTTTTAATGCAGTAGGAAGTCGTACGGAGAACTCTTCGTATTCCTCGGATGAACCTGTCAGATCATGCAGTGAACATGACTCCTGACAAAGAGTACTGCATGACTATCCAGACGACGGCTGTAATGATGGTTCGGCACAAGGACCCAGACTGTCGTTTAGTGACATTTCCTTGATACAAATCACTTTTATGCGTTCAAAGGTATACGTCGCCTAGTTTTATACAGGCAAATACGAGCTTTTATGCTCAACAAGAGACAAACGAACCGCCACGTCAAAAGCTGCTCTTCATACAGAGCTCGAGGCACGTCTCGGCAGTTAATGCGTGTGATGTGGGCAGATCTCTGCATTTAATGCACGAGATTTGGTTCTATTTTCATAGACTAGGTGAACCATAATTACGGCTAATATGTCCACATCATCACCTCTGCATATTACGCCATCAGGCTATTTCAGCTATAGGAGCATGTTGTACGCTACCTACTTGAAATACGCCGACCTGGCTATTTTCAACCATAGGAGTGCACCGTATGCTATCTCCTCGGAATACGCCAACTCAGGCTATATTTGCATTGGTGCGTAATAGGGCTATTTGGTCCAGAATTAGCTCAAGACCTCAGTCAAGGAAGGAGGATCGGCTATCTTGTACGCTAGCTACCTATCCATGCAGCATCAGGCTTCTACGCCTACTGGGCTTCCACGCCTACCTGGCCTCTACGTCAGTTTGACAACTATTTGGCTTCTACGCCATGGTGACAGTTATTGGCTTCTACGCCAACCTTTTCTACGCGAGGGAAAGCTACCTACGTGGCTTGCATGCCGTGATCTTCGCAGCAGTTATACGCATTATCTCATAATGGGACACGCGTCACACGCAGATTCAGAGGATCATTCATACGTGGGTGGCAGTTATTATAACCGCCGCGTAAAAAGTGCCATACTCTCCACTATCCGGCTTCTACGCCGACTGGACGGTTACTGTCACTAAAGCCCTATAAATAGAGACCTCTATTGACAGAGGTCCAGGGTCAGAAAAAGATGGAAAACTAAGAGAATAAAAGTCAAAAAATCGAAGAACAGAGAGAAAATAGCTCAGACAGAGAGTAGTGATCGACGATTTTGGCATCGAGCATCCACTCCCCTTTGTAATCTTTGAAGCTTCTCCGTCTTCTACAACACTTTTTCATCATCGTGTGGTCCAAGGGACAAAATGATCGACCGCAGATCAGACTCCTATAGCAATATTTATCCAGATTAAAATTTGTACTTGACATCCTCATATAGGATTAATTGTACTTCTTGTTTGTAAACCAAAGAGAGGGTTTCGTATAAACCTTATTTTCTTTCTTTCGTTTATTATCAAACACAAGATGACGACTCTGCTGGGGACCTCTTTCTCATCTGACGAGAAAATAATTGCTCAACACGATGCAGTATCAGTAGGATCAATGAAGAAGACCTTGGTCGTCCAGTTCGACCAATCCGCCTACGAAGATATGCTTCGAGCAGGGGTAGCTCTCACTCTCTCTCTGTCCAAGACAACAGGAAACTGCGTAAGGTCTGGATGCCCCGGACATCCCCTACCATTCCTGCCGACTCTCTGGTTTCTCCGACCAACAAGGTTGTAGCTTCGCAACCTCCGCTCCCTGTGCGTAAAATTCAGTCTCCCGTCTGTGACGTGGCAGACAAAACGTCTGGCGATGTCTCAGTGCTAGTCCAGAAGTCTACTCCGCGCTTTGCGCGTAAAACTCTGTCTCCCGTCAGTGACGTGGCAGACAAAACTTCTGGTGATTCCTCAATGCTAGTCCAGAAGTCTACTCTGCACTCTGCGCATAAAATTCAGTCTCCCGTCTGTGACGTGGCAGACAGAATTTTTGACAATGTCTCAGCGCCAATTCAGAAATTCCAAACGCACTCTGCACGTAAAGATGCATTTTCCCTCCGTGGAAAAGCAGATTGTCCCTGCAATCTACGCAAGGGAAAACAAATGGCAGAATTCTCAACTTCTCGATCTTTACGCCAGCAAGAGAAGAATCTTCCCGCTCTCCAGATTATGCGAGGAGCTGATGGCCGATTGAGAACTTCCTCAGTTTTACGCCAACCTGAGCAGAGCTCTAAATTATGCCAGGTTAAGCCCCTCGGAGTAAAGAGGCCCGGTTTGCGGAGAGAAACACTCCTCGGGGATCATCTGCTACTCAGATGGCTGAATTGCTGTATACGGGTGGCAGGGGAAAAGTTATGGTTCCCAATGTCCGCATGCCAACTGATGTAAACAGGAGGAACAAGCCTTCTTCTTCTTCTGTTAATCCTCCTGACTTGCGTGAATATCTTATCCAGAAGCGCAAGGATAGGTGATCTTCCAGCATGTCTATTACGCCTCCTAGGGAGCACTATTGTAATAGTCATAGGATTGTAGTTAATTATTGCTGTTTTGAAGCAAAATGGTCGGTTTTCGACCGGTTGAACTACTCTCTGTCTTTCCAGGAAGAAGAGCCTACATATGCATCAGTGAACATGGCTTCACACGTTCCTAGAGGAAGGCCAAATTTAAGACGTCATCCCTCTAGAACTCCAAGCCAAAGGAGATTCAATAAACTCCTGGAGAATATTGAAGCTGGGGTGTTCCAAAACACCCGTTCGAGGTCACGACAATCGGCTTCGTATTCTTCTGATTCCGACACTGGGGGTCGCCAGTTTCCCGAATCAGATGCTAAAAGTATAGAGTCAATATCTACGGAGACCTATACTAACCCTTTAATAACATCCAGAGAAATGGGAGTCTATGCCGTTGAAGATGAACGTGAAGAGGCTTCCCCATCAGGAAGCACTGAGCAACGCATCGCTGTGTTGGAGACATATCTGAAAGAGATACAATCCATGATGGAAAATATGCACCAGATGATGCTGACTCAACACACAGCTGCTATAGCTCAAGCATCGGTCCCTCCGACTCAGATATGTGTGGGGGTGGACTTACCGCCATCCAAGGCGAATCAGGAGCCTGCTCTAGATCAAGAGTCAGCAGCTCCTCCACTTCCTAACTCGGAGAATGTATTGCCTCCTGTTGGAGTTACAATACAACCGATCTCTCACCACTCCGCGGTCCCTCTACCGGCTGAAGATTCGATGCAGGCAGTGCGGGAATTGAAAGCCCAATTTGATACCTTAAAACATAAGGAACAACTCAAGAAATTGGGAATCAACCAGCCTTACCCAGCTATCTGGGATGAGGTCCCTTTTTTCTCCTAAATACAAACCACAGACTATGGCTTTGTTTGAGGGAAAGACATCACCGAGCCAGTACATGAACTACTTCAGTATGATGACGGTGTTATTGCAAGGGAATGACGCCATTCTCACTCGAGTGTTCAAAGGCTGTCTCTCGGGAGTGGCTTATCAGTGGTACCGTAGTCTTGCGGACAACTGCATTACTTTCTTTGAAGATTTTAAGACTTTGTTCTTCGTGCGATTCTATGTAGGAGGAATGGACATGTCTATGTCCTCTCTCATCGAAGTAAAGCAGAAGAAAAAAGAGAACGTTTGCACTTTCATCGAACGTTTTCGTCAAGCCACTTTACAAATGCCTCCCGGAGTTCCAGACTCAGCATTGGTGGATATTTGCAGGAAGAATCTTCTTCCAGTAATTTCAGTGTTCACAGGACCATATCAGTTCCATGATTGGCCCTCGTTCATCATCTCAGCGGTGGTCGTTGAAGACAACAGTCGGAAGGCGCGTGATAATAGAATTATGATATCTGCCTCTGATAGGGGCAAGAGGTCATCCTCCAACAGCGACCATCCCCGTGGTTCCAAAGGAAAAGAAGCTGTGGCGATTAATACGTCCAGGCAAAAGACTGTGGCAACCACACAGACAAAACCTGGTACTTCTAGGCCCATTGAAGTGTACTCTTTTGACGACGACGATATTCTGAGCATATTCGAGTGTCTCGTCAAAAGCGGCAAGATTACCCTCCCTGAGGTAAAGCGGCCTAGCGAAGTCGGCAGTACCAATAACCCCAAGTACTGTATTTTCTATAGGTACATACATCAACACACAAAGGCGTGTTATGTACTAAAGAGGAAGATCCAGGAGTTGATCGATGCTAAGGCCATCACTCTGCGCAATAGCGAGAAGATGGTCACAGCCAACATGATCTCTCTTCAATTTGGCAATCCCCCTCCTCAAGAAGTTTCGGATGGTATTGTACCTATTTCCCGGACAACGATGAACATCGTTAATCTTCCTCCAGCCAGGGGTCAAAATTATGACCTGGTACCCCTAACTACCCAGCGTGGCGAGATTATATGGGTTCATCCAGATCTGGTGTCAGAGATCGAGGAAGAGACTCAAGCTGCTAAGGTTAAGTCTAAGAAGAACTCAAAGTGTAAACCATGTCATATGGTTGCGGTATCCTCGACATCAGAAGAAGAGGATTTGGCTACTGGAACCTGTTTAGGGAAAGCCTACCTTAAGGACTATGGAGGAAGTTAGGGAGATGCATCGACAGACGCTTCAGCTGCCAAGCCTTCAGAACCGGAACCCGCCATACCAGAGGCCGGTCCTTCGAGACCAACTTCGACGGATAAGGAGCAGCAAAAAGAAGTGCGCTTTGACAAACCTTTGAAAAACATTCAAAACAAAGGTTTGGAGAAGCCATATAACTTCGACATCCTGGCCCAGTTGGCTAATATACCAGCCAGATTGTCCATTTTTGAACTACTCAGGCTCTCTACAGACACTCGTAAAGCCCTGAGTGAAGCCTTAATGCAGGCGGATGCATACTTGACCCAACTCAAGTCCTATGATGAAGAACCTGTGGCATGTCCTCAATGCCATAGTATAATGGAGGTGGTCCCGAATATCACTTTCACCCAAGATGACATGCTGTTGAAACACAATAAGCATGATAGACCCCTCTATTACACCGGATACGTCGGTTCTATGGAGGTTGACCGGATTCACATAGATCCGGGATCATCGATCAATATCATTCCTCATAGTCTGCTCAGACCGCTGAGAATTCCTACCAGCGAATTGGCCTACACCACCACTACAATCGTGGGCTTCAACGCCAGGAAAAGTAAGCCGTTGGGGAAGATTCGTCTGAGGATCCAGATTGGCGACCTTAGATCAATGGCTACATGCTATGTCATTGATTCAGAGGTGTCCTACAACATTCTGCTGGGCAGACCGTGGATCCACGACCACAACATCGTTCCTTCGACTCTACATCAATGCTTTAAATATGTAGATGCCCAAAGAACAGTACAAACGGAGTTTGCTGACCTTAACCCATTTAAAGGAGTAGAATCCTACTACTCCGATGCCATGTTGTACACTCAAGACTACATGGAGGAGGTGTCAGGCAAGACAGAGGAGGAATCCCACCAGGAGCCAGAAGAACCCTCTGCCGAGCAACCCCTGTCAATCAAGGTGAAAGGGCGAACTACTCGACCGAAAGTCATGGAACCCATGACTATCCACCTGAACAAAACCAGGTCAGGAAAAGAAGGTGATCCTCTAGTGATCACTTTGAACCAGAAACCTCCACCTTTGGTCATCAACCTCCGGCGCAGCAAGCAGCTGGCTGATGTAAATATAACCAGGAACGTGGTTTCTGATGATAATAAAGATCCTCTTTTCCAATACATTGACGCTCAAATTCCTAATCAGGAATCATATCCCCATAACGATATAGAAACTATATCACAAAAATTCCTGAAGGCTATAGATTCCTATCATCCGTATATGTGGGAAGTAGCGTCACCATCTAATATCATCACGACCTATGGGCCACAGGAGGATTCTATCTTTATCATCCCGCCTTCTCGCAGCGGTCAGCGTCCAATAGTCTTCGGTCGCATGCGCTGTAAACCCCCTCACCCAAAATTAGGGCTACTTGGCTTAGATAGTGAAATTAGGGCTAGTTTGAACCAATTTGAATTACGGGATTATTTAATTATGCATTAAATTATATCGCGTAGCACGCATTACCGATGCTACGATAATTGGAGACACAATCTTTCCCGTCTTGTGCATCTCAAATTTTATTAATATTCTACACTATCCCCTCTACGCCCTGACACTTGTGCCCCGTCTAAATCTAATCCCATGTACTCCTAATTAATTCTAGAATATCGTGTGCGGTTCAATTTAATTAATTAAATCTAATTTCTGCCTCTGCGCTAATTTTTCAATTGTCGGAGGGCTTCTATGCAAGAACGTATTAAGGTGCCCCCACCATTGGACAATTCGTGAAGAAACCTATTTTTTCCCTTTCATGTGGATTTTTTTGCAATTTTTTGGGATGTGCAACGCGCGCACATCGCACCGTATATTTTAAATCTACCCTTGCAATTAAATAATTGTAATTTCTAACCATTAACATCATGCAAGCCCAAGGCCCAACCCAAGAGGAATGTTGACCAAGTCCAAACCTAGGTCAAACACCAAACCCTAGGTCAACTCAAATTTCTACCTCTTTGCATATAAATATACTTTAAAATTTCCTTTCACCTAAAAACCAAAACCTATGCAACCAGCCGACCCTTACCTCTCCTTCCTTCCCTGTGCATTCCCTTAGCCGGAAGCCACCCACCGGAGCCCGGCGAGCAACCCATGACCTCCGCCCTTCTCTCTTCCTCGCCTCCTTCCCCTCGGCTGCCCCTCGTCGGACTCCCAAACACCACCGCCACCACAGCATCCCCATCCCTATCCATCTTCTCCTCCACCAATCCGTCACCTCGCCAGCCGCCGGAGTACAACCCCGACTGAACCACCACTGTCCTCGTCCCCGATGCCCTCCGCCGCGCCTACAGCTTTCCCCTCGACCGAACTCCTCCCCAAAGCCGCTGCTCTTCCTCCGGTAATCTTTCCCGGGGAGATCGACCACCGGTAAACACCAACACCACCACCATTGCCATCTCCACTCCTTTCCATCGTCGTCTCCGACGAGCCACATCCATCTCTTCAACCATGCATCGTCGAGTCCTCCCCGGCCAGATCCCCGACACCCCAGTCGACCACCAACTCTCTCTCCTTCCTCCCTTCTCCCCTCGGCAGCCTGAGTATGGCCGGACTCCGGCAACCCTCCGGCCATAATCAACAGCACCACCATCACCATGACAACCACCACTGCACAACCCTACCCGAGCCTCTCCTTCTTCCCCGAGCTTCTCCTCTCAGCTTCCTGTTCTTCATCCTCCTCGCCAGAGACTCGACCACCACCCCTGACCTCCTTGCCGGACTCCCCATGGCCGGAATAATATCACCCCCCATTAATATTATCACCATCGTCTATTATCGTCATCAACATCATAATCATCATTATCACCCTCACAATAATATTCATTACCATCATCATCATCCCAATCATCATCTACGTCATCAACCCAGTCATCACTGTCATCCTCGTCATCTTCATTACCATCATCATCATCGCAACATCATTGCCCTCGTCATCATCATCAGCATCTCTTCATCGTCATCTCAGCATAATCGTTACCATCACCATCTTTGTCATCAATATCCTCATCACCGTAAACCTAATTAACCACCATCATCATCCTCCTCGTCTCAATTCATCACCATCACCTCATCGTCACCCCACCAGTCATTATCATCATTAGCATTGTCGTCCTCATCATCATCGCAGCGTCGTTATCTCATCGTCGTCAACCTCTCTTCGTCGTCGTCCAGCCGATTCCGTGTACGTACTCCGAGGTACGAACTTGTCCATCTTCCTCTTTTATATGTGCTTGTGTGTATGCCAGTAGGATATTAGTATTGCTTATTGGTTGTTAGTTGACACCAGGTCCTGAGTCGGTGAACCCAAATGTGTGTACGTATATGTACGCGTACACGTATATTACCATTGATATACATTTATATAGATATTTAGTACATGTATTCAAGTGGTATGAATAATTGGGTGTTATATAGAAATATATAAATATATGATATGTACATAAATTATAAATAATTAAATACTATGCTGATTATACATAATTGAACTATACGATCCTAGGACACCGTGGACTATCCCGTATTACCTTGACCATGTTGATCCTAAGAACATGCTAGATGACTGTCTTGTGTACAATTATATACTGGCCTAGACACATGTTATTTTGACTAACTATGCTACAATATTTAATTTAGGACACCCGCGTAATTCAACGCATGATTGACCATGTTAGATGACTAGTTTTACCCCTAGTATACCCCCTGAGTCCAGTGTAAATATTGTTGTGTGTGCACTAGTGTAATGACTAATGATTATATTTACATTATATTATATGTACATAGGATGTTGGATTTATTCTGCACGACTTTTGGAGCAGGTTATTGGTACATCGTAGTCTTCTGGCCAGGCAAGTATACCTTGCCATTGTACTGTTATTCTTATTCCATATGATTGCATGCATCTTTATTTTTGGTCTTTAGTTCATCTATTTTAACTGTTATATAAAATGCGCACGACGGTGTCGTCGTAAAATATTTTTATTTATGTATTTGCATTGACCTGTTTATGAGACTACCCCATTATCATGTAACATCATTAGGTTCATTGGCCGTGACACAGTTCTTACACGAGTTGTGAGTCTCATGTAGATCACGGACTCGCGTGCAGGTTTGGCCTCCTGTACGTGTGGGCCGTGCGTTAGGAATAACTGCTGTTAGAAACTTTGCATGCTAGTAGACTAGGCAGTTATTAGAGGTATTATCATTTCATGGATGTGACATGCTTAGAGCATGGGGTAGGGAGAACAACAAGTAAGACGTGTGGGCTCCGTTGTACTTTCCTTGTGTAACCCGTATGCTCCGCCGGAGATGCGCGGTCATGATGACCACTATATATTATATTATTATCAGGCGGGCCTCCGGTGTTCGAAAGACGCCGTGCCTTTGTAGGCCCCTGGATCTCCAAGAGAACTATGCCAATCCTATTTTAGCCAGATAGCCCACGCGTTGGGAAATTTGTTCTTAAACTGCATTCACTTTAGACGGTTAGGCGACCCATTGGATATTTATTTCAGTACTTTATTGGCATGTGTTTAAGTATCTTGTTATGTCCCTCTGAGGACCTGGTCCGCTGCCAGGTGTACCTATTCTTGAGTATTTGTAGGAGCGCAGATTTAGATGGTTATAGATGCTTCGTGGATGTCTTCTCTTCGAGCCGTGATCGATAGCTGGTATACTTATATTGGGCTTGATTGTGTTGTACTCATATTGTATTTACTTTTCCATTTGAGTTGGTAGTGGATTTGTTTCCATCCAACTATCACCTTTAGATACTTCTTATTGAGATCTAGTTCCATAGACATTGGTTATTTTATTCATATTTGATTTTCGTGGATGAGATCTAGATTATACCCTGTGACTCGTGACATATGTTTATACCACTTGTGGATTTGATATTCATATTACAGCGTACGTGTGGATTTGGTTTCCATATATTGGAGTTGCCATATCCATGCGGCTGGCATGCTTACGTGTCCTAGTCCTACGTATATTTGGGACTGGGGCATGACATGCGCAATGAACCGACTATGCAAGAAGATTCCCTCGATGACGATGCTGGTAAAATGCAGGTTCACAGATACAGCCCGCAAGCTTTGAAGATAATGCAAAGTATGGGTTATGACTTGAAGCTGGAACCAGACCTTAACTATGGAAAAGGCAGGCGAATGTCGTTGCACGGTGATCCCTACTGTCAACTAACTCATTTTGGGTTTGGGTATGCCACCTCCCTTGCAACTTCTGAGTCAAATGAGGATATCTCGTCCTCTTCTCAAGATGGCTCATCGTCCTCCGGCTCATATGATGATCTCGAACGAGCATTATCAATAAACACAGTATTGACAGATTCTTTCGAAGCAGACGAACAAGAATCTGAACCATTTGAGAATGACTCTTGGGCTCAGCAAATGGATACACAGTGGAAACTCCGGTTCGAGCAGAGAGAACCTCCCACTGAAGATAAAGTTATACAAATTGACGTTGGGGATGAACTTTCGCCAAAGCCAATATTTATCAGTAACAATCTTTCCGAAGAAGAAAGGGAAGAAATAATCCAGCTGATAAAAGAATATATCAATGTCTTTGCGTGGAATTATAAGGATATGCCAGGTCTTGATCCAAAAGTGGCAACTCATAAGCTCAATATATTGCCCAACTCAAAGCCTGTGAACCAACATCAATGCCGGTTCCGTCCGGATATGATGGACGCCATTGAAGCTGAAATTAAGAAGTTGATAGCCTGTGGCTTCATCCGGGAAGAACAACATCCTGACTGGGTCGCCAATGTTGTCCCAGTCATGAAGAAAAGTAGGAAAGTACGTGTCTGCATCGATTACCGAGATCTGAATGCAGCCTGCCCCAAGGATGAGTTTTCTCTTCCTATTACAGATGTCATGATCGATAATACCGCGGTTTTGAATGCATGTCTTTCATGGACGAATTTTCAGGATACAATCAAATCAAGATGTATCCTGAAGACGAGAAGCATACTGCCTTCCGAACACCATTGGGGGTATATTGCTATATGGTCATGCCCTTCGGACTGAAGAATGTCGGGGCTACATACCAACGAGCTATGAGTAACATATTCCACGAGCATTTACGCAAAACAGTGGAATGTTATGTAGACGATATAGCTGTCAAAAGCTGCCTCAAGGATAATCATATCCAAGACTTGAAGACAGTGTTTGAGTTAATGCGCCAACATCAACTCAAAATAAATCCTACAAAGTCCTTTCTTGGTGTATCCAGTAGCAAATTCCTGGGATTTGTCATTACCGCTAAAGGTATTCAAGTGGACCCTGATAAAGTCAAGGCCATCTTAGAAATGCGACCACCCCACAATCTGAGAGAACTCAGGGGGTTTCAAGGTCGTCTGGCTTATATCCGGAGATTCATATCCAACCTCTCGGGGAGATGTCAGCCTTTTTTTTGTCTCATAAAGAAAGGTGTATCCTTCGTATGGGACGAAGCCTGTCAGCAAGCGTTTAATGATATCAAATGCTACCTCACTAATCCTCCAGTTCTGGTGCCTCCCGCCATAGGAAGACCATTTTTGCTGTATGTTCGAGCAATGGATCATTCTCTGGGAGCTCTCCTCGTACAGAAGAACGATGAGGGTCACGAACAGGCTATCTACTATTTAAGCAGGATGATGGTCGGAGCTGAACACCGATACAATCCAGTGGAAAAAGAATGTTTGGCCCTAATGTTTGCCATACAGAAAATGCGACACTATGTCACAGGCCAGACTATTCATATCATCTCCAGGATCAATCCTCTTCGGGTATTGATGAACAAGCCAAGCGTTCTTAACTCCCGACTCGCGACTTGGGCGATATTATTAATACCGTATGATATGGTGTATGTCCCTCAAAAGTTCATCAAAGGCCAAGCATTGGCTGATTTCCTAGCTGCTCATCCGATTCCGAAAACCTCCAGATTATACGAGGACATTTTCGACGAAGTTCCAGAATGTAATTCCGCAATGGAGAGTGATACATGGCAGCTATTCTTTGATGGTGCCTCCAGGATTGGTCCCAGGGGGAACATAGTTTCAGGAGTAGGAATTGTCCTGGTCACTCCTGATAAGCTCGTCATCTATCGAGCATATTCTCTTAGCGAGCCCTGCTCTAATAATGTGGCAGAGTATAATTCCCTACTCATCGGGCTCCAAGTCGCTAAAAAATTGGATATCTAATATCTGGAAGCATTTGGTGATTCTCTGCTGATCGTCAACCAAATCAGAGGAATATATGAAGTCCGCAATCCAGATCTTATCCCTTATCACCAAACAACGATCGAGATATCCATATCTTTCAAAGGGTTCTTCCTAGAGCATGTGCCTCGATCTCAGAATCTGGAAGCTGATGCCCTAGCCAGTCTAGCTGCAGATTTAGCTATTCCTATAAGAAGGCAGAATTTAGTGATCCTTCTTAACAGAGATTTATTCTGTGTGAAAAATAACTTTTACATAGAACGCAGCTACACTGTGAACACAGATCCTCCTAGGAGAGACTGGAGAAGTCCCTTTATAGATTTCGTGGCATACTGAATCTTGCCAGAGGATCATAAGGAAGCAATATCCATCAAGAGACGAGCATTACGCTTCTATTTTGATGCGTCTTCACAATGTCTATATCGCCGGACCTATGACGGACTGCTATTAAGATGTCTCTCCGATGATGAGGCACAGCAGATTATACGTGAAGCTCACGACGGCGTATGCAGAGCGCATCAACCCGGTCCTAAGCTACAGGATCGTATCAGGAGGATAGGCTATTACTGGCCTACTATGATCACAGATGCAATAAAATATGCAAGACAATGCAAAGCCTGTCAGGTTCATGCAGATTTTATACATCAACCTTCTGAACATTTATATCCTACGGTGGCATCCTGGCCTTTTGAAGCATGGGGTATGGATATCATTGGTCTTATTCACCCATCTTCTTCCAGAGGTCATCGGTTCATATTATCCATTACGGATTATATTTCTAAATGGGCAAAGGCAGTCCCTCTTGCTGAGGTGAAGACATCCAACGTGATTAACTTCATTAAGCATCATGTCATTTATCGCATTGGGATACCCCGAAGGATAATTCATGACAATGGGCCTCAATTCATCAGCCAAGCGTTTCATCGATTTTGCGATAAAAACGGATACAAAATGTGGCCTCTACGGCATATAATCCTGCTGCTAATGGTTTGGCAGAAGCTTTCAACAAAATAATTATCAAACTCTTGAAAAAGTTCGTCTCTTCGAACAAAAAAGATTGGAACGAGAAGCGAGGAGAATGTCTCTGGGCATACCACACAATGGTTCGAGCACCGACGGGTTGTACCCTATTCTCACTGGTTTACCGGAGTGAAGTAGTTCTCCCCATCGAAATCCAAATTCTGTCACTCAGAATAGCAGTGGCTAATGAGTTGACACAAGAAAAGAATGACCTATTAAGGCTTCAAGAGATAGAAGGATTAGATGAGAAACGCCTTTAGGCTCAATAGTGCATCACGTTCTACCAGGCACGTATTTCCAAAGCTTTTAATCAGAAAGTGAAGGAAAGAGTGTTCAAAGTTGGCGAGCTAGTTTTAGATGTGAAGAGGCCAATGATCATTACTCACAAGAGTAAGGGTAAATTCCAACCCAAATGGGAAGGCCCTTATGTGATCGAGACAACGTTCTCAAACGGTGCTTATAGATTAGCCAAGCCTAATGGAGACTTGTTGATGGCTCCTATCAACGGCAAATTCCTGAAGAGGTACTATGCTTAAATCTCCTTTGCTCAACGGAGTATGGTGAAGATCTCATTCTGACAATACTACTTCCAAAGAACCAGTTGGATCACATTCTATCACATCCATATAACCTCTGAATAGATATGTTTAACTAATTTGGAACATCAAAACCTACCACGCCCATATTACCTCTGATAGTGTTTTGTGTACAAACTTTAGTTGGATCATATTCTATCATGTCCATATAACCTCTGAATAGATATGTCCAGCTGAAGCTTACCGAAAGTATATCACGTCCATATTACCTCTGATATCACTTTCACTCTACCCCTATCATTTATATTCCAAAATGATAGGTCCACCAAAGTCAGATAAAATTTCTTTATTATCTCCCGGAGGAGCAAAATTACATATAAAAGCAAAATGGTACATCATTTGGGAGGAGCAATCAAATCACGGAGTTGTTACGACAGTGCGGCCATCTTCTCATTCCTGGAGCTCAAAACTGTAGCGCGAGCCCGCTCCAACCTTGCCTCCTCATTGGTCAAGGCAGACATTTCAGACCAATGACGAACATAATCTGCGTGGATGATACCCACACGTGTCAGGTTCTACTGAGACGTTTACCTTCGGATCTTCAATACATCTCGAGCTGCCGACAAAGAGAGAGCCTTCTCCTCTGCCTGAGCGAGTTCATCTTTCAATTTGCAAACCCTCACTGCCTCTTCCTCATATTCGGCCTCGCACTTGGCCAGCTGGGGAATGACATAATCCAAGATGGTATGCTCTTCATTCATCTCTTTCTGCTGAGCCTCGATGGACTTGCTCAGAGTTTCCATCTCCCCAACAAGCCTCGCAGTCAAAGAGTCATATTCATCCTGGACCAGGTCATCAATGTTGCCCTGGGATAGTTGCAAATAATTGTTAATGGGTTATTCCAAACCATTAACTATCTGCTTCAGTGTATCAACTCTTCCAGCATCGTTGAAATCTCTGATCGACATTATCACAAACTGGGAGGACCTCCTCAGAGCCTCAAAACCTAGATTCTTTGCCAGCACCATTGATATCAGTGTATTCAAAGTGGTGTAGAAGATACTAGTATATTGCTCAATCAGCATGGCGAAATCAGATTGGGTGCTGGGAGTGGCTGCAATATCGGCGAATCCCCTTCCAGGAACGACTGCAGAGGGTGTCGTCACCGTCGTCACTTCAGTAGAGGGCGCGACAAAGATAGAGGTACCGACAACGGCCGAAGTGACTGGCGTACTCAAAGGAGGCATAGTCGTAATGACAGGCTCATCCTTCTCTCGAGATATCAAAACCATTTCGGGCGAGCCGGCACCCGAAAATGTTTCCTCTTCAAAGTCGGGCACCTCTGTGTCATCAGCAGGAGCTGAAACAAAGCAAAAAATTGGGTCGACGCTGCCCTCCCCGTAGATGTCATCCCCTGGAAAGAAGACAAGAGAAAGTTAATATCAATATGATGTTAATTTTTCTAAAAGAGGAGTAAAGATGAAATTTACCCATGGCCGATGGTATATATGGCGCGTCTGCAGCCAGTACAGCTAAATCATTTCTTAATGATGCTAAGCGAGCTGTCATACCTGGAGAAGGGGGTGTGCCAACTGACACTGGCAGGTATTCTTCCAGGTCTTCACCGAGATCCACTCGAGGCTCATTGGGTGGAATCTCAATGGGTATACTTACAGACGCGGCATGGGTTTCTCCCGTTGCTGATCTGGATAAAGATATTCTTATTTCGCTCGGCCTCGAAGGCGATCTTGTACCACTACCTGAAGCGGTAGCAGCGACAGCAGCCTCGAGCAAAGAATCTCCGGCACTGTCAGCCGGAACTGTGGAGGTTCCCTCTCTAATAGGCGAAGGACCTCTAGTCAAAAAATCATCCCCAACAGAGGAAACAACAGGCTCACTCCGAGGAGCCTCACGGCCGAAAGTCCTGACAGGACCACTAATAGTCTTCTTTTTCTTGCGAGGGAAAGTCTCCTTCAGAACATGAGCCCTTCACTTTCCAGGGATAACTAGAGGCTCAGCAGGTGGAGGTATTTCGTCTCTCGGTACTGTCAACAAAAACTCATCAGGATTGACAGAGTCTTCACCCTCGTCAGAGGAAACTGATGGGACTTCCTCTCTTCCAGCGGACTTATGTGAGGGCATCCTGAAACTTCCACGCATATCAAAATTGCGATGGAAGGTATTGATGTCCACATAAAACTGGGCGTACGAATGGAGGATGCGCAACTCCATGGAGAGAGAAGTCGCGGGCACAGTAAAGGCCGCTCCAGTACAACCCATTATGAAGTACCGCCATCCTCTTGCTCCATCAATAAGTCCACCTCTGGAATTAAAGCTGGTGATGGCATTGCCCACATGCAATTGGTCATACCCAAACTGCCTGGTGAACCGACTAGGCAGATAGAGCTCCAAAAAGCAATGGTCTTCGCTTCTGTACAATAAATGGGAAGGTCTAATGCAGACCAACCAATAAAAAGCTTCAGGAGAAAGAACGGTCTTCCCTTCACCTGAGTCCTGAAGCCTGCTCCCCTGTTGATTGAGATGTACAGAGGGGACGGTGCAGAAGAGCTTCCAGCTGTGAGCAAAATTTAATACCCCCCGACAGTCTAAGACGGTGGTCACGTTCCAGGTAGAATTCTTGTAATTCAACAAGAAATTATTCCTCGAACTACTGGCAGAGCCGGGAGATATCACACTGGGGTTATGAATAATTAGCCATCCCATCAAATACAGGAACGATAATTCTACCATGGGAAAGCTGTCATGCCGCGTTTCATCGGCAAGCAGCCCATCAGTAATGGCCCTCAGGCCAGCTTGTATCCGGCATATCATGGCAGGGAGCAAGCCCAGTCTTGCCCCGAACACCAGACGCACGGCAGGCCATAAGGTGTTACGGTGAATGCGATCCGAAGATGCAATGCCAGGTACTACCAATCGGTGCAGCCATATGGAGAGGAAGCCAGCCAGTTGAGCTTCCCTGGACAGAGGCCTGCGATAATGCCTCAAATAATTATAGGCTTTAGTGCCTGCAGGATAAATCCCTACCCCTTCGTCGAGAACTTGATCTGAAGCCCCAGCATCTTCAATAAGGTCATCGACTACTTGAGCATTAAGCACGCTCAAAAAGTTCAAAGCCTTATCCCTGCTATCCACAACTTTGTCTGGCTTAGCATCTCAGGCATGATAGAAGAAGAGGTAGGACGCCCATTTGTTGGTATGAGCCAAATTAGAGGGCTCATTATAGAAGGCGGTGCACGCTAAATAGTGGCTCATCAGCTCCTGGTACACTGCCACCACCCGAGGGTTTGTATCCTCCAGCTCCCGGTTTGTGGGAACATACTCTTCATAAGGAGTATCCCCCATTGGCAGTCTTGAAATCTCTGCCATTTTGTGAAGGGCCAATCCCAACTCCCCCAGTGGAGTGGCGAAAGTCCCAGTGAGCGAGATATATCGCTCCATCAAAGCCAAAAATAGGATGGGATTGAGAGGTAACCCAACACTGGTAGCACTCACAGCTTCAAACAGACCAATGCTCTCCAGCTCCGTTTGAAATTTCTTCACGGCCCAGGCAGCTAAACGAGCCCAGCGAAGATTGGTAGGGATAAGCCACCCATTGGTCCGAGGATTAACCTTGGGGTATACTCCTCCATGCCCCCATGAAGTCATTACAGAAAGTCGGTAATTGGACTGGCTGGAATTGTGCAGTGTCTTCACTCGGGATAATAGCCGAAAATAATCCCCTGAAAGGTATGATGGGACCGGAAGAGCGGCTTACAAATAACCCACGGTCTGATCCCTTTTGATAAAATATCTTCCCCGGCTGGTCGTAAAGATTAGGGGTCAGGGTCCACGACATCTTCCTCGAATGCGTGGCATAGAAGAATGCCGAGATAGGGTAATCTCTCAACATCTTGGGCAGGTACATTACCATGCCCCCAGTAGTAAAAATCCAGTTTTTCTTCTTGGGCTTTGTTTGGGACTGCTTATCAATCATATCCCCGAAGAGGAAAGCTGGTTTTATGTATTTGGCCCCGTCTATGTATGTCAGGGGCTCTCCGTTGATCATGCTCAACAGCATTCGCTCTTCTTGAGACGATATCAGGATTCCCCTTCCTTCAGGATATTGGGGTCCGGAAATAGGAAATGTCACATGCGACAAATTCTCCAGGTAATTGGAGTTCAGCATCCCAGCAGCAGAACCCATCACCTTAGCCAACGGAGGTATCTGCAAGTTAACTACAAAGTGCAAGAAAAATATATCAGTTTCTATACTAGACCTCACAGTCTTGCAGCTTATGCCTAAGATCAACAGTCTGTGCTTTTACGCCAAGACTGTAAAAAAAAACTTGAACTTTTACGCTGGAACCTATTTTCCTAAGCGTAAAATCCAAGATTGGCAGTATACACAAAAATCTGACAGTCTGTGTTTTACGCCAGACTGCCAAAGTTTGAGTTATTACGTCAAAATTTTCATCCAGAGCGTAACACCCAAAATTTGTAGTATACGCCAAATTTCGACAGTCAGAGCTTTTACGCCAGACTGCAAAAATATGGAGTTTTTACGCTGACACATTAGGAATGTGGGCGTAAAAGATAAAACATCTCTGTGCATCATCTTCCTCGAAGAGGCTCTTAGCACAGAAGATGACCTAGCACGTTCACGTACAACATGTGCGAAAGGTTTTCTTTGTTTTTGTCATCCCAAGAGCTTTACCTATAACACTCAGTGCACAGCTTGACAGTGGGATACTCCGTTCAGAGCGAGGTTCGCCCTGCCCGATGGGAGTCGCTCTTGCTTGAGCAGAGGAGCGAGAAG
Organism: Iris macrosiphon; assembly: GCA_036927795.1. Classification (NCBI taxonomy): domain Eukaryota; kingdom Viridiplantae; phylum Streptophyta; class Magnoliopsida; order Asparagales; family Iridaceae; genus Iris; species Iris macrosiphon. The sequence continues at coordinate 85,890,309 of JAYESA010000003.1, forward strand.
AGGAGGCAGATTTCTTTCTCTTAGAGGTCGAAGATTGTTTCGGTGCCATTTCTAAAAACTCAGAATGCTCAGAGAAGAAACGAAGAAAAGTTCGCAAAGAGAAGAAAGTTTTCACAAAAGACAGGTGAAGAGTTTTCTCTCTGAAGGCCTTGGGGTATTTATAGAGTTCAGATAAACTCTTCGAATCCCTAACCAAATTCGATATTTAATATTCGGTTATGATTGGGGACCACATCAGCCTATTACTCAGGGAAGACGGACAGTCAACGAATTCAAAAAGTTTTTCGTGCAGAGCAGATTCGTGATTTTACGCCAAGGAGTTTTTTACGCTCGGCAGCTACAAATCTACGATTTTTCGCTCAGAGGCTATAAGTCTATGGTTTTACGCCCGGATGCTTTTACGCTCGGTAGCTTTTACGCTCGAGAGGCTACAAACCTACGACTTCATGCTCAGAGGCTACAAATCTATGATTTTACGCTCAGAAGCATTTTTATGCTCAGAGGCGACAAATCTACGACTTCACGCTCGGAAGTTTTCTTTTCAGAGGCTATAAATCTACAGTTTTATGCCCGGATGCTCTTATGCTCAGCAGCTTTTATGCTCGAGAGGCTACAAACTTACAATTTTATGCTCATCCACACTACAGATCTAATGACTCTCCGCATATCTGAAAATACGCAGGCTAGAGTATGCGTATATCTGAACAATTCTCAAGATGGCCAATTACAAGGGTTCACACAGAAGATGCTCCTTCTTGGTCTCAAAAATATCCCAAGTACCCAAAACATACAGAGTTCAACAATGAAAATGACTCTTCTCCTTGGGTCGATTGGAGGTTCATCCAAAACCCAGTCTGAATATTTTCTCTACAGTTCAAGCATGGTCAGTTTTTGATAACCATTCTCGCCCTATTCCAAGGGATTTTTGGGAAATCATTCTTGAAGATGATGGTCTGAACAAAATTCTTCTTATCAGAGAAGTGACAGTTCAGAATTCTACGCGACTCCTTGTTCAAAACAGCAGGATAGTTTGGATATTCGACTTAAATGCTAAGCAGCTTTCTACGCATCTTCAGTTACGCGTAAAAGATGGGACGAGTTCATATTTTTTTATCAGAGACGGTGTAAAGTTATTCAGACGTGTCGAAGCTACACATATTCAGACTTTATCACAACAAAAAAATATGGCAAATCATCGGATGCGTAAAAGAAGACAATTTTATTAATTATGATTACATATGAGGGAAATCCAGTCTACAAAGGGTTTTTCATATTCATGATTACATATGAGGGAAATCCCGTCTACAAAGGGTTTCTCATTTTTATTTAAAGATCACGTCCAGAATCTGTTCTACCAGGTTCTCGTATTGGTGGAGATCTTTATCCGTCTTCTTCAGCAGTTAGTCGGCTTTCGCGGCCGATTAACAAGAAAATAATTAATGGCGGGAGGATACAAAACTGGGCATGTTTGAATTATTCAAGAGCCCATCCTCCATACGCCATGACAGATTGAGTTGAGGTGTAGACCCAACTCAATACTAGAAGACAGGGCTAGTTTGTTTGCCCTCGTCCACCAACGGCAGGAGAAAATACAGCTTACAAGCTGTATGGTCGAATGTGACCCTTTCTCTCTCCTGGACGAATTGCCATATGAAGTTGCTGATTATCCCGAGCAAAGGAAGCTATGATATCCTTCCATGATCCATCATTGTAGAGGACATTTGCTCGAAGATGCCTTCTTTTTTGGCTCCTTACATGCTAGAAGAGCATGATCTTCTTCTTCCTCAAGTCGCCCCGACGAACTCCGGCAATTATCTCTGGGTGGTGAAAGAAATATGGGAAGAACAGGTTAACTCATCAGCCTTTATATAGGCAAAGGAGAACACACCAAATCCCAACAAGATCCTAAAAATCCGCCGAGAAGTCAGCCTCGAGGAACGAGTCAGATTTGACCGTTTCATGCTTCATTCAAAGTGTTTCAAATTACGAGGAATTTAAAAACTTTGAAGGGGGTCTTGTAGAAGCATGAAAATATGCTGCAGAGTTATACGCAGTATTTCAGTGCTGTGTGGCGTAAGACATGACTTCAGAGCCATCGGCGTACAACAGAGCTTCATCGCTAAGTACAGCATAAAATATAAGCTCCAGGACAACCCGCGTTAGGTAGTATTTCCAGGCTGCTTCAGCGTAAAAAGGTTGTTACATCGCCATTTTGGCATAAAACCTACTCGCTTTTAATGTAGTGGGAAGTCGTACGGAGAACTCTTCGTATTCCTCGGATGAACCTGTCAGATCATGCAGTGAACCTGACTCCTGACAAAGAGTACTACACGACTATCCAGACGACGGCTGTAATGATGGTTCGGCACAGGGACCCAAACTGTCGTTTAGTGACATTTTCTTGATACAAATTACTTTTACGCGTTCAAGGGAATACGCCACCTAGTTTTATACAGGCAAATACGAGCTTTAACGCTCAACAAGAGACAAACGAACTGCCACGTCAAAAGCTGCTCTTCATACAGAGCTCGAGGCACGTCTCGACAGTTAATACGGGTGATGGGGGCAGATCTCTGTATTTAATGCACGAGATTTGGTTCTATTTTCAAAGACTTGGTGAACCATAATTACGACTAATACGTCCACATCATCACCTCTGCATATTACGCCATCAGGCTATTTTTAGCTATAGGAGCACGCTGTACGCTACCTCCTTGAAATATGCTGACCTGGCTATTTTCAACCATAGAAGTGCGCCGTATGCTATCTCCTCGGAATACGTCAACTCAGGCTATATTTGCATTGGTGCGTAATAGGGCTATTTGGTCCAGAATTAGCTCAAGACCTCAGTCAAGGAAGGAGGATCGACTATCTTGTACACTAGCTACCTATCCATGCAGCATCAGGCTTCTACGCCTACTGGGCTTCTACGCCTACCTGGCCTCTACGCTAGTTTGAAAACTATTTGGCTTCTACGCCATGGTGACAGTTATTGGCTTCTACGCCAACCTTTTCTACGCGAGGGACAGCTACCTACGTGGCTTGCATGCCGTGATCTTCACAGCAGTTATACGCATTATCTCATAATGGGACACATGTCACACGCAGATTCAGAGGATCATTCATACGTGGGTGGCAGTTATTGTAAGCACCGCGTAAAAAGTGCCATACTCTCCACTATCCGGCTTCTATGCTGACTGGACGGTTACTGTCACTAAAGCCCTATAAATAGAGACCTCTGTTGACAGAGGTCTAGGGTAGAAAAAAGGTGGAAAACTCAGAGAATAGAACTCAAAAAATCGAAGAACAGAGAGAAAAGAGCTCAGACAGAGAGTAGTGATCGACGATTTTGGCATCGAGCATCCACTCCCCTTTGCAATCTTTGAAGCTTCTCCGTCTTCTACAGCACTTCTTCATCATCGTGTGGTCCAAGGTACAAAGTGATCGACCGCAGTTCAGACTCCTATAGCAATATTTACCCAGATTAAAATTTGTACTTGACATCCTCGTATAGGATTAATTGTACTTCTTGTTTGTAAACCAAAGAGAGGGTTTCGTATAAACCTTATTTTATTTCTTTCGTTTATTATCAAACACAACGGGTATTTTCATGTGTTTAGGGCTCTAGCATGCCAAATTCTATATATTACATTTAAATAGCTATTTAGTATATTATTTAGACTATATTTGATATATTGGAGGTGTTCTATGAGCTTTGGTAGGGTATATTGGTGTTTGAAGAGAGTGTCAAGTATATTGGTGTGTATCATAGCATATGCACACCAAGTGTTTGATTAGGGTTTGAGGTAGAGGTGTGCTCATATATATATATATATATATATATATATATATGTGTGTGTGTGTGTGTGTGTGTGTGTGTGTGTGTGTATGTGTGTGTGTGTGTGTGTGTGTGTGTGTGTGAGTTGGTATATTGATATTGAGGATAGTCAGAGTCAGGGAGTGGTATCTATGTGAGGAGTGGTTAGGGGTGTTGTACAAACATGTAGGCATGTGATGTTCTGCATGTGCGTATTGTGGAAGGTTTAGAGGAGCTTAGTTGCATCTGCAATAAGGACTGCAGTGAAGAGGAAGTAAGATTGCAATGTCAGGTACTTGGAGCATTGCATCTTTCAGACAGGCAACATTTAAGGGGGCTGCTCAAGTTGCTGTGTGAAAACTGCAAGCAATGAGAGGAAGGGACTGTACAACACGATTGCACTGAATCAGTGCACCAATGTGCATAAATTCAGGCAAGTACCAGGTGCAGTGATGGAGGGGAGTGTAGGCCTATGGTAGAGGTGAGGTATCACTGATATGTGTGAAAGTGTGTGTATGTACCTATATGTGTGTGTGCTTGGTATATCAATGTACCCGTATGAGTGGGTGTGTTGTGCTATGATACCATTTGGTATCATAAACATATAGGGTGATATCAAGGAGGAAAGGAATAAATGTTATGCATTGAGTGTTTGAGTATCATAAGACTTAAGAGGATGCATTGGGTTTAAGTATTGATAATGTTGTTGTTATCTGTTGTTGTTGATGATAACTGAGAAGGAGTGAGTGAGGGATCCTAGTGGGGCTTGATAACAGTGGAATATGACATGTGTTGCATTCAGAGGTAAGCTAGCAGTGAGGCTCGGGTAGGTAATGTCTGGTGCAGGTCTGGTGCTCTTCACAAGGGGTATGAGGGAGCAAAGTGTTGACTGTGTGCAATTGGGGTATGAGGTGATGCACTGATTCGCAGTGAAGGGGGCTCGGGTAGGACTGAGGTAGGGAATTTGCATTATAAGTGTTCTGGTAGTTCAGTTGAGGGTATGAGGTGCTTGAGTTTACCTTGTGCAAGAGAGTGAGAAGTGTGCAAGATGTGTGGTGTTTAGTTAGTTGCGTGTATGTCCAGTGGGGTCTGTTTCAGGTGAGGGGATATGATGCCAAGTTGTATCAGTGGTGTGAGGGTTATGTATGCAGTGAGGGATGTCAGGCTCAAGTATTACAGTAGGAACCTGCAGGCCAGTGGAGACAGATTGTAGCATAGGTTGAGGAGAGGGTGAGTGACACTGATACCCAAGTATCAGTGGTGATGGAGTTATCAGTTAGTGTGAGATACAAGTTTGGGTTTGGTACCCATGAGTATGATATTATTGTTCAGGTAGTAAGACATATGTGTATCAGTTCAATTGGACACGGGGATGGGTGTTATGGATCTATATGAGTTGTAGATAGTGAATTTGGGAGATATAGTATCAGATGTAATATTTAGGTGGACACAATGGCAAGGTGGTGCATCTATTGTACCTATGCTCAAGAGTAATCCATTGCACTTGTGTCAAATATGGAGTATGTTAGTAGGGTAAGCAATGTAGGGGGTTAGTATTGGAGCTAATGTTCAGGTATCAATAGTGAGTTTAGTCGATATCAGGAAGGAATAAAACCAAATTGGATAGAGTGTGAGGGGAGGTTAGGTATTTGGTAGTATCCATATGAGGAGCTAGAGTGTTGAGGGTTTGAGTATCAGGTCTGATACAAGGTTTGGATGTATTATCCACATGAGCGGACTAATACTTGATTGTATCAGTAGGTCTTCACATGTGTACACTAGGTACCATGGTATAGTGAGTGAGATACCAAAGTCTTGAGTTAGTTTAGGATAGTATCTTGAATGTAGTCAAGGTTTTAAGATAGTGGTTATGAGATTAAGGTATAAGGTAATTAGTGGTTATAGGTATATGCCTAACCTAGTATGCTGGGTATTTAGTATATATACCAATTTAACCTAATATTAACTAGTATGCTCTAGGATACCTAGAGTGGACATAATATTAGCTAGTATAACTAATACCTTCAAGTTATGGACCTAAAAACCTAGGTGTAGCCTAGCATCAACTAGATTAGCCTTGTTAACCCTTTTAGAAGCTAATTTGAACCTAGAATCAAGGTATCGACCTTGTTGACCTAGTTTGACTAGTATGACCTAGTTTTGGCCTAAAAATCATATTTTAGCTTATTTAAGCTTGTTATTATTTTGTTACACCAAATGACATAAAAATTCATATATAAGTCTGTGAGTCACCGATACGGACACAGTTTGACATTCATTGCTCAGGACCACAAGCGAGTACATTCTCTGATAGTTTTTATTATTTGATAATTACTATAATACAAGTATTTAGTAATATTTTACCTGATTTTTGACACGATGTTACACGAATTGGTATACTTGGATCCTGTCATGAGATATCATTTTTATATTCAGGTCTTGCTTCTCATATTATCGTATGATACTAGCCAACGTCGTATGACATTAGCCAACTATTACTTGTTTATATTAGACTTGATGATCATACGATGTGACGTGCCATGGTTTGATCCATCGTACTAGTTGTGGCAGGAAAGTACTAGCTAGATATGTGATCAAGAACCTTAAACAATGTTTAAACAATGTATAATATAGACACTTTAGACAATAACTAATCACACAATTTATGTGTGATTGAGTTGCTCCCTGGTTAAAATAGACAATGTTAAACCCATGTCGATCACATTTCTAACTAGTATTTCAAACACTTCGTGTTGTTTCAGTTCTTTTCTTTGTTCTATTTTATTATGTACAAATTATGCCTTATTGCTCCAGATTACTTGTCTTTCCTTTCTGCCATATTATGATATCTGTCCATTTCTCTTCTCGTCTTGTATTACATCCACTATTACTGTTTATAGTCATTATCAATTAATTCGTAACTTCTATTGGGTTGTACTCGTTCTATCCTGACTTGATTTATTTTTTAGACGACGACTTAGAGGACTGGTGTCCGACATATTATGGACCACAAGAGGGAGTGGCGACCATGGGCCATGATATTCAGGAGTGATTACTGTGAGGACTAGCCGGTGTCACTAGATATCTTAGTCGCATCACTTAGCTTCTGTACTGGATATGTCTCTAGATTAGATATTGGCATGTTGTATATATATTTGAGATTCATTATGTTTTGTTGCTAGACTATTATGACTTGGATTAATTATAGTTATGACTTTGTGATTTCCCTTCCTTTTATATCATATCGTGTCATCTTCTTCCTTATAGATTTTGTGATTTGAGTATTATACATCAATATCATATTGTCCTCATTTTTGGAGTTGAGATATCATTGACAGGTTTAGTTTATATTATTGTGTGAGATTGATAATTAGTATTATTGACCTAGACAATATTCTACTCCCGATAATGCGGCGTAGGCTGGACATACCCACGTACTCGTGCCCTCACTCCGGGTGCGAGTCGGGACACAAAGGACTTAGCATAATTATCTTGTTCAACCGAATCGCATGCACTTTCAAAAATATTTAGACTTATTATATGGAATGTCCCGTTGGAACATTAAGAGAGAGAGAGCGTGCACCTCTTTACCCACGAACGAGCTTTCAAAACTGAGAGAATTGATACGATGTCCAAGGACGTAAAGCCGTGCTCTGATACAAAAATATCACACCCCCGGCCCGGCAGGGACGGAACGTACTCGCTTGGGCGTGATGTCGTACGAGCCTAGATTGCGTCCATCGTAAGGCCAGGTCTGATACGGCCGTTTGATAACTAGTTTGCAGAGTCGTCATAGCAGAAACATAGATTGAACACAAGTATAGAAGTAAAATAAGCTCATTATTGAAATTGAATAAGTATTACAAGCGGTGCTAGGCCAAGATTACAAATCGCGCATGCTCGCATTCTCTCAAAATAATAAAGGCATGCCAAGCAGATTATAACATGGGATGATACATAGGTGATGTTCCAATACATTATATCTTGTATATGTGCTTCAGCTCCGGACGCAACACTCCAAGGCTCCTGAGCGAACTCCACGTCTTAGCGCGTACGAGGGGAAACTCTACACTGAACGAGAATTACTGTACCCTACAAGCAACCTGGTGGGTTATCAGTATATTTAATGCACTGGTGTGGAGGCTTCTCACCCAACTCAACACAACCAAACACGTTCAATTAGTTACGTACACCATCTAATATGCTATCTTTCTAATTTTTTCTTAGAATCAGTTTTATGGCATATAGTATAAAGCCTATCTCGTATTGTAGTGCACTGTGCGATATAAAAATAATATGGCAAAACTTATCAATTTACCATTCGTCCTTCCCTGTCCATGATAAACCAAGTTAACCAAGCACAATATGTGTACTGAATGAATAGATCGCATACGAAACACAAGTGTCCCGAGCGTGGTTCTGACTTAGGTGAACGATATATTCATATTACTCAGATGTGTTATATTCATGTTACTCAGATGTGTTACATTTAAGTTTTTTAGATGTTCAACATACTTGTTTTAATGTAATGACTCGCACGCGAATTTTCGTAATCGAGCTTGACTTAATCTTTATGAAATGGGTCGCTGGTATTACAAGCCATTAAGGACTACAGTAGATGAGCGATCCGAATATAGGTATGAGCTACCCCGGAGCCTCGAACTACATTGCATCACGGGGAATCCTTCCTTAAAGTGTCGTACCGACCGGAAGGGCCCATGATACCTGATTCGTCCTAGGCCGACATGAATCTGGTGCCCCGACGATCGTCCAAGGAATAAAGCTTGTGCACAAGCCCGTCTGCGACCATGCATGTTCTCTTTTATCATACTTGACGGGCTTCGAGAGCCATAACGGATTATCGACTGGGTTGGCAGTGCTCCATGCAGCGCGTGTAGCGAGCCCAAATCCTTCTTTCCTTTCAATAATGGTTGTGCACAAGCCTGTCCGTGACCATGTATGTTCACTTTTATCATATACGTCCACGACATACCCATCTATAATCTTTATTTTCTTTCTGTCTTACTTATCATTTCATTCTTTCATTACTTTCAATTTTTATTATGCATTTTTCAGTACGGGAAACCGCCTTGGCGGCCTTATGGTCCTGAAGCCCTTCTATGTTTCTATAGACTTGGCTTGGAACGACTGTTTTGATAGTCTTCCTACCTTAACTGAGTAAATCATTTTAAGTGAAGTGATTTAACTCATACCATAGTCTAAGTGAAGTTAATGCAGCAATGCGCAAGATAGTGCTACTAAGGCATAAGGAACGATCTCTACTTTAACAGTGAAATGCCTAAGGAAAACTTTATCGAGGAAAATGAACACTTCTATCTCTAGAAGTAGGTTTATATTTATAGAAGCATTGAAAATCAGCCCCATGCGCCTCCGTGAACCGGTTCCATGTGCCTCAGTAATCCGGCCCCTATGCGCCTTAATGAGTTAGTCCTATGCGCCAACAGTCTAAGAAGTATCTCATGTGCCCGTAGTGCCATGTGCCACGAGTGTTCCTGTGTGCCAAGCAGCGCCATACGCCACTATTGTTCTGTTGTGCCATGTGCTGAGTGAACATACTCCCAAGGTGCAATTAAAGTCTACAAAAACATGTGTCACGAGTGTTATAGGCATCAACAACCCCAAATCTTGGGCGACCACGTGTCAACTTATGATAATATGCGCCACTAGTCGCAACATGCTCCGCCGTATGGTTGCATGAGATGCGTGCCACTTCAAAAGCTATAAATAGTGGGTATTTTCCACATACAAAATATGCCATCCACATACGTAGAGACACCCACATCTATACGCATGAAGAAGAAGGAGCGTTGAATCCTCGTCAACCCCCTTGGTCCCGGATCGTCAACGTAGTAAAGAAACCACTGAAATGCTCGATCTCCACTGTCACACTTGTCCAGATTCTTTTTGTACTTAGATCCTCTTTTAATAGGGATTCTCTTGTACTCTTTGTCAATTCACAATAAATAAAAACTTTACACCCTTCATCAAAAACCCTTATTTTTTGCGATATCGACAAATATGGCAAATCTACTGGGGAATATCTTCTCCTCCAAAGAAAAGATGGTGACACAATCCGACATGACCAAGTTAGGTTTGAATCAGAGGATGTTTGTCGATCTCTTCGAGTAACAGGCATTGGAAGACATGCTGGATAAGCCGAGCAATCCAACGAGACCTATACGACCTCGCAAGTATCCCAAAACTCGAGACATTAGTGCCATTGTGTCAAGCCCGAAGTCGGTATTCGATGCATCGTCAAACAATGATGTTGTTGCACACGCGGTTGACCTGTATTCCACCAACAAGCCGAGTCCTTTGTCGAGACCAACACGACCTCGAAAAGTTTGCAGGATGTGGGTTGCTAAAGCCGATGTGCTAGACCCTAACTTCGCTCCAGAAGACCTGCCAACCTTTGTCGTAGGTTCACACAAGGTGGGCATGCATCCTATCTCTATCCCCTAACCTGCGTTCGAGAGGAACCGCGCCAAGTCTAACGATGCGCGCATGCAACGCCATCTAGGACAGATTGCACGCATTGATATCAGGTGCATAGAATCTCCTCCAAGCAAGGATGTTGTCAACAAGGATCATATAGTCCTAACCTGGACTCCATATACTATGCACCTAGGGACGCTGGTTCGAGGAAGCCCAAAATACCCCGAGCCATGCGCGCTTGAGAGGCTGCACCATCAGCTCTCCACAAGCATGTGCCTTTTCTCGTCACATACACTGCTAATAGAAGACTCTATATGGCAGACCTAGGTGCTTATGCGCCGGATGTGGTTCGACCCTTGGAGTCTCTCCAAACACCCTTGGATGTCGTAGGTGCACTAAAACCAAGTCGGGGAGCAAACATTGAGATGACAGACCCATGCGCCCAGTCTACTTGCACACATATAGTGGGTCCATCTCACCTTAAGACTTCCATCAATGATCCAATTATAGTTTATGCGGAAGAACTGGGTCAAGTAAAAAATTCCCACTCTCACCTCCATGCGCAAGGCTCGCCCGAGCGCATAAAAATAGAGTAAAAGTGAAGCTTCCATCATCTTATTTACGCGACGTGATTAGTCACAAGCATAAGACGAAAGAGGAAAATCGCACATGATGTGTCCTCCCGCAGACACACTTGTGCCAATATAGTTATCAATTGTTGTTACTCTAAAGCACCAGTTCCTCCAGCCAGACAGTCAGTGTTCCAGCGGCTACAACCTGCAATACCAACCTGACAATATCCCGGGAGACCTCTACATGATAAGGAGGAACTGTCTGTTGCCTCATGTTTTTCAACATGGAGGTCCTCTCCCATGAAGAAGATCTCAAAGAAAAGCTCTCCTAACCCAAGGGTGTCGGTCAGCACACCACGAAGCCGTCCAAGGACCAAGTGGAGCATGTACCTTCCCATCTGTCTCCTCCCACTTAATGCCTTTATACCTGGCAGAAGACGAGCATGGCGCAGAATCCAGTAACCAATAATACCTTAAGACACTCAAAGCCATGATAGAGGCTCTGAGCACTTTAATACAGACTCTGACTCACAAAAGCTGGAGCTCGGAGAAAGTATCGTCCCACTACAGCCGCAAGCTCCGGGACGAATAAACCCAGACCAGAGGACTAATGAGGAATCTGGTATACCCGATCCGACTCCTCAGGTTGTGAGTAGTCAAACAACACCTCGATTCTCTATTCCTTTTCTACCAGACGATATCCAGGAGACTCCTAGGCACCTGCGTGCCCACGTCGATGCTCAGGACAACCAAGACAGGCTCAAAAAGTTTGGGATCCAGCCACCCTATCCTCCTGAATGGGATAATATAGTATACCCTCCGAAATATAAGTCATTGTCTCTGGCTTCATTCGACAGGAAGACTGCACCCTGTTAGTACATGAGATACTTCCAGTCTACAACAGGCCATTTACCTTGGGATGACGCCTTACTCACCAATTTGTTCATTGGGGCCCTATCCGGCGTCGCCTTTGAGTGGTTATGTATCCTTCCAAACAAATTTATTTCCTCCTTCGAGGACATGGAGTCTCTTTTCCTCACTCGATTCTATGAAGGAGGAATGGATATGACAATGTCCTCCCTGATGGACATCACCCAAGGAGATAGGAAACTTGCGTAAAATTATATCGAGCATTTCTGACAAGCAATGTTGAAACTACCTTTCGGCATTTTTTAATCTACATTGATGGACACGTGTTGAAAGAACCTTCTACCATCGATAAGGCTCTGGATGACATCTGGCTCGTTCAATGACTCGACGATATTTATCATAAGTGTCATTGTTGTAGAGAAAGAGCGCAAAAGATGTCCAATTATTAGGATTTCAAGATCCCAATGCTGAAGACAAAGGAAAACATCCTTTCACAGCCGCCAATAATTGTAACGGTAAAGGGAAGCATGCCCTGATAGTTAACCTGTCCAAGGGTCCAACCTCGCATGTTACTAAGCCGGCAGAGCCGCCAAGAGTACATGAGACTTATTCCTTTAATGAAGATGATTTCATGGAACTCTTCGAAGTGTTGATGAAGGGTAACATGCTCAAGATACCTGATATCAGATGCCCTGATAAAGCAGACAAGGTGGATAACCCTAAGTACTGCCACTACCATTGATATGTCCACCACACTATGCATGATTGTTACATATTAAAAAGGCACATACAACAAATGATCGACTCCAAAGTCCTCTCTTTAGACTATGAAGACAAGACCTTCACTGCGAATATGGTGTCTCTCCATTTTGGCACTTTTCAGACAACTGAAACCCAAGATGGCGTTATTACCTTAAAAGAGAGAGCCTATTTTCTCAATAAGGGTGTATCTTTAAATTGAAGGTGTTACTTCTACCCTCAGTAGAGGGACATGAGCGGACAATGTATACAGTTAGCATCCTCCTTAACAAATTATCCCTATCCGTCTGCAGCATGCGGACAAATCTGTTACCTGTCACTGCCATATTTTTAGATGAGGGTAATCTAGTCATTTTGTATTTGTATTTATTTCTAATAATTAATATTTATTATAGTATTATTTAATTTAATTATGCTTTGTATTATTTATTTATAGATAGTGGGCTAGCCTATTATTTAGACTTGAACTAGTAAGCCCAATTAGACTGGTCATGACAACAAGTGAGCCCAACATGGACTAGCCCATTAGACCTATTTCCTTTAGTTAATTAGGAGGATTAGCTTAATTAGCATTAGTTTATAGACTTCCTAAAATAGTCCTTCTTAATTATTTCTCATAATTGGCATGTAGGGGCATAGTGGACATTGTTTGTTGCTTGGAGGAGGGGAAAGGAGGGGGTTAGCCACATATAGGCCTCTTATTCTCTCTCCTCTTTATTTATTGATGCAATTTTGATCCCTAATTTTTTAGATCCCCAATTCAATTCATCCCTCCATCATTTCAACCAAATTTCTCCTATTCTCTCTTAATTTTATCAAGTAAGGATCATTGGAGTTTGGATTTGCAATGAGCACTTGGAGGAGGAGCATTTGGCAAGGAGCTTATGTCCGGATCGGGTTTATTTGAGCATTCATTAGAAATCTATCTTCTAACAGGTATAGATCTGAATTTTCCTTCATTTTAGGTTTCAAATCATGTATTTGACCATTAGAAACCCTTCCATGGTATAGGGCTACCTATAGGGAGAAGATCTAGGCACTATTGATGTGTTTTGACACTTCTACATAGGTTTTTGTGTGCAATTTAGGAGAATTATGCGATTGACACATCAAGTGTGTCATTAGACTAATTTACTCTAATTAGGCTTAGATCGAGGTTGTGGGACTAGCTACGTGTCCACAATTGGATATGAGTAGGCCGTATCACGATACGGTGTGATACAGAGTTTATTTTGGTTGATTTGTGCAATCTCTTCAATTCTTGTTGTAATTAGTTACATTAGTTATATTAATATATAATTGAGTGTGTATCATAGTGTATTAGATATTGCACACATAGTGTTTGGTTTTATAGCAAATGTGTTATATATATATATATATATATATATATATATATATATATATATATATATATATATATATATATATATATATGGTGTGGTTATATTATAATGTGTGTGTATGGTAATTAAGTGATTGTAGTGTGACTGTGCGTATATGTTATTCAGTTATGAATATGGAGGGGAAGTTTGTAACTGTGCCGTGAGGTGTGTGTCCAGCTGAAGTGTGTGTTGTTGTGAGTTTGTGGAGTGGAGATGCACAATGGTGCATTGTGTGTCTGTGAGTGCTGACACTGAAGAATGTTGCTGTATAGGATGTGAGGCAGCGGGGGCGTTGATACTTGTGTATCAGTTCATATTGTGTGATGAGCAGGACCAGAGGGGAGGTACTTTAGATTTGGGTATTAGCATTGAAGTGGCATGGATACCTGAGATCGATTATTTGGGAATTAGAGTAGCAGTATAGAATTAATTGAGGGGTAGAGCAATGTATCAACTTCGTGAGTTATAATAGTATCAGATCATTAGAATATCGGTCAGTAGTGATACCTGGACTGAAGGATTGGAGAACTGTTTATTTATAGTCAGTGTAAGTATGTGGAGACAAGCAATTTGCTGTGACGGGAAGCTTAGTGACCTACCAGTAGACACAGGTAAGTTTGGGGATCGGGTTAGAGGTGTTGTGCCAAGTTAGGATGTACATAGGGGAGTTTATATATGAATGGTGAAGAGGGTATCAGTGAAACTCAATTGAAGATGAGTGAGAGGGAGAAGTCTTGATCTTAGATGTCTCCATCTGATCAGCAATTATAGTGAGGTATTGTATCAACTGCAACATAGCAGTGAAATACAGGTAAGGCATATGGGCTTGATTTAGTTGTGTTAGTAATAAGTGATTAGTATATCATTGTATCAGTTATAATTAGATAGGTGGAGGAGAGCTCAGGTCTGAGTCCATGTTGAGAGGGTATCAGTGAGGATACACTGATTAGTGAGTTAGTCTAGTTAGTAATTGTTAATTAGTAATATATCAGTTAGCTGATACTAAATAGTAGTATACATAGTTTAAGAACAATTTATTGATATTAAGGTATGACTTAGAACATAAGTACTAACCCAGTATAGTTAAGATAAGCTAGTTTTAGCTAGTTAGTGACCACTAGAGACCAAATAACTTAGTGTGGACCTAGCATTGACCTAAAACATCATGTTTTAGCTTATTTTAGTATTTTATCACTTTATTACACCAATTAACGTATTATTTCCTAAATAGGATTATGTGACACCAGCTTGGGCATCGAGATACACCATTTTCTCAGGACCAGAGGCGAGTACATCTGTCTATTAGTTTTCATTTCATGATTGTTTATATATCACATATTCTAGCATTGTATACTTGATTCTGACACAGCGGTTACACGGACTGGTACTATATGGATCATGTTAGGAGATGTTATTCCCTTACCGTGTTCAGCGGGTACTCCTTCAAATGTATTTCATCGTGTGCATCGAGTATTGACTATCATGTACTGCATGTTCACACAGTGTCTCATGTACAGTGTGCCTATATTACTCGTGTTCGTAACATGTCATGATCGAATTCATGAGTATTGGTTGGGGACGAGAGAGTAGTAGTTGGTTATGTGATCAAAGCCCAGTATATTCGTATATATGTCGATTACACATCACACGTGTAATCAAGTTACCTATTTTATTGGTGTTCAACCTAAACTGATCACATAACGAACTTGTACTCTAAGGCATATTAGCTAGTACTACCTATTCCCATTACTTGCAGTTATTTCATATTGCATGTTCTTTCCTTCATGTATTTTACATGCTTATTCTAATTTATTTCCATTTCCTAGTTTCTAGTATATCCTGTATTCTTTTCTATTACCTGTCATATATGCCCCACCATGTATTTGAAACTGCTTTTAGAGTTTTGTACTTGGCTCCAATCCTGATTAGATATATTTTTCGAATGACTGGTTAGTGGAGATGTGTCCTACAAATTATGGGGCACCAGATGGTGAGCCAGCAGGAGAGATAGCACCCCTAGTACAGAAGGATGTAGCACTAAACACAGAGGAGACTTAGCTTTTGTTATTGCTTTGTATCTGACTCTTTAGAGCATTGGCATGTATTATTATTTTGGAGACTTTTATGTTGTGACTAGATGTTAGACTTAGAATTGTATTTGTGACTTGTACTCCTTTCCTATATTCCATATCGTGCTATTTCTTCCTCTAGTTTGATATTGTGATTGAATATTGACTTCCTTTATTATATTATTATATTGTTCCTCTATTTGGAGTTGATATGTCATAACAGGTACCATACACATATTGTGTGTGATGTTTAGATAGTTTTGTTGACCTAGACAGCGTTCTACCGTCGATGCTGCGGCGTAGGCTGGGCGTTGTTCACGTACTCGTACCCTCATTCCGGGTGCGGATCATGACATTACCCGTACTCGAGAGTCCTGAGTACGAAATAGGTAACATATCCTCAAAATAAAACTTTTCTAAAAAAAATGGTTCACGTCCATATTACCTCTGAACTATATTCCTAAACATTATCAATAAGGTTTACCATGTCCATATCACCTCCAAGTAAACTTTACAATGAGACTATGGTTCACCACCTTACTCTCACCAATAAGGTTTACCATGTCCATATCACCTCTAAGTAAACTTTACAATGATACTATGGTTCACCACCGTACTTTCACCAATAAGGATACCATGTCCATATTACCTCCGAGTAAACTTTACCATGGAACTATAAGTTCACGTCTATATTACCTATGAACTATATTCCTAAACATTATCAATAAGGTTTACCATATCCATATCACCTCTGAGTAAACTTTATAATAAGACTATTATTCACCACCATACTCTCACTAATAAGGTTTACCATGTCCATATTACCTCTGAGTAAACTTTACCATGGAACTATGAGTTCATCTCTGAACTATATTCCCAAACATTATTTCACAACAAACAATCAACCGCCACCTCCGACCTTGGTTGCTACCTAAACTAATCATCCATACTTCACCACTAGTACGCCAGCGATGATTAGTCTACCAAAATATATCACCTCTGATAGGATTTCTGTCAAATATATTATTTGTGCCTAGGTACACCACAAATAATTGGTCCACTCATATATCCCCAAAAAGATGTCCTTAACAATTATGACAATGCATTATATCAGCAAAATAGAAGTTCCTATTTCTAAAAATAAGGGAACCACATCAAAAGGCATATTAAAGCCCCGAAAAAAGAAAAAGAAAAAGAAAGAAAAAGAAAGAAAAACTATGATCCTTGGGAGCCGTCGGTATTAGCACACAGTTCGTCAATCTGATGCCCCGGCCCATTCGCTCTAAGATGGACATCGTTAGCAGCCCGGCGTTCATCTTTCTGTTGAAGCACAGCCTCATCGTGAAAGACGTCCAGCCTCTCGTGCTCGGCCTCTTAATCCACCATCTGAACCTTCAAGTGTGCGACATACCGGGCGTTGGCATCAGCTTTCTCAATGAGGGTGAGTTCCTCCTACGTTATATGACGAGCATCAGACTCGAGTTTTACCTCCTCCGCTCAAAGTTGCTCAATCTGTGCTCGTACGTCCGTCAGATATTTGGCCAACATCTCCTTGGTACGGGAATGAGTCTCTCTAGCAGCAACGAACTCCAACTCTTTGACATTGGCTTCGGCCGCTTTGCGATTAAGAATCTTCTTGCAAAGAGGGTAAGCAAACATGTCCTTAGTGAGGGCTGCAATCAAACAATTCTTCTCCTCAGCAACCAGAGACACTAGACCCGTATTGTCAAGCGATTTCAACTCGGAAAGACAGGTCTCGAGCTCCTCTACTTGCACCACCAGCTCGTTTACCCTAGCCTCATACCCGGGGTAACCTATGATCAGTTTAACTAGAGACAACGCCGAAGATTTGGCCAGGGTAAAAGGTCGGTCCCTCTCTAGGACACCAGACACCCCCCGCCTCAGAATGAGGAAGAAGGACTACATGTGAAGAGAGGTATAGTCGTCTGCGTCGACCAAAGAAATAGAGGGTCACAAGAGGTGGAGCCAATGAAGTCCCCGCCAACATTGGAACAACTGGTATAACAGAGGGAGACAAAGTTAACAATTAAAAATACCTATACAATAAAAAGGGTAAGCATGCCCTCCTACTTACTTGAGGGGGACATAAGTTGTTCGGCTACCCTTGTTGGCTCTGTTACTACTCCAAAAGGTCGTACGACCGTCACCTCCGCAACCTCCATTCTATTCAGCTCACATTTGGGGTCTCTTATAATCGGGGCCTTCCCCAATGCCTCCGCTTCCACCAATGTCTCTGCGTCCACAACAGGATCTACTGCAGTTGTTGGAGTTAAGGGTTTCCCTTCAGTACTGACCTCCGGAGAAGCTTCCCTCAGATCAGATTCCCTCGTAGCCAGGGCCTCCTTCTCTCCATATCCTAACGCAGCCCCGAAGAGAGTCAAGCCTGGTTCTTGCGAAAGGAAGGGAGACTCCCTTCTGCCATGGAACCACCTTCCTCTCCGCCAGAAGGTTCTACTCGGGAAGCGCCTAGAGAGGTTATCATAATTAGAGCTACCTTATCAAGAAGGGTAGAAAAATGATACGAAAATAGGTCAATGATATAATGAATTGAGAGAGATATACCCGAAGCACCAGTTCGCGCTGGGAGTTCAGTCCCAGCATCTTAGGCAGCCATCATGTTAGAAAAATCGTCACCCTCCAAGTCAAGTGGGGGGTTACTATCGGACGAAACATCCTGGGCTATTCCAATCACTGGTGTCCTAGTCAAAGATACGTCAGGAATAGGTTCTTGAAGGGTGGGGTCCCTGAAAATAGAATCTACGGGCAAAGGAGAATGGGTTGTGACTTCCAACTCTTCCACCAAAGTGGGAGGAATCTGAATAAGTATTGGATCATCATGCTCGACCGCTATATCAACTCCAGCTACGACCTCTACCTGATCAAGCAAAGGAGAAGAAGCCTGACCTGATTCTACAGTGATACGCTGACCACCAGTATCCACTCTCTGCAAAAGAAAGAAAGAAAAAGAGTCGATCACATAAACCGACATAAAAAGAAAGAAAAAATAGAAATACAGGATAAAGCACTAATACCAAAGACTATCCCCCAGCCCCTTCACGAAGACGAGGGGCAGGTTGTATTATCCCCGCCACCTTGGAAACAATAGCCTTCTTCACTCGCTTAGAGGAAAATGGTCCTGCCAAAGTTGATGAATGTCGCTTCGAAGAAACGATAGCTGCCTCCGTCGGCATACTTCTTCTCCGGGTTCTGACCCTACGGTCTCCAGAACGGTGGGAACGGGTCCTAACAGCGACAACTTGCGACACATCCAACTTGGTCCCAGCAATAAAGCTCCACTGTCAATCGTAGACCGGGGCTAAATTATTTGCAGAACAATAGAAATTCACAGCCGCATACAAGATATTGGTCTTGGGCCTCTACAAGGGTACAGTAAAATGCGCCTTGGTGTAGCCGACATTATAATACTACCAAGTTTGGGCCCCATCAAGTAAGCTCCCTGCATGTCCAAAGCTCGAGCTCGGGGTGCCCAGCAACAGTTGACTGTAGTCGAAATGACGAGCAAATTGATTTGGGTGGTACGGCTCCAAATAGACCTTAACCTAGTTCTGATATACCAGGTGAGAAGGCCGAATCGACAACAGCCAATAAAAGGCTTGCATCGACAAACCAGAAGAGCCGGTATAAATATCCTAAAGATCTTCACCCTCTGTAAAACCCGCATAACAGGAAGGCACCACAAAAATGTTGTAACCATCCATAAAGCTCGGTGCCTTCTAACAAGTAGGTATGCCCGAAAGTACCCACTCCCCGGTAACGCCAGAGAAAGGCTGTCACGGCCCGCACCCAAAAAATTGGGCATGAGTCGTGGGTAGTTCAGCCTACGCCGCAGCATCGGCGGTAGAACACTGTCTAGGTCTACTATCTAGCTAACAATCTCACACAATAATATAAGTACCTACCAAGATCTTAACTCCAAACGGAGGAACAATATGATAAAGATAATATAAATACTCAATCTCGATCTAAGCACGATAAGATAACAAGGAAGTCTAACAACTACAAAGTCTAAACAACAACTACTACTAAAGATAGCAACAATAATAATAATAATAATAACAATATCCTGAATCAAATACAATACAAAGTCTCAAACCAAAAGTCGGGGACAAATCCGGTACCAAAAGCTAATAAATACAACTGGGGTCCTAGTGATCCCGGCTACTAACCCGGAAATTACTCCTGAACTAGGGGGGTCCCTGTCTGCACCATCGACAGGCTGAGGTCCATAAAACATCGAACACCAATCTTCTGGATCCTCTAAAAAATATATCCAGTCAGGATTGGAGCAAGTACACCTCTAACAGCAGTTCCAGTTAAATGATAAAAATTATAAAGCAGTTGTAGCAAGTAGCACAAGGTGAAAGAAATAAAGTATGAACAAGGAAATATATATATATATATATATATATATATATATATATATATATATATATATATATATATATGTCAACTGGTGCATAAAGGTAAAGATGCATAAAAATTAGAAACAAGATAATAATGACTGCATGATACAAGAAATCTAAACTAAGAGCAAGTGTGTGCACAATAACGTGAAGTGAGTCCAGTAAGAGTAAATATAATGAGTCCAGTCCATAAAGTATAAGTGAGGCCAGTCAAAAAGTGTAAGTGAGTCCAGACTAGAAAGAATGAACTAGTGTCTCTGAAATACCTGTTTCGACATGTAAACAGCTAGGGGTAACTACGGCTCACCGCACACTGGATATGCGGCTGCTATCATTCCAGATTAGACCAGAGGGAGTGATTCCAGATTTGGGAATGTTTATATGTCTACTCGAGTATTTTCCTGCCCCGACTAGTACAAGTGAATCCAAGACCCGACAAGTAAATTAAATATGAGTTCGGCTAGAAATATGAGTGATGCCTGTAGTGAGTCCTGATGTGATGCCAGTAGGTAATTCCAGAAATAGAGGCCAGACATGAAATATACGTGTCGCAAGTAAATGAATCCAGAAATATAAGTCAGTGTCATGCCAGAAAATCAGATAATACTATACTAGAAGCTGAATCATAATAATTATCAGATAATAAAAACTATCAGAGAATGTACTTGCCTGACGTCCTGAACAACTGGTGAGGATCGAGGTCCGAACTAGCGTCACGAAGACCTAAAATGGAAATCCAGGGTTACTTGGTGCTCTAGAGAGATAAACACATTTAAATAAACTAAAAACAAGCTTCTAAGCCTTTTTTAGGTCAAACGGGTCAAACCGGTCCATTCTAGGTCAAAAAGTCAACTCAGAGTCCAAAAAGTCAACTCTAGGTCAAAACTAGGTCAAGGTTGACTTTGGCGGTCCACCGGGTCAACTACGGTCAACTCTAGGCCAAACTAGGTTGCCCCTAAAATTCTAGGTCAAAACTAGCTCATTAAGCTAGTAAACCCACAAACTCGCCTCTTTGAGATACCGGGATACCCTTGGTATCCGATATCTCAACCTACGCTATATACCCCATTTAAATCCACTAATATATATCCTAACATGTATATATATATATATATATATATATATATATATATATATATATATATATATATATATATATAAGCATCACTTATCCCATACACGTGCAAAAATCCAATACCTCGCCCCGATACCCAATACCTTGAGTATCTCAAGGTATTGAGATATCTCTAGCCTTACCCCTCTCTAACTCTAACTCTAACTAACTAGCTAACTATCTATATATACATATATATATTACTATATGTAAACATCAATATATATATATATATATATATATATATATATATATATATATATATATATATATATATATATATATATATATAACCTAGTATATAGGCAATACCTCATCTCCGATACCTCAACTTACCTTCAATACCTCAAGGTATTGAAATCCAATACCTTACCTCACCCTTCTCTCTTATCTCACTATCTAACCTATATATATACTTATCTATACTAGTATACATATATCTATATATATATATATATATATATATATATACTAATCCGATACCTATTTACCTATTACCTATCTCAACCTATCTATCTAAATACCTATCCATCTATCTATACTAACTATATATCTATATATATAACTATATATACACTTACAAATCTCTCTCCCTCTTATCTCTAGCTAAAGGGGGGTGTTATTGTGCTGTTGCTGCTGCTACCTGCTGCTGCTGCTGCTGCTGCTACTGTTGCTACCTGTTGTTGTTGCTGCTGCTGCTGCCACCTACTGCTGCTGCTGGTGCTGCTACCAACTACTGCTGCTGCTACTACTTCCTGCTCCCTCTCCCTTTTCCTATCTCTCTATTTGTCTCACTCTCTCTCGATCTCTCTCAGCTCACTCTCTCTTCCTCTCTTCCAATCTTCCAATCTCACTCACTCCCATCCTCAACACTCACACACACTACACACATACATATATATATATAAACGTACACACACTATACATATATATATATATATATATATATATATATATATATATATATATATATATATATATATATATATATATATATATATATATCAACCCACATACACACTATCTATATGTATTAACCCTCACACTCTCATACAAACTCTCACACACTCAAACCTCCATATATATATATATATATATATATATATATATATATATATATATATATATATATATATATATATATATATATATATATATATATATATATACTCATATATATAGGCACACACTCACCCAAATACATATAAATACATATATATACAAATATAAACTCGAAAACCCTAATACACACTCCCCAAGGCTAAACCAACCCGCACACAAGCCCGAAACCTAGAAACCAAGTCGAAATGGCCATTTGGTCATTTCGACGAACACTTGGAGTGCAGCTTGCGATATCTCGCGAAACGCACGCCAAACCTAATCGGAATCGATCCAAAATTTACCTACGAGTTCTAATCGATGTCTAGAACCTCACAAAAATGCTAACTCTCCAATTCTAGATCCATGGCAAAATTCCACATGTGTGTGGAATCCATATCGAAGGAAAAACTCCCAAATCGCCCAAAACACCCAAAACTCCGCGATACGACCTTGCGTGTCCGAACGGGGACACGAACCTACCCTCAAGACACCCGAGCATGTCTACCTAGGTCCGTTTAACCTAGGGCAATACCCAAAATGGGCCAATCTCGGATTTTACCCGAAATTAACACAAAACCCTAGGTCAAAGTCTCCAAACCTATCCAAACAAGTTCTAACTTCCTCCCATGGGTAGTCCTAAGGTCTAGGAAGGTTTTAAACAACTAATTACACTATATTAGAGTAATCTCAAAGGGAAAAATTAGGGTTTACCTCTTGGAAGTTGGAATCCCAAGGCCAAAGTCCTCAAAAAGCCCTAAAAGCTCCAAACTAGCTTCCAAGCTCTCAAATCCAAGTTCTACTCCCAAAGTAACTCCTACACAACTAGGTTAGAGGAAAATGAAAGGTTAGGGTTAGATATGGATGAAGATTGGAGGTGGAAAGAGAAATGGGAAAGGAAACTTACTTGAAATTGATTGGAGGGGTAAAGGAAGGAGAAATGAAGAAAGAGAGTGGAAGGAGAGAAGTGAATGAATAGAATGAAGGGGGGAAGAGGGGGCCGGCCATGTCATGGAGGGGTTAGGGTTAGATATGGGTACAAAGTCTAAAATATCCCTCCTACAAGTCATGCTAATTAAGGTTTGGGTTTGGGGTTCCAAATGCATTCTAACTAAATCCTAATCACTCCAACTAACAAATTAGAATATAAATAACTACTCTAAACTAATAAATAAGTCTGACAAGGGTGTTGGTTGGGTCTGATAAGGGTCCACTAGGGTCTGACATGGGTCCAGACTAGCCAAAACCCTAAAACAACTAATAAAAATAAATACATGCATCTAATTAAATATTAATACAAATATTTATGATCAATACATAATTTACTAAATTAAAATAAAAAAATATCCTGCCCTGGAAATGGGGTAGTGACAAGCCTATCCTCCTTAAAAAATTTCGTCCTCGAAATTTAAAGTCGATCGCACTTCTTCTAGGTCAAACCCCCAATAATCACAGTTAAGAAATTCTACCTAAATAACATGCAAGATCATGGTCCTACTGGTCGTGTTATTACAGTCTCAATCAGGGTCACTACACTATCTACCACAACACAAAAGAAAAGTCTAACAGGTACTAATGAAGCACACCACAAGAAATGAAAAAGGGCAGGAAGAAGACAAAAAAGAGATAGACCTGCTAACCCGACACCCGTAGCATCGGCCTCCTAGACTGTCAATGCAAAAGCCCTGTCCTGCTAGGGTATCTGACAAGGCCTCAGGGCCAATTCGGAAATTTCAAACTGGTCCTGCACGTAAAAATACATCTCCCGTCTGTGATGAGGCAGATGAACCCTTGGATCACATCAAGAGAATGAGTGGCGGATCTCCCAACGCTAGGCTTGTACGCCACCAAGAGAAGAATTTGCCCACTCTTCATATTACGCGTGACGCTGGAGGCCGCTTGAGGACTTTTCTTGTTTTACACGAACCAGTGCCAAACTCCAAATTATGCCAGGATCAACCTGTCCGCGTAAAGAAGACCCATTTTACAGGAAAATACGCTCCTCAGAAGGATGATGGATCGTATGCAACTCACATGGGGGAACTGTTGTATTCTTATGGCAGAGAGAGGGTTGTGGTTCCCAATCTCTACGTTCCTACTGATGTAAAAAGGCGAAATAAGCCTTCTTCTCCCTCTTCTTCTGTTAATTCCCCTGATTTGAGAGATTTCTTGATCTAAAAATGCAAAGACAGGGAATCTTTTAACATGTCTATTATACCCCCTAGGGAGCATTGTTGTAATAGTCATAAAGTTATAATTAACTACTGTTGTTCTAAGGCAAAACGGTCAGTTTTCGATCGGTTGAACTACTCTTTGTCCTTACAGGAAGAAGAACCGACATTCGCATTAGTAAGCATGGCTTCACACATTCCTAGAGGAAGGTCAAGTTCAAGACGTCATCCCTCTAGAACTCTGAGCCAAAGGAGATTTGACAGACTCCATGAGAATATTGAGGCAGGTATTTTTCGAAACACCCGCTCGAGGTCACGACAACCGACTTCATATTCTTCTGATTCCGACGCTGGGGGTCGCCAGCTTTCTGAATCTGATGTTGAAAGTATAGACTCGATCTCTACAGAGATCTATACTAATCCCTCGGTGGCGTCCAGAGAAATGTGAGTTTATGCCGTTGGAGATGAACGTGAAGAAGCTTCCCCATCAGAAAGTACTGAAAAATGCATCGCTGTATTGGAAGCATCGCTTAAAGAGATGCATACCATGATGGAGAATATGCACCAAATAATGGTGACTCAACATACAGCTGCGGTAGCTCAAACACATGTTCCTCCTACTCAACTACGGGTGGGGGTAGACATGCCACCATCCAATATAAGCCAGAAGCCTATTCAAAATCAAGAATCAGCTGCTCCTCAACCCATTAACCCGGAGAATGTATTACCTCATGTGGGAGTTACAATACAACCGATCTCTCACCTCCCTGCTATCCCTTTCCCGACTGAAGATCCGATGCAGGCAGTTCGGAAATTAAAAGCCCAATTTGATGCCTTGAAGCATAAGGATCAGCTCAAGAAGTTGGGAATCAACTAGCCATACCCAGCTATCTGGGACGAGATCACTTTCCCACCAAAATATAAACCACAGGCTATGGTTTTGTTTGGGGGAAAAACGTCACCGAGCCAGTATATGAATTACTTCAGCATGATGACGGTGTTGTTACAGGGGAATGACGTCCTTCTCACTCGAGTGTTTAAAGGCTGTCTGTCTGGAGTGGCCTATCAATGGTACCGTAGTCTAGCGGACAACTGCATTACTTCTTTTGAAGATTTCAAGACTCTGTTCTTTGCTCAATTTTACGAAGGAGGAATGGACATGTCTATGTCATCACTTATCGAAGTAAAGCAGAAGGAGAAAGAAAACATTCGTACATTTATTGAACGCTTTCGTCAGGACAAAGGAAAGGAGAAAGAAGTTTGTTTCGATAAACCTTTGAAGAATATTCAAAACAAAGGTTTAGAGAAACCATATAACTTTGACATCTTGGCTCAGTTGGCTAATACTCCGGCCAGATTGTCCATTTTTTAGCTACTTAGGCTATCCAAAGACACTCGTCAAGCCTTGAGTGAAGCGCTAATGCAAGCAGATGTATGCTTGACTCAACTCAAATCTCCTAATAAAGAGCCTGTGGTATGTCCTCAATGCCATAGTATGATGAAAGTGGTCCCTAACATCACTTTCACTCAAGAGGACATGTTGTTGAAACATAACAGACACGACAGGCCTCTTTATTACACCGGATACGTCGGCTCTGTTGAGGTAGATCGGATTCACATAGATCCGGGATCGTCGATCAGCATTATCCCTCATAGTCTGCTAAGACCGTTGAAAATTCCTACAAGCGAACTGGTTTACACTACCACTACAATCGTGGGCTTCAATAACAGAAAGAGCAGACCGTTGGGGAAGATTCGTTTGAGGATCCAGGTTGTGACCTTAGATCAGTGTCTACATGCTAATCCAGGTTGTGACCTTAGATCAGTGTCTACATGCTATGTCATTGTTTCGGAGGTGTCTTACAATATTCTGTTGGGCAGACCATGGATCCACGGTCACAATATTGTCCCTTCAACTCTACACCAATGCTTCAAATATGTAGACGCCCAAGGGACAGTAAAAATAGAGTTTGATGATCTTAACCCTTTCAAAGGAGTTGAGTCCTACTATTCTGATGCCATGCTGTACACCTAAGACTACATAAAGGAGGTGTCAGGCAAGACGGAAGAGGAATCCTACCAGGAGCCAAGAGAACCATCTACTGAGCAACCTTTGTCAATCCAGGTGAAAGGGCGGACTACCCGTCCGAAAGTCATGGAACCCATGGCTTAACCAAATCGGGGGGAGGAGGTGATCCTCTAGTGATCACTCTAAACCAAAAGCCCCCACCTTTGGTCATCAACCTTAGGCGTAACAAGTAGCCGACTGATGTAAATACAACCGGGAACGTAGTTTCTGACGATAATAAAGATTCTCTTTTTCAGTATACTGACGCTCAATTTTCCAATCAGGAATCCTCCCCCCATAACGATATAGAACCTATAGCCGATATTTTCCAGTATTCCGACGATAATAACGATTCTTTGTTCGAACAAAAAGAACCACCCACTGAAGATGAAGTTATCCAAATCAATGTTGGGGATAAATTTTTACCAAAGCCAATATTTATCAGCAACAATCTTTCCGAAGAAGAAAGAGAAAAAATGATCCAGCTGATAAAAGAATATATCGACGTATTTGCTTGGAATTATGAGGATATGCTAGGTCTTGATCCAAAAGTGGCTACGCATAAACTCAATATATTATCCAATTCAAAGCCTGTAAAGCAACACCAACGCCGATTCCGCCCGGATATGATGGATGCCATTGAAGCTGAAATCAAGAAGCTAATAGCCTGTGGGTTCATCCGGAAAGAATAACATCCTGATTGGGTCGCTAATGTTGTCCCGGTTATGAAGAAAAATGGGTAAGTGCTTGTTTGCATCGACTTCCGAGATCTAAATACGGCCTGCCCTAAAGATGAGTTCTCTCTCCCTATTACAGACGTCATGATCGACAATACGTGTGGTTTTGAGCGCATGTCCTTCATGGACGGATTTTCAGGATATAATCAAATTAAGATGAATCCTGAAGATGAAAAGCATACTGCTTTTCGTACACCACTGGGGGTATATTGCTATACGGTTATGCCTTTTGTATTGAAGAATGCCGGGGCTACGTATCAACGAGCTATGAGTAACATATTCCATAAGCATCTGCACAAAACGGTAGAATGTTACATAGACGATATTTCTGTCAAAAGCTGCCTCAAGGATAATCACATCCAAGACTTGAAGACAGTATTCGAGTTGATGCGCCAACATCAACTCAAAATGAACCCCACAAAGTCCTTTCTTGGTGTATCCAGTGGCAAATTTTTGGGATTTGTCATTACCGCTAAAGGCATTCAAGTTGACCCTGATAAAGTAAAAGCTATCCTGGAAATGCGACGGCCCCGTAATCTCAGAGAACTCAGGGAATTTCAAGGTCGTCTAGCTTATATTAGGAGATTCATATCCAACCTCTCGGGGAGATGTCAACCTTTTTCTCGTCTAATGAAGAAAGGTGTGTCATTCGTATGGGACGAAGCCTGTCAGCAAGCGTTTAATGATATCACACACTATCTTACTAATCCTCCAGTTCTGGTACCTCCCGTCATAGGAAGACCATTTTTGCTGTATGTTTGAGCAATGGATCATTTTTTAGGGGCTTTCCTTGCACAGAAGAATAATGAGGGTCACGAACAGGCTATTTACTATCTAAGAGGATGATGGTCGGAGCTGAACACAGGTATAGTCCAGTGAAAAAAGAATGCTTGGCCCTAATATTTGCCATTCAGAAGATGCGACATTACGTGACGGGCCAAACTATTCATATCATCTCCAGAATCAATCCGCTTCGGGTTTTAATGAATAAGCCGAGTGTTCTTAATTCCTGACTCGCGACTTGGGCAATGCTATTGATACCGTATGATATGGTGTACGTCCCTCAGAAGTCCATGAAAGGTCAAGCCTTGGCTGATTTCTTAGCTGCCCATCCAATTCCGGAAACCTCTAAATTATATGAGGACATTCCCGACGAAGTTGCAGAATGTAATTCGGCAATGGAAGGTGATACATGGCAGCTATTCTTTGATGGTGCCTCCAGAACTGGTCCCAAGGGAAACGTAGTCTGTAAACACCCTGATTTTGAGAATAATTTTAAAATAAGTTATTACGAATTATTGGTATTTTTCTGGAAATTAAAGCAAGGATGATTATGATTTAAAGAATTTTAAGTATGGCAGATTGGTGTTAAAAGATTCTATAAATAATAAATTAGAATGCACAGCGGAAACCCGGACGCGGAGTATTTTTCGGGAAATTAATTGGATTCCGGAAATGTGTTTTGAGGACGTATAAACTATTGACTAATTAAGCCGAGCTAGACTCAAGCAAAACCTTGAACCAAACTAGCAATTTGGGCCGGATAGGGAGACCTGAGCCAAACCCTACCCGAAATCCCTTGGAACCCTAGCCGTCGAGCTACAGTAGCAGCTATAAAGCCAACGCATCGGAAACCTAGGCCGCCCCTCTCTTCTCCCGAATCCCCTGTGCCGACCACTGCCGCCGCCTCCCCTAGGTTGCTCAGCCGCGAGATCTTCGACGCTGAACCGAACCCAGACGTCCTCGACACCGGATAACATCAGCACCTCCCCCATCGACCGGCTAGTCCAGTCGACCTCGTCGAGCTCGGCCGACGGCGACGCTGAACCCTCTCCGACTCAGCAGAATCAGCACCAATCAGCCCTCTTCCAACCGCCGAGCACAGCCGAACCGACCCCATCTCGGTCTCGTCAGCGCCCCGCCACCGTCCGCGAGCAACTCCCTGCTCGCCTCGCCAACCACCGCAAAGCCCTAGGCCGTCGCTGACCTAGATCCGACCCAGGAGACACCGCGAGGACACCGCTGCTCTCAACCAGGACACGGGGTTGACGTTCGGACACTTGAAGTTCAGCATTCACGGAACCCTACTCAGGTACCGATTTCTTTCACCTCACAACTCCGTTTTTGATTTCGTCAATTGTTATGCGTAGACTGTATAACCCTCTCGGTGCCCATGCGACTCGCTCGGAGCATCGCGTCCTGTGGTGATTGCACACCGCGATCCAAAAACAGGAAAAATAATACCCCATTTTACCCCGGAACTGAGTGCGCCCCGCCAACCGGGATGACTTGGTCGCACGCGGTCTTTACCGAACCGTGCACGTCGTTGATACGATCGTGTGGGATTTCACAGAAGTCGATTCGGAGGTACGAGCACCCCGGAATCCACGCGTATCCGCCGACGACACCACGTATCCGACCTTTCTAGAATATACTGTAACTTTGTGTACACTCGTCGGATCGAGACGAAACTTGTGCCATCGGACTCGTAGCAATACGCTGGTCCTGTGAGCCAAGTTTGGTCCGATTCTGAGGACGTTGATAAAATCGCGTATCGTGGGCCCCATAGGCTCCACTTGACGGGCGATTTTGTGATCGGCTCATCTGAATCTAATTCTGGAAGTTCCGTTGAGTTCGTATCATCATTCCTGGCTTGTAGACACTGAGTTTGAGGAATTTGGAGACCTTTGACCCTGACACGCTTTTCGGTGCAAAGTGGCCCACATGTGGATCCCGCTTTTGCCGAAAATGACCATTTTTGCCCCTGTGTCCAAATTGGACATAAGGACAGGCATTTTTAGCAGTTTGATACCTTCTGAGACTGTTGGTGACGTTTATTACAGCTTTTGGAGTAGCACCTACCGGATCCACTGCTACAGGGACAGTTGTTGACATTCAAACATCAGGCAAGTGTACCTTGCCATCTCTGCAGTATTATTACCTAGTTTTCTTACTTCATATATTTACTGTGCATGCTTAACCTAGGACCGTTTGACATACTTAGCATCCGATTATCAGTCGGATGCCCACATCGTACGCGGTGTTGGGTAATGTCATTTAGATATGGACATACGTGACACTTTATATTCTCGTACTTGTCTTACCAAGTACACTTTGACCCAGGACACAGGACACTGATCATGAGACAGGATCTTCCCGAGATATTCGAGGTGATTCTGTATAGGACTTGGCATAGATTCTATATTCTAGATACATTATGACTTGTGCATTAGTTATGACCCCGCTGACATAGACGTGAGACGTTGTGTTTATGATTTGCGTGGTTACATTGGGTAGGGAGAGACACACAGACTACAGGCTGATTATATATATACACCCCTACTATTGTGAGGCCAAGACTCTAAAGCCCGAGCTTGGCCCATTACTCATTACTACTGCTGCTACCGGCTCCCCTACACAGAGCTTGTAGTATGCTTCAGCCTGAGTTCTAGTGCTGCTCTCATCTTGCATATCACTTAGCTGGTTATTCTAGTATTCCCTTATTGTTCCATCTATTGCTGGATAGATTCACAGGCTACAGGTTGATTATGTTATGCCGGCTACTCAGTATCCCGCTGAGCTAGACCACCTCTTGACACCACTACTACCGGCTCCCCTACACAGGGCTTATAGTTGTTTCAACCTGAGTACTATTGATATTCTCTCTTGCATTTATACATATGTTGCATACTTACCCTGCTTATCTCATTATTTGCTGCACTGTTTATATTCTGGC
The DNA here is from genome assembly GCA_036927795.1 of Iris macrosiphon. Classification (NCBI taxonomy): domain Eukaryota; kingdom Viridiplantae; phylum Streptophyta; class Magnoliopsida; order Asparagales; family Iridaceae; genus Iris; species Iris macrosiphon. The sequence goes on from JAYESA010000003.1 coordinate 85,921,603, forward strand.
TTGTATTATTTTCTGTACCTTGCTATGTCCCCTGAGGACCTGGATATGGATTTTGTCCCCAGATTTTGCAGACCAGGTTTACCCCGAGGTTTACGGGACCGCATCAGGAGGAGCCGATCCAGGAGCCGTACCACCATTTGAGGACGAGGTCTTAGCTGAAGACTTCTCTTGAGCATCCATGTTCATGCTCAGTTTTATTTATTTATTTATTTTTTCAGTCTTTTATATTCTGGTCTGTTGAACCATTGTACTAGATATTTATCGGGTTGTTCCCCGAAGTACTTTGTGAGACTAGCTGATGATTTACATTCCTTATTTATTCTGTGGATCATATTTTTATCTTGTGTGGATGAGATTAGTTGTGCCATGATTGTCGTAGATTTGTTTTACAGCTTAAGTATGCCCTGATGGATCCATTAAATTGGGTTTGTCCATCGGTGCGTACTGCTGGCCATTGCCACGTATCTAGTCCCACGGTATTTTGGGACTGGGGCGTGACATAGTCTCAGGAGTAGAAATTGTCCTGGTGACTCCTGATAAACTCGTCATCTATCGAGCATATTCTCTTAGCGAACCCTGCTCTAATAATGTGGCAGAGTATAATGCTCTACTAATCGGGCTTCAAGTCGCTAAAGAATTGGAGGTTAAATACCTGGAAGCTTTTGGTGATTCTCAGTTGATCGTCAATCAGGTCAGAGGAATATAGAAGTCCGCAATCCAGACCTTATTCCTTATCACCAAACAACGATCGAGATAGCCATGTCTTTCAAAGGATTCTTTTTAGAGCATGTGCCTCGGTCTCAAAATTTGGAAGCTGATGCTCTGACCAGCCTAGCTGCAGATCTAGCTATTCATATAAGAAGGCAGAATTCGATGATCCTTCTTAACAGAGATTTTTTTTGTAAAAAATAACTTTCACATAGAACGCAGCTATGCTATAAACACAGTTCCTCCTAAGAGAGATTGGAGAAGTCCCTTTATAGACTTCGCGTCATACGGAATCTTACCAGAGGATCCTAAAGAAGCAGTATCTATCAAGAGACGATTATTACGTTTCTATTTTGATGCTTCTTCACAAAGTCTATATCGTCGAACGTACGATGGACTATTGTTACGATATCTCTCTGATGATGATGCAAGGCGGGTTATCCGAGAAGCTCATGACGGGGTATGTGGAGCACATCAACCCGGTCCTAAGTTACAGGATTGTATCAGGAGGATGGGCTACTACTGGCCTACTATGATTGCAGATGCTGTGAAATATGCAAGATAATGCAAAGCCTATTAGGTTCATGCAGATTTCATACATCAGCCTTCTGAGTATTTATATCCTACTATTGCATCATGGCCCTTTGAAGCATGGGGTATGGATATCATTGGTCCTATTCATCCTTCGTCTTCTAGAGGACATCGGTTCATATTGGCTATTACGGATTATTTCTCCAACTGGGCGGAGGCGATCCCCCTTGCTGAGGTAAAGACATCCAACGTGATCAGCTTTATCAAGCACCACGTAATTTATCGCTTCGGGATACCCCGAAGGATAATTCATGACAACGGGCCTCAATTCATCAGCCAAGCGTTTTACCGATTTTACGATAAGAATCGGATACAGAATATGGCCTCAACGGCATACAATGGTTTGACGGAAGCCTTCAACAAAACCATCATCAAACTCTTGAAGAAGTTTGTCTCTTCAAACAAAAAAGATTGGAACAAAAAGTTGGGAGAATGTCTGTGGGCATACCGCACAACGGTACGAACGCCAACGGGTTGTACCCTATTTTCGTTAGTTTACGGGTGTGAAGCAGTTCTCCCCATCGAAGTTCAAATTCCATCACTCAGGATAGCAGTGGCTAATAAGTTGACTCAGGAAAATAATGATCGTTTAAGACTTCAAGAGCTAGAAGGATTAGACGAGAAATGCCTTCAAGCTCAACAACGCATAGAGTTCTACCAGGCACGCATCTCCAGAGCTTTTAATCAAAAAGTGAAGGAAAGAGTATTCAAAGTTGGTGAGCTAGTTCTAGCTGTGAAGAGGCCAATGATCATTACACACAAAAGTAAGGGCAAATTCCAGCCCAAATGGGAGGGCCCTTATATGATTGAAACCATATTTTCAAATGGCGCTTACAGATTAGCCAAGCCTAATGGAGATTTAATAATGGCTCCTATCAATGGCAAATTCCTGAAGAAGTACCATTGTCACGACCCGCACCCGGAAGTTCGGGCACAAGTGCGTGGGTACGTCCAGCCTACGCCGCAGAGTCGGCGGTAGTACGCTGTCTAGGTTAATCCATCTAAACTAGTCTAACTCATTCCCAATTAACATAGGCAAGATAATAATGAGAATAGAAACTTAAGATTTGCAACTGAAATAAATGTGACAACAAATTCAAATGTTTAGTACAGGAATTCCCAAAATGAAATCGGGGACAAACCCGATTAAATAAGATAAGAAACAGAATAAAAGATAGCTACTACTAGCTACTCTGCAGCAGGGGTCTCCTGGGTGGGTTCTGGCTCCTCATAGGTATCATCTGTACCCTCATAAGGACCATAATAAGTAGGGGCAAGATCCTCATCATCGCCTAAATCAACAGATCCAGTCAGGAAAGGAGCAAAGTACACAGTGCACAACAAGGTTAAACTAAATATTTATGATAATTAGATATTGAATATCATGTTAAGGAAATTGCATAAAAGAACGTCAATATCTCAGAGTCACAACTATAAACAGGAATATGAGAAAACAGAAGTAAATGAGCAGGAAATGAAACTACAACAGTCAGCAAGAAATATAACATGACCAGAAATTATCTGTATGAAACTTGTGTTTGTTTTTAGAATACTTAGTTGGCATGTAGGGGTTTATAAGGCTAATCCGGCCGTCATGGACGGCTATTAAACACGAATAATTGAGATCCGGCTGATGGACAGTCGTGTACCAACAGCTATTAAACACGGCAAGGGGAAGGGTAAACTACATGCCTTCTAGGTATTCTCCCACCCGACATGAAAAACAAGACATGAATTCCAATATTCAAGACATGAAATATAGTATTCTAACCCTACGTGTAATCATCAAGGGTACTAGTAGAGCAGGGAATTTAATTATCACAATATAAAGATTAACTTGAAGTGCAGGTACTTGCCTGTTGTTTGGATCTGATTAATATTGGCTCTTGGGGAAATTTCCAGAGATGAGTCCAAAAGCTGAAATAGACATTACCATCACGCTCAGAAGGTGTCAAATAGCTAGAAACGCCTGTCCTTGGGTCCAATTTAGAGACAAGGGCAAAAACGGCAATTTCGGGTCAAAACGGGGTCCGCCGGTGGGCCCGCTTTGCACCGAAAAGCGTGTCCAGGTCAAAGGTCTCCAATTTCACCAAACTTAGTGTCAACAGGTCAGGAACGCGGATACGAACCCAACGGAACTTCCAGATTTGGATTCCGATGAGCCGAACACAAAATCGCCCGTCGAGCAGGGCCTGCGGGGCCCACGACACGCGATTTCGTCAACGTTCTCAGAATCGAACCAAACTTGACCCACAGGACCAGCGTATCGCTACGAGTCCGATGGCGCAAGTTTCGTCTCGATCCGACGTGTGTGTACGAAGTTAGGATAAATTGCAGAAAAGGCGGATACGGGGCGATGTCCGCGGATACGCGTTGATTCCGGTGTGCACGCACACCCGAATCAGCTTCCGCAAAATCTCACACGTCCGTATCGACGCTGCGCACATATCTGTGAAGACCGCGCGCGACCAAGTCGTCCCGTTTGGCGGGGCGTACTCAGTTCCGGGGTGAAACAGGGTCTGGTTTTTCCTGTTTTTGGATCGCGGTGTGCGATCACCACAGGACGCGATGCCCCGAACAGTTTGTCCGGACACCGAGAGGGTCATACAGGCTTCATAACGCAATTTGCAGAAATGAAAAAGGAGCTACGAGGCGAAAGTTACGCGTACCTGAAGGGGACCCGAAAATCAGGGTCGAGTCGTGTCCGACTCGTGTCGGACACGCGAAGGGAATTAGGGCTAGGGTTAGGGTTCAGGGGGGAATTCGGCCATGGACGGCGGAGACTGGCCGGAGACACGCCGGAGGGGGCTGGGGAAGGTTTGCCGAGGGGCGGCGCGGCGTCCACGGGGCGGCGGTGGCTCAAGGCGGCCGGCAGCGGCGGCTGCGGCTGGCTGCTGTGCTGTCGGGGTCGACCGGAGGACGGCGGAGCGGCTCTGCTGCGGGAGGAGTGAGGAGAAGAAGTCGGCGACGGTCGGCGGGGCACGGCGAGGAGGCGGGCTGCGGCGTGGAGCGAGGCGGTGGCAGGGTAGGCTAGGGCGGCCGGAGGGAATTGGGGTGGCCGGAGAAGAGAGCGGGGGGGAATTATATAGGGAGGAGCGAGGTGGTTAGGGGGCCGGCCAAGGCGGATCGTGGGGCGACGTGGCGCGGAGCGCGGCGAGCGGGGCGCGGAACGCGCGGCGGCCGGCGCTGGACGCGGGGCGACGTGGGGGCTGGGGAGACCGGGCTGGCGGGTCGGGCTGCGGCGGGTCGGGTTCGGCTGAACCCGACCCGACCCGATAAGAACGGGCGGCTGGGCTGGGCTGGCCTTCGGCCCACTGGGCCGGGCCGGCCCAGAAGAAATAAAAATTAAAATTAAATATAATAAAAATAAATATAATAATAATAAATAAACAATTAATTTAATTAATTAATTTGAAAAAATGTTTTTAGGCATTTAAAAATAGTTCTGAGGCCCAAAAAAATCCAGAAAAATTACCCTAAGTCCAATTTTTCATTTTACACTCAAAAATGTTATTTTCATGATATTTTAATATTATTTATTGCCAAATAAAAATCATTTATTAATTGAAAACCTTGATTTTAATTACAGAAAAATTCCCAAAAAATTCCAGAAAATTGGAAAAAATCCAAGATTTAATAATTTGAAAATTCAGGGGGTTTACAACCATGCTTGATCTTCTTTGCTCAAAGGGGTATGGTAATGATTTTATTCTGATGACACTACATACAAAGATTAGTTGGAGCATATTCTATCATATCCATATAACCTCTGAATATATATGTTGAACTAATTTGAAACTTCAAAACCTATCACGTCCATATTACCTCTGATAGTGTTTTGTATACAAATTTAGTTGGAGCATATTCTATCATGTCCATATAACCTCTGAATAGATATATCCAGCTGAAACTTACCGAAAGTATATCACGTCCATATTACCTCTGATATCACTTTCATCTTAGCCTATCGTTTATATTCAAAAGCGATAGGACCACAAAGTCAGAAGAAGTATCTTTATTATCTCTGGAAATAACAAATTACAAAAAGAGCAAAAAGGTACATCATTGGGGAGGAGCCGTTAAATCACGGATCTGTTGCGCCAAAGCAGCCATCCTCTCATTCCTGGAGTTCAAGATGTTAGCACGAGCCCGCTCCAGCCTTGCTTCGTCATCACTCAAGAAAGATAGTTCGGACAAAGAATTAACAAAACTTGTGTGGATGACACTCGCATGTGTCAAGTTCTGCTGAGATGTCTTCACTTGGCCCTCAAATACATCATGAACTGTCGATGCCTTGAGAAGCCTCTCCCTTGTCTGGGCAAGTTCAGCCTCCAATTCTTGAATCCTCGCTTCATATCCTTCACATTCAGTGCATCACTTGGCCAGCTGAGGAATACTCTCCACCAATACTGCTTGCTCCTTATCCATCTCTTGCTGTTGTTCCTGGATGGATTTGTTTAGAGATTCTATCTGTTGAGCAAGTTCCGCAGTTGGGGAGTCATACTCAGCTTGAACCAGGTCATCGATGCCACCTTGGGATAGTTGCAAATATTCGTTAATGGGTTGTTCTAAACCATTAACTATTTGCTCTAGCTCATCAGCTCTTTCAGCGTCACTGAAATTTCTAATCTGCACTATAGGGAGATTGGAGGACATCTTCAGAGCATCAAAGCCTAGGTTCTTCTCCAACACCATAGATATTAATTCTTTCAAAGTAAGGTAGAATATGCTAGTGTATTGATCCACTAGCATAGCAAAGCTCGAATGGACGCTGGGAGTGGCCGTAATATCGGTGAGCCTCATTTCCGGAATAACTGGAAAGGATGTCGCCATAGTCGTTGCTTCAACAGATGGCGCGACAAAGGAAGAGACACCAACAACGGTTGGAGTTGCTGGCATGCTTGACGAAGGAGGCACGGACATGATGGTGGGTTCATCCTTCTCTGATGTTATCTGAACTGCCACTGGCGGAATGACACCTGAGAATATTGCAGATGAAATATCGGCAGTTTTAAAATATACTTCGTCAACGTCAGGTATCGCCATTTCATTTGCTGGATCCGCAACAAAACCAGAAGTTGTGTCAACTCTGCCCTCCCCAGAGATGTCTTCGCCTGAAAATAAAATAAAAGAAAGTTAATATCAATTTGATGTTAATTTTCCTAAAGAAAATGTGAAGACAACATTTACCCATGGCCGATGGTATGTATGTTGCGTCTGCAGCCTGTATAGCTAAATCATTTCTTAATGATGCTAAACAAGTTGTCATACATGGAGAAGAGGGTGCACCAACTAACGTTTGAGGGTAGTCAACCCAGTTATCACCCAGATCCACTCGAGGTTCATCGGGTGGAATCTCGCTCGAGATACTTACAGACGAATGAAGGGCTAGCCCCATTTGTCTGGATGAAGGTATATTGATTCTTATTATGCTCGGCCTCGAAGGCGATCTCGAGACACTACCAGCAACGGTGGTAGCGGCAGCAGTCGCGGGCAAAGAATCTCCAGCACCGACAGCTGGGACTGTGGAGGTTCCCTCTCTAAAAGACGAAGGACCCATGATCAAAGAATCATCCCCAACAGGGGAAACAATGGGCTCACTCCTGGAAGAGGCCCCCCTGGTGGAAGTCTTTTTAGGACCTCCGGTAGTCAGCTTCTTCTTGCGGGGGTAAGGCTCTTTCAGAGTGGAAGCCTTTCATTTATTAGAGATTATGAGAGGCTCTGCTAGCGGAGCTATTACGCCTCTCGGTCCAATCAGCAAATAGTCGTCTGCACCGGTGGTTTCATCACCTTTATCCGAGGAAACAGACGGTATCTCCTCTCTCCCAGTGGACCTATGGAAGGGCATCCTGAAACTTCCATGTACATCGAAATCACGATGGAAGGTATTGATGGACGCATAAAACTGCACGTACGAATGGAGAATGCACAACTCCATGGAGAGAGAAGTCGCGGGCACAGCAAAGGTTGCTCTGGTATAACTCATTATGAAGTACCGCCATCCTCTAGCTCCATCAATAAGTCCACCTTTGAACTTGAAGCTGGTGATAGGATTCCCCACGTGCAACTGGTCGTACCCAAATTGCCTGGCAAATCGGCTGGGCAGATAAGGCTCCAAGTAGCAGTGGTCCTCATTTCTGTACAGCAGGTGGGAAGATCTAATACAGACCAACCAGTAAAAGGCTTCAGGAGAAAGAATAGTCTTCCCCTGACCCGCGTCCTGAAGTTTTGTCCCCTGTTGATTGATATGTACAGGGGGGGCGATACAGTAGAATTTCCAACTATAGGCAAAATTTAGTGCTAGCCGACAGTTTATGACGCTAGTCACATTCCAAGAAGAATTCCTGTAATTCAACAGGAAGTTATTGCCCGAACCACTGGCCGATCCGGGAGACATCACTTTGGTGTTGTGAAGGATTAACCATCCCATCAGATATAAGAATGGCAATTCCACTCTAGAAAATCCTTTACGCTGTGTATCATCAGCCAGCAGTCCCTCAGTAATGGCCCTCAGGCCAGCTTGAATTCTGCTCACCACGGCAGGGAGCAGGCCCAATCTCACTCCAAACACCAAACGTACTACGGGCCATAAGGTGTTGCGATGAATGTGATCCGCAGACGCGATACCAGGAACCACCCATCGGCGCAGCCAAACAGAAAGGAAGCCAGCCAGTTGAGCTTCTCTTGACAGAGGCTTTCGGCAATGCCTCATATAGCTGTAGGCTTTGGTTCCTGCAAGATAACCCCCTATCTCTTCGTTAAGAACATAGTCTTGAGCCCCCGCATCTTCAATGAGATCATCGATTGTGTTGGCACTAAGCATGCTTAGAAGGTTCAAGGGTTTATCTCATTATCAGAGTCAGTGTTTAGCAGAGATAAACCCTTGAACCTTCTGAGCATGCTTAGTACCAACACAGTCGATGATCTCATTGAAGATGCGGGGGCTCAAGACTATGTTCTCAATGAAGATATAAGGGGGTTATCCTGCAGGAACCAAAGCCTACAGCTATATGAGGCATTGCTGAAAGCCTCTGTCAAGAGAAGCTTAATTGGCTGGCTTCCTTTCTGTTTGGCTGCGCCGATGGGTGGTTCCTGGTATAGCCTCTGCGGATCGCATTCATCGCAACACCTTATGGCCCACAGTACGTTTGGTGTTTGGAGCGATATTGGGCCAGCTCCCTGCCATGGTGTGCAGAATTCAAGCTGGCCTGAGGGCCATTACTGAGGGACTGCTGGCTGATGATACACAGCATGAAGGATTAACCAGAGTGGAATTACCATTCTTATATCTGATGGGATGGTTAATCCTTCACAACAAAGTGAAGTCTCCCGGATCGGCCAGTGGTTCGGGCAATAACTTCCTGTTGAATTACAGGAATTCTTCTTGGAATGTGACTAGCGTCATAGACTGTCGGCTAGCACTAAATTTTGCCCATAGTTGAAAGTTCTACTGCATTGTCCCTCCTGTACATATCAATCAACAGGAGACAAAACTTCAGGACGCGGGTCAGGGGAAGACTATTCTTTCTCCTGAAGCCTTTTACTGGTTGGTCTGTATTAGACCTTCCCACCTACTGTACAGAAGTGAGGACCACTGCTACTTGGAGCCTTATCTGCCCAGCCGATTTGCCAGGCAATTTGGGTACGACCAATTGCACGTGGGGAATCCTATCACCAGCTTCAAGTTCAAAGGTGGACTTATTGATGGAGCTAGAGGATGGCGGTACTTCATAATGGGTTGTACCGGAGCAACCTTTGTTGTGCCCGCGACTTCTCTCTCCATGGAGTTGCGCACTCTCCATTCGTACGCACAGTTTTATGCGTCCATCAATACCTTCCATCGTGATTTTGATGTACAAGGAAGTTTCAGGATACCCTCCCATAGGTCCACTGGAAGAGAGAAGATACCGTCTGTTTCCTCGGATGAAGGTGATAAAACCACCGGTGCAGACGACTATTTGCTGATTGTACCGAGAGGCGTAATAGCTCCGCCAGCAGAGCCTCTCATAATCTCTAATAAATGAAAGACTTCCACTCTGAAAGAGCCTTCCCCCTGCAAGAAGAAGCTGACTACCGGAGGTCCTAAAAAGACTTCCACCAGGGGGGGCTCTTCCAGGAGTGAGCCTATTGTTTCCCCTGTTGGGGATGATCCTTTGATCAGGGGTCCTTCGCCTTTTAGAGAGGGAACCTCCACAGTCCCAGCTGCCGGTGCTAAAGATTCTTTGCCCGCGACTGTTGCCGCTACCACCATTGCTGGTAGTGTCTCGAGATCGCCTTCGAGGCCGAGCATAATATGAATCAATATATCTTCATCCAGACAAATGGGGCTAGCCCTTTCTTCGTCTGTAAGTATCTCGAGCTAGATTCCACCCGATGAACCTCGAGTGGATCTGGGTGATGACTGGGTTGACTACCCTCAAACGTCAGTTGGTGCTCCCTCTTCTCCAGGTATGACAACTTGTTTAGCATCATTAAGAAATGATTTAGCTATATAGGCTGCAGACGCAATATACATACCATCGGCCATGGGTAAATATTGTCTTCACGTTTTCTTTAGGAAAATTAACATCAAATTGATATTAACTTTCTCTTATTTTATTTTCAGATGAAGACATCTCTGGGGAGGGCGGAGTTGACACAACTTTTGATTTTGTTGCAGATCCAGCCAATTAAACGACGGCACTTGACGTCGACGAAGTATATTTTGAAACTGCCAATATTTCATCTGCAATATTCTCGGGTGTCATCCCGCCAGTGGCAGTTCAAATAACATCAGAGGAGGATGAACCCACCATCTCGACCGCGCCTCCTTCGTCAAGCATGCCAGCAACTCCAATCGGTATTGGTGTCTCTTCTTTTGTCGCACCATCTGTTGAAGCAACGACTTTGGCAATATTCTCTACAGCCCTTCCGGATAGGTGATTTACCGATATTGCGGCCACTTCCAGCGTACATTCGATCTTTTCTATGCTAGTTGAACAATACACTAGCATATTCTATCTCATTTTGAAATATTTGATATCCATGGTGCTGGAGAAGAATCTAAGCTTTGATGCTTTGAAGGCGTCCTCCAAGCTCACTATAGCGCCGATCAGAAATTTCAATGACCCTGAAAGAGCTGATGCGCTAGAGCAAATAGTTAATGGTTTAGAACAACCCATTAACGAATATTTGCAACTATCCCGAGGCAGCATTGATGACCTGGTTCAAGCTGAGTATGACTCCCTAACTGCGGAACTTGCTCAGCAGTTAGAATCTCTAAACAAATCCATCCAGGAACAACAACAAGAGATGGATAAGGAGCAAGCAGTATTGGTGGAGAGTATTCCTCAGCTGGCCAAGTGCTGCACTGAATGTGAAGGATATGAAGCGAGGGTTCAAGAATTGGAAGCTGAATTTGCCCAGACAAGGGAGAGGCTTCTCAAGGCATCGGCAGTTCGTGATGTATTTGAGGGCCAAGTGAAGACAGCTCAGCAGAACTTGACACATGCGAGTGTCATCCACGCAAGTTTTGTTAATTCTCTGTCCGAACTATCTTTCTTGAGTGATGACGAAGCAAGGCTGGAGCGGGCTCATGCTAACATCTTGAACTCCAGGAATGAGAGGATGGCTGCTTTGGCGCAACAGATCCGTGATTTAATAGCTCCTCCCCAATGATGTACCTTTTTGCTCTTTTTGTAATTTGCTATTTCCAGAGATAATAAAGATACTTCTTCTGACTTTGTGGACCTATCACTTTTGAATATAAATGATAGGCTATGATGAAAGTGATATCAGAGGTAATATGGACGTGATATACTTTCGGTAAGTTTCAGCTGGATATATCTATTCAGAGGTTATATGGACATGATAGAATATGCTCCAACTAAATTTGTATACAAAACACGATCAGAGATAATATGGACGTGATAGGTTTTAAAGTTTCAAATTAGTTAAACATATATATTCAGAGGTTATATGGACATGATAGAATATACTCCAACTAATCTTTGTATGTAGTGTCATCAGAATAAAATCTTTACCATACCCCTTTGAGCAAAGAAGATCAAGCATGGTACTTCTTCAGGAATTTGCCATTGATAGGAGCCATTATTAAATCTCCATTAGGCTTGGCTAATCTGTAAGCGCCATTTGAAAATATGGTTTCAATCACATAAGGACCCTCCCATTTGGGCTGGAACTTGCCCTTACTTTTGTGTGTAATGATCATTGGCCTCTTCACAGCTAGAACTAGCTCATCAACTTTGAACACTCTTTCCTTCACTTTTTGATTAAAAGCTCTAGAGAAGCGTGCCTGGTAGAACTCTATGCGCTGTTGAGCTTGAAGGCATTTCTCGTCTAATCCTTCTAGCTCTTGAAGTCTTAAACGATTATTATTTTTCTGAGTCAACTTATTAGCCACTGCTATCCTGAGTGATGGAATTTGAACTTCAATGGGGAGAACTGCTTCACACCCGTAAACTAACGAAAATGGGGTACAAGCCATTGGCGTTCGTACCGTTGTGCGGTATGCCCACAGACATTCTCCTGACTTCTCGTTCCAATCTCTTTTGTTTGAAGAGATAAACTTCTTCAAGAGTTTGATGATGGTTTTGTTGAAGGCTTCCGCCATACCATTAGCAGCAGGATTGTATGTCGTTGAGGCCATATTCTGTATCCAATTCTTATCGCAAAATCGGTAAAATGCTTGACTGATGAATTGAGGCCCGTTATCATGAATTATCCTTCGGGGTATCCCAAAGCGATAAATTACATGGTGCTTGATAAAGCTGATCACGTTGGATGTCTTTACCTCAGCAAGAGGGATCGCCTCCGCCCATTTAGAGAAATAGTCAGTGATAGCCAATATGAATCGATGTCATCTAGAAGACGAAGGATGAATAGGACCAATGATATCCATACCCCATGCTTCAAAGGGCCATGATGCAATAGTAGGATGTAAATACTCAGACGGCTGATGTATGAAATCCGCATGAACCTGACAGGCTTTGCATTGTCTTGCATATTTTACAGCATCTGCAATTATAGTAGGCCAGTAGTAACCCATCCTCCTGATACGATCATGTAACTTAGGACCGGGTTGATGTGCTCCACATACCCCGTCATGAGCTTCTCGGATAACCCGTCTTGCATCATCATCAGAGAGACATCATAACAATAGTCCATCATACGTTCGACGATATAGACTTTGTGAAGAAGCATCAAAATAGAAAAGTAATGATCGTCTCTTGATAGATACTGCTTCTTTAGGATCCTCTGGTAAGATTCCGTATGACGCGGAGTCTATAAAGAGACTTCTCCAATCTCTCTTAGGAGGAACTGTGTTTATAGCATAGTTGCATTCTATGTGAAAGTTATTTTTTACACAAAACAAATCTGTGTTAAGAAGGATCACCGAATTCTGCCTTCTTATAGGAATAGCTAGATCTGCAGCTAGGCTGGCCAGAGCATCAGCTTCCAAATTTTGAGACCGAGGCACATGCTCTAAAAAGAATCCTTTGAAAGACATGGCTATCTCGATCGTTATTTGGTGATAAGAAATAAGGTCTGGATTACGGATTTCATATATTCCTCTAACCTGATTGACGATCAACTGAGAATCACCAAAAGCTTCCAGATATTTAACCTCCAATTCTTTAGCGACTTGAAGCCCGATTAGTAGAGCATTATACTCTGCCACATTATTAGAGCAGGGTTCGCTAAGAGAATATGCTCGATAGATGACGAGTTTATCAGGAGTCACCAGGACAATTCCTACTCCTGAGACCACGTTTCCCTTGGGACCAGTTCTGGAAGCACCATCAAAGAATAGCTGCCATGTATCACCTTCTATTGCCGAATTACATTCTGCAACTTCGTCGGGAATGTCTTCATATAATTTAGAGATTTTCGGAATTGGATGGGAAGCTAAGAAATCAGCTAAGGCTTGACCTTTCATGGACTTCTGAGGGACGTACACCATATCATACGGTATCAGTAGCATTGCCCAAGTCGCGAGTCGGGAATTAAGAACACTCGGCTTATTCATTAAAACCCAAAGCGGATTGATTCTGGAGATGATAGGAATAGTTTGGCCCATCACGTAATGTCGCGTCTTCTGTATGGCAAATATTAGGGCCAAGCATTCTTTTTTCACTGGACTATACCTGTGTTCAGCTCCGGCCATCATCCTGCTTAGATAGTAAATAGCATGTTCGTGACTCTCATTGTTCTTCTGTGCAAGGAGAGCCCCTAAAGAATGATCCATTGCTCGAACATATAGCAAAAATGGTCTTTCTATGACGGGAGGCATCAGAACTGGAGGATTAGTAAGATAGCATTTGATATCATTAAATGCTTGCTGATAGGCTTCGTCCCATACGAATGATACACCTTTCTTCATTAGACGAGAAAAAGGTTGACATCTTCCAAAGATGTTGGATATGAATCTCCTGATATACGCTAGACGACCTTGAAATCCCCTGAGTTCTCTGAGATTACGGGGCGACCGTATTTCCAGGATAGCTTTTACTTTATCGGGGTCAACTTGAATGCCTTTTACGGTAATGACAAATCTCAGGAACTTGCCACTGGATACACCAAGAATGGACTTCGTGGGGTTCATTTTGAGTTGATGTTGGCGCATCAACTCGAATACTGTCTTCAAGTCTTGGATGTGATTATCCTTGAGGCGGCTTTTGACAGCAATATCGTCTATGTAATATTCTACCGTTTTGCGCAGATGCTCATAGAATATGTTACTCATAGCTCGTTGATATGTAGCCCCGGCATTCTTCAATCCAAAAGGCATAACCGTATAGCAATATACCCCCAGTGGTGTATGAAAAAGAGTATGCTTTTCATCTTCAGGATTCATCTTAATTTGATTATATCCTGAAAATCCATCCATGAAGGACATGCGTTCAAAACTGCACGTATTATCGATCATGACGTCTGTAATGGGGAGAGGGAACTCATCTTTAGGGCATGCCGCGTTTAGATCTCGGAAGTCGATGCAAACACGCACTTTTCTATTTTTCTTTATAACCGGGACAACATTAGCGACCTAATCAGGATGTTGTTCTTCCCGGATGAACCCACAGGCTATTAGCTTCTTGATTTCAGCTTCAATGGCATCCATCATATCCGGGCGGAACCGGCGTTGGTGTTGCTTTACAGGCTTTGAATTGGACAATATGTTGAGTTTATGGGTAGCCACTTTTGGATCAAGACCTGGCATATCCTCATAATTCCAAGCAAAGACGTCGATATATTCTTTTATCAGCTGGATCATTTCTTCTCTTTCTTCTTCGGAAAGATTGTTACTGATAAATATCGGCTTTAGTGAAAATTTATCCCCAACATTGATTTGGATAACTTTATCTTCAGTGTGTGGTTCTTTTTGTTCGAACCGGAGTTCCCATTGTGTATCCATTTGCTGAGCCCAGGATTCATCTTCAAATGGTTCAGATTCTTGTTCCTCTATTTCGAGAGAATCTGTCAACACCATATTTACTGATAATGCCCGTTCGAGTTCATCACCTGAATCGGAGGATGACAAATTGTTTTGAGAAGAGGAAATGGTTTCCTCATTTGACTCAGAGTTGTTCGCTGTTGCAAGAGACGTGGTATACCCTAACCCGAAATGAGTTCGCTGACAGTAGGGATCACCATGCAACGATATTCTTCTGCCTTTTCCATAGTTGAGACCTGGCTCCAACTTTAAGTCATAACCCATGCTTTGCATAATCTTCAAAGCCTGCGGGCTATATCTGTGAACCTGTATTTTCCCAGTATCAGACTCGTGAGAATCTTCTTGTACAATCGGTCTATTCCGTATACGACCAAAGACTATTGGATGCTGATCGTTGCGAGTAGGTGGAACAACAAAGATAGAATCTTCATGTGGCCCATATGTCGTGACGATATTAGATGTTGATGCTACTTCCCACACATATGGATAATAGAAGTCTATAGCTTCCAAGAATTTTTGCGCTATAGGTTCTATATCGTTATGGGGGGAGGATTCCTGATTAGGAAATTGAGCGTCAGTATACTGGAAAAAAGAATCTTTATTATCGTCAGAAACTACGTTCTCGGTTGTATTTACATCAGTCGGCTGCTTGTTACGCCTAAGGTTGATGACCAAAGGTGGGGGCTTCTGGTTCAGAGTGATCACTAGAGGATCACTTCCTCCCCCCGATTTGGTTAAGCCATGGGTTCCATGACTTTCGGACGGGTAGTCCGCCCTTTCACCTGGATTGACAAAGGTTGCTCAGTAGATGGTTCTCTTGGCTCCTGGTATGATTCCTCTTCCGTCTTGCCTGACACCTCCTTCATGTAGTCTTGGGTGTACAGCATGGCATCAGAATAGTAGGACTCAACTCCTTTGAATGGGTTGAGATCAGTAAACTCTATTTTTACTATCCCTTGGGCGTCTACATATTTGAAGCATTGGTGTAGAGTTGAAGGGACAATATTGTGATCGTAGATCCATGGTCTGCCCAACAGAATATTGTAAGACACCTCCGAATCAATGACGTAGCATATAGCCACTGATCTAAGGTCACAACCTAGATCCTTAAATGAATCTTCCCCAACGGTCTGCTCTTTCTGGCATTGAAGCCCACAATTATAGTGGTAGTGTAAGCCAGTTCGTTTGTAGGAATTCTCAACGGTATTAGCAGACTATGAGGGATAATGCTGATCGACGATCCCGGATCTATGTGAATCTGATCTACCTAAACAGAGCCGACGTATCCGGTGTAATAAAGAGGCCTGTCGTGTCTGTTATGTTTCAACAACATGTCCTCTTGAGTGAAAGTGATGTTAGGGACCACTTCCATCACACTATGGCATTGAGGACATGCCACAGGCTCTTTATTAGGAGATTTGAGTTGAGTCAAGCATACATCTTCTTGCATTAATGCTTCACTCAAGGCTTGATGAGTGTCTTTGGATAGCCTAAGTAGCTCAAAAATGGACAATCTGGCCGGAGTATTAGCCAACTGAGCCAAGATGTCAAAGTTATATGGTTTCTCTAAACCTTTGTTTTGAATATTCTTCAAAGGTTTATCGAAACGAACTTCTTTCTGCTTGCCTTTGTCCAGCGAAGTTGGTCTAGAAGGACCTGCCTCTGGGATAACAGGTTCAGGTTCTGGATGTTTAGCAGGCGAAGTGTCTGCCGTTGCTTCCTCCTGGCTACCTCCATAGTCTTTAAGGTAGGCTTTTCCGGACCGGGTTCCGGTTGTTAAAGCCTCTTCTTCCGACGTCGGGGATATTGCAACCATATGACATGGTTTACATCTCGAGTTCTTTTTAGACTTAGCTTTAGCAGCTTTAGTCTCTTCCTCAATTTTTGACACCAGATCAGGGTGAACACACATGATCTCCCCACGCTTGGTAGTTAGGGGCACTAAGTCATGATTTTGACCCCTGGCAGGAGGGAGATTAACAATGTTCATCATTGCCCGTGGAATAGGTACCACACCATCCGGGACTTCTTGAGGGGACAGATTGCCAAACTGGAGTGAGATCATGTTTGCAGTGACCATCTTCTCACTATTATGCAGAGTAATGGCCTTGGCGTCGATCAGCTCCTGGATTTTTCTCTTCAGTACATAGCATGCCTTTGTGGGGTGATATATGTATCTGTGGAAAATGCAGTACTTAGGATTATTTGTACTGCTGACTTTATTTGGACGCTTTACTTCGGGGAGAGTAAGCTTGCCACTTTTGACTAGACAGTCGAATATGCTCGGAATATCGTCATCGTCAAAAAAATATTCCTCTATAGTTCTGGAAGTCCCCGGTTTTGTCTGCGTAGTCACTGGAGGATTTTGCCTGGACGTGTTGATGGCCAGAGCTTCATTTCCTTTGGAACTACGAGTATGATCATTATTGGAGGATGATCGCTTCCCTCGAACAGAGGTAGAGATCATGATTTCGTTGTCACGAGCCTTCTGACTGTTGTCTTCAGCTGCTACTGCTGACATGATAAACGAGGGCCAATCATGGAACTGATATGGTCCCGTGAATACTGAGATCAGCGGGAGAAGGTTCTTCCTGCAAATGTCCACCAAGGCAGAATCCGAAACTCTGGGAGGCATCTGCAAAGTAGCCTGACGAAAGCGTTCAATAAACGTACGAACGTTTTCTTTCTCCTTCTGCTTTACTTCGATAAGTGATGACATAGACATGTCCATTCCTAATTCGTAGAATCAAGCGAAGAACGGAGTCTTAAAATCTTCAAAAGAAGTAATGCAGTTGTCCGCTAGACTACGGTACCATTGATAGGCCACTCCAGACAGACAGCCTTTAAACACTCGAGTGAGAAGGGCGTCATTCCCCTGCAACAACATCGTCATCATGCTGAAGTAATTCATATACTGACTCAGTGACATTTTTCCTTCAAACAAAACCATAGCATATGGTTTGTATTTTGGTGGGAAAGGGATCTCGTCCCAGATAGCTGGGGATGGCTGGTTGATTCCCAACTTCTTGAGCTGATCCTTATGCTTCAAGGCATCAAATTGGGCTTTTAATTCCCGAACTACCTGCATCAGATCTTCAGTCGGAAAAGAAATAGCAGAGAGGTGAGAGATCGGTTGCATTGTAACTCCCATAGGAGGTAATACATTCTCCGGGTTAAGGGGTTGAGGAGCAGCTGATTCTTGATTTTGAATAGGCTCCTGGCTTGCATTGGATGGTGGCACGTCTACCCCCACCCATAGTTGAGACGGAGGAACAGGTGCTTGAGCTACCGCAGTTGTATGTTGAGTCACCATCATTTGGTGCATACTCTCCATCATGGTATGCATCTCTTTAAGCGATGCTTCTAATACAGCGATGCGTTGTTCAGTACTTCCTGATGGGGAAGCTTCTTCATGTTCATCTCCAACGGCATAAACTCCCATTTCTCTGGACGCCACCGAGGGATTAGTATAGATCTCTGTAGAGATCGAGTCTATACTTTCAGCATCAGATTCAGAAAGTGGTGACCCACAGCGTCGAAATCAGAAGAGTATGAAGCCGATTGCCGTGACCTTGAGCGGGTATTTCGAAAAACACCTGCCTCAATATTCTCAAGGAGTCTGTCAAATCTCCTTTGGCTCGGCGTTCTAGAGGGATAACGTCTTGAACTTGAACTTCCTCTAGGAATGTGCGAAGCCATGTTTACCGATGCGAATGTCGGTTCTTCTTCCTGTAAGGGCAAAGAGTAGTTCAACCGGTTGAAAACTGACCGTTTTGCCTTAGAACTGCAGTAGTTAATTACAACCTTATGACTATTACAACAATGCTTCCTAGGGGGTGTAATAGTCATATTAGAAGATCCCCTGTCTTTGCGTTTTTGGATCAAAAAATTACGCAAATCAGGAGGATTAACAGAAGAAGAAGAAGAGGGCTCATACCTCTTTTTTACATCAGTAAGAACGTGGAGATTGGGAACCACAACCCTCTTTCTGCCATAAGAATACAGCAGTTCCCCCATGTGAGTTGCATACGATCCATCATCCTTCTGAGGAGCGTATTTTCCTGTAAAACGGGTCTTCTTTACGCAGACAGGTTGATCCTGGCATAATTTGGAGTTTGGCACTGGTTTGCGTAAAATAGGAAAAGTCCTCAAGCGGCCTCCAGTGTCACGCATAATCTGAAGAGTGGGCGACTTCTTCTCTTGGTGGCGTACAAGCCTAGCGGTTGGGAGATCCGCCACTCATTTTCCCTTGATGTGATCCAAGGGTTCATCTGCCTCATCACAGACGTGAGATGTATTTTTACGCACAGGGCGCGTTTGAAATTTTCGAATTGGCGCTGAGGCCTTGTCAAAAATTTTGTCTGCCACGTCATAGACGGGAGACGAAGTTTTACGCGCAGGACACGTTCTAGACTTCTGGATTGGCACTGGGGCATTGCCAGAATCTTTGTCTGCCACGTCACAGACGGAAGACAAAGTTTTACGTGCAGCGCGCATTCTAGACTTCTGGATTGGCACTGGGGCATTGCCAGAAGCTTTGTCTGCCACGTTACAGACGGGAGATGGGTTTTTACGCACAGAGCGCGTTCTAGACTTCTGAATTGGCACTGGAGCATTGCCAGAAGCTTTGTCTGCCACATCACAGACGGGAGACAAAGTTTTACGCGCAGCGCGCATTCTAGACTTCTGGATTGGCACTGGGGCATTGCCAGAAGCTTTGTCTGCCACGTCACAGACGGAAGACGGGTTTTTATGCACAGAGCGCATTCTAGACTTCTGGATTGGCACTGGGGCATTACCAGAAGCTTTGTCTGCCATGTCACAGACGGAAGACGGGTTTTTACGCACAAGGCGTATAGGTTGTGATGTCACAACCTTGCTGATCAGAGGAGGAGAGCTTGCAGGAAGGGTAGAGGATGTCTTGGGCATCCTGTAAATACCCTATTTTTAGAATAATTTTAATATAATCTTTTCCGAATTTTTCGATATTTTTCTGGATGAAGAACCAAGGTAATTATGATCAAAGGATTTTTAAATGCAGTTAATCAATATTAAAATATTATGGAAATAATATTTTATGGTGTAAAATAAAAAACCGAACATAGAATATTTTTCAGTGAATTTATTGGACTTCGGAAACGCGTTTTAAGCCCTAAAAGCTATTGGATATATAAACAGACCAAACCCTAGCCGCTGGATTTACTGTTCACTTCTATAAAACCTCCCCCTCGAAGTCTGTGCCCAGCCTTCGAAAACCCTAGCCGCCGCGCCGTCATCTTCCTCCGACCTACCTCGTCTGAACCCTAGGCCGCCCTCGACGACTTCTTCCACCTCGCCGCTGTCGCCAGGCCGCCACGACCCGAGCACTCCGCTCGACCCCCGCCGCTCGATCCCCGCCGATCGACTCCTCCACCTCGCCGCTACTACCAGGCCGCCGCACGAACCCTCTTCCCTAACCCGACAATGGCTGTGCTCCCCACGAGAGCCGTCGGACCGACCGATCCCCCACTGCAGTATTCCCTGACCCGATCGGCTGTGCGTTTCCGACCACCGCGGCATCCCCGACCCCGACCGACTGTGCGATCCCCTCCGGCCGGCCATGGTGTAGCCATCCCCACCGGCCAGTTTATCAACCTAGAACCCTAGAACCCCGGACACGGACACAGCAGCGGTTCGAACACGGGTACTATGTCGAAACAGTCACACGGACACGAGAGCTCGACCAGGACACGAGCAGGACACGAGAATTCAGACTTCTCGGAGCCCAGTTCAGGTAACGTTTCCTCTCACCTCGTAACTCCATTTTCGATTCCGTCTGTTGCAATGCATAGACTGTGTAACCCTCTCGGTGCCCGTGCAACCCGCTTGGTGCATCGCGTCCTGTGGTGATCGCAAACCGCGATCCAAAACAGGAAAAATAACGCCCTGTTTCACCCCAGAACTGAGTGCGCCCCGCCAAACGGGTCAACTTGGTCGCACGCGGTCTTTACCAAAATGTGTGTGACATTGATACGGACGTGTGTGATTTTGCAGAAGCTGATTTGGATGTGCGTGCACACCGAAATCAACGCGTATCCGCCGACAACGCCCGTATCCGTCCATTCTAGAACACGTTGTAACTTTGTGTACACACGTCGGATCGAGACAAAACTTGCGCCATCGGACTCGTAGCAATACGCTGGTCCTATGACCCAAGTTTGGTTCAATTCTGACAACGTTGACAAAATCGTGTATCGTGGGCCCCATAGGTTTTACTTGACGGGCAATTTTGTGATCGGCTCATCGGAATCCAATTCTGGAAGTTCCGTTGGGTTCGTATCATCGTTTCTGACTTGGTGACACTGAGTTTGAGGAATTTGGAGACCTTTGACCCTGACACGCTTTCGGTACAAAGTGGCCCACATGTGGACCCCGCTTTGGCCCGGAAATGTCATTTTGCCCTTGTGTCCAAATTGGACTTAAGAACAGACATTTCTAGCTATTTGATATCTTCTGAGACTGTTGGTGATGTTTATTACAGCTTTTGGAGGAGTACCCACAGGATCCATTGATACAGGGACGACTGTTGGTATTCAAACCCCAAGCAAGTGTACCTTGCCAAACTCTGCAGTATTGTTACATATTTTTCTTGCTTCATTTATATTGTTATGCATGCTTAACCTAGGACCGTGTGACTTACTTAGCGTCCGATTAATAGTCGGGTGCCAACACCGTACGCGGCGTTGTGTGTTGTCATCTAGAGATGGACATTCATGACACTTTACATTCTCGTACTTGTCTTATCAAGTACATTATGACCCAAGACACTTGACACTATTCATGAGACAGGATCTTCCTGAGATATTCATGGTGATTCTGTATAGGATACAGGACTTGACAGAGATACTATATTCTTAGATACATTATGACTTGTTGCATTAGCTATGATCCCGCTTGACATGGACATGAGATATTATGGTCATGAGATGCGTAGTTACATTGGGTGGGGAGAGACACACAGGCTACAGGCTGTTTCATATATATATCTACTACTATTATGAGGTCGTAGACTCTCGTAGCAGAGCTAGGCACATTACGTGTTATTACCGCTACCGGCTCCCCGACACAGAGCTTGTAGTGGCTCAGCCTGAGTACTCGTGATGCTCTCACTTGTATTTTACATAGATGGTTACATACTTACCCTGTTTATTTTATTTACTTTCTGTACTGCATTTATTTTGGCTTGTATTTTCTGTACCTTGCTATGTCCCCTGAGGACCTGGATCCGGATTATGTCCCTAGGATTTGCAGACGAGATTTATCCCGAGGTATACGGGACCGGAGCAGAAGCAGATACAGGAGCTGTACCGACACCCGAGGATGAGGTGTTAGCTGAAGACTTTTCCTGAGCATCTATGTTCCATGCTCAGTATTTACTTATTTCTGTCATTTATATTTTGGTCTGTTGAACCATTATATCAGATATTTATCGGGTTATTCCCCGAAGTACTTTGTTGAGACTGGGTGATGATTTATATTCCTTATATTCTGTGGATCATATTTTATATCTTGTGTGGATGAGATTAGATGTGCCATGTTGCCGTAGACTTGTTTTTACAGCTTAAGTACGCCCTGATGGATCCATTAAATTGGATTTGTCTATCGGAGTGTGCTGCTGGCCATTGCCACGTGTCTAGTCCCTCGGTATTTTAGGACTGGGGTGTGACATGGTTTTTGTGGTGGCCCATGCAGTAGTAGCACGGTCGGAGCTCAGAGACAAGTTCAACCGCCTTATCCAAGGCAATATGACAGTGGAAGAATACAACGCAAAATTTATTCGTCTCAGTCGCTTTGCCCCAACCTTGATTTCGACAGAGGAAGAGAAAGCTGAGAAGTTCTTTGATAGACTGAAATTCGAGCTCCAGAGATTGATTGGATCGGTCGTACCTACATCATATACCGACGTCCTCGCAGCAGCACGACGCATGGAGTGCGTCGCTAGAAGGGAGTCAAATCTGAAGAGGCCAATCTGTCACTACCACATTCCGAAAACAGGGGTATTTTTAACTTTTTATAATATTTAATATTATGGTAGTTACAATTACGTAATTGCATGATAAGTATATTTGATTTAAATAAATATGTGATATGTGTAATTAAATATATAATTATATACAGTGTTCATTTATTTTGAGCTAGCAGACTTGACCTAGAAGCCCAGTAGATGAACACCTGTCCGAATTATGGAATTCTATATTTAATTATTTTATCTAGAATTTATTTATTGGAGATTATAATTAATTACCGTATTTTATTTAATTATTGTGCATTGTCTTTGCTTCGACATTTGGAGCACTACACTGACTTTTGTCTTCCAACAAATTTTACAATCTTGCCCTAGACATGCCCGCCTTCCATTCTGCTATTTTTATAACTCATAATTATGCTCTCTGTGCATTATTTCTAGCCGCACAAAAATCGTCGCGGATGTTATTTAATAAATTCCTATTTTTGTATCATTGTGCGTTCCAATTGAAATTGGAGGCAATCTTGACCTATTTTTCGTGCGGCCCAAATTAGGATAATATTCTGTTCTGAGTCTTCTTCATTATTGGTATTGATGACCTGACCTGATTTTGGCCCCATGTACTCCTAATTAATTTTAGAACACAACTTACATTTAATTCTAATTAAATTAAGGATACTATTTAAACCAATTCTGAAAATCCCAATTTAATTCCAGTGCCCTGCTAATTGAGCCCATACCAAACTTACAGCGCCCCATGACCCTACAAAACATCGGACATTGAATCGCCAACCAAATTTTTATCATTTCATGCGTTTGTGCAAATACCCAAATTTAAGGGGGCTAATTTGCAAATTTGTATTTTTGGTGTCAACACCTTATTTGTTTAAAACAATGAGGAACCCCTAATATTTTAATCATCACCCTCATTCCCACATGAGAAAATTCTCCATGTCCAATCTGGACCACACATTTAAGGGGGTCAATCACCACCCTTGATTTCACAACACCCTCTTCCTATTTAAAGTAACATCAAACCCTAATCCCTAGAAAACCTAGGTAGCCCACATCCCCAAACAAGCCCCCACCTCTCTCTCTCCTCCATCCTCCACTCCAACGTAGGAGTTTCTCCAAATTCTTCTTCCCTTTCTTCCTCTCTTCTTCTCCTTCTTTTTCTTCTTCTTCTTCCTTTCTTCCAAAAAATTTAAATTCAAATAGGAGAAGGGGGGAAAAACCTGGAGTACTGTTCAAAGCCGACCCCCTACTGTCAATTCCCTACGGCCCGGCCATCAGTCCACCTGCACCGGCCGACTGAGCCCGCGCCCGGCGGCGCTGTGTACTCCGGCCCGATTTCCCACCCTCAGCCAGCCTCCGGTTCTCCCAGGGGATACTCTGGAACAGGACATCAATAATTACCAGCTAAGGACCCAAGGCAAGTACATTCTCTGATAATTTCCAATTCCTTGATAATTTCTATAAGTTCAATAATCATGAAATGTTACATCTGAATCCTTGACACTGTGCTACACGGACTAGTATAGCTTGGATCTGCAGTCATGAGATGTTACCTTGATTATCGTTTGACATTGTACACGACATGTATATTAGACATCGTACATGATAGATTGGACTTGCTCGTGTATCGTGACGTATCATGGTTGGATCCACAGTACTAGTTGGGGGCGGGGAAGTAGTTAGTAAGAAATGTGATCATAACCTCTTATTGTAGTGTAGAACAATGTAAGTGTTAAGCATGCTCTTCACCCATGATTAGCCAGGCCCTATAGCTATCGTACATGTTCCCAAGCCGATCACATTTTGAAACTACTATTTTAAACACTTAGAATAGATTACAGTCCCCTATTTAAATCATATACTACATCACCAGTATATGATACTGTTCCTTGTTCTTTTTATTTTCATACATGCACTGACTGTATCATATTGCCTATTGCCTGTCTCTCTTTTATTGCCATTGCATTTATTTTACTGTCTTCTCAGTAGCTAGCATCACATGTTTATTGCTTTATAGTCCTTATCAATTTAATGGAACTATTATTTGAGATTTGTACTTTGCTCCTTCCTGACTGGAAATATTTTTCCAGACTATGCCTTAGAGGATCGGTAGCCAACACTTTATGGACCATATGGTAAGTAGCTGCACTTGGGCTTGATAGTTAGTTGTGATTCCGGGAGGCCTAGCCGGAATCACCAATCTTCTAGTTAGTTCTTTCAGTAGACTTTTTGGTACCGGATTTGTCTCCGGCATTTATGATGACTTGGATATTTGTTGAGTTAGATTATATTTTGACTTGTGTTGTATTAAATTTAATTTTGTTCGATATCTTATCGTGCTGTAATCCTGTGATTGAGTATGTGTTCATTTTATTTGTGTCATCCGTGCCTCCTTATGGAGATTGGATGCTTGTGTGAGATTGCTTAGATAGTATCAAGACCTTGACAGCGTTCTACCGTCGATGCTGCGGCGTAGGCTGGACGTACCCACGTACTCGTGCCCCAATTCCGGGTGCGGGTCGTGACACGTTTTAGTGGTGGCCCATGCAGGTCAGACTTCGCGAGTTGTGCGATGTCGTAGTAGTGTGGCATCTTTGTTACACTATTGCGTGCCTGCGATAGGATCTAGGACATAGGATACTAGGACGAGGGCGAATACTCAATCACAATTCCTTGAGAGATTCCTGGGATGACCCTTGAGAATCTCATTATAAACTCCAATTTAAATCCTTCCCCTTATTTGTGTCCGTTCTCACTTGTTGATATTGAGTTTGATTCTTGTTGACCAGTTGTTAAATTTAATTCTTGGTATCGTTGTTGAGTTTTGATTTCATATCGAGATGAATTTTACGGACTGAACTTTACGGTATTACCTGATGACATATGTTGATGAGGACAGTGAGAAAGGTAAAACGTCTACTTTGGTTATGGAACCTAAGAGTTTATCGCAGCCATATTAGCTGTCATGACGAGAACGTAGGAACCTGACTCGGATGTACATACTTTAGTTATAAAATTTAGAATTTCTCGCAGCCATACCGGTTGGCGTGGCAAAGATTCTAGATGACATGATTATAGAGTGGCATACCTTAGTTACGGAACCTGTCGTTTATCGCATCTATGCTTACTGGCATGGCGAGGATTCTGAGTGTCATGATTTTAGACAGACGTGTATGATTATCAGGTTGTATCTTAAAATAATTCTTAAAGTATCATCTCAACACTTATCTATTTCTGTTTTACAAGACTTTATTCCATCGTTCTTTTGGTTGCTAGCAGTAGAAACACCTTCAGTCCTCAATCCAGACTTTTTGAGCTCCTATTCTTTGAGGATTCCTTATTGAGTATGATAATTAGTGACCTGTAATTATGTCTGTGTCTTGAGTATTAGTATTGACTTAGTGTTGCTAGTGAGTTGTAAGTGTTTCCTAGTTGGACATGTGAGCAGTAGGCTTTAATCTAGAGTTAGCCCTTAGCATAGTACCTTGTAACAATGGTTCTGGGATAAGTGTCATTAGAGACTGAGAGTAGAAGGAGAGTATAGAGTATCAGTGATAGTTCTCAGAGTTAGTATCAGAGCCAGTATACCCGTCCTGGATAATCGTGATTATGTAATTAAGTGATCTATGTAAACAATTAAGTATCAAAGAATTATATTAAAGATTAATGGAGCATGATGTTTAATTTGATGATTGATTACTTGGGTGTGTCAAGGGTAAAAAAATGTATATACATAAAGGGTATTAATGAGTGTGCCATGGGTAGAGGAATATCAAGATTAATCATGAAAGGCATGAAGTGTATCACAGATTAGTGTAACAGTCTGTAAAAGATTAAAAGGAAAATACATATACATCAATCGAGATGAGGAGCCATATACTTGCCCATGAGAGTAAAGAGAAACAGGTGTATTATAAAAGGTGCGAATAATTATGAGTTCTAATAAGTTCGATGAGATAATCTAATGATGAAGCTAGTGTTACCATACCAATAGTGCTAGTGATTCTATATCAAAGATTTGTTGAGCAAGGTGCTAATGACAGTAAGAACTTCGTGTGGTGATAATTAGAATGGTGTACCAGTTAATATAGATAGAAAGTCATTGGAGAAAATATGTGTGATGATAACTTTGATTATTGGAAGTAATATTGCAAGTAATCCGGGCAGTACAAATTTAAGAACACAGTTGAGAATTGTAGATCATTGGTATATTGTGTGCACCTTGAGTATTAGAGACTGTGAGTATTATATGTATACTTGTGGATTTAAATTTATAATTTGAAGAGTGGAAATGAATTTCAATTTTTAAAGTTTTTGAGGAGTTAAGATTTTATGTTATTAAAGTTTTTGAGGATTAAAATTCAATTCAATAAACATAGTCAAAGCTATGAAGATTTTTGGAAGTGATTAAAATTTTATTTCAATGTTGAATATTTGACTTTTGAGGAAAGTATATGCATTTTATTTTAAATCATTCGAGAAGTAAATTTTGATAAATTTATTTTGAGGATAAAATTTTATGGTGGATAAGAAATATATACTAGTATATGAGTGAATGAAGTGCATATATAAGGATCTGTTGGCTGTGCATGCTTGAGATGGCACTGCAAACAGACTTGGGTGTCCATTTAGAGTTGTATTAGAAGGAGCAATACTTAGTGTGCTGTGTTGCACTTGGCGTGCACTTGGATGATAAGAACAACTAGTATGAACAATTGTAGTAGGTAAGAGAGCTAGCAGTAGATGTGCTTGTAGTAGAAATAGTAGTCCCTAAAAGGATAAGGGTATCAAACTTTGGATGCATCATTAAACCTATGGCTGTGTTAGAAGGCTATGTTCTATTCTTTCCTTCCTTTTGTCCCTCTCTATTTGATTGATTGATTGATTGATTCCTTAGTACAATAGTTGTATGCATGATTTTCTTGTTAGAATGTAGTTAGTAGTACACCCTGATACAGAGACTACAATACCATGACAAAAGACACTATGACCGTACATATTCCCCTTAGGTTGCATGTTGTATGGTTGTAGGAAGGATTTTTCTTAGACCATGATTATTGGGGTTTGACCATGACGAAGATTCCTAAAGGGGTTATGACTTGACAAGAGAGAGACAAGATGATTAAAATTCGAGGATAACCATCGATTTAAATAAAGGGCCAAGAATTTAACATGGCAGAATTTATGATGTATTAATTCCAGGAAGGATAGGATATGATTGAGGTTATCATTAGAATTTGAGGAAATTAAGGAGATTGCCATTAAATTATTGGATTGCAAGTTATAAATTTTAAAATATTATATTTGGATATTGCATTGGAGAATCCTTAAGTATCGCATTGTTGAGTATTTTGAGGAAAGAGAAAATCGAGGAATAAAATTTTTGATGGATTAATGTTTGAATTCAAACTTTTTGGGACGAGATTATATTTTTATATATGTGCATTGATAAAAATCAAATTAGAGGAGTGGATATTAAATTCTGAGTATTGAATTACTAACTAAAAATTTTGGGGAAATTTTTTGATAAAAATGGACTTTGATTTTATTTCGAGGATTTTTCAGGAATGCAATAACTTCAGAATTTTTGAAAATTGTGAAAAGATATTGTGGATTATTACCTGATTTCGTGGTTGATGAGTTTAAATTTTGAGGGAAAATAATAATGCGTATGAATAAGCACTACTATGAGGATTTTAAATTTCGAGGACGAAATTCTTTTAAGGAGGGTAGACTTGTCACTACCACATTCCGAAAATAGGGGTATTTTTGACTTTTTATAATATTTAATATTATGGTAATTACAATTATGTAATTGCATGATAAGTATATTTGATTTAAATAAATATGTGATATGTGTAATTAAATATATAATTATATACAATGTTCATTTATTTTGAGCTAGCAGACTTGACCTAGAAGCCCAGTAGATAAACACCTGTCCAAATTATGGAATTCTGTATTTAATTGTTTTATCTAGAATTTATTTATTGGAGATTGTAATTAATTACCGTATTTTATTTAATTATTGCGCATTGTCTTTGCTTCGACATTTGGAGCGCTACACTGACTTTTGTCTTCCAACAAATTTTACAATCATGCCCTAGACATGCCCGCCTTACATTCTGCTATTTTTGCAACTTATAATTATGCTCTCTGTGCATTATTTCTAGCCGCACAAAAATCGTCGCGGACGTTATTTAATAAATTCCTATTTTTGTATCGTTGTGCGTTCCAATTGAAATTGGAGGCAATCTTGACCTATTTTTCGTGCGGCCCAAATTAGGATAATATTCTGTTCTGAGTCTTCTTCATTATTAGTATTGATGACCTGACCTGATTTTGGCCCCATGTACTCCTAATTAATTTTAGAACACAACTTGCATTTAATTCTAATTAAATTGAGGATACTATTTAAACCAATTCTGAAAATCCCAATTTAATTCCAGTGCCCTGCTAATTGAGCCCATACCAAACTTACAGCGCCCCCTGACCCTACAAAACACCGAACATCGAATCGCCCGCCAAATTTTCATCATTTCATGCGTCTGTGCAAATACCCAAATTTAAGGGGGCTAATTTGTAAATTTGTATTTTTGGTGTCAACACCTCATTTGTTTAAAACAATGAGGAACCCCTAATATTTTAATCATCACCCTCATTCCCACATGAGAAAATTCTCCATGTCCAATCTGGACCACACATTTAAGGGGGTCAATCACCACCCTTGATTTCACAACACCCTCTTCCTATTTAAAGTAACATCAAACCCTAATCCCTAGAAAACCTAGGTAGCCCACATCCCCAAACAAGCCCCCACCTCTCTCTCTCCTCCATCCTCAACTCCAACGTAGGAGTTTCTCCAAATTCTTCTTCCCTTTCTTCCTCTCTTCTTCTCCTTCTTTTTCTTCTTCTTCTTCCTTTCTTCCAAAAAATTTAAATTCAAATAGGAGAAGGGGGGAAACCTGGAGTACTGTTCAAAGCCGACCCCCTACTGTCAATTCCCTACGGCCCGGCCATCAGTCCACCTGCACCGGCCGACTGAGCCCGCGCTCGGCGGCGCTGTGTACTCTGGCCCGATTTCCCACCATCAGCCAGCCTCCGGTTCTCCCCGCTCTTCCCACTCCAGACCTCCCTCCGGCCTCCCTGTCGAGCTGCACTGCCCCGCAGCCCGATCCCGACTTCCTCTGCACTCCGGCGCCGGCGCTCCACTACTCCCCCATTTCCTCCCTGCTGTTAACTCTGGCGGCCCCTCACGAGTTCCTCCTCCCGCAGCTTCCGTCCATCTCCCCCACCGGTCAGCAACCCGAGCTTCCTCCCTCCGGCGGCCGAGCCCCGCAGCCCCACCCTGCTGCTCCGGTCAGCCATTGCTCCGGCCCCGGCTGCTCTTCCTCCCATCCTCTAACACCACCACCACCATCATCTACTACCATCATCACCACCACTACTCCCCTCCGATTCCGGCTGCAACTCCCCCTCTTCCCATCAGCTCCGGCAGGAGCTGCCGCAGTCCGGCCACCCAGCGAGCCACCTCTCACAGTGAGCACCTCTCTTCTCTCCCCTTTCTTCTATATATGTATGTATATATATACATACGTATACATACGTAGGAGTATAAATTAGTATATGTATATGTATATTGTTTATTTAATTAATATTTAAACACATAATGTATAGTATATGTATAATGTATGTATAGTATGAAATTAATGTAATATATGGTGTACATTAATTTATATAATGTATAGTGCACCTATAATTGGTATATGTGTATACATGTATTTTATATATATACTTAGCATATTTTCAATATATATTTAATTGGTATGTGTAGGTATATTATATATATGTATATAATTAATCTACTTAGTATATATAAATATAAATACGTATTTTAGTGTGTATTATGGATATGTATATATATGTTTTATATACACCTAATATTTTCAATGTATATATATATATATATATATAATTTGTATATATGTATACATATATATATATTTTTGTATACCCTTAATATATAGTATGAATTTAAATTGGTGAATTAATATTAGTATGTTTAAGAATGATGTTGACAATATATATATGTATATTCTGAAAATGTACTTTTGTACATATATGATATGTACGCATTTTGACATATGTTAATTATATATGTACGTATTTTGGTAATGTACAACTATAGCAAGTATAATTTATATTGGCATATATTTTAGATATATATATATTATGTTAAATTCTTTTAGTATGTATACAAATATAAATATGTATTGTATTCCTTTCCATGAACTATGTTTATATATATATATACATACAAGTATTATTTATTATGTTTATATATATACAAGTATTATTTATTTTAAAGTATATATTTTTACATATATCTATTATTGTAATTGATAGAAATTATATATATATGATTAGTTAATGAGATGTATATAATATGTATATATGTACCCCTACTAGATGACCCTAGTTGACTAGTGCCCTGCCTGGCATGGCCCTGAGGCCAGTGTTTATAGACTGTGTGTTAGGGTAGCACCTGATACAAGTGTTATTGTGATATGTTTTTAGGACTGTTGCTTCACCCAGGGGATACTCTGGAACAGGACATCAATAATTACCAGCTAAGGACCCAAGGCAAGTACATTCTCTGATAATTTCCAATTCCTTGATAATTTCTATAAGTTCAATAATCATGAAATGTTACATCTGAATCCTTGACACTGTGCTACACGGACTAGTATAGCTTGGATCTGCAGTCATGAGATGTTACCTAGATTATCGTTTGACATTGTACACGACATGCATATTAGACATCGTACATGATAGATTGGACTTGCTCGTGTATCGTGACGTGTCATGGTTGGATCCACGGTACTAGTTGGGGGCGGGGAAGTAGTTAGTAAGAAATGTGATCATAACCTCTTATTGTAGTGTAGAACAATGTAAGTGTTAATCATGCTCTTCACCCATGATTAGCCAGGCCCTATAGCTATCGTACATGTTCCCAAGCCGATCACATTTTGAAACTACTATTTCAAACACTTAGAATAGATTACAGTCCCCTATTTAAATCATATACTACATCACCAGTATATGATACTGTTCCTTGTTCTTTTCATTTTCATACATGCACTGACTGTATCATATTGCCTATTGCCTGTCTCTTTACATTGCCTGTCTCTCTTTTATTGCCATTGCATTTATTTTACTGTCTTTTTAGTAGCTAGCATCACATGTTTATTGCTTTATAGTCTTTATCAATTTAATGGAACTGTTATTTGAGATTTGTACTTTGCTCCTTCCTGACTGGAAACATTTTTCCAGACTATGCCTTAGAGGATCGGTAGCCAACACTTTACGGACCATATGGTAAGTAGCTGCACTTGGGCTTGATAGTTAGTTGTGATTCCGGGAGGCCTAGCCGGAATCACCAATCTTCTAGTTAGTTCTTTCAGTAGACTTTTTGGTACCGGATTTATCTCCGGCATTTATGATGACTTGGATATTTGTTGAGTTAGATTATATTTTGACTTGTGTTGTATTAAATTTAATTTTGTTCGATATCTTATCGTGTTGTAATCCTGTGATTGAGTATGTGTTCATTTTATTTGTGTCATCCGTGCCTCCTTATGGAGATTGGATGCTTGTGTGAGATTGGTTAGATAGTATCAAGACCTTGACAGCATTCAACCGCCGATGCTGCGGCATAGGCTGGACGTACCCACGTACTCGTGCCCCAATTCCGGATGCGGGTCGTGACACAATCACATCGGCACCATCCAGGACAACACATGGGGATTCTGCAAAATGATCCCAGAGGAGTATGCCAGATAGAGCAGCACACAGGGCCATATCTTTTCCTACTTGTCACTACTGCGGTAAGGTAGGACACATTGAGAGAGAATGCAGGCACAAGTTGGGACTATGCCTGCTTTGCGGATCCGACCAGCATCTATCCAGAGGTTGCACTCAACATAGAGAGGGAGCACCAAGACTAGCTTTACCTGCACCACGACCAGCTTATCCAGCAGTGGGAGCACCGCAGACAGGAGCTGGAGGAGTCAGGCCACCAGCTACAGGAGGATACCAGCAGAGACCACCACTGGCACCACAGGCAGCCCTATTTCAGCAGGCTCAGCAGCAGAGAGGTCCAGCTCAGGGACGAGGACAGGCATTCACAATGGCTGTTGAGGAGGAAGCTACTGCAGGCGAAGTTATCGCAGGTACTATTTTAGTAGCTTCATTACCAGCTATAGCTTTATTTGATTCTGGAGCATCGCATTCATTTATAGCAGCTAGCTTTGTAGCCACCCATAGAGTAGCTACCGCACCCCTTCCGAAGATAAAGAGAATTCTTACGGGAGGTGGAATTATCCCAGTTAGTGACGTCTGTAGATCATGTTCTGTAGTAGTTTATGGAAAGAGAGATGCGAGCTCAATTTCTGATATTTTCCATGCCGGATTATGATATCGTACTTGGTATGGACTGTTTAAGTCAGTACCATACGACTCTTGATTGTCGACTTAGGCGGGTTATATTTAGACCGCCTGGACATCCAGAATTTGAGTTTCTTCGAGGAGAGTAGAGCAAGGAGTTCAGCCTACTCTTAGGGTACTATCTGTAGAAGGGGAGACCGGTTACCCAAGAGTCATATCAAAATTTTTGGATGTATTTCCTGATGATCTTCCAGGTTTACCGCCTGATCGGGAAATAGAATTCACAATAGACTTAACTCCAGGAGCAGAGCCTATCACTTCATCAGTATATCGGCTAGCACCTAAGGAGTTAGTGGAGTTGAAGGAACAGGTTGATGATCTTCTGGAGAAGGGTTTTATTCGGCCCAGTACTTCACCTTGGGGAGCACCCATATTATTTGTGCCGAAGAAGGATGGAACAGTACGGTTGTGCATTGACTACAGGGCACTAAATGCTGTGACCATCAAGAACAGGTATCCCTTACCACGCATTGATGATCTATTCGATCAATTGAGTGGTGCTAGGGTATTCTCGAAGATTGACCTTAGATCCGGCTATCATCAGATCAAAGTAAGGAAGGAAGACATACCGAAGACAGCTTTCAAGACCAAGTATGGACATTATGAGTTCTTGGTAATGCCATTTGGTTTAACCAACGCGCCAGCAGTGTTTATGAGTTTGATAAACATAGTCTTTCATCAGTTCTTGGATAAATTTGTGGTTGTGTTCATTGATGACATTCTAATATATTCTAAGAGCCAGAAGATCACGAGGAGCATCTCAGAATCATGTTAGAGACCTTGAGGCAGGAGAAGTTATATGCCAAACTCAGTAAGTGTAAGTTTTGTATGGATAAAGTGCCTTTCTTGGGATATATCATCTCAGGAGAAGGACTTTCAGTTGATCCAGAGAAAGTTGCTGCAATAGAGACTTGGCCTACACCCACATCAGTTGCAGAGGTGAGAAGTTTTCTCGGACTTGCGGGATATTATCGAAGATTTGTAGAAAATTTCTCAAGGATTGCAGAGCCTATGACAAAGTTGACACGCAAGGACCAGGAGTTTACATGGACAGAAGACTGCCAGTAGGCCTTTGAAGAATTGAAGAGAAGATTGACAACAGCACCTGTCTTGACTCTTCCTTCAGGGTCAGGAGGTTCTGTTGTTTACAGTGATGCATCAGGTAGTAGACTAGGATGTGTTTTGATGCAACATGGCAAAGTCTTTGCTTATGCATCGAGACAGTTGAAGGTCCACGAGAAGAACTACCCAACACACGATCTGGAGCTAGCAGCAGTTATATTTGCACTGAAGATTTGGCGGCACTATCTTTATGGAGAGAAGGTACAAATCTTTACAGATCACAAGAGTCTGAAGTATATATATACTCAGAAGGAGCTCAACATGAGGCAGAGACGTTGGCTTGAATTGATGGTAGATTTTGATATAGATCTGCAGTATCATCCGGGAAAGGCGAATGTCGTAGCAGACGCACTCAGCAGGAAGCCTACGGCTTATTTCTTGACGATGCAGCCCGAGTTATCGAGAGATCTACAGGAGCTTCAGATAGAGGTTGTTTTACCAGGACAGAGTGGCTTGCTGGCTAATCTTGAAATTAAGTCGTCACTTGTGGAAAGAATTAAAGAGGCTTTGCCCACCGATGCTAGATTTCGAAGACTCAAAGAGAGGACAGAAGCAGGCATGCAGACAGGACTTCGCATACATAAAGACGGGACATTAAGGTTTGGGAATCGCCTGTATGTTCCAAATGGAGAATTGAGACAGGAATTAATGACTAAAGCACATAGTTCTATGTACTTTGTTCACCCAGGAGGAACCAAGATTGTCACGTCCCAGTCCCAAAATACCGAGGGACTGGACGCATGATAATGGCCAGCAGCACACACCGATGGACAAACCCAATTTAATGGATCCATCGGGGCGTACTTAAGCTGTAATACAACAGTCAGGGTATACTATTCTCATCCACAAAAAGAATATATCAAAATCAAAGAAAAAGAAATATATACATCATCATTAAAGCACAAGTATATAAATCGGGGAACAAACCCAATAATCAAGTCTGTTTACAATTGTTCAAGATCCAGAAATAAAGATATCAACAACAATACTGAGTATGGACAGAGTATATACTCAGAAGATACCGTAGATATCACTCGACTACTGGATCGGGTACTGCTCCAGTGTCTGCTCCGGTTCTTGCTTCTACTCCTGCTAATACTCCTGTTCCGTGTACCTCGGGGTCGATCTCATCGGCTAATCCTGGGGACATAATCCGGATCCAGGTCCTCAGGGGACATAGCAAGGTACAGAAAATACAAGCCAAAGATAATGCAGTGCAGCAAATAAATGAAATAATAGGGTAAATATATAACCAGCTAAGTGATATGCAATATGAGAGCAGCACTAAACTCAAGCTGAAACTACTACAAGCTCTGTGTCGGGGAGCCGGTAGCAGTGATATCATGTGGTTGTCTAGCTCAAAGGGAGACTACGACGCCGGCATAATATATAATCAACTTGTAGTTTGTGTGACTCTCCCCACCCCAATGTAATCATGCATCTCATGTCCACGACGTCTCATGTCCATGCCATACAGGATCATAACTAATGCATCCAGTCATATAGTATCTAAGCAAAGGAATAAGTCATGAAAATTGTAGCCTATACAGAATTACCATAAATATCTCAGGACGATTCTGTATCATGTATAGTGTCAGGTGTCCTGGGTAAAACGTACTTGATAGAGCAAGTACGAGAATACAAAGGGTCACGTTATCCATCTCTAGGTGACGTTGCACAACTCTGCGTACAGTGTTGGCACCCGACTATAATCGGACGCTAAGCACATCACACGGTCCTAGGTTGAATCATGTACAAAAAGTATATATATCAAGAAAATAAGTAACAAAAACTGCAGAGATTGGCAAGGTACACTTGCTTGGGGTTCCGGCTCCAATTGTAGCTCTGACTTCAGAGAAAATTGCAGGAAGTACTCCGGTTGCTGAAACAAACATTATCATCAGATCCAGAAAATATCAATCAGCTAGAAATGCTTGTCCTTGAGTCCAATTTGGAGACAAGGGCAAAAATGACATTTCGGGTCAAAGCGGGGTCCACATGTGGGCCACTTTGCACCAAAAAATGCGTCAGGGTCAAAGGTCTCCAAATTTGTCCAACTTAGTGTCAACAGGTTAGGAACGATGATACGAACCCAACGGAACTTCCAGAATTGGATTCCGATGAGCCGATCACAAAATCGCCCGTCAAGTGGAGCCTGTGGGGCCCACGACACGCGATTTTGTCAACGTTCTCATAATCGAACCAAACTTAACTCACAGGACCAGCATATTTCTACGAGTCCGGTGGCACAAGTTTTGTCTTGATCCGACATGTGTACACTAAGTTACAGCAACATACAGAAAAGTCAAATACGGGGCGTTGTCCGCGGATACGTACTGATTCCGGTGTGCACGCACATCCGAATCAGCTTCTGCGAAATCCCGCACATCCGTATCAATGACGCACACGTATCGGTGAAGACCGCACGTGACCAAGTCATCCCGTTTGGCGGGACGTACTCAGTTCCGGGGTAAAACAGGGCGTTGGTTTTCCTGTTTTTGGATCGCGGTTCACGATCGCCACAGGACGCGATGCACCGAGCGGGTTGCACGGGCACCGAGAGGGTCACGCAGGGCTCGCGATGCAACAGACGGAAACAAAAATGGGTAAACGATCAGAGAGAAACGGGTACCTGAACAGGGCTCCAAAAACGGCGTTTCTCGTGTCCGAGTCGACACGACACAGTGAGTCGTGTCCTGACCGTGTCTGATGCTAGGGTTAGGGTTCTGGGTCTGCGGTGGCCAGAGCTGAGGTGGAGGGAGGCCGGGGCAGCGGGGCGGCGCTGACCGGAGACGACGGCGCGCCGGAGCGGGCGGGGGACGGCTGGAGACGCTCGGGCGGCCGGAGCTACTGGCCTACTGGAGCTTGCTGGGGGAAGGAGGAAGGAGGAGGCCGGAGGAGGAGAGGGGCCTGGGCGGCGCGACGTCGGGCGAGGCGGAGCTCGTGGCAGCGAGGCGGGGCATGGTGGAGCTCGGCCGTCGGAGTTCGAGTAGAGGCGGATCTGGAGGTGGAGAGAGGGGGAGAGGGTTCTGTAGGAGGGGCGACTGATGCGGGTCGGCCGACGGGCTGTACGGGGAGGGGAGGTCGAGAGCGAGGGCGGAGGGAGCCGACGAGGTCTAGGGGCGGAGCTCCTGGCGGCTAGGGACGGCTCACCGGAGAAGAAAAGGGCTCTTTATAGGGCGGTGCGGGGAGGCGGTGCGTCGACCGGTGAGGGGAGGGGAAGGGCCAGAGGCGGCCGGTGCGGAAGGAGGACCGGAGCGGTCGCAGGCGGCTGCGGGAAGAAGAAGCGGAGCGGTCGGCCGGCGGCGCAACGGCCGGAGGCGGGGCTGAAACGGCTGGGGGAAAGGGAAGGGATTCGGGCCGGGTCGGGTCTTAAGCGGGTCGGATTGGCAGCGGATCCGGCCCGATCCGCAAACAGGGAAGCGGGTCGGGTGGACGGGTCGGGTCGGGTTCGACTGATGAACCGGATCCGACCCGATAACCTTGAACCCGGTTCATCTAGACCGGGTTCGGTTCGGTTCAGGGCAATTAAACCGGTTTAATTAGGGTTCAATTTGGTTTAATTTATAAAATAGTTTTTAGGGCTTTAAAAATGCTTCCGGGATCCAATAAATTCCCGAAAAATTATCCTATGTCTAGATTTTCATTTTACACCATAAAATATTATTTTTATAATATTTTAATATTATTAAATCTTATTTAAAAATTATTTAATAATTAAAACACCTTAGTTTAATTATAAAAAAATCCCAGAAAATTCTAGAAAATTGTGAAAAATTCTAAATTAAAAATTCTTGAAAATCAGGGGGTTTACAATCTACCCCCCTTAAGAAGATTGTGT
The DNA here is from genome assembly GCA_036927795.1 of Iris macrosiphon. Classification (NCBI taxonomy): domain Eukaryota; kingdom Viridiplantae; phylum Streptophyta; class Magnoliopsida; order Asparagales; family Iridaceae; genus Iris; species Iris macrosiphon. The sequence goes on from JAYESA010000003.1 coordinate 85,959,844, forward strand.
CCTCGCAATCAAAGAATAACCGGTCAACAAAGATGACATGGTTGCAAATATTTGTTCGAAGCACATCAAAATCAAGGAGAATCAAGGTTGAGAGTAACACCTAGGAAAACTTATTTTCCTAATCATTAAATGTTATGAAATTTTCCCAACTGTAGGAAATCTAGAAAATTACAGTTTTAGAAAACCAAGTTATCCTTTAAAACATATCAGGTTTAACCATTATAAAACATTATAGGTTATCACTAGGTTATCTATTATTAGCAATTTAAAACTGTCAGGTTAAGTCTAGGGTCACGAACCAGCAGGCACGAACTAAGGCGATACTAAAAATAAAAACTACAAAAACTTACGCGCATTAGCTACTCTATGGTTCTGCACGTTCTCCAAGGTCATCGTCAGGGCTTGTCCGTGTCCTTGCAGTTGATTCCTCTGCTGCTGATGGGCCTGCTGGAAGAGCAGTGCTTGGGGTATCAAAGGTGGCCTCGGCTGATACCCTCCTGGAGCTGGTGGTAGAACTCCTTCAACTTCCATTTGTGGTACTCCCAATGCTGGATAGGCTGGCCTCGGTGCTGGTAACGCTTGTTGGTTTGCCCTTGGTGCTCCTTCTCTATGTTCAGGGCAGTCCCTTAATAAATGCTGACTGGATCCGCAAGCTAAAGATAATCTCATTTTTCGTCTGCACTGGTTCTCAATATGGCCTCGCCTGCGACAATATGGACAGACATGTATTGCCTGTGGAGATGCTTCTGATGGCTGGTGAATGTGAAGTCTTTTTGTAACTTCTTCTTGTGGTGCTCCGGCTGGTGCTGATGTGGATGACCTCTTCAGACTGGTCTCTCTTCTAGTGATGCGCTCCATGCATCGGGCTGCAGCAAGGATGTCCGAGTAAGATGTGGGAGCAACGGATCCAATTAGTTTCTGTAGCTCAATGTTTAGTCCGTCGAAGAACTTCTCAGCCTTCTCTTCTTCTATCGGAATCAAGGTTGGGGCGAAGCGACTTAGACGAATGAACTCTGCGTTGTATTCTTCCACTGTCATATTGTCTTGAGTGAGGCTATTGAACTTGTCGCAAAGTTCTGATCGAGCGATAGCTGGAATGTACATCTCCTGAAAGAGTCTAGAGAACTCTTCCCAAGTGACTCGGTCTGGTCCAAGCCGTGTCTCTTCAGATAGCTACCAGTGATGAGCATTGTCCGTCAACTGCATTCTGACGGCAGTCATCCAACGTTCCCTTGGAAGCTCAGCTGCTTCTAATGGTGTTGAATGTTGGTGAGCCATTCATGAACTTATGTGGGCTCTTCTTTTCCTGAGAAGGTACGAGGCTTCAGCTGGCAAAATTCGGCGATAGAACCCGTCGTTGGCCGTCGTGCTGGTAAATCTGCCTGCTCTAGTGCGATTACTATGCCGCTCCTCAAGTTCTCTGCCTCATGACGCGGAGCCTCTTGTTGAATTTGTTGTTGAGCTTGCATCACTGCGTAGATCATTTGTAATATCTGATGCCCGTCCATAGCCTGCCCTGGTGGAATTACGGGCATTGGTAGAGTAAATTGCGTTGATGGTGGAAAGTCATCTTGTTGGATTCTCGAGGCATGCTGACTTGCTTGTTGTGATGATGGACCTTCACTAACTAGTGTCACTTCCTCTTCATTGGTTACCAAATCATTCCGTGGTGATATTGCAGGTGTCTCGTTGTTTGCTCGTGAATCCATAACTCTGCAACAAAAATAAATAATAAGAGGCATACAGGATTCAAGGCAGGATGCAATTCAAGAAATTGATTCGAATCCGATATAGATATCAAGAACGTTTCAAGCAGGTGGATGAGATTCTAAAACTTATCCTATCTTATTGCAGGCCTATTCGGTCCCTAAGTTGAAACTGAACAATTTAGTCGTTGACCTGCATGGGCCACCACAAAACCATGTCATGCACCAGTCCCAAAATACCGAGGGACTGGACGCGTGATAATGGCCAGCAGCATATACCGATGGACAAACCCAAATAATGGATCCATCGGGGCGTACTTAAGCTGTAATACAACAGTCAGGGTATACTATTCTCATCCACAGAAAGAATATATCAAAATCAAAGAAAAAGAAATATATACATCACCATTAAATCACAAGTATATAAATCGGGAAACAAACCCAATAATCAAGTCTGTTTACAATTGTTCAAGATCCAGAAATAAAGATATCAACAACAATACTGAGTATGGACAGAGTATATACTCAGAAGATACCGTAGATATCACTCGACTACTGGATCGGGTACTGCTCCAGTGTCTGCTCCGGTTCTTGCTTCTGCTCCTACTAATACTCCTGTTCCGTGTACCTCGGGGTCGATCTCATCTGCTAATCCTGGGGACATAATCCGGATCCAGGTCCTCAGGGGACATAGCAAGGTACAGAAAATATAAGCCAAAGATAATGCAGTGCAGCAAATAAATAAAACAATAGGGTAAATATATAACCAGCTAAGTGATATGCAATATGAGAGCAGCACTAAACTCAAGCTGAAACTACTACAAGCTCTGTGTCGGGGAGCCGGTAGCAGTGATATCATGTGGTTGTCTAGCTCAAAGGGAGACTACGACGCCGGCATAATATATAATCAACTTATAGTTTGTGTGACTCTCCCCACCCCAATGTAATCATGCATCTCATGTCCACGACGTCTCATGTCCATACCATACATGATCATAACTAATGCATCCAGTCATATAGTATCTAAGCAAAGGAATAAGTCATGAAAATTGTATCCTATACAGAATCACAATGAATATCTCAGGACGATTCCGTATCATGTATAGTGTCAGGTGTCCTAGGTAAAACGTACTTGATAAAGCAAGTACGAGAATGCAAAGGGTCACGTTATCCATCTCTAGGTGACGTTGCACAACTCTGCATACAGTGTTGGCACCCGACTATAATCGGACGCTAAGCACGTCACACGGTCCTAGGTTGAATCATGTACAACAAGTATATATATCAATGAAATAAGTAACAAAAACTGCAGAGATTGCCAAGGTACACTTGCCTGGGGTTCCGGCTCCAATTGTAGCTCTGACTTCAGGGAAAATTGCAGGGAGTACTCCGGTTGCTGAAACAAATATTACCATCAGATCCAGAAAATATCAATCAGCTAAAAATGCCTGTCCTTGAGTCCAATTTGGAGACAAGGGCAAAAATGACATTTCGGGTCAAAGCAAGGTCCACATGTGGGCCACTTTGTACCGAAAAATGCGTCAGGGTCAAAGGTCTCCAAATCTGTCCAACTTAGTGTCAACAGGTCAGGAACGATGATACGAACCCAACAGAACTTTCAGAATTGGATTTCGATGAGCCGATCACAAAATTGCCCGTCAAGTGGAGCCTGTGGGGCCCACGACACGCGGTTTTGTCAACGTTCTCAGAATCTAACCAAACTTAACTCACAGGACCAATGTATTGCTACGAGTCCGGTGGTGCAGGTTTCGTCTTGATCCGACGTGTGTACACTAAGTTACAGCGACATACATAAAAGTCGAATACGGGGCGTTGTTCGCGGATACGCACTGATTCCGGTGTGCACGCACATCCGAATCAGCTTCTGAGAAATCCCGCACGTCTGTATCAACGACGCGCACGTATCGGTGAAGATCGTACGTGACCAAGTCGTCCCGTTTGGCGGAGCATACTCAGTTCCGGGGTGAAACAGGGCGTTAGTTTTCCTGTTTTTGGATCGCGGTTCACGATCGCCACAGGACGCGATGCACCGAGCGGGTTACACGGGCACCGAGAGGGTCACGCAGGGCTCGCGATGCAACAGACGAAAACAAAAATGGGTAAACGAGCAGAGAGAAACGGGTACCTGAACAGGGCTCCAAAAATGGCATTTCTCGTGTCCGAGTCGACACGACACAGTGAGTCGTGTCCTGACCATGTCTGATGATAGGGTTAGGGTTCTGGGTCTGCGGTGGCCGGAGCTGAGGCGGAGGGAGGCCGGGGCAGCGGGGCGGCGCTGACCGGAGACGGCGGCGCGCCGGAGCGGGCGGGGGACGGCTGGAGACGCTCGGGCGGCCGGAGCTATTGGCCTGCTGGAGCTTGCTAGGGGAAGGAGGAAGGAGGAGGCCGGAGGAGGAGAGGGGCCGGGGTGGCGCGACGTCGGGCGAGGCGGAGCTGGTGGCAGCGAGGCGGGGCACGGTGGAGCTCGGCCGTCGGAGTTCGAGTAGAGGCGGATCTGGAGGTGGAGAGAGGGGGAGAGGGTTCTGGAGGAGGGGCGACTGAGGCGGGTCGGCCGACGGGCTGTGCTGGGAGGCGAGGGCGGAGGGAGCCGGCGAGGTCTAGGGGCAGAGCTCCAGGCGGCTATGGTCGCTGGTCGGAGAAGAAAAGGGCTCTTTATAGGGCGGTGCGTCGACCGGTGAGGGGAGGGGAAGGGACAGAGGCGGCCGGTGCGGAAGGGGGACCGGAGCGGTCGCAGGCGGCTGTGGGAAGAAGCGGAGCGGTCGCCCGGCGGTGCAACGGCCAGAGGCGGGGCTGAAACGGCTGGGGGAAAGGGAAGGGATTCGGGCCGGGTTGGGTCTTAAGCGGGTCGGGTTGGCAGCGGATCCGGCCCGATCCGCAAACAGGGAAGCGGGTCGGTTCGACGGGTCGGGTCAGGTTCGACTGATGGCCCGGATCCGACCCGATAACCTTGAACCCGGTTCATCTAGACCGGGTTCGGTTCGGTTCAGGGCAATTAAACCGGTTTAATTAGGGTTCAATTTGGTTTAATTTATAAAATAGTTTTTAGGGCTTTAAAAATGCTTCCGGGATCCAATAAATTCCCGGAAAATTACCCTATGTCTAGATTTTCATTTTACACCATAAAATATTATTTTCATAATATTTTAATATTATTAAACCTTATTTAAAAATCATTTAATAATTAAAATACCTTAGTTTAATTATAGAAAAATCCCAGAAAATTCTAGAAAATTATGAAAAATTCCAAATTAAAAATTCTTGAAAATTAGGGGGTTTACAAAGATGTACCGAGACTTGAGACAGTATTATTAGTGGCATGGAATGAAAAGGGAGATTGCAAGATTTGTGGCTAAATGTTTAGTTTGTCAGCAAGTAAAGGCCGAGCATCAGAGGACTGCAGGTATGTTACAGCCGCTTCCTATACCAGAATGGAAGTGGGAACATATCACGATGGATTTTGTCACAGAATTTCCAAGGAGTCCCAGCGGAAGAGATGCAGTATGGATTATTGTGGATCGACTCACTAAATCGGCATATTTCTTGCCATTTAGAGTTGGACAGTCCACAGAGGTACTAGCTGACATGTATATGCGATAAATCGTAAGATTACATGGAGTGCCGGTTAGTATTGTATCGGATCGAGATTCGAGATTTACATCTCATTTCTGGCGAAGCATGCAAGAGAGTCTTGGCACCATACTCAAATTCAGCACAGCTTACCACCCACAGACAGATGGTCAATCGGAGCGCACGATTGAGATCTTGGAGGATATGTTGCGATCGTGTATGCTAGACTTTGGAGGATCTTGGGAAGATCATTTGCACTTATTAGAGTTCTCCTACAATAACAGTTATCAGGCCAGCATTCAGATAGCACCATTCGAGGCATTATACGGAAGGAAGTGCAGATCGCCAATATGTTGGAGTGACGTTGGTGAACGTCAAATACTGGGTCCAGAATTGGTAACGCAGACAGTGGAGAAGGTAAAACAGATTCAGAATCATCTACGAGCAGCTCAGGATAGACAGAAGCATTGGGCTGATACACACAGACGTCCCCTAGAGTTCAAAGAAGGAGAGCACGTATTCTTGAGGATTTTGCCCACTCGAGGTACCATTCGATTTGGGAGCAGAGGCAAGTTGAGCCCACGGTATATCGGGCCATTTGATATTCTAGAGCGCATTGGTGAGGTAGCTTATCGTCTTGCATTACCTCCATCCTTAGAGGGAGTACATGACGTATTCCATGTCTCGCAGCTGAGAAGGTACGTGACTGACCCAAGTCATGTAGTCGATCATTCAGAGATCGCAGTGGGCCCTAGCTTGAGATATGAAGAACAACCAGTTGGCATCCTCGACATCAGTGAGAAGACATTGCGAGGACAGACAATCAGACTGGTTCGTGTAGCTTGGAAATATCATTCTTCTGGCGAATCGACCTGGGAACGGGAGGATAGTATGCGCCAGCGTTATCCCCACTTATTCGCGGAGACAGTTATCACCTAAGCAATCTTATAATTTTCATAGTTCTTCCTTTAGTAGCTTATTCTTTGATTGCGAGGACGCAATCCTCTTAAGGGGGGTAGATTGTAAATACCCTATTTTTCAGAATAATTTTAATATAATTTTTCCCGGATTATTCGGTATTTTTCTGGATGAAGAACCAAGGTAATTGTGATCAAAGGATTGTTAAATGCAGTTAATTGATATTAAAATATTATGAAAATAATATTTTATGGTGTAAAATGGAAAACCGGACATAGGGTATTTTTCGGTGAATTTATTGGACTTCGGAAACGCGTTTTAAGCCCTAAAAGCTATTGGATATATAAACCGACCAAACCCTAGCCGCTGGATTTACTGTTCACTCCTATAAAACCTCCCCCTCGAAGTCTGTGCCCAGCCTTCGGAAACCCTAGCCGCCGTGCCGTCATCTCCCTCCGACCTACCTCGTCTGAACCCTAGGCCGCCCTCGATGACTTCTTCCACCTCGCCGCTGTCGCCAGGCCGCCACGACCCGAGCACTCCGCTTGACCCCCGCTGCTCGATCCCCGCCGATCGACTCCTCCACCTCGCCGATGCCGCCAGGCCGCCGCATGAACCCTCTTCCCCGACCCGACAGCGGCTGTGCTCCCCGCGAGAGTCGCCGGACCGACCGATCCCCCCACTACAGCGTTCGCCGACCCGATCGGCTGTGCGTTTCCGACCACCGCGGCATCCCCGACCCCGACCGACTGTGCGATCCCCTCCGGCCGGCCACGGTGCAGCCATCCCCTCCGGCCAGTTCATCAACCCAGAACCCTAGAACCCCGGACACGGACACAGCAGCGGTTCGGACACGGGTACTATGTCAAAACAGTCACACGGACACGAGAGCTCGACCAGGACACGAGCAGGACACTAGAATTCAGACTTCTCGGAGCCCAGTTCAGGTAACGTTTTCTCTTACCTCGTAACTCCGTTTTCGATTCCGTCTGTTGTAATGCGTAGACTGTGTAACCCTCTCGGTGCCCGTACAACCCGCTCGGTGCATCGCGTCCTGTGGTGATCGCAAACCGCGATCCAAAAACAGGAAAAATAATGCCCTATTTCACCCCGGAACTGAGTGCGCCCCGCCAAACGGGACGACTTGGTCGCACACGGTCTTTACCAAAATGTGCGTGACGTTGATACGGACGTGTGGGATTTCGCAGAAGCTGATTTGGATGTGCGTTCACACCGAAATCAACGCGTATCCGCCGACAACGCCCCGTATCCGTCCATTCTGGAATACGCTGTAACTTTGTGTACACACGTCGGATCGAGGAAAAACTTGCGCCATCGGACTCGTAGCAATACACTGGTCCTGTGACCCAAGTTTGGTTCGATTCTGAGAACGTTGACAAAATCGTGTATCGTGGGCCCCACAGGCTCCACTTGACGGACGATTTTGTGATCGGCTCATCGGAATCAAATTCTGAAAGTTTCGTTGGGTTCGTATTATCGTTCCTGACTTATTAACACTAAGTTTGAGGAATTTGGAGACCTTTGACCCTAACACACTTTTCGGTGCAAAGTGGCCCACATGTGGACCCCGCTTTGGCCCGGAAATATCATTTTGCCCTTGTGTCCAAATTGAACTTAAGGACAGACATTTTTAGCTATTTGATATCTTCTGAGACTGTTGGTGATGTTTATTACAGCTTTTTGGAGGAGTACCCACAGGATCCACTGACACAGGGACGACTGTTGGTATTCAAACCCCAGGCAAGTGTACCTTGCGAAACTTTGCAGTATTGTTACATATTTTTCTTGCTTCATTTATATTGCTGTGCATGCTTAACCTAGGGCCGTGTGACTTACTTAGCGTCTGATTAATAGTCGGGTGCCAACACCGTACGCGACGTTGTGTATTATCATCTAGAGATGGACATTCGTGACACTTTACATTCTCGTACTTGTCTTATCAAGTACACTATGACCCATGACACTTGACACTATTTATGAGACAGGATCTTCCTGAGATATTCATGGTGATTCTGTATAAGATACAGGACTTGACAGAGATACTATATTCTTAGATACATTATGACTTATTGCATTAGCTATGATCCCGCTTGACATGGACATGAGACGTTATGGTCATGAGATGTGTGGTTACATTAGGTGGGGAGAGACACACAGGCTACAGGCTGTTTCATATATATATCTACTACTATTGTGAGGTCGTAGACTCTCGTAGCAGAGCTAGGCACATTACGTGTTATTACCGCTACCCGGCTCCCCGACACAGAGCTTGTAGTGGCTCAGCCTGAGTACTCGTGATGCTCTCACTTGCATTTTACATAGATGGTTACATACTTATCCTGTTTATTTTATTTACTTTCTGCACTGCATTTATTTTGGCTTATATTTTCTGTACCTTGCTATGTCCCCTGAGGACCTGGATCCGGATTATGTCCCCAGGATTTGCAGACGAGATTTATCCCGAGGTATACGGGACCGGAGCAGAAGCAGATACAGGAGCTGTACCGACACCCGAGGACGAGGTGTTAGCTGAAGACTTTTCCTGAGCATCTATGTTCCATGCTCAGTATTTACTTATTCCTGTCATTTATATTTTGGTCTGTTGAACCATTGTATCAGATATTTATCGGGTTGTTCCCCGAAGCACTTTGTTGAGACTGGGTGATGATTTACATTCCTTATATTCTGTGGATCATATTTATATCTTGTGTGGATGAGATTAGATGTGTCATGTTGTCGTAGACTTGTTTTTACAGCTTAAGTACGCCCTGATGGATCCATTAAATTGGGTTTGTCCATCGGAGTGTGCTGCTGGCCATTGCCACGTGTCTAGTCCCTCGGTATTTTGGGACTGGGGCGTGACACATCCACACTTTACGCATCTTCCTGTTGTCCTAGACAGAGAGGGAATGAGAGCTACCCCCTGCGCGAAGCATGTCTTCATAAGCTGATTGGTCGAACTGGACGACCAAAGTCTTCTTCGTCGATCCGACGGATACAGCATCGTGTTGAGCAATAGCTTTCTCGTCAGATGAGAAAGTAGTCCCCAGCAGAGTCGCCATCTTGTGTTTGATGATAAACGAAAGAATAAAACTAGGTTTATACGAAACCCTTTCTTTGTTTACAAACAAGAAAAAAGAGAATAATTAATTCTATACGAGGATGTTAAGTACAATAAAAATAATTCTGGGGAAAAATTGCTATAGGAGTCTGATCTACGGTCGATCACTTTGTCCCTTGGACCACACGATGATGAAGAAGTGCTGTAGAAGAAGAAGAACTTCAAATATTGCAGGAGGGACTGGATTAAAATGCCAGGATGGTGATATAAGTGTATTAGCCCTAGTTTTAGCTCTCCCAGTCATGCTAAAATTATAAAGGATAGAACCAAATCTCGTGCATTAAATGCAGAGATATGCCTCAATCTCGCGTATTAAATGCCGAGATATGCCTCGAGCTCTGCATGAAAAACAGCTTTTGACGTGGCGTCTAATTTCATCTTATCTTGAGCGTAAAAGCTCGTCTCTGCCTGTGTAGAATAGGCAGCGTATTCCTTGAATGCGTAAAAATGACTTGTATCAAGGATATGTCACTAAACGATAGTCTGGGTCTCTGTGCAGAATCATCATTACAGCCGTCCTCTCGATCGTAGTGCAGTACTTTTGTCAGGAGTCAGGTTCACTGTTCTGTCTGACAGATTCATTCGAGGAATACGAAGAGTTCCTCGTATGACTTTACGTTTGCATTAAAGACAAACATATTTTATGCTGTAGGGAGGCATAGCAACCTTTTACGCCAAAACAGCCTTGAAGCACTGCTTTACGCGGGCAGCTCTGAAGTCATATTTTACGCCACACAGCGCTGAAGCTCTGTTTCACGCGTGCTTCATGTATGTTGAGGGTTTTACGCATATAATTCCCCAGCGTATTTTTCATGCTTCTACAAAGTCCAGTCACAATGAACATAAAATAATCTGTCCAACAAAAATAATATAAATAATGTTGTGGGGAACAACCCGTCATCAAAATGGAAAGAAAAATAAATCTAAGTACAATATCCAGAAGTCACTACAAGATCAAATATCTAAGAACACTAAGCATAATAAAATAATGGTGAGAATACTGTGTGCTCAAGAGAAGTCCTCCGGAACAACCTCGTCCTCTGCAACATGTATGTCTCCAATAGTAGCACCTGCCCCATAAACCTCGGGATAGCTCTCTTCGTCTACAATTGGGGACATAATCCGGATCCAGGTTCTCAGGGGACATAGTAAGGTACAATAAACACTCAAGCCGCCAAATGAAATGCAGCAAGTAAATATAGACAGATCCTCAGGACAAGCTATGTAACCAGCTAAGTGAAATGCAAATGAAAGCATCACTAGTACTCAGGCTGAGACCACTACAGGCTCTGTGTCGGGGAGTCCATAGCAGCAAGTAGTATCACGACTCTAATATATGTGCCAAAGATCTGAGACAGAGTTTAAGGCACCTCCAGTAGTATATATATAAATAATCAGCCTATAGCCTATGTGTCTCTCCCCACCCAATATAACCTCATGTCTCATGTCCACGACATCTCATGTCCATAACACACAAGATCATGACCTCTAGCTAGTACAACGAGTTATAATAATATCCATGCATTATGCAAGTCTCATGTCACAAATCCTGTAAGCCTATACAGAATCACCATGAATAACTCAGGAAAGATTTTGTCACATAAAATAGTGTCAAGTGTCCTATGGTATGGCATACTTGGTAAAGCAAGCACGTAAAATAGGATCGTGGAATCAACTCTCTAAGTGACTTTGCATGACTCTGCGTACGGCGTCGACACATGAATCTTGTTCGAACGCTAAGCAACGTCTCACGGTCCTAGGTTGAACAGGTACAACATAGAATAAATATATATGGAAAGAACACAAGCAAATAATATAACAGGATCTCTGCAGGTTTGGCAAGGTACACTTGTCTGGGTTCTGAACTCTGTCAACTACTCCTGGGAAAGTGGAATCTGCATGAACACCTTCGGAGGCTAAAACAAACATCACCAATATTCTCAGAATACTTGAAATAGCTAGGATTGACTACCCATAAGTCTAATTTGGACACAAGGACAAAATTGATAGTTTTGGGTCAAAGTGGGGTCCACATGTGGCCCACTTCGTACCAAAAAATATGGCGGAGACAAAGTTCTCCAAATTTATCAAAATTAGTGTCTACGAGTCCAGAACAATGATATGAACCCAACAAAACATTCAAAACTGGATTCCGATGAGCCGATCACGAAATCGTCCGTCATGTAGAACCGTGGGGCCCACAAAACGATATTTCGTCAACGTTCTCAGAATTGAACCAAACTTGGATCACAGGACCAGCGTAATGCTGCGAATCCAATGGCATAAGTTTCGTTACAAATCGACGAGTATACACAAAGTTATGACGAGTGTCAAAAAAGGTCGATGCGGTACTTTTCGACGGATACGTGTTGATTCTGGTGTGCACGCACATCTAAATTAAGTTTTACGAAATTCCATATGTCCGTATTTACGTTACGTGCCTTTTGGTGCAACTCACACATGATAAAGTCACCTCGTTTGGCTGGACGCACCCCGTATCGCGAGATTTTAGGTATTTTTAAAACAAGTTTTGGTCGTTTTGGAACCAGAATAATTTAACCATTATAGCAAACTAATAAAAACTAAAAGAACAGTAAAAATCTTGGTTATATTGTGAGAAGTCCTTTCAATTATATTTTAGAAATAATTAACGAGATGGTAGAAAATTGGACATGAACAGGGGTACTTGGACTGAATTTTTGAACTGTTTCTGAACAGTTTTTCGGCCAACTTCCGGTCGATTTTTCGATCAAACCCGGGTGCCTAAATTCTTTCTACTTGAAGTAAATCCTAGAGGGTTAGGTTGTGAACATACCAGGGAAGACGGGACACAAAACGGACAAGCGAGGAGGGCGAACCCTCCGCACGAACGGGGGTCGCATGGCTGTGCGTGTACGCCCGGGGGGGGGTAAGGGGCGGATCTGCGGATGTCGGCGGCTCCGGCGGTGGTCAGGTGGCGGCGCACAGTGGTCGGGGTCGACGACAAGGGCAGGGGTAGAGTTAGTGCTTGAGTTTGGAGGAAGAAAATTAGGATTAGGGTTTAGGTATATATATATATATATATATATATATATATATATATATATATATATATATATATATATATATATATATATATGGTGGCTTCCTGTACGTGGATGGGGGAAGGGTTTAATGGGTTTGAGTTTGGTTAATGGGTTTGGGTTTGGGTTTATTTTGTTTGGGTTTTATTTTATTTCTTTATCTTTCCTTTTGTTTTATTTATTCAATAGTTTTATGTATAAAATCCCCAAAAATAGTTAGACACTTGGAAAAATTCTAGAAAATTTATATTTTCTCCAATAATTAATTTACAACCCAAAATCATATCAATTCAAAGGGTATTTACCAAATATTAATGAATATTAAATTAATTAAATAAATCCATATATTTTATTTTCTTCTTAATATTATATTGGGAGCATGCAGGGGGTTAGAATAATGCAACTCGAGTATCATGTGCGTAATAGGACTAGTTAGGCTCATAGCATGGATTTAGTTGGAAGCAATGGGTTGGGGTGGCGTGTTAAAATTGTACGCCAATACAAAAGAGTTAATTAATCATCATTTTCTCGTAATTGTGTCACGAAAGTTGTGCAACCAAAACAAAGCCTAGGATTACGAATTTGTGAGTGACAGTCATAGCAGGAGCCTAATTTGACTCGTCTAAGTCGAGCATGCTAGGTTGGTTGGAAGGGAGAGACTACTGTTGCACTCAAGATCTTAAAACCATGGTGGTTGGTTTCCAAAGTTTAATTAAACAATCAAATAAATATTAAAATAAAAATTTATTAATTATCGAACTAACCCTATGTAAAAATCAGGGTGCTCACAATCTATCCACCTTAAAAGAATTGTGTCCTCGCAATTAAGAAAAATGAAACGTAACTGGTCAGAAAATATTTGCTCCATAAGAGATGACGCGGTTGTATGACATTTGTTGAAGCATGACACAAAGGATAAAGGACCATGAACAAGAAAAAATCGAGAGGAAGGGTGAGGGTTTTGTTCAAGCAGAACACGTAGGAAAGCAATAAAAACTTTTTCCTAGGCAATGAGAGATAAGTAACTCAAGAGTAAAAGAGTCTGATTAGAACAAAGATCAACTACAGCTTCTGAAAACTTGGTTACCACTTATATATTATTACTCTAGACTAACAAGTTCATGCTACATAATACTAGGTATAGACTAGGGAATGGAACTAACAGGCACATGCTAAAGTATTACTAGGAATATTCGTTACTATAGCTAACTATGATAAAACTAAATCTTATCCATACTCGCTACTCCTTGAGTCCGTGTCTTCCCCACTGCCATCGCAAAAGCATGTCCACGTCCCTGTGGTGGTGCCCTTTGTTGTTGCTGGGCCTGCTGGAAGAGTGCTGCCTGTGGTGCCAAGGGTGGCCTCGGCTGATATCCTTCCTGTGTTGGTGGTCTGAATCCTCCATCTTTCGCCTGTGATACTTTTGGTGCTGGATAAGCTGGTCAATATGGCTGCTGGACTGGCTCTGGTGCTGATAAAGCGAGTCGATAAACCATCGGTGTTCCTCCCTGACGCTCAGGGCAATCCCTGACTAAATGCTGACTGGATTCGCAAGCTAAACATAATCCCAATCTGCGTCTGCACTCCCTCTCAATATGGCCTACCTTGCCACAGTAGTGACAAGTAGGAAGGGATGGGGCTCGTGATGCTGCTTTCTAGGGTGAATTCATCTGGGGTCGCTTTGTAGGCTCCCCGTGTGGTGCTCGAGCTAGTACTAATGCGTACGATCTCTTCTTGCTGGACTCCCTCATGTGGATGTTCTCCATGCATCGAACTGCGACAAGGACGTCCGTATAAGAAGTAGGTACAACTGCGCCAATCTGTCTCTATAGTTCAAAGCTTAGTCTGGCAAAGAATTTCTCCGCCTTCTCTTCTTCTGTCGGAATCAGTGTAGGGTCGAACAGTTGAATCAAGCATGATACAAGTTAAGAAATTTATTCGAGTCCGATATAGAGGTCAAGAACGTGTTAACATATGGATGAGATCCTATAAATTTATTCTTATCCTAATCGCAGGCTTGCTCGGTCCCTTAGTTAAAACCAAAGAAATATATTCTTAGACCTGCATGGGCCACCACAAAAACCATGTCACGCCCTAGTCCCAAAATACCAAGGGACTAGCCACGTGGCAATGGCCAGCAGCACAACTCCAATGGGCAAACCCAATTTAATGGACCCGTTAGAGTGAACTTAAGCTGTAATATATATAAATGGTCTATAAATACCTGTCATAGTTTATATATCTAATCTCATCCACAATAAGCAATGAAATCACAAAGAGACAAGTCCAGTCACAATGCACATAAAATAATTTGTCCAACCAAAGCAATATAAATAATGTCTCGGGGAACAACCCGTCATCAAAATAGAATGGAAAATAAATCTAAGTACAATATCCAGAAGTCACTACAAGATCAAATATCTAAGAATACTAAGCATAATAAAAGAATGGTCAGAATACTGTGTGCTCAAGAGAAGTCCTCCGGAACAACCTCGTCCTCTGCAACATATACATCTCCAATAGTAGCACCTGCCCCATAAACCTCGGGATAGCTCTCCTCGTCTACACCTGGGAAAATAATCCGGATTCAGGTCCTCAGGGGATATAGCAAGGTACAATAAACACTTAAGCCAAATGAAATACAGCAAGTAAATATAAAAAGATCCTCAGGGCAAGCTATGTAACCAGCTAAGTGAAATACAAATGAGAGCATCACTAGTACTCAGGCTGAGACCACTACAGGCTCTATTTCGGGGAGCCCATAGCAGCAAATAGTATCACGACTCCAGTATATGTGCCAAAGATCTGAGACAGAGTCTAAGGCACCTCTAGTAGTATATATATAAATAATTATTATGTAGCTTGTGTGTCTCTCCCCATTCAATGTAATCTCATGTCTCATGTCTATGATATCTCATGTCCATAATACGCAAGATCATGACCTCTAGCTAGTACAATGAGTCATAATAATATCCATATAATATGTAAGTCTCATGTCACGAATCCTGTAAGCCTATACAGAATCACCATGAATAACTCAGAAAATATTTTGTCACATAAAATAGTGTCAAGTGTCCTATGGTATGGCATACTTGGTAAAGCAAGCACGTTAAAATAGGATCATGGAATCAACTCTCTAAGTGACATTGTACGACTCCGCGTACGGTGTCGACACCCGAATCTTGTTCGGACGCTAAGCAACGTATCACGGTCCTAGGTTGAACAGGTATAACATAGAATAAATATATATGGAAAGAACACAAGCAAATAATATAACAGGATCTCTGCAGGTTTGGCAAGGTACACTTGCATGGATTCTGAACTTTGTCAACTGCTCCTGGAAAAGTAGAATATATATGTACACCTCTGGATGCTGAAACAAACATCACCAATATTATCAGAATACTTGAAATATCTAGGATTGATTACCCATAATTCCAATTTGGACACAGGAAATTGACAGTTTTGGATCAAAGCGGGTCCACATGTGGCCCACTTCGCACCAAAAATGTGTCAGAGACAAAGTTCTTCAAATTCGTCAAACTTAGTGTCTACAAGTCTAGAACGATGATACGAACCCAACGGAACGTTCAAAACTGAATTTCGATGAGCCGATCAAGAAATCGTCCGTCATGTAGAACCGTAGGGCCCACGAAACGATGTTTCGTCAACATTCTCAGAATTGAACCAAACTTGAATCATAGGACCAGCGTAATGCTATGAATCTAATGGCACAAGTTTTATTACGAATTGACGAGTACACACGAAGTTATGGCGAGTGTCAGAAAAGGTCGATACAGTACTTTTTGACGGATACGTGTTGATTCTGGTGTGCACGCACATCCAAATCAAGTTTCGTGAAAGCCCATACGTTCACGTTTATGTTACGCGTCTTTTGATACAACTCTCACATAACGAAGTCGCCTCGTTTGGCTGGACGCACCCCGTATCACAAAAATTTTGGTATTATTAAAACAAGTTTTTGGTCGTTTTGGAACCAGAATAATTTAACCATTATATCAAACTAATAAAAACTAAATTAACAGTAAAATTTTGGTTATATTGTGAAGAAGTCATTTCAATTATATTTTAAAAACGAGATGGTAAAAAAATGGACATGAATAGGGGTACTTGGACTGAATTTCTGAACTGTTTCTAAACAGTTTTTCGGCCAACTTTCGATCGATTTTTTGATCAAACCCGGGTGCCTAAATTCGTTCTACTTGAAGGGAATCCTAGAAGGTTAGGTTGTGAACATACCAGCAAAGACGGGACGCGAAACGGATGAGCGAGAAGGGCAAAACCTCCGTATGAAGGGGGGCGCATGGTTGTGCGTGTACGCGCGGGGGGGGGGGGGGTCTGATCTGCGGCCGCCGGCGGCTCCGGCGGTGGTCAGGCGGCGGCGCACAGTAGTCGGGGTCGGCGACAAGGGCAAGGGTAGAGTTAGTGCTTGAGTTTGGAGCAAGAAAATTAGGATTAGGGTTTAGGTATGTCGATATATATATATATATATATATATATATATATATATATATATATATATATATATATATATATATATATAGGGGGCTTCCTGTACGTAGATGGGGGAAGGGTTTAATGGGTTTGGGTTTGGTTAATGGGTTTGGGTTTATTGGCTTTGGGTTTTATTTTATTTCTTTATCTTTTCTTTTGTTTTATTTATTCAATAGTTATATGTATAAAATCCCCAAAAATAGTTATGCACTTGGAAAAATTCTAGAAAATTTATATTTCCTCCAACAATTAATTTACAATCCAAAATTATATCAATCCAAAGGGTATTTACCAAATATTAATGAATATTAAATTAATTAAATAAATCCATAAATTTTTTCTAATTAATATTATATTGGGAGCATGTAGGGGGTTCGAATAACGCAACTCGAGTGTCATGTGCGTAATAGGAGTACCAGTTAGGCTCATAGCATGGATTTAGTTGGAAGCAATAGGTTGGAGTGGCGTGTTAAAATTGTATGCCACGACAAAAGAGTTAATTAATCATCGTTTTCTCGTAATTGTGTCACGAAAGTTGTGGGACCAAAACAAAGCCTGAGATTGCAAATTTGTGAGTGACAGTCATGGTAGGAGCCTAATTTGACTCGTCTAAGTCGAGCATGCTAGGTTGGTTGGAAGGGAGGGGCTAGTGTTGCACTCAAGATCTTAAAACCATGGTGGTTGGTTTTCAAAGTTTAATTAAATTATAGATTAAATATTAAAATAAAAAAATAATTATTAATTACCGAACTAACCCTATGTAAAAATCAGGGTGCTCACAGAAATTCTATGTGTCTTAGTTATAAAAGGAATGTCATATCCCTTTCTTAGTTATCTACATTGGAGATTATTTACAACAGAACTAGAGAGTATGTGTGTTTGAGTTGATCTGATTGATGAATGGAAACAGTACACCCGTTGACCTTGAGATATTCTACTTCCTGATAACAACATATTCTACTTTGTACGATGAAGAACTAGTGAATGTGTGTGTTGGATACCAACATATTCTACTCAGGGATGGCCCAAAGGAGGGGCAAACGGGGCATGGGTCCAGGGCCCCAAGGCCCAAGGGGCCCCAAATATTTTTAAGATTTTGTAATATATATTAACATATAATAAAAGATTTGGTAAAAGAAAAAAATCGACAATTATTTTTTCAATCGTGAAATTTTGTTCCTTCCTATTCCAGAAAAGAACTTTCAAATTCCAGAGGAAATTGATGGCCAAAGGTCTGTGTTCTTGGAAATTTTTTATTTTAATTAATATCTCTTCCATCTTTCTTGCTTATAATTGAATCCCAGACTCCTTTTTTTTATCTTTTCTTCTTCACGCTCTTCTTCTGCTCAGACATTTGAAATTTACTTAGTAATTTGAAGTTGAAAATTAGGATTTTACAATTATTGAATTGGTGTAAGTTACAGACAACAAATATTCACTGAAACGATGATGCAACTTCCATTGAACGATCTGCAGGTAATAAACTTGAGTTTTTGGTCTAAAATTTAAATTTTAATGATGAAACTAAGTGCTCATGATTCTAATAGTGACAATAATTTTAATTATCTTGAGTCACAATGATAAATTATTGAATCTTGAGTAAATTCATTTAGAATTTTTGCACAACGTACTATGTAATGTTGTATTACGTAGTGGAATAAGATGATTTAGGGATTGTTGGATTTGGTATTTTGATTGATTTTGGGATTGTTGGATTTGGATCATGTATGAGAGCGAAATGTTCACTACAAAGATGTCATTTTCATTGTTCTTATTAACCATTAAGGGGAAGCTAGTTGGGTATTTATATTGATTTAGTTTGTTTATGTCGCTTAGTCAAATTTGAATTAGAGTGAGTTTCGATGTTTGATTATTCAATTATAAGAAAAATGGTGCAAGAATTCTTGTTTAGAGGAGTTTTTACTGATTTTGTATTTTTTTTTTATGATATTGTGTTTAAACGTGATCAAGACGTCTGTAATTAAATTGTTAGGGTACTATTTTCTCGAAAGAAACGAAGTTTTAACGAGACTCTAAATGTAGAATGAGTTCATGATAATGAAATACTGAATCTTCCAAAAAAAAACTTTGTTTTCAATATTTCTTGGGCATCATTTTGGATTTTGCCCTGGGCATTAATATGCTCCGGGCCGGCCCTGATTCTACTTCCTGATACCAACATATTCTACTTTTTGATACAATGTTGGAAATTATTTAGAATTGTTTCAACTTTAAAACCTGCTGATGTGTTATATTTTGGATACTATGGTTTCAACTTAACAATTGATCTATAAAGTATATTGACTAGTTTTTGTTTTCCTATTCCAGTAGCATGTAACATGCTGTGTTCCCACATGTATGATACCAATGTATCATAGTGTACCAAGTCTCACTGCTGTAACTTTATATTCCAATTCTGATACCAATGCTATTTTGATATCTTGTTTTGGTATCCAGTTTTGGATATCCTATTTTGACATCCACTTGCTGATATAGTTATGCTTGTTAAAATTCTAATAACTAAATGTTGCTACTTTGTAGCATGGCCTACTACGTAGTTTTGAAAGAAAGAAAAAAGCCATGAGTGTACACAAGTTGGCCTGAATATTTCATGCAAGTAAATGGGTTTAAAGGTGCTTGTTATTTCAAATGCCAAGATTATGATGAAGCCATGGGTTACTTCCATGCAAAG
The DNA here is from genome assembly GCA_036927795.1 of Iris macrosiphon. Classification (NCBI taxonomy): domain Eukaryota; kingdom Viridiplantae; phylum Streptophyta; class Magnoliopsida; order Asparagales; family Iridaceae; genus Iris; species Iris macrosiphon. The sequence continues at coordinate 85,979,467 of JAYESA010000003.1, forward strand.
GATATGGATGAACGAAGTGAAGTAAAGAAGAAAGCTATAGTTAATGAGCACCCAACATGCATTATTGTTTTTCTTGGTTGCCGTATGTTACTTGCATCAATCATTGTCTTCTCCTCCATTATGTAAATTCGATGAAGAATGAAGTTTTTTGTAAACTGAACTGTGGCCAAATATGGTGACACACAGACCTAGTACTTAGAAGATTATGCATGTAATGATGATGCTTTTATACTATTTCTTTGCAGGGGTTGGCTTTGAATGAAGATTATAAGCTATGATGAGGAAGGTATTGCCTCGATTAGAAGCTAAAATTGATGGCCTCCCCCACCAATTTGGTGATGGATGGAGATAGCCAACTTTTAGCTTAATTTTAGACTATGATGAGGAAGGTGCTACCTTTGAGTCTAAAACATAGACTCATCCCGACATCACAAATGAGTATCCGTTGGTGCCCCTCGATTATAAGCTAAAGTTGATGGCCTCCCCGACCAATTTGGTGATGGATGGAGGTAGCCATCTTTTAGCTTAATTTTAGACTATGATGAGGAAGGTGATACCTTTGAGTCTAAAACATAGACCCGTCCTGACAGCACAAATGAGTATCCGTTGGTGCCCCTCGATTAGAAGCTAAAGTTGATGGTCTCTATAACAACCCGCTCCATACAACTCAGCAAGATAAAGCGTTGGTGTAACGACGTTCGGAGATGGCTTATTCAGCGATTCGTTTGGAGTCCCGTTAGGCCGAGGTAAATCCTCGTTCAAGTGGGTGGTTCCGATGAACCTATCTTTGCTTGGCCTTTACATTTAATAAAATTGAGAATATATGCTAGTTCGCTAGGCAAATCACTTGATGCATGATAATAAAGAGATGAACCCCATCTAGATAAGGGAATAATCCCCTTTTTATATCACATTGGATAGAACATAAAATATAAACTTGCTACTAGCTTTGCATCTTCACATTGTTAGTTATACTTGTGCAAGAGATATGCATATACTTTCAAGTAAATTATCATACATGCTATTAAAGTACTTAACTTTCATATTGTTGCAATGCTTATCACATTGAATATGTCATTGGTTTGGAGCACTTCACGTAATATGGTACATTCGGTTTAGACAGGAAGACTATCAAGTTGTCGTTCAAAGTCAGAAGTATAAATATAGAAAGTTTTTGGGATCGTTAGGTCAACAAGGCAGCTCCCGGACCAGAAGCTGCATAAAGATCGAAAGTTTGAGAGAAGATATGGTTCGGGGAGCCTATAAAAGATTGTAGAAAGAGACTTGTTGTAACACCCCGTTCCGTTCTAGCGGACTGCCGATTGAAACGTCAAAAGTGCAACTGTCCCGACCTGCTTTGCCTCAAATGAGAAGCAAAAGATATCCAGACTTGTCCCTACAGGAATTCAGCTTAGGCTTTCAGAGGCTCGCTTGACGTATCGCTCTACCGAGGCGAATCATCGCTAAGGTGGGTGGCTACGGTGAACTTGTCTTTGCTTAGCCAGCACACATAAAATCTGGAATGTTCATGCTAGTCGCTAGGTGATTCACCCCCTGCATGCTAATAAGAATCCAACGCACCTAGCTAAGGGAATAATCCCAACTTGTGTTGCTTATGCTAGAACATGGAAATGAAACATTGCTTATATATATGTTCAGACCCTCGCATGCTAAGTCCCTTACGGTTTCACCTCTCGGCTTACCTTTGGGTCCGAGCAAAACGTGTGCTTACGTTCCCTAGAAACGCATGCTTGTCTGCTTGTTTGTTGCCTTGTTTTCATCCAAACCCCGGGAGACTACTAAGTAGTCGTCCCGTGCATGATTGAACCTGCAAGTATCCGGGACTGTTGGGTCACAAGGCATCCCCGAACCAGGGGAATGCATCAAGGCAAAGTTATTCATTGTACAGAACCAAGATTCAAGTATCCCGTGTACTCGTGTTCCCGTGCACTCGTGTTCTCATGTTCTAGTGCACGCATGTTCTTGTGTTCGCGTGTATCCCGTGATAATTGAAGGACCCAATAATTGCATGTCGCGGACAACTCGGAAACGAGGTATGGTTCCACGGACGGTCTCCGGGGCACTGGGGCCGATCTAATCCGGATGGAACTTCAAGTGTGGTCCCTCGTGTACAAACGAGTGGTTTGTAGCGCCTCGTGTACTTTCGTTGCATTCCACTTGGCCTAGGACCACATCATGTGTAGTCCATCGTGTGCTGGAGAGATAGTTTGTAGCGTATCGTGTACTTTCATTGCATTCCATCTTGGCCTTGGACTACATGTGCAATCCATCGTGTACGGGCGAGATGGTTCGTAGCGCATCGTGTGCTCTCTGGGATTAGTCCATTATGGCTATGCCAGCAACTCATGTTCATATAGATAAGTCATCCTCGCTTAGCGGCTATCCGGGTGCGAGTCATTGCATCGCATCGAAGAACAACTGAGCACTCCAAATATTGTCCCATTCAATGACTCTCATGTTTGCATATGCTATGCCTCTTGAATGTTATACTTGCCCGTGCTTGAACTTATAATGTTTGCCTTGGACAGGGAAGGCTAAATGGTAAGTCTCGCCGTGTTTTCTCTCATGTTGCACGGCGCACAGCCACACGAGTTAGGCTATTCAATGTTTGCATGAAACTGATCCTAAGGCAACTAGAAAGACAACTTAATAGTTGGTGCACGGAACTTATATTACGTGTTTAGATTTGTCGAGCGGGCGAGTAGCTTCCCCACCAGTGCATTCAATGTACTGATAATCCACCAAGTTTGTATGCAGGGTGCGGGAGAACCTCGTTCGGTGCGGATGCTTCCTTCGTGCGTGCTAAGGCGTGGAGATCACTCCGAAGCAACGGTGCGTCCGGGACTGAAGCACATATACAAGACATAATATTGTGAACATCACTTGATCATCGCCTGTACAACAATTGTAGCCACTTGGCACGCTTTTACTGTTTGAGAGAGAGAGGCTTGAGCGACTTGTAATCTCGGCTATACGCCGCCTGTAACACATGTTTATATCAATAAAAGAGTTGCTTTACTTCAACTTGTGTTTCAATTCTTCCGCTATATTGTCGACTCAGTGAACCTGTTACCAAATCGCCTATGGATTTATGACTCCGCTGCACTCGGACAATCTGTGCGACTCTGTGGCTTAGAACTCTTACCACCAGCCAATGGACCACGGGCGTGGCTCACGCTCGTGCAGCATCACGCCCGGATGGGTCAAAGTGATCGTTCCGCGGGAGCGCTGGCGCGGTGATTCTCGCCTAGCGGGAACGGCCGATTTGCCTGCGGGAGATCGGGGCATGACACTTGTATGGTCACGGACAACTTGTGCACAAGGTTTGATTCTTCGGATGCGATCGCCAGGACGCTATGATCGATTCGGCCTAGGGGGAATCCGAAGAGCCGTGCTAGCTGAAGTACTAACACTAAGGGATTCAGGATAATTGCAGCGGAGCTCACTACTCGTGCTGCAAGATCGCCATCTAAACTAGGCTATAGTCCAAAGATGGCGTGTGGTGCCAGTGACCTTCATATAGATTAAGTCGGCATGCTAGTGGCAATCCACGTGCATGACATTAGTTGAATAAGAAATGGATGCACTGCACGCAACATGTATTTGAGTAAGACACATCTTCTACTGAGACATGCTCATGACACCCTATATATAGATGCTTATGTTCATTGCTTATTGATATGGTACTGAACATGACAGGGAAGGACGGATGGTAAGATGGGTAAGTTGCGCTATGTTACTTTTATATCGCGTGACACTTTGCGACAAAAATAGATTCCCTTAACATATGCCATAAAATTGATCCTAAGCAAGATTAGAAAGACAACATAATAAGTTGGTGCACACAACATAATGAAACATGTTGGTTTTGTTGAGTGGGCGAGAGGCCTCCCCACTAGTGCATTCTATGTACTGATACCCCACCAGATTGTCTGCAGAGTGAGGGGAGCAACTAGTTCGGTGCGGAGTCGCTTGGTCGTGCCGAGGCGCTGGAGCGTGCTTTGGCGTCTTGGATCCGTGGCGGCCGGACCTTGAAGCTAACATATACGGGACATAATGTATGGAACATCATCCTTTGTGTCATTCTCAAAGTTGTAAGCCGTTCAGCCGATTCTTTGTATCAAGAGAGAGAGAGAGAGAGAGAGAGAGAGCGCTTGTAATCTTGGCTTCGTGCCGTTGTAACTTCCATTTCATATCAATAAGGATAAATATTTCATTGCCTAACTTTTGTCGATTTAACTTTTCTGCTTGGGGACTATCTGTGTGACTCTGTCACTTAGCATTTCGAGCGGCCGTTTCAGTTCTTGCCTTGTGCGAGCTCCACTTAGGCTCTCACAATATCACGTCCAACGAGGACGTTCGGTTCTGCCAAACTAGGGCGTGACAGTCTCCCCAACCAATTTGGTGATGGATGGAGGTAGCCAACTTTTAGCTTAATTTTAGACTATGATGAGGAAGGTGTTACCTTTGAGTCTAAAATCTATACATTGACAATTATGAGTAGGATGGTGAATCCTTTGAGCCAATGTGTAGATATTTTTTCCTACTAAAGGCTACTTGTGTTAGCTTACTAGTTCCACTTGGATAATTATGTCAAATAAGTTAGTGAGCTCTTGTAGGCATTGCTTAGCCTATGATGTTCAGATACATTCATCTTATTTTATCTACTTGGATTATATTCAGTTGGATTACTATATATTGGTTTACATTTTATTTGAAGAAATGATTGATCTACTTGGATTACATTCTGTTGGAATACTATATATGGATTCATTTTGAATATGGATGACTACTTGGATTATAAGAAGACTTGAGAATCAAGCTCTCTGATACTTTAACATGTGATTTCTCTGGTACTTCAGTTTGGCCAATTTTTGGTTATCTGATACATTCAGATCTGTGATATATTTTGTTGATTTCTCTTGAATGAAGCTTTCTCATACATTTAGTTGTGAGGGGCTGTTTGGTTTACATTTAATTTCGTTACATTCAAGCTCTCTGGACTCAAGCTCTCTGAGATACATTTTGTTATATTTTGATACATTCAGGTGTGAGGGGCTGTTTGGTCTGTGATATATTTTGATACATTCAATTGTGAGGGGCTGTTTGATATATTTTGTTTGAATTTCTCTGGACTCAAGCTCTCTGAGATTGGTTTACGTTTAATTTACATTTAATTTAATTTGGCTACATTGGTGACTTCTGTGGAATCAAGCTCTCTGACATTGGTTTACATTTAATTTGATTGACATTGATTTCTCTGATACATTCACCTCTGTGATACATAGCTCAGTCCCCTCTAATTTTATCTGGAAGAATAAAGCTCTAGAATCAAGCACCGGGATGGAAGAATGTTGCAAATTTGCCTATATGAATAATCTGGATACTAGCAGCATGTTTGAACTAAATTTTTATGTAATATTTTTCTCACTATTTTTATTTCTGGCAAGAATTCGAACATGTCTGCAGAATTTTTGAAAATTTTCATGCAATTTTCACTGCTTGCACCGACGTTCATGTTTGAGGAGTGCTAAGCATACCCGTTTTTGATTTGGTGAGTATATCATTTGCGGGTGATAATCCAAACATTGAAAGTCAATATTTTAGTTCTCACCTACACTTTCAAGTGGTATCCAAACGCAACACATTGAAACCCCTCACTTGCGGGAGGACAAAATCCTACGTATCCAAACATGTTGATATGGTATGTTGGGTGTCATATTTAAGTATAGTATAAGCACATGGAAATATCCTGAGGACATATTTGGGATGCCAGAATATGTCACAGGATATTCCATTATGAGATTATTGTAATAATGATTGAGATCATTGTATCAATGATTGTAAGGCTATATAATGCCAATGAGACAATCAATAAAATAATCAACTAATTTCAATATGGTATCAGAGCCAAGTTTCCACAAACCCTAGCCGTCACCAAGCTTCCACAAACCCACAGGAGGATTTCCTAGATCTCCTCCACCGAACTCTTCCACGCCCCCCCTCCCTTCTTCCCTTCTCCGCCCTTCGCAGGTCGCCCTTCGTTGTTGCTGCCCCGTCCCGCTACTGCTGCGGCTACTACTGCTGTTGCGGCTGCTGCAACTGCTGCTGCGATGGTGGTTGTGACATGCGTGCTGCCGCCTCCTCCGCACCAGCACGAGACAGGGCCTAATAGGGATGCCTATATCTGAAAAAAGGGAGGACATGTTCGGATCTAGGAGTGGACGACGAGGACGAGCGTGAGTCGTGGAGCGGACGTGACATGATTGGATAGACGACACATCGATGGAGGAGATCATCAAGAAGCTAGATTCTGCAGAGGTGGCGACGTTGATGAAGTTGTTGTCGATGTCGGCTGGTGAGAACACGACACGAACGTCGCCAGAGTTGAAACTTTCCTCCATCGATCTGAAATTAGATGGACTAGCCACCTATCTGAGTTGGTCACGGCGGGTGAGAAAAACCCTCGCAGAAAAAAACATGGAGGGGTTCCTGACGGGCGAGGCGACAGAGCCGGACGAGGGCTCGACAGGACGCGATGAGTGGAAGTCTACTCATATGGTGATCTACATATGGCTTCTCAACTCCTTAGTCCAGTCTATTGCCGCCACAGTAGACGGTATCGAGATGGTGAAAGATGTGTGGGAGAAGTTGAGAAGGACCTATGATGGTGTGGGGAACAACTTACGGGTCTTCCAGATAAAGGGGGAGATTGATGACACCGTACAGGGAGAGAAGACGGTGCAGGAGTATGCCACGGAGTTGGAGCGTCTGTGGTTGGATTATGATCACTCCTCAGATCGGGCGAGCTGCGGGGACCCTAAGTGTAAGGAGAGACAGGTGTGTCTGCAGGAGAGGACGATGGAGTTCCTCAAAGGGCTGACTGCAGCTTTCGCACAGAGGACGGCCCTACTTCTAGCCCAACCAAAGATCCCTAGCCTTGAGGAGGCTATCTCAGCCATGATCCAGGAGAAGACACGCATCATGCTGTAAGCCAGAATAGGTGGTCCCCCCGAAGCAAAGTCAGCACTAGCGATCACCAGCTCAGGAAACACAGGATCTAAGGGAGAGCCCTGGCAGCATAACCGGCAGTGCTACAACTGTGGGGAGATGGATCATCATCGGTATGCTTGTATCAAACCACCTAGGGAGGGATATTCAGGTGGTGGACGAGGACCGTTCGGCGGACGAGGATATAATGGAGGACGTGGTCGTGGTCGAGGGGGTAGACGAGGCGGTCGAGGAGGTTATCGGGCGAACCTCCTGATATCAGAAGGGAACGGAGAAGCTGATGGCACCTTTACTGTGGAGGACCAGACACTGGGAGACATGAGGAGTAGAACAGAGGAGGCGTCCACCTCATTCTTTGTTAGGGGCAACGCTGCCATGTATGCCCATCCATCAGAAGGTACTGATGAATCACTTGCCCTTGCGTCTATCTCTTCCCTTAAATCATTAGACTGGATTATCGACTCGGGAGCATCTCGGCATGTGACGGGGAATGCTAGTGAGTTTTCTTCCTACACTCACCTAGCATCAGCAGACAGCATTCAGACAGCTGATGGCACTTTCCAGCCAGTGGTCTGTAAGGGTACTGTTAATTGTACAGGTTCAGTAAGATTATCCAATGTTTTACATGCTCCATCCTTTCCAGTCAGTCTCTTGTCCATTAGTTCTATAATCCTCCAACTTAAATGCATTGTTTCTTTTGATATTCCTAAGATGACCTTCCAGGAGAAAGGGACAGGACGAAGACTTGGGACTGGCACTTGGCATGAGAGACTGTGGTACCTAGATCGAGAAGGACTGGACTCAGCATTGGTATCTATGGCAGAGAAGGCTGGCATGGAAGGACTGCAGCAGAGGACTGAGGATACCTTGATACTCCATCATCGGAGGATGGAACATTCTTCCTTTGATACTCTAAGTAAGTTGTATCCAGAGATTTATGCAAAAACAAATAAAGAGAAATTAGTATGTGATGCGTGCGAGTTAGGAAAACTTACTAGGAGCTCATATGTTGGCACGGGTCATAGGAGCACTTTTGCTTTTGAGGTAGTACATTCTGATGTCTGGGTCCTTGTGCTACTAACACTATGAATGGTTATAAGTACTTTGTTTCTTTCATTGAGTGTGCCTCTCGTGTTACCTGGTTATATTTGATAAAAAATAAGAATGATGTATCTGCTTGTTTTCAGGATTTCCATAAGCATGTCTAGACTCAGTACAAAGCAGTTGTGAAGGTACTGAGGTCTGACAATGGAACGGAGTATACCAACAGGACGCTTGCAGAATACCTGTCAACATACGGAATACAACATCAGACCACTTGTGCATACACACCAGCACAAAATGGAGTTGCAGAAAGAAAAAACAGACACCTTCTGGAGGTCGCAAGAAGTATGATGATCGACATGAATGTCCCACAGAGTCTGTGGGGGCATGCAGTATTGATAGCAGCTCAACTCATCAACATGATGCCCTCGAAGGTCCTCAGATGGAAGTCCCCATGTGAGGTATTGCAAGGCAATAATAGTGGGATACTCCCACTGAAGGTGTTTGGATGTGTATGTTTTGTGAAGGATAACAAGCCATCAGTTGGGAAACTTAACCCTAGTGCGGTCAAATGCATCTTCGTAGGCTACTCGGCGACCCAGAAGGGGTATGTGTGCTGGAGTCCAGTAGAGAAGAAGAAGTTTGTCAGTATGGATGTCCACTTTCGGGAGCATGAGCCATACTACCGCCAGGACGGAACTTCACACAACACGCCTAATACTGCCAGTATTAGGCGAGAGGGGGAGATGGAGAACTTGGTGGTAACAGATTTAGAAGTTTGGCATGGAGGCACGGAGAAGGGACAAGAAGGTGAAGGTGTTAGGCCTACGGCTCAGGGAGAGTTACTTACCTACAGCAGGAGAGAGAAGCAAACTGCAGGACCAGTACCGACAGTGCCAGTGCCAAGTCCCTTGCCTGCGTTCGTCCCAACTCCTGAGGCACCGACATCAACCCCCCTTCAGGTGATACCCCCTCCTTCACAAGATATTATTCCTCCTACTTCTACTCCTCCCACACCACTATCTGTACGGAGGACCACTCGCAGCAATGCAGGAAATTCTCCAAACAGATATGGTTGGGATATTGCTCAGTTTATTTCTTATGACCATATCCCTTCTTCTCATGGAGCATTTATATCATCTTTGGATAGTATTACTATACCTAACAATTGGCAGGTTGCCAAGAACGATCCAAAGTGGAAAGCGGCAATGCACGAGGAGTTGGGAGCTCTGGAGAAGAACCACACTTGGGAGCTTGTGAGACTGCCAGAGGGGAAGAGAGCAGTTGGATGCAAGTGGGTCTTTACCGTGAAGCAAAACCCAGATGGACAGGTTGAGCGCTACAAAGCTCGACTAGTAGCCAAAGGATACAGTCAGACGTACGGCATCGACTATGACGAGACCTTTGCACCAGTTGCAAAGATGAGCACTGTCAGGAATCTGATTTCTTTGGCAGCGAATGGTGGATGGAAGCTACACCAACTGGATGTGAAGAATGCGTTTCTTCACGGAGATCTAGTGGAGGAGGTGTACATAGAGATACCACCAGGATTTGGCACCAATCAGACAGTAGGCAAGGTCTGCAGGTTGAAGAAGTCCCTCTATGGACTGAAATAGTCTCCTCGAGCGTGATTTGACAGATTCAGAAGGGCGATGATAGGGATGGGATATCAGCAGATCAATGCTAATTATATTATGTTCTTCCGTCGGAGTGGAGGCCACATCACCATGCTTGCGGTGTATGTGGACGATATGATTATCACAGGAGATTATGAGCAGGAGATCGCCCAACTCAAAGGAAAGCTTGGCAAGGAATTCGAGGTAAAGGATCTCGGCCTTCTTCGGTACTTCCTTGGGATTGAGATTGCTCGAGAAGCAGAGGGGATTGTTCTCTCTCAAAGAAAGTATGCACTGGACCTTCTCACAGAAACTGGGATGTTGGGGTGCAAACCTGCAGCGACACCAATAGATCAGAGGTTCAAGATTGATGCTGAGGCTGGAGAACCAGTTGATCGGGACAGATACCAGAGACTGGTTGGCAAGTTGATCTATTTGAGCTACACACGTCCTGATATCTGCTTTGCAGTAAGTGTGGTAAGCCGCTACATGCATGACCCACGGAAGGGTCATATGGATGCAGTGTACCAGATTCTGAGGTACTTGAAAGGTGCTCCCGGGAAGGGACTAATATTCAGGAAGAACAATCACGTGAGCATCGAGGGCTACTGTGATTCTGACTGGGCTAGTTGTATTGATGACAGGAGGTCTACCTCGGGATATTGCATATTTGTAGGAGGTAACTTGGTCTCCTGGAGGAGTAAGAAGCAGTCTGTGGTGGCCAGATCGACAGCTGAAGCAGAGTATAGAGCTATGGCCTTGGGAGTTGCAGAGCTGCTATGGTTGAAGAATATGCTGGTGGAGCTGAAGCTGGATCAAGGAGCCAAGATGAAGTTGTGGTGTGACAATCAGTCAGCTATTAGTATCGCCAACAATCTAGTACAGCATGACAGGACCAAATACATCGAGATTGATAGATTCTTCATCAAAGAGAAGTTGGATAGTGGATTACTGGAGCTTGGCCATGTTCCAACCAGGGATCAAGTAGCAGATGGACTAACCAGGGGACTCGCCTCAGTGAGCATGATTAGAGGATGTGACAAGATGGGCTTAGTGAATATCTTTCACCCATCTTGAGGGGGAGTGTTGATATGGTATGTTGGGTGTCATATTTAAGTATAGTATAAGCACATAGAAATATCCTGAGGACATATTTGGGATGCCAGAATATGTCACAGGATATTCCATTATGAGATTATTGTCATAATGATTGAGATCATTGTATCAATGACTGTAAGGCTATATAATGCCAATGAGACAATCAATAAAATAATCAACTAATTTCAACAAAACACATTTTGGAAAATAAAATGCATTGTAAGTGTATTGCATTACATCATGTAAAAAGTGCCACTTTCACACTTTCGGAGAGCTATCACGAACCAAACATGTCCTAGATGTAAATAAGAATATCTCCTTCCATCAGGGCCGACCCTGGACCAGGGTAGCCAGGTGACAACCTAGGGCCCACGGGCTAGAAGGGTCCAAAAAAAAACAGTTTATATATATATATATATATATATATATATATATATATATATATATATATATATATATAATTTTGTATATAAAATAGAACTAATATGTACTATGGGCTTTTCTTAACATAAAACAATTTTAGTGTAATGGTTGTTATATTTGACTTGCACATAAGAGGTTTAGAGGTTCAGTTCTTGGAGCTAGTTTTTTTCAGTTTTTTTTCTTTACATTATATATGTGACCCCATTTTGAAAGTCCGCCTAGGCCTCTATGAACTCAGGGCCGGCCATGCCTCCCATTTTTCGTCAACCAAACAGTCCCAGAGTGTTGGGAGGGTAGGATACAAATTACTCGGTTGTTTGGAAAAAAAAAATTTTAGGGGTGTCAGAAAATTTACCCAAATAAAAAAAGGATATTTCTAAAGGCACATCCATTCTTGCTCTGGACAGCCCATTACTCAGTAGTATTCCAAATTTTTGCAAATTTTATTCAGAACAACCAAAAAATTACTTTTGGTTGCCCACCCCCTCTTCCAACCCTAACCCTAATCCCAACTCCAACCGTAGATAGGAGGAGGAGGCGGAGGTAGGAGGAGTAGGAGGAGGCGACAGAGGTAGTAGGAGGAGGAGGAGGAGGAGAATAATGTGTTCACTCGTCGACGTCGCTGCACTGCTGCTCGCGTACGTCGTCGCCTAGTCGTCATCGTCGAGGACTGTCAAAAGTTTTGACAGTCCTAAAATAGGCGGACTGTCAAAATTTTTGACAGTCCTTCCTATTATAAGTACTGTAAAAAATTTGACAATTTTTTGACAGTCATAATAAAATTTGAACAATCTAAAGTAAAAAATTTCGATGACAAACTTATAAATAAAAACAAAAAAAATTGGGCTGACCTGAGTAAGTTTGGATGTGCCTTTAGAATTTACCATAAAAAATTTAGCAAAAAAAATTCATAGGTACTAGGTGGGTTTTAATCACAACCGTTACGTATGCTGTATGGTCGATAACTCGTCTCCATATTTTCGGGCTCTTGATAAAGGCACTACAAAAATGACTCGGGACTAGTCCAGTATTGGTGCTAGCCCAGTTAGGAATAATTTTTACTCATGCTAGCCAAAAATTTACTAGGGTTGTCCACCCTCTTCACCTCCCTCCTCCTACTCCTCCCCCACCCGCATCCCCCTCCGGCCTCTCCTCCTCCCTCCTCTCGCGATTTTTCACCTCTCCGTGTCGTTGACCTCGCCATCGACCACGTCGCCGCCGCCGAGCCGCACCTCAAGCACTTTCCTGTCTGATCCGCCACGAAGGCGATGAAGTAGAAGAAGTAGCATGCAGGGGGCTGCGTGCGGCGGAGGCATGCGCTCGCGGGGGGCTGCGGCTACTCCTCGCGCCGACGACGGCAACAACAGCAGAAGCGGCAGCAGCAACAACAGCAGCGGAGGCGAGCACGTGCTCCCCCGCCTCGCCGCCACCCCCGCGCGCGCCTCCTCCCCCACCTCCCGCTGCCGCCTCCTCCTCCTCCTCCTCCCGCTCCGCCGCCTTGTCCTCCCCTTCCGGCCTCCACGCAGTCCCGCCCTCGTGTCATCTCGCATAGCCCTTCTCTTCGGACTGTCAGAATTTTGACAGTCCTGATTATAAAAAAAATTAATTAGAAGTTGACAGTCCGATAAATAATTTTTGGGAGTAACAAACTTGTAATTATCAATGGTGAAATTTTGGACAGTCCTCAGGTTTTTGTGCAGTGCCTTTATGAAAGCCTATTTTCTGTACTTAAATCATATAAAAGAATTATCATTTCTCCTCCTCCTCCTCGGAATTTCTCCAATGGCGCCGAAAGCAAAACCCAAACCCTCGCCTCCTCCCTCCGCAACCAAATCGACCCCCATAGAGGAACTCTTCTCCGCTCTTGACCGCCATGTCCAGAGCTTTCAGTACGACCAAGCCGTCAAAGTCGCAGATCAAGGTCTTCTTCTCCTCCTCCTTCTCTCGATTGATTCCTTCGACTCCTTCGTATACTACTGAAATTTTTACGGTTTTTTGGTGATTTTTTTTTTCAGTTCTTGCGGTCTCTCCCGGCGACGAGGACGCCGTCCGGTGCAAGATCGTGGCGCTGGTCAAGTCCGATGCGATCGAAAAGGCCTTGTCGGCAATCAAGGGCTTCGAAGCCCTACCAATCCCTGAACTCGGATTTTATAAGGTATTTGTGGTTTTTCTATTCTATTGATTGGGAGTATTTTGGAGATTGAAATGTTAACTTGGATCTGTTAGAAAATTGGTTCGATTTTGGTATGGAAATTGTCGATCTCATTAAAGGAAAGGCATTGAAGTTCCGTAAGATATATATATATATATATATATATATATATATATATATATAAAAGGTAAACGGGATATGAGCCATAGTGCTCATTTTTCTAAATGAGCACATGTGGACTAATAGAAATAGATTCCTACATTCCATGTGCACCATGTGCACTAGTACACTCTATTCCTATTGGTCCACTTGTGCATGACTGATGTAGAAATATTAGCACTATGACTCATATCCCGTTTACCTATATATATATATATATATATATATATATATATATGACGCCCCTAGGCGCGGCTTTCCTTTTTGGTGCCTTGTTGCAAGGCTTCCTTGGAGAAAGGAGCCTCGTCTAGTGAGGTGTGAGGCCCAGCTAACGGATTCAAAATAAAATAAAATTATATCATAATCTTTTACCTTTAAGACTAACTTTTTGCTGCTCCACTTTATTCAAAACCATCTTGTTTTTGCTATTGGTGTGTCTAGGGCTCTATACCATCTAACCAAGAATCTTTGTGCCGAAAACCCTTTGAAGTTTAAACTAAACTTTACTTTCACGTTCTTCTATTAGATGTTTTTCATTCTGCTGGCAATTCTCAAATCCTTTTTGTTCCTATCTTTTACTTAGGAAGTAAGGGATAGAAAATTTTATATTTTTAGATCACTTGCCGAATGAGTTATTTGAATTTTCTAGAATAAAAATCAAGAAGTCATGGTCGTCTTTCTTGTTTCCAACTATAATTCTATATTGTTCATCAGTCAAAACTATTCACTGCAAGCTTTTACTTTTTGTTAACATTAGGTAAAAGTACTTATATATAAACTTCTCATCCATCATCAAAATTTATGAAATTAATTACCATCTGAATGTGAACCAACTCCAATAAAAGATTGACCACAGTTTTGATGTTTTTTCTTGAGGTTGACCTTATAACTAGTTCTGATTCCTTTAAGACATCTAGAAGCATTGAAGACCCTGGCTAAAATTTCTGAAAGCTGTTCGGCAGCTAAGGAGACCTTCCTTATTGGTGGAATCAGTTTCTGGTCATGCAAAACATGGGATTCAGCTTGATCTTTGCTACAGGACCTTAGTTCTTTGATGGTTCCTTTATCTTGTGACCATTTTCGAGTATACACAGAAAAAATAAATCTAGACACGAGTGGTTTTGAAGAGTTATCTATGGATCTATATTTATATAAACTTTTTTTGTTCAGCTTAAGCATATTTTGAATCTTTGATCAATATGCTGCACACCTTTTCTCATTCCTGTTGACAATTGTGATATAATTTTTGAGCTAGACAGTTTTGACTGTCATTATGCCAATCCTCTCTCCTTTTTGTGTATTTAGGCATACTGCCTATACAGGCAAAACAAGTTACAGGAAGCCCTGGAGTGTTTAGATGGTCAAGAAAGAACTTCTATGGTTTTGCAATTGGAATCACAAATTCTATACCGATTAGGAAAAATGGACTCTTGCATGAAAAGCTATGATAAGCTTCAAAATTTCAAGATAGACTCCTTGGATTTAAAGACAAATATTATTGCTGCCTTGATCTCTGCTGGAAGGGCTACAGAAGTCGAGGGAATGATGAACACTCTCAAAGTTAAAGCTTCTAGCAGCTTTGATCTTGCATATAACACTGCCTGCTCCTTAATTGAGAAGGGGAAATACGCAGATGCTGAACAACAGTTGCTTTCTGCTCGAAGGTGAGTATGCAAACGATTCTATTTATATTTGCGAAAATTGCCCTATGAACTCTGGCAATGCCCAGATTTGCTCGAGATCTTCTCTGATGATATATGCTAGTGAAATTTTCATCTCTTGCATGATTGGGTCACTTCATTGTGAGATCTAGAGCTTAATTTGGAAATTCTACAGGAATGATATTGCCAGATAGCAATCCATGATATACAAAATGTCCTCTTCTACTTGATAAATGATTATTGATTGTTTAAGTTTGTTTTTTAAAGAAACAAAGGTAAATAGAATAGCATATAACAAATATTTATTATCTTAGTTCCCACTCAAGTACCTACATAATTTATTCGTAAAACAGTTAACTGTATTTGTTATATGCCATCACATAATTTGTAAGAGTTTGAGAGGAAAAGTTGGGGTAAAAGGGAAATAGGATTAGTGTTAGAGTCGGTCTAAAGAGGAGAGATGGTCGTCGCAGTTGAAATATTTTTAGGTAACTGAGCTCCTTTTTCTTTTGGAATCTCCTCAAAGGTGGTCAGTCTGGAACTTTTACAAGGCGGGATATGCCATCTGCGCTTACCTGACAAAAGAGGATCAAGAGACTTCCTCGAGGGGTCACACACGTGATTACACTTTTGACAAATAGAAAATTCAAAGAGGAAAGACCGAAAAAGAGGTGGAGTCCAAGTCGACGATTTCGGATTGGAGTATCGGATTTTTTTTATCGGAAAGCAAATAACTGTTAATAAATTATTAAAATTTTAGAAAAAATATTTTGTATATCTAGATATAATTTTGAGTATTTTCTGTGCTGTTTCTTAGTAGTGTTGAAATTGAATGAAATAGTAGTCACCCTTGCCAATTGGTTTACCTACGATAGATAAGTTTTCTTCTTTTACATATTTTTACAACCTTAGTATGCTTTTATAATCTTGTTGATTGGTCTTTTTTCGTTCAATTTTCTTTGTCGAACTGACTAGAAAAAATACCTCCAATGTCGGTATCGGTTTAGTATCGGCCGATACTGCAAACTATGATATATATATATATACACACACACACACACACCAATGGTTGTGGCCTAGTGGTTACAACGGGGGCCTCCTGTGGGGGAGACCACGGTTCGAGCCCCCCCTAGACGCCGGCTGGGTGGCTTTGTGCCATGGGCGTGCCAAGCCTACTTGGAGGGGGTGTGGGCTCCTTGTTGGGTGATTCGGGTTGTAGACCCCTCTCCGCGGAAGGGGGGCTCCCCGTTGAGCACTCTGGGTTGTAGACCCCATTGGGTGGCTCTGCCACAGATCCGAGTAGACCAAGAATGGACATTATATATATATATATATATATATATATATATAAGAGATGGAGGCAGGGACCTCTGGCGATCTAGGGTTCCATAATTGCGTGTGGGATCCTGTCACGACCTGCACCCGGGTGTTCGGGTACGAGTGCGTGGGCACGCCCAGCCTACGCCGCAGTGTCGGCGGTAGAACGCTGTCTGGAACTAGTACTGTATAACCAACACCTCATAAAGGGAACAAATATTATACTCAATCACAAAACTAAGGTAGGTAGAAACATGTTGTAGTATATATATGTATATGAAGGTTACAGTACAAATTTTTGTATTCATAAATCATACAACTATAGTAAGTCTGCAAACTTTAACTATTGTCATAATCAAGTCTTCCGCTTGCGGCCTTCCTCGATCCTCTAGGAGGTAAAATCAGGCTCGAAGCTATTTTCCCAAAATTCATAATATAGATGGGGCATAGGTCCTTCTAAGTGCTACATGAAATATTATCCAATCAGGATTGAACGGGTACAATTCTAATAGCAGTTTCAATACATGATAAGGACTATAAAGCAGTGATAGAAAAAGTAGTACATGATGGATAAATAAACTGACATCAAGGAGTGGTAAGAAATGAACAGGAAAATAAATAAATAGAAAAATATGTCATGTATCAATAAGAAAATCTTTAGTCACTAAGTGTTTTGAAATACTAGTTTGATTATGTGATCGGCTTAGGATTGCACAATGGGAGCCGGCTAATCATACGTGAAGTGTATGGTTATCCTTTGCACAGGATTTAAGGGTATGATCACATATAAACTAGCATTTTTTCGTCCCGACTAGCATACATAAATTACACAAATATCAAGTATTACACAAGATCAAGGTCTAAAAATACCAGATATGCTAGTCCGTGTTTCTTCGTGTCAGGAATCAAGTACAACAATACTACATGTGTTATAGAGATTATCAGTAAGAAAACCATCAGAGACTGTACTCGCCTGGGGTCCAAAGCGGGTGGAACAAGTCAGAGTGTGTGACGGGGTCCAGATAACCTATATCATGAATAATTCACATTTATTGGTGAAATATAATTAAGTAGGTTTAACCCACTAGATTTCTAGGTCAATTTTATGTTATTTCTAGTTATAGATGGGACAAATATATATATAAAACTTAAATATAAAAATAATATATATATATATATATATATATATATACATATATAGTATACATATATATATATATATATATATATATATATATATATATATATAGATTCATAGATATATAGATACATATATAAATACATATATATATATATACACATATAGCTTAATGGCTCATTAGATGGTTAGGAACTTCAATAAAGTGGGTGGAAATAAGACATGCGTGAAGCTGGATATTTGGAAAACATATGATATGGTGAACCGAGCCTGTGTGTGTCAAATCATGCTGGCCATGAATTTTGACTCTAAATGGGTAGACAGATTCACGAATGTATCACCACACCGACATTCTCGATTCTTATAAAGGGACAACCTTATGATTTCTTCGATAGCAATCGAGATCTGCGTCAGGGAGATCCACTCTCTTCGTGCCTATTTACAATGTTTATGGAATACTTCTACTTGATGAATGTTGCCACTCACAAATAGAATTGCTCCATTGTACAAAGAGGTTTCGCCTATAGTGTCTCATCTCATATATGCAAACAATTTGTTAGTCTTCCTGGCCCCGTCTAATAGGTGACTAAATGCTATGGTGCGGATTATGACCGAGTTTTGACACCTGGCGGGTCTTCAACTCAACAAAGACAAGAGCAAAGTATACTTTAACTTCTACTGTCAAAATTAGGACAAGCTCAAAGGTATACTTCAAATAGAAAGAGGGTGTCTGCCAGTGAAATATTTTGGGCTGTTGTTGACTGTTAATTACCCTCGAGCGTAGGAGTGCCAAATATGGTTGAGTATGTTCAGAGAAGAATAGATGGGTGACAAGCTCAAACGATGTCGTTTTGAGGAAGAATCGAACTGGTGCGGTCAGTCATTGCTGCAATCACCTTATTATGGATACATACTATTATGTTACCGTCGGCAACGATTCAAAAGGTGGACAAGTTATGTGCTGATTTTGTGTGGCGTAGAGGCATTCACACGATTGCTTGGGCATAGATGTGTCGTCCAAAAAATGAAGTAGTAGTGCTGCATTCGCTATTAACTTTTCGAGACGTTGCGGGCCTACATTTAATCTGGAAATTCATAGTAGGGAGATCATTAAGGGCTATATGGATGCGGAGCAGGTACTTTAAAGTGGCCAACTTTTGGGTATAAATACCGAATAATAATTTTTAGGTGACATATAGACTATTTTACGATATAGGAGCAAAATTAAATCGATGATATCAAAGGAATTCGGATGAGAGCTTGGCACTCATCTATGGTTTGATCCTTGGCTGGAACATCAAAGCATAGTCGATAGAGTTGGTTGGTACGCAATAATGGGAAGAAACAAAACTGTCACCTGCCTAATCCGTGATGACGCCTGGCACCTGTCGGACCATGCGATAGGTCGGCAGTTCACATCAGACATTACCGACGTCCACACCGACCAGAGTAAGGGGATGGACTCATGGGTGTGGGACGCTACTCCCTCCGGCTGCTTTGACTTACTTTCGGCCTACAACCAGAGTCGAACAGTTCATCGACCCATGCCTAAAGCAGAGTTTATATGGGTTAAAGGACTTGCGGTCAAAATGCAGTTGAATATGCTCACTCAAAGCACTTCGAGAAAGGTTGCTAACGCTGGTCCGGTTAGCCAGATTTGGAATACAAGTTCAGGGACAAGAATGCAAACTATGCCAACAAACTACGAAAACATCATTACATTTTACAAAATACCCCATGTGATTTTACATGGGATATATGGCTCTTCGAGTGTACAAAGTTGAACTTAGCGACAACTGCCTCCAGGCATATGCTAGATCAGATCGAATCCATATCCAATCATCGGAGCAGGGGAACACGGTGGTTCGAGCATGCTCCTATTAGGCTGTCAGCTAGCATTTGGCATATCTGGAGAGAGAACAAGAGAATATTTGAAGAACCGAGTACTGTCCCAATAGGAATCCTGCATAATTTAGAGTTCGATGTCAATTGTATGATTCAAAACTACGCACATGAGGAGGGATCGGAATTCCCGTTATAAAGCATCTCTAAATGTCCTCGAAATAGAAGCTATTGGATTTGTCTTTTTGGACCGTACAATAATTTGGGTAGTTAAACTAATATGTACAATCAAAAACGACATATCCAACTACTACTATTTCGGAGACATGTGGAGATGCTTAGCAGCGGGGATCCCGATCTCTCTCTTATATATAGTAGAGAGGGGTGTGTGTCACCAGATACATTAATAATGTGGGACTAAAACAAAAAGATATTAATATATGGAAGGTTTTTTCAGTGCTTTTTAACACTGAAAGGCACCCAAGGGAACCCATTTCGTTGCCTATTGATTGCATTAGATGGGAGACTGGTCACCTTGGTTGTTCCTGTCACCATCACTGGAATTATTGATATTGCAAATTGTGCATTGACGTGCGTCATCATCAATACCAAACTCATGTTTCTGTCATTTTTTTCTACTATTTGTCACTTATGTAGGGAGATGGTTTGTTTTTATTAAAATATATACAATTGTCAATATGAACTTCTAAGGCGTGGTTTGGGATTGTTGCTGATTTTCAAAAGTCCACAACAAAAGCAACTTTTGGTAGCATGTTGGAGATTGTTGTCAAAAGTTGCCTCAAATTTGGACTATTTTTTCAAAAGTTTTGAGTTTTTTGATAAGATGTTACCAAACAGTCCAAGACTGCTTTCCAAGAAAGAAACAGAAGCAGCCAACAATAAACAATCCCAAAACCCACCCTAATTCATGGGATTTCTTGTATCAAAAGTGAAAATAACTCAAGGGTAAAAGATCTATACAAGGAAAGAAAATGAATGAATTGTTGGCAAGGTTCTAAACGGCAGTAGTCGGGTGCGCGACGGAGAGGTTCTGCGTACTGCTTAGGCACCGTCTAGGCGCCGCCTAGGCAGTTAATACATTTTGGACATTTTTTATTATTTTACCCATGTTTTTTCTTCTTTTTTTTGTTGCATAATATGTATATTTTAAGGGTATTTTATGCATAACTAAGTTGTAGAACAAAGATTTATCGGTCTTGTAAAAGTGAACCATAGGTTCATAATGCTTGCAAAACTGTTTTGTCAACATATCTAGTCAGGTATTGCTCTGCCTAGACGTCCGCTTACGCCGCCTACTCCACCGCCAATGAAAAAAACGGTGCGGAGAGCGGCCGCCTAGAGCCTAGACGCCGCCTAGGCGGCCGCCTCGACCGCCATTTAGAACACTAATTGTTGGCTAGAGAGAGTTACATACAACTCCATGTTGTTGTTGAGCTAAGGGGGCCTCTAAGAAATCAGCCAAGAGTGTGCTACAACCCAACACCAGCCAAGAAAGTACTACAACCCAACACCGTGGTGTCTGATAGGTGGCATAAACATAAGTTCGGTATGGTGGATTAATTCATCAAGAACGAAAAGTCTGTTCATGCCAAACTTATACAAATTGGCCGAAAGTTATGAGCAATTAAAATTCATTTTCAAAATTTTGGAGTCTCAGCTTCTTCTGTGATAATGGTAGTAGGCCTAATCAAGATGACGGCTTTCAGAAGAGTTGTAGCTAAATAGTAATATAGATTTTCCAATTGTCCTTCTTTGTATCTGCTGCCTAGGTGGCTAAAGTGCTAGGCTTCTGTTGGATCCTTGTCTTATTCCACCTCATTGTAGAACATAATAGATCTTTTGATTCTTAAATCTTTTATAGTAATACTTCTGATTAGCTGTGTAATTGATGCTGAATAATTAGAATTATATGAATGAGGGCGAAGATGAAGACATGATAAGATATGCGTGTACTCTTGGAAATTGCAGTCAATGTCAAGTGGGATAAGATGAAAGAAACTAATGTGAGACGGTTTGGACATATGAAAAAGGAGACCAGTAGATGCATAGGAGTGAGAGGATCTTAGTTAATGGAGCTGCTAGAGATAGTGTAGACCTAAGCAAACTTGGATGGAAGTTGTGAAAGAGGATATGACATTTGCTAATGATAGGGAGGAGCTGACCCTTACTTGAGAAGAATGAAGAACATGATTCATGTAGCCAACCCCATAAGTTTAGGCCAAAGGTTTCATTGCTGTTGTTGTAGCATCATCACTAATAAGTTTGCATTGATGCTTCAGAGATATAGGGACATTTTACCCACATAAGGAGACAAGATACATTTGTGAAAGATACCTAAGCAAACTTGGATGGAAGTTGTGAAAGCGGATATGACATTTGCTAATGATAGAGAGGAGCTGACCCTTACTTGAGAAGAATGAAGAACATGATTCATGTAGCCAAACCCATAAGTTTAGGCTAAAGGTTTCTTTGATGTTGTTGTAGCATCATCATTAATAAATTTGCATTGATGCTTCAGAGATGTAAAGACATTTTATCCACACAAGGATGCAAGATACATTTGTGAGTCGGTATTTTCCAAGGAGGAGAATGATGTGTTTACTTGATTTGATGTCTACCTACATACTAGAATATCTTGTACAGTGGATATGCTTAAACTCTGTACTCATCCAATCCTGTCTTACATCAAAATGGAGTTGTATATATATCGCATCAAAAGCTTCCAGATTGACAAAGTTTTATGACCGGCAATTAACCTGACTTCCATCCTCTTTGTTGTTGCCAAATGCCTATCCCAGCTATCTATGGGAAAGAGGCCTTGCCATTAAACTTAGTAAGGCCTGTCCAAGAGTAGGTAGACCTACCATTTTGGCTATGCAATTTAAGCTCATGCAACAAATGAGCACCCTTCAAGTTCCCGGTAGTAGAAAAAGTCTAGAGGAATAGGTAAGATGATACAATTTATCTATAGGGAATTGCATTCATGTCCATGAGACAGTAATTATAACATGAAAACGAATGACCTAACTTAAATTGAAAAAAGATCTAATACATCTTATATAGTTATATGGATCTATGAAATTTGCATGTCCTCTAGAACTTCAGCTTGTCCTATAGTTATGTGGATCTTATATAGTTATATGGATCTAACACATCTCCTACATCATGTCTTTGATCTCTCTATTCATCTCTCTTGACTTTCTTATCCACATAATTCTCATTTTGATCTCTCTATTTCAAACTGTATGAGGGCCTTAGGTAGAGATCAGTGAAGTATTTTGCTTCTTGCTTGACAGATGAGGTTTTTTAAGCATTAAGCAATAAGTGTCTGTATGTCTCTTAAATTCCTATTGGACTTTCTTATTTAAATTAAATCCTTGTAAATATTATCAGTTTGGTTTGATTAATTGATCTGTTGAGAATTAACTATTAGGACAACTAAGGAAAAGGTTTCTGAGATGTTTATCTTTATGACAACCTTTCTGATGCATTCGGCTTGTTCCCATACTGTGAGTGAACTTTGTAAAGTTTTCTGGCAGCCAGTTGAAGCTTCTCTGCCTTTAGATATTTCAAGAACTTGTGATATTCAATAATTATTATTTTGTATATCAATGTTGTTTGATGGATTGACATCAAGGTTTGCAAATGATTAGGATTGATTGTGGCTAACTATTTATTCAACCAAATTCTAATACTAGGTACTTACCTGATGAATGTAGTATATATATATATATATATATATATATATATATATATATATATATATATATATATATATATAGAGAGAGAGAGAGAGAGAGAGGATCCACATCCCCTCCTATTATGCATCCCCAATTATCTCCATGTCTACAACCGTTAGATCTTGTTTAAGTCATCTAATCTTAACCGGTGTTTTGAACCATTCAAATCAACGGTTAAGATTAGATGACATAAACAAGATCCAATGGGTGATAACATGGGGATGTTTGGGGATACAAAAAATCGGAGATGTGGATCCCTCCTCATATATATATATATATATATATATATATACACACACACACACTAACTTTTGAAGAAAGAAGCTTAAGAGTCATACCATCAAACTCTAGAAGATACTAATTTGGAGTACTAAAAAAGGTGCTATTGGGAGGGGGACTCGGGTAATGACAAGCTAAAAAAATGAAGCCGTGTCTTTGAAATCCAACGATCGTAATGCCTATAAAAATCGAAAATGGGAGAGCCAAAGTAATGAGAAAATGACTTGTTATTGTGAAGCTATAGGGTATCGTACCCTACTTTTTTGTTCCATGTTGCAATAGAAACTTATTATTGATTATATGAGATTATACGAGAATAAATTCTTCATTTATAGGAAGAAAAGACTATTTATCCTTTCGATAAGAATTTTTTTTCTTGTTTATGACATCAAAGAAGCGAATACAAATTAAGAAAATAATCTAGAATTTAGAGAATCAATTTGGTTATATATCATGGAGATATATTATAAAAGCTATTTACTCACTAAGAAGATCAACGGAAGGATGAATTGATCATTATGTAGTCACTGGTGCTCGTTCAGCTGGGTTCTTATGCTTGTCATCTATCTAATGAGGACTCATCTTTGACTTAAATAGGAAGAATTGGCTTTCATCGGGGTGCCTTTTACGGGTAAGACCCCCATCTTTTTTAGAGAGAACAAAGATTTATATATGATTTTTATTGACTTACAAAAAGTAAATGGTATAATAACTAGGGCTTGTGTAATGGGTTTAGAGAAGAAACAGGACTTTAGTGTATAATGAGATTATAAGATGGAAATACAACTACTGGGAGGAGATACCATACTGTTTTCTAATTGTCATTGGCTTATATCAAGGATCAACATTACGCCCTTATCTTTTGTGCTATTAATAGTGAAATTACTTGGCATATTTAGGCCATGATATTATATTTGCTGATGATATTGTGCTAGGCGATGAGAGTTGAGAAAGCTTAGATCCATAATAGTCTTAAAATTGGTAGAAGGAAAACATAGTATTTGAAATGCAACCTTAATATAAAGTCAAGCAAAAGAGAAAGAGTTCATATTAATGACAAGGTTTGTGAACAGTTAAAATGATAACATTTTTTCTGTTTTAAAGAGGAACTCGAGGGTACTGAAACTACCAAAACTAATCAATTCAAAACCACCAAACCCGTCGCCCCTTAAACTGTCGAAACCACTACTCATATGAAGGGTTCGAAAATGATACTAGAATTGAGTATTTGAAACTTGATAAATGGACAAAATATACACGAGTGATAGTTTTTGGTATTTTGGATCATTCATCCGTCATGTTGGAGAGATTGCGAAGGTTGTTTTTCATGTAATTAAAACATGATGGTTGAAATGAAAGAATGCTAGTAGAGTACTTTGTGACCATATGATACACTTAAAGTTGAACAAAAATTTCTATCATACAAAGACCATCATGCTTTGCATATACAAGTGATCAACGAAAAAAATGTTCAGAAATGAGTGTAGCTGAAAAGTGAATGTTACGATTGCAAGGAATGGCCATGGGGATCTCTTCTTTGTAAATATGGAATGAAGATTTCAGGTACGAGAATTAAATTTGGGAGCAGACCCCCAAGGCCATACCTTGGGTGACCGCTATTCAGCACCGCAACAGGAGATCGGTCCCAAGCAACCCCGATATCTCTTAATCCATGTGAGCTGTGAACTTCCCTGCGGAGACACTGCAATCAAGAGTGTTTGTGTAGCTCGGTAACAAAATCTTTTGACGTCTTGGAGTTCTGAAGCATCCGGGAAGAACTGAAGCATATGGGAAGAACTCATTGTCGTCAAGAAGAATACATTTTCGGATTGTCAACGAAACAAAGTAGTCGAACGCTGACAAGACTTCTATCATCACACTTTCCTAGAAATCTGTAATACTTATAGTAATTACTTGTAAAGCTTTCGTTGTAAAATTATAATTCATCTACATGCAATACAAGTTTCCATTCATACACTTTCATCGGAAAACAAATAGCCACTCCGCTGGAATTGTTTGATGAATATTCACTATGGAATGAGATGCTTTCGGTTTCTTGTTGGAGATCAGAGGCACAATAGTGTCGATTTGTTAGAGTTAAATCATTAATATGACAAGATTAGAGACTCTATTGGAATGATCAAGTGTTCACCATGAATAAGCTGCTTTTGGCAATTTTTTTGTTGGGTGATTAGAGGTGCAATGTATCAACTGATCAGAAAAGAACTTCGTTGGGGAATTTGAAGGTGAATTTACAATCCATGGTGCACCCTTGACAAGGTACGGACTACAAATATAGAAAGTACCATATGAGAGAATGACTATCAGAGGTAATCATTAACATAGGGATGAAAACTCTACTGGAGAGATAAGAGTTGTCAGAGGTAATCATTAACGTGACAAAGGATATTCCTAACCTTGCTAGGGGGTAGGAATGGATTATCAGAGGTAATCATTAATGTGATAGAGAAATCCACTGAGGATTGATTGTCAGATGTAACTTTTAACTTGACGAGTTTGAAGACTTTGTTGGGGAAGTTAGTGGCATTACCGGAAATGAATTGCTTTCGGTAAAGCAAGTAGATTTAATGTAATTGACGAACTTGGTGCTTCTTAGTTTATCATGTTAATGTTTACCTCTGAACAGACGGGTTCCCATGTTGAATCCAATCTTGACCTTCAATACTATCTCGTCCAATATTAGGCCCTCTGATAGCGGATTTCATATCCGATGTTGCTTAGTTTGTCATGTTAATAACTAGCTTTGAATAGACGGGTTCCAGATTCAATCCAACCTTGAGTCACTGACTTATAGCTTATCATGTCCAACAACACAACCTCTGATAACCGATTCCTCGTCCTGCCACGTCTGACAGTACATCCTCTGGTAGAGACCAAATTGGTGCATTATCTCCATGCTTGCAGCTCTCCCCACAAGGTTAACCGGAGCACCATCCCTACGCCATCTACAGCAATATCTGGCAAATCTTCCCGGGAAGCAACAACTCCACATTGGAGCACCATCTCCACACCTCCTCAACAACAGGGAGTCAACATCAACTATAGTAGACAGTGTTGCAGCTCACAAACGAGCAGAATACTTCAGGTTACTTCAGGTTATTCAAAGTGTTTCGAAATCCGAACTAGCTCATTACTGATCTTCGAAAACTTTGAAGGAGATTTTGTTGGCACCTAAAATAGCTGGTATGTGAACAGATCGGACCTAGATGGACTCGTGAAGAAAAAAATGTTATATCAAACCATTTGAGTCCAAAATGGGTTAAAAGCAGCCTTGAAGGCTAGTTTAGTGGAACAAACTGACAACTCAAGCTGAACTTCTGCGTCGCTAAGTGCACATCTACTTCTATGTCGCGGTGGACAGCCTGATTGCTGGACACTATGAGCGATCTATTCCACGGAGCTGGGTACTTCTGCACAGCAGAGTACTTCTGCGTAGCTGGGTACTTCTGCACAGCAGAGTACTTCTGCGTAGCTGGGTACTTCTGCGGAGTTGGGTACTTCGTTGAGCTGAAAACAATTCCGTGTCATTGAACATCCAGTTGTTTTTGCGCCAATGCTGATTTCGTGGCACTGTAATATGCTTTTCTTCTGTGTCGTTGCTGCTACTGTCGTTGCTGCTAACTGATATGAGCGTTTGATAATGAGCCACGTCCTTAGTGGGATACCAGGTTGAGCACCTACATTGATGGTGGGTTGCTAACCATCCCATTAAGAGGCTACAATAGCTTGTCTTCCGTGCTTCTGTATATATACACACGCATATGTATTCATGGGAAGTTGGAGGTGGTGTCAATTAGACACAGAAATTTGTCTGAGGTGGTTTGAGCATGTGCTACAAAGATCAATTTATGTTGCTAACTGATTGAGCGATTGTTAAGAAGCCATGTCCTTAGTAGGATGCCATGTGTAGCACCTACATTGAGGGTGGGTTGCTAACCATCCCATTAAGAGGCTATATACATAGCCTAGTGGTAAGGCTATGGGACATCCGGTGCGGCTGGGTGGTTTTGAGCCACAACCCTGCCATGTAGGTTTAGGTGTAGGATGGGTGTTTATATATATATATATATATATACAAGTATTTATTCATGGAAAGTTGGAGGTCGCGTCAATTAGACATAAATTTGTCTGAGGTGGTTTGAACATGTGCTACAAAGATTAATTTATGCGACAATTAGGAGGACATTGAGATATTATATTAGTTAAAGGAATGCATGTTTTGTGTAAAGTTGGAGGTGGTGTAATTGAGGATAAGATAACGTCTTCGGTGGTTTGAACATGTGAGGAACCATAAAATATTAGTTAAAGGACTCTCCGGTGGTTTGAACATGTGAGGAACCATAAAATATTAGTTAAAGGACCGGGTAAAACTAAAGGTAGGCTTAGATGATCTTGGACTCAGATTGTTTAATCTTCCATAAGACATGTCGCTTAAAGGAGCTGAATAAAAGAAAAGGATTCAATAGAGAACCCATGAAGATGGAATAACGGCTTTGCTTGTGTTGTCGTTAAGGTATCGAATCGGTATCAGACCCTTCTTATGAGTATTGGGATCGACATTATTGGCAGTATCGGCGGTTTCAGATCCGTGTGTATCGGATTTTGTGGTATCGAAAAACAAATCATTATTAAAAATTTATAAAAAAAAAGTTATATATTTTACGCATAATTTGAAGTATTTTTGTGTTGTTTCTTAGTAGTTTTGAAATTGAATGAAATAATAGTCATCCTTGCTTATTGGTTTACCTAGGATATGTTTTTTTCATTTACATGCTTTTGGAACCTTACAATGCTTTTACACTCTTCTTGATTGATATTTCTTTCAATTTTCTTTGGGGAATTGACGGGAAAAGAGACCCCCAACGTTGGTATCGACCAGTAGCGGTAGCGATTGGTTTTAGATCGTGATATGCCAGACTTTGTATCGTATTGGTATCGCCTGATACTGCAAACTATGGTTGCCGTCGTCATCGTTGTTTTTGTTTTTGTTGTATGTTAATATGTTTTTGTTTCAGGATAAATCTTCTTGGTTCTTCTACAAATCCACCTTTCATAATAATTCATAATTAAAATAGAACTTCTTGTCAATAAAATAAGACACATTTAGTTTACTGATTGAAGTGTCAGGTCATGTTTGGGATATTATTTCAGATTGCATCTGTGCTAGGTTGCAAGGGGTTTGGGTACCCGCATATGAGACCCTATTCTAACCTTATTTAAAATTAATTCATAGACACCACAAAGACCTACAATCATTACAATTGCATAGACATAAAATAACCAGTTCCTATCTTTGTGATACATAAGTTGGTACTCCAATTGCATCATCCAAAATTAGTAAAGATCTTCCCTTCAAGCACACCCATGTTTCAAACGATAAAGATGTAGTTTCCAATACTTCAAAGATTCAAGAGGTTGACCTTTAAGGATTAAGATGTTTATACTTTATTGGCTTAATTACAACTTGATACCCTCAACTATCCAAAATTTGACCCCCTCAACTTTGATATGTTCTAACTTAATACCCTATCTCAACTAATATTTTCATCTTGATACCAATTTTTTTGTTTATTCCTAAATTACCCTCCTCACAAGCCCCCCCCCCCCCCCCCCCCCCGCCCACCCCACACCCCTCCGGCAACCACCCCCCTACCCGCGTCGCACGCCCCCCCCGCGCGTGCCCGCCTCCGGCGGCTGCCGCTGCTGATGTCCCCCCCCCCCTTCCGGTCGCCGGCGCCGGAGAGGGGGGGGGGGGGTCGCCGGAGAGAGAGAGAGAGAGAGGCAATTTGGTCTTTTTTTTAGGGTACTAAGTTAGCACCTATCAAAGTTGAGGGGGTCAAGTTGAACATTTTGGATAGTTGAGGGTATCAAGTTGTAATTTAGCCTACTTATAGCAGTTGACAACATAACATAAATATTGCTCTTAATACCAGCTGAATGGAAGAAAGGTAATAACAATGTTATTGTTATTTTTTCTTGTGTTAGGTATATGTAGGGATTTCTCTTTAGATGAGATAAAATTTGCTTGGGCTGATCTGATCATTCGTTGACTTGGTCTAAGAGAATTATTTTTTATCTTTTGAGGCCCGGGATCGAATTCAGGAGTTCCCAAATATAACCCTCACCAGCCGCAACTTCCACCCACCCCACCCCCACCCCATGTGACCTATGAGTGTTTCTATCCAATAGTTAAGAGCTTACAAACACAAAAATGGGGATAAAGGCTATATGAGATAGAATAGGAATGCATGTGTATCCAAAGTAACTCTGACTACAAACTAAATCAATTTACCAGCTTCACTATTCACATACTACAGTACGATTTGAAAGACAGTTGTAGATGTTGGATCGAACCACAATTATTTCACACCTGACCTGAACCTGGCACTTCAATATTGGAATGGAGTTTTTTCTAGAGGCACATACCTGAAGTCCATCTGGTTTGAATGAGTCAAGCAAAAGCCTACTTGTACCTTATCTGTGTGGGTATTCTTTCAATCGGATTTCCGGACAGGGTTTATCATTGTGCATATTTTAACAATAACGTCGATGTGACATTGTCATGAATTAAGTGTAATTACTTCTGTTATAAATGATGATGTATGTTCTTGTATGATATTTTCAAGAATTAGAAGCCAAAATTTGGCAGTATGTTCTTGATATAGAACCAATAGGAGCAAGAGATGATACATACTTCTCTTTTGTTATAAGTATATACTATATATTATGTTCCATGAGTATCAGTTGACACATCAGAGGACATAAATAGTAGTATCTGCTGAAGAAACCATTTTCTGGAGGCTAAAACCGTTCTCTCAGAATTGGCCAGGAAATGCTAATGGATGAGGACTATGGTGACGATGAGATTGAAGCTGAACTAGCTCCGATTTCCGTCCAGCTGGCATATGTGCAACAGGTGAATAGCATTTTCAGTTTATGGCTTCATTAATAGTGGATGTTCCTTCATTCCAATTAGTCTATATTTTAATTTGATGTGCAGTTGCTTGGACACACTCAAGAAGCAATAGAATCTTACACAAGTATAATTAATCGCAACCTGGCTGATGCTTCATCACATGCTGTGGCAACAAATAACTTAATTTCTCTAAGGGGAACAAAGGATGTTTCTGATAGTCTGAGGAAGCTCGATCGACTCATAGAAAAGCCTGGTGGTGCAAGGCAGTTCCAGTTTGCCAATGGTCTTGATTTTAAGTTATCCCAGAGACAAAAAGAAGCTTTATTTTCTAATCGTTTGCTTCTTCTTCTTCAGACAAATAAGATTGATCAGGTTTGACATCCCACTGCTTGCTTATCTTTCTGCTGAAGGTTATAGTGATATTATGCTGAAGTTTCCTTCTGTCTTTTGGGATTTAATACGTTAATGATCCTAAACCTCTTTTTTCTTCTAAACAATCCTAGATGAAGTTGTATTCATTTTGACTATAATGTATGAAAACAAATTAGTACTCTACTAAGCCAAATTTGGTCCTGATACAATATTAATTGTTACAGTTAGCGAATAATGACATCTTCACATCCAGTTCACATCTGGATATCGTATTTGTTAAAATTATTGTTATTTAATGTTCTTCTCATTTTGCTGCTTGGTAGTTGGTAGTGCATCTCATTATACCAATCGTTAGTTTATTCTCTTCACTTTTCTATTGGGACTTCTATCAATTTCTTTTATGCTTTAAAGCTTCAATTAACATTTTTCAGAATCACACGATTCTCTGATTGATGTCCAAATTAGATTCTTTCTATTGTATTATGTGGTTTACAGCTTTTTGGAATCTCTTTGATCCGGCATGGGTAGTTTGCTCAGATAACAACTGCCTGTCAAATCTTTCTGTAATATGTGAATAGTGAAGCTGGTAAATTGATTTAGTTTGTAATCATAGTTATTTTGGATGCACATGCATTCCTATTCTATCTCATATATATCCCAGTGTAAGCTCTTAACTAAAACTGGATAGGAACACTCTTAGGTCACCAGGGGGTGGCCTAGCGGTTGCAACTGGTGAGGGTTATTGGCGAGGTGCTGAGTTCAATCCCAGGCCTCGCAAAAGAAAAAGAAAAAAAACTCTTAGACCAAGCCAATGAATGATCAGATCAGCGTAAGTAATTTTTATCTCATCTAAAGAGAAATCCCTACATATTCCTAACACTAGAAAAAACAGAAATAACAAAAAGTGGGTCACTTTTACATAAATACCTTACTTCCATAAAGCTGGGATTAAGGGCAATATTCCTGTTATGTCATCAACTGCTATATAAAAAGTGTAAACATCTGGATCCTTAAAGGTCAGCCTCTTGAATATTTGAAGTATTTTTTCTTTTCATCCACCCCTTTTAGCTCATATAACCTACAACAGTTCAACCTACTCAATGTTATACTAGATTCCTATTAGGGAAGTGCCCAGCTCATCATGTATAGATATCATATTCCTCCCGCAGCATCTTCTCCCAGGCGGGGTTAGCCACAGTAAGCTTTGCAACCTCTGGTTCCAAGATTTGCAATATAAAGAAACTCGAGTCAACCCCGACATCTGTGCTTTGCTCTTTTTTCGGGTATAATTAAGCGTGCAATTATTTGAAGAACTTGCTCTCCTTCCTTTGGAAGCCTCTTCTGTTAAAGAAACGAAACCAAGTCAGTATAAGACCAATTAAAAATAGTACTCTGGAACTCGAAGAAGTTTTGGATTTTTAAGAAAGCATTAAGAGGCAAACTATAATAGGATGTCAATATATATATAACACTTTCTAAATATAAATATTTTTCATATTAGATGTGGTTGAGTTTGTGCTTGGATACAATGGAAATCAATAAGTAGAAACATGGCCCGCACGAAATCCCTTACTTTACCCGGCCCCTATATGGCCCAAGACTTAAATACAAGTGCCATAATTTTAAAAGGGCTTTTTTATTAGTCATTGTGATTATAACACTTCTAGGGGAGTTTCAGCAACCAAAATTACCTCAAACGTCACTATGCCTACAAAATTCAGTCTGAGACGAAATGTACCATCGATACGTGCCCTGATTACCAATTTCACACCTGGCTTGGACCTAAATACAAACCCTATGCAGATCGCCTTGGATTCAGTTCTTTATAGCTCAACCCTGTGTTTCTCACCAGGCAACATTATAGAATACCAATATCTGAAATTGTAACAGTTACAATATCATCCGAGTAGTGACAAGAAGCCAAATATAAAGTTTTATGGACTACGATATCAAATAACTTCCTCTTATCAATTTTCCTACTCATTGCTAAGCACAGACATCAACTTAAAGCTGATGAGATGAGCTGCTATAGTTTGCCCAGTTTTCACACTCCAACCAGACTCCTTGTGCTTCAAGGTGTGTAATGGGCCGGGCGGCCCGGAAACCGGCCCGGTCAACGCCGGTCTAGATCGGCCCGGGCCTGGTCAACGGGCCGACCCGGCTCGACCCGCAGGAGATCCGGATTCGGTTTGGGTTACCATTTTGCGGCCAGTAGGCCCGGCATGCCCCGACCCGATACAAAATCCGGTCCGAACTGGGTTCCCCCTTCCAACCCGGTCGACCCGGCCCAGACCGGCCTGGTCGGGGACCTAGTATATATATATATATATATATATATATATATATATATATATATATATATATATAATTTTTTATTTTTTGGTTACCAAATATTGAACTTTGGAGCTATGTTTTAAAAAGTGCGCTTAAGCGGTTTTGGAGACCTGGACGCCTCGCTTAGGGAAATCTTGCTCTAAAAAATGGACCTGCGCTTAGGCGGTGCTTAACAGCACCTCGCCTACCACTTGACGCTGAAAAAAGCGCCAAGCTTTAAAAAAACGAAAAAAATTACTTGACCATGATATTTTGATGACTTCGTATTTTGATTATAGTATTTATATTATGTCTTTGCTTTGATTGATAATTGGTATTGTTATTCATGCATATACTAATAGGATTGTATGGAAAATATATTAAAATTTATGTGTATATAGATTAATTTACATATAGATAGGTAAAAATGGATGAAGCGCTAACTAAGCGCTTAGGCGACGCTTAAGCGCGCTTAAGCGAGGTGTCAACTTTTTCGTCTCGTCTCACCTCAGACTTAATATAACATAGCTTTGGAGAGAACTTGAAGTACTAGAGAGAAACTTAGTGAGAGAAACTTACGTATCATGTCATTGTCATTTTTAGTATATGAAAATTAATTGATACCATTCAAAGCATAAGTTAATATGGAATTATCGTGTCATTGCCATCTTTAATATTTGAAAATTAATTGATAGCAATTCAAATCATAAGTTGATATGGAGTTAATATAGAATTATCATGTCATCATCTTTAGTATATGAAAATTAATTGATAGCCATTCAAATCATAAGTTAATATGGAATTATCATGCTATTGGTCATTTTTAGTATATGACAATTAATTATAGTCATTCAAAACATTCAAAGCATAAATAGTAGTTATTCAAATTATATGGCAATTAAATCCGTTTATAAAAATTAATATATTTATAAATCCGTTTAATATGACAATTAAACTTTGGACAATTAAATCCATTTATAGAAATTAATTAATATCCATTCAAATTATTAGCATATATGGTAGTTATTCAAAGACGATCATATTTGTTTGGTCTTAAAATATTTTAGTCATAGCTAAATAAAATATTTACTTTCAATTTTTTTAGTTCATAAAAATAATGTTATACCAAAATTTTAAATTTATAAAATTTTCTTATTTTCTTCTCTCCATTTATTTCTTAAGTTTTTTTTAAACCAAACCGGGCCAACCCGGCCCGACCCTAAACCTGCCTGGTCAGATCCGACCCACTTCCAACTGGATTCGGGTCTGGGATGGGTTCATTTTTTCTTAAATCTGGGCCGGCCCGGACCGGACCGGACCGCTCTTCCACGGGTTAAGTCCGGTCCGGTCCAAGACCAGTCAAATTTGGTCAACTCTGGGCCCTGGCCGGCCTGATACACACCTTGACTTGTGATTTTTCTTTACCATCCCATTTTTTGAGTAATATGATCAAATAACATTTATTTTTCTCAATTCAGAATTCTGTGAGCTCTTTGGTCAAATACTGATCCTTTCTGTCTCTTTGTTTGACCTACCTCGGTATAAGTATAAATTATGTGCCTCAGCAACATATATTACATAAGTATATAGTATATCATCGTCATCATCCAAGCCTTGTAATGATCAAAACCTTCTCACATCAGAATGGTGTGAGTTATGGAGCATAAATAAGATCCATAAAGAATTGACAAAGTTTTTCATGAATGTCTGTCAACCTCACATCAACCGTCTATGTTGGTGCCAAATTCCTTTTAGAGAAGATAACTGTTTGCATGAGAGGGTGATGCCATAAACCTAGACAACCAGTTGGAAGATTGATAGCCTTACCTTTTGGAAGTGCACTTTACACTCATGCAACCAAGGAGCAGCTCCAAGTTTCCCTTAGGCTATAAAGAGTTTGGACGAAGAGGTAAAATGACACAATTTTCCGGAAATCACACTCTTTATGAAACATTAAGCCAAAGTGCGGAAAGGAATGACCATCCCAGACATAAGTATACAGTATAGATATGATGTAAATCAGCTATATCCAAGCAATGAAGATTTTAAAGCCTAACCTTAAAATAAAAATTGAAAAGGATGGTATGGATGAGCCAATTGTGTGATATGTATCTGATATGGGTCCTTTTCAAACCTGTTTTTTGATAATGAGAACAACCTGAGTTCTGTTCGAGGGGCAAATTCAAACTTTAGTGTTCTCAAAAACATTTCTTTCTACTTGCTTGACAACTGATTTTTGAACTTGGAAGTTCATTAGTGTTGAAACTGTTGGAATATTGTAAAGTTATAAACCTGTAACCCCCATCACAAGTAAGAGTTTTGGTACAATGGCAGGGACTTCAACATAGTATCGGACCAGCCCATGTTCAAATCTCTTTTGGCAAATTATACTGCTGTGTGTATCCGGCTCTCAGCCCATAAAATGGGCATTCGACCTCCAGGAGCATGTTGGAATAATATAAAAATATAGCCCTTAAACCTCATCAAAACTAATAGAGTTTTAGTGCAGTGGAAGGACATTTAACACTTAACAAACATGTTCGAGTCATTGCAAAAAGGAATATAAATTGCATCATTTGTTTCTATATTTTGAGAACTAAAGAGTGGGAAACTCATGCTGCTTACTCATGTATTATAAAAGATCCAAGTGTTTGTGCTAGACAACATTCCTGTATGCCTCAATATCTATGACCTTTTAGTTTGTTAGTGAGCAACTTTTTTGTATATGCTTTCAGAATTGTTGGTGCAATTATGAAAATTGACGGGTTCTGCTGCTTCCCTATTTGCATTTCATTATTTCTGTATTCTTGTTCTTCTCATTTCTGTTTTATGCAAACCTTGTGGGGATTACTTGAACGGAGTGTGCATTCCGTGGAACAATCAAACCTATATTGTGCTCGGTATGTTGGGTTGTTTTCACAAATTTTACTGGTGGAAAACATTGTTTACATGTATTTCATTTTATTTCATCACTACGGTAAAAGGCTCTCGAAAACTCTCAGAATGCGCAATATATTCTCTCTTGAGAGATTCCATTAACCAAGCATTGGTCCGTTTGCAGGCCCAAGAGCTGGCGTCGGCACTTCCAGACATGTTCCCAGATAGTGCCACACCTGTTCTGCTTCAAGCTGCAGTCCATGTTAGAGGAAAAAGGGTTCCGAAAGCAGAGGAGATACTAGGACAGTTTGCGGATAAATTTCCTGAGAAATCCAAGTTGGTTCTTCTTGCCCGAGCTCAGATTGCTGCTGCTGCAGGGCACTCACAGATCGCTGCGGAGTCCTTGTCCAATATACCTGATATCCAACACATGCCTGCTACAGTCGCAACAATAGTTTCTTTAAGAGAGAGATTAAGTGACTTCAGCAGTGCATCCACAGTCCTCGACTCGGCAATCAAATGGTGGAAAAATTCAATGACAGAAGACAATAAGCTCTACATTATCATGCAAGAGGCTGCATCATTCAAGCTCAACCATGGACGAGAAGAAGAGGCCTCTAAATTGTATGAAGAGCTCGTGAAGAGCCAGGGGAGTCTGGAGGCTATGGTTGGTCTTGTAGCAACAGCAGCACGTATTGATCTTGAGAAGGCAGAGTTGTATGAGAAGAAACTGAGGCCGTTGTCTGGTCTAAAGGGCATCAATGTGGAGAGCTTAGAAAAGACTCATGGTGCCAAGCATGTGGAAGGTGCCCATGTGGGGAAGATGGAAGTTTCTGAGGATGTAAAAAAGACTAGCATGAAGAAGAGGAAGAGGAAGCCTAGATATCCGAAGGGGTTCGATCCGGCAAATCCTGGGCCTCCACCGGATCCTGAGAGGTGGCTGCCAAAGAGAGAGAGGTCAAGTTATAGGCCGAGGAGAAAGGACAAGAGGGCTCAGGTGAGGGGTTCCCAGGGAGCTGTTGTTAGGGAGAAGCATGAAGCTGCTACTCCAGCAAACATTACTGGCCCTTCGAGCGGGATGTCTAATGCAAAGTCCGGTCATGCTAATGCTAGTTCTGCAAAAGGTGGGTCACAAAATGCAACAAGCTCTGACAAGCAGAGCAGGCCTTCAGGCAAGTCAAGGAAGAAGTCCAGATCTTAAGTTCACCGAAAACTCGTATCAAAGAGCGAGGTCGTTTCCTAATTGTTCGAGGTAATTGCTTTCTAGGCCCTAATTTTTGTTGTAGGATCGAGAACGGACCCACAGTTGGGGTTCTGCAATTTTTTTAGCTAAAGTACTTGTTTTTGGTTTGGTTGATTATTCCTGCTACACATTTTTGGGACATAATCCATTAAGACGTATAACTGGAGTACTGAGTTGGGAACTATTGCATTTGCCATGTTTAAGATATTGCATTCTGTGTTATGAACATTTATCAGGGATATGTTATTTGGTACATATTGGCACCATGACATTTGGCACGTAGTAATTAATCTGATAACGTAGCTTATTGCTTGACATGATATTTGGCACATATTGGCACCATGATATTTGGCACGTAGTAATTAATCTGAGAATGTAGCTTATTGCTTGACATGATATTATTTGGCACATCTTTTGCCCATTTGTGATTTTGTTCCTCCAATTTCTCTTTGCCATTCCCATGATTTCCATTTGGAATATGAGTTAACTATGCTTCACATATAGCTTGACATGATAATCCAGCACGCATGCAGTGAGTGGAGTAGGAATCATTGATAGTGCAGGCTGTTGTGCCAATGGAACAATGGAACGTATGATTTTGGACATTATTTATCATAAAAAGAATAAATATAGGCTAAGCAATTCCCAACCTTTGTCCCAATTCAAAACTAAGGTAGCATGCAATCTGAACCTTTAGCCATTATGGTGAAATTGGAGTTTGGCTATTTTTATTGCAGGTATCCATCTATTTCCCCAGTACTGACACTGGCTAGCTTTGCACTGATGATGGAGACCAAAAACAGGTCTGACAACTTAGGATTTACAAGGACTGCTTTGATATACCAAATTCAAAAATCCTAGAGTAACTCGTGAGTTCTTAATTTTTAAAACTCGGCAATGAAAAGCCGTTGGATTCCATGCATCTCATCCCTTGATTTTTAAGCCCTAAACATAAAAAATAGGTACATTTTTAAGGGTCTAAAAAACAAAAGTCCACATCATATGCATATTGCGAGTTCTTGTTTTGAGTTGTACTAAATTTGAGAATTAAATTTTACAACTTCAACCCTTTCTTCTCTCTAGCAGCCAGCCATATGCCTGGTTATATGGTACTCCTGAAGTAGTCTAATTAACAATTTATAAGGGCGTTCCTGTGGTGCCACATAAGACTTCCGGTTATATAGAATTTAGAGAAGGTCAAGATGTATGCAGTTTTATTCTCACATATATGGAGAGAGCAATTTTGGTTACTCAAAATTAGATTCACAGTTTTTAATATATTAAGATTAGATTGTTAAAGAACCTACTAAACTTCTAGTAGAAGTCTAGGCAAATCTGATGATAGGATCAGAATGATTGTTTAGCAATTGCTGGGGCTTATTTGAGAAACGTAAGTCTTTTATTATCATTTGTAATGTAAATATAGTGTTTTTTTTAGGGGTAACTAGAGTTTAGATCCTGGATTTTATACCAGCTTAGAGTTTGAGCTCTGAGTCCAATTGGAGAGTTTAGATCCTGAATTTTTATTATTTTGTTTATTTTTTTCATTATACCCTCCCTCTCATGCTTGAAAATGAAACATTCATATATAGACTAGGGAGGGTAAAATGAAAAACAAAAAAATAAAAATTCAGGGTTTAAACTCTCCAATTGGTCATATCAGGACTTAAACTCTAAGCTGAAACTCTAATTAGCCCTTTTTTTATCATCTATAATATAAAATACTATATAGGCGCACATGTGTGTTAATGTACACATGTTATGTGGCTTACGTGTGAGCCAAGCGCAAGGCCCATGCCCCTTGTTCACGGCACATAGCCCACTTATCAACCACAAATCAAGCTAGCAGCACTCAGAAAATATTGCTCATAAATGATTTAGGGTCTGCTGGGTAATTAAGGTACAAATTATGAGCGATTTTGTGGTTTTAAGTAGCAGTTTTTAAATTAGCTCAACCCAAATATCTTATTAGGAAGCGTTCTGAATTTTTTGAAAAGAATAAAATTACTTATATATCCATATATAAAAAAAGCTCTCTAAAGTAAGATTATATCATTGCTATTGTCAGGTCAGAACAATGAAATATTATCCCTCTCAAATTGCTGTTATGTGATTAGGAACTCATGACCAACATAAGCTGATCTTATATTTGTTATTTAAAGATATTAAATTTATATCATTATCAATTGTTTAGACTATTTTTAGGAAGTTGTTGTAATTATGTTTTTTCGACGAAGATATAAATGGAACAAAATAATAGAAACCCTTAAAATATACTGATTTGGAGTGTTTATAAAAGTACTCAAAATTACACTAAATGGTTTTGGGGCTTTTTTTAGTCAACCAAAACTAGTCTCAAAAAATTACTAAGCATAATTTTTTTTAAACATTTCATAAACGGACGACTCGAAACCTCCCAAAATCGATGAAAACATCATTCCCAAGCAGAACCTTAGTATCAACGTGCACTTCATGGTTACAAACCACTAGCCAACAAGGACATGCATAAAATAAACCACAAGCACAAGAATTTTATGTGAAAAATCCTTTAAAAAAATTAAAAACCAAGGGTAAATTCAAGTATAATCACCATCATAGTCAAAAGTTACCGTTCTCTTACTAATGATGTTTTACTACCACCAGAAAATTAGGAAAAAGGTACTGGATAGGTTGATAAGCTTCTTCTTCAGATGATTGCATCTGGACAATTTTTTTGGAGCCTGTGTACATGAACAAACGTTGGGATGCGTAATCTTCGGGTGCTAATCCGACGCTCAAGTTAGGTTGAGAGTTGAAGAGTATTAAATTTAGCAGAGTTTAGGATAGTAAAGTGTGCTTACCTTATGAGGATCAATGAATAGGGGACTTTATGTAGTCCTTTGATGATACTATCAATCATTTTTTATACTTATCAAGTAATGTTGCTGATAATGATGTATTCTTATCATGTATACCGAACTTTAATTTGCGGAATAAGTCAAGCTCATTGTACATGGACATGATCTGCAGAGGTGGTAGGAACCCTAAGTAGATTAGTCATTTTGTAGAATATTTGTAATTATAATATTACTTGTCTATGATATGTTCTTGGTTATTAAATCAATATCGCATCGGTTTATTAGATGAATCAATGTGATAAGGATTCATACTGAGACAATAATCTATTACCACTCATGAGATAAGCATGGTGATCTAGATCCTAGACTTGTGGATAAATTAGATATATAATTGTCATGTTTCAGTACCAGAATACGGAGACGGACATGGCCAACTACCCCATACAAGATACTATACGTCGTACGACGATCACGACTGTAACTAAACAAGGGGGTGCATGCTACAATCAGGTCACTTAGAGTCACACAAACATCTGTCTCAATCAATCAAATAAGAAACAATAATTATAGAGCATATATGATAAAGCAATAAGGTGTCACAAACGATTTCTCAAGATATTCTGGAGACTAGCTGTACAAAATAAGAAGCTAGTAGAGTAACAAAAGTACATGACAGCGATCAGCTGCAGTCTGATTTACATACAATCATGTAAGGAAACTAAATGTCCAAAC
Source organism: Iris macrosiphon (assembly GCA_036927795.1). Taxonomy (NCBI): domain Eukaryota; kingdom Viridiplantae; phylum Streptophyta; class Magnoliopsida; order Asparagales; family Iridaceae; genus Iris; species Iris macrosiphon. The sequence goes on from JAYESA010000003.1 coordinate 86,020,300, forward strand.
ATGCCGACTAACAGGTGACGGTGCCTAAACGTCTAAAAAAAGAAATGTACAATGACGAGCATGGAAGAAGAAAATTCACTCGTTATCCTCGGCGGCCATGTTTCTGGTATGCGCCATGGGTCGGGAAAAGTATGATGGATCATCGGGTGCTGGCTTGAAACTTGGCCATGCAAAACCAGTGGAGTTAGACCCCAAATAACAAGTACCACAAAGGAAGCACTTAATGGAGAAACAAAAACCTAAGCAATAAATATATAATAATATAGGTTCTGTGTCGTAACTTAGGTCCATGGCATATCATAGCACAAATGTCCAACCCTACAACCAAACAAGGACAAGGGTTGAATCCATCACACTATGATAGTCCATTTTTCTAGGCTACTAACAGAATAATACAATCACAATCAAGTCCAATTAATAAGATCGTCCAATCACTTGTACGACTTGCTATTTGTGGAGTCTGAGGTTATCTCAGAATAATGCATATAGGTATTCTCAGATCACGTCATTGCCGAACATGAGCTAACCGAGCAAAATAAAATAATTATACAGACACTTCACGAATTGCACCAGTTTTTCGTAGGGCCACTGCACTAGATCACGGTATTAGCGGTTCCAATGTTCCTGTAATGAAACAGTGGCTCAAAATTATTTATAATAGGTCAGATACTGCACTCCACTAAGACGGATGATATACAGTATCTGTGGTGGCCAGCCGACAAAGCACTTAGAATGAATCTCTATGGGAAGGTTCGTTGGCATGATCTCGGGATACCATTTCTCCCAATGTTACTACAACTTTTAGTTGCTTAATTAACCCTATATTATTTTAAAATCTCAAGGCGTGGTGACATGAGAATTTTTCTTAAGATGTCGTACAAAGTACGGGCATACTAGATACGAATCCATGAAAGTTCAATCTGGATTCACCCGAGCGTGTATGCAACATTCGATAAATCAATATCCTAGCCACGCTTTGGTACTTGACTCACATATCATGTCCGTGTTGGAAAAAAAGTATATATATAGTATCACGCGTTCAGAATTTTGGAGGCATTCTCGATGCACAACCCAAATATAAATCACTTAACATGTAACACGGTATTCTCGATGCACAAATCATAAACAATATCAGGCAATAATTGTATCTGCACGAATACAATATTCGAGTCTAATTACCAATATCATAAGCATGAGTTCTAGCACAGGGTAGGCCACATGCTCCTCCAGGCCGCATGCTCAGGTAAAAGTTTACTACTTGGGACAAGTGCCGAAGTGACGGACAATAAATGAAGTGTCAGGGAAGTGACATAAAGGTGATTGATGAGACAACACATAAGTGTCAGAAAGAAAAGACAAAAGCACATAAAGTCGTGCACAATACACAAAAGTCATGTAGAGACATGCGCCAAAAAAGAGGAGACGAATGGCTCGTGGCTGCATAACCTCATGGACGCATGGAGTCAGGCCTTAGTGAATTTTTATGCGTTCAAGGTACCATGCGTCCGACTTTTGAAAGTATGCACAAAGCAGACATACATCCAACAAGATGGGCACATACTGAAGGGGGCGCATGTTGCTGGGCCGCATGGTACTCCATCATCCCAGAACAGTAAGTTCGCCTATGAAAAAACTCTAAGAATCCAAAAAGACTAGATCTGCCATAAAATCCTCATCTCAACTCCAAATCAAGCGGTTGAAAAGCAAATTGCGCGAAATAAAATGCTCCATCACATAGAACAATAAGTTTTCAAAAATAACAAGCTTTTGAAGATCAAAACAAAGAAAAACTCAAGAACACCCTCACTCATAAAAATTTAGACCTACATCATTCTATCCACCAAATCTGAAATTATAAAGTTCTAAACATGCTTAAAATCACACAATAAACATAATAGACTAACAATATGGAGGGTTTCTCCATTTCTCATGCAAGTTGTACTTGCCTATGGAGGGAGAAAAAAAATCTAAGAGAGAGAAGGAAAAGAAAGAATGAAGAGGGAGAGAGAAAGAAGTTGGGTTATATAGCTAGGGTTTGCGGTTTAGACCATGGGTTCAACTCAAGACCAAACTAACCCAAACCATATACCAAGAACCAAGACAAACCAAAGAATGAGTCTAGTCTCCTGCAACCAAATAAATAACATGCAAGCGAGAAATAATATGTTCCAAAATATGTATACTGGGAACGGGGAGTGATATCTCTATCCACCTTAGAAAAAATTTATCCTCGAAATTCGAATCCTAGTAAGGATAGAGAAGTCAGGATAAGCACGATACGAATCTACTAGCAAATCTTCACATACAAGCAATAACATCACAACCCATAGGTGATCGCTTGATCACGAAATCCAAGATACGAAGGCATAAAGTAGAATATACCTTCCGAATCGAACATGTACGGGTACCGAGACCATATATCGTCCTCGCGCTCCCACGTCGATTCTCCAATAGTGTGATGGCCCCATGCAACTCGGACAAGAGAAATAGTCCAGTTCTTGAGTACATTCACCCTTCGGTCCAGAATGGATATGGGTTGCTCCTCGTAAGATAAGTCGGTACCAACGACTAATTCAGAGTGGTCGATGATATGACTCGGATCTGGGACATACCTATACAACTGAGATATATGAAATATATCGTGCACCTCTCGTAGTGAAGGTGGAAGGGCAAGACGATAAGCCACATCGCTTACCCGATCGAGAATGTCAAATGACCCAACATATCGCGGACTAAGCTTCTCGCGGACCCCGAATCTAATAACTCCACTGGTTGGCGAAATTCACAAGAACATATGGTCGCCAATACGAAACTCTAAAGGACTACGATGACGGTCTGTCCAGTGACGATGCTGATCCTGCGCTACCCGAATTCGCTCTCTGATCTGCCTAACAACTTCTACTTTCTACGTGATCATTTTGGGGCATAACATCTTCCTCTCATCAATGTCGTCACATGCCAACGGTGATCTACATTTCCTGCTCTCAAAATGTGCCATCTGAATACTGACCTGATAGCTATTGTTATACGATAATTCCACTAAGTGAAGGTGATTCTCCCAAACAACAATCCATCTGAGTATACGAAGCGAAGCTCAAGGCACGAGCTTCTCTGAATACAATGATATCGTTCCATACATTATGTCCCTCTATACAAAAGTATCTCAAAACATCTCGATACATCTCAAGGCATCGACCCATGATCTCCGGCTCCTAAGGACGAGACACGGCTATCGTTTCTTTGGACTATCTAGTACCTGCGAACAGAACTGGTGGGGGTCAGTACTTTGGGGAAAGCACTGGTGAGTAAAAAAATAACGAACTGAAGCAACATTCACTAAAACCAACACTAAGTAAGCATGTGATAAAATATTACATTACTAGTGATCTTTCTAGTTTTACCTAGATTCATTTCATGCAGTACATGATAAGAGTTTGATTATACTTCTTTGAAAACATCTTTGAAAGCCACTACTTATCATGCGAAAGAGATGACCTATCTATATGATGGTCCCCGAGTTTCTCAGGATTAGTAGCGGTGTTATCCCGGCCCAGCACTGCACTAATATACGCTCATACTAGCTGCTTTGACACATGATCCAACTAACTAATGATAGGACACCCACCTGATAACGAGGACTTCTTTGCCTTAGGGTGTCCTAACTCTATCTGGCTATAGCAGTTGTGACTCATGGTTGCTCTGCACTAAAATACGCTCAAATTAGCAGCCGGGACTCATGGTTCAGCACTTCACTAATAGCCATTGTCAGACCGATGGAATGCATGTTACTCTATAAGATAAACTCTATGATGCATATGTTATGAACAAACAGACCATCTATCTCTTCTATGCTATTCTCTGTGCGGACAGGCCGCCATCTCTTGTTTCAGTTCAAGCATTTCAAACAGTTATATCTTTTAAAGCGATAAGAAAAACATGCAAGCAATCTCTATTAAAACAGACATGGCACCGTTCTTCTATCTCTTTAACTAAGCATGTAGTTTTACTTTATATTTAGCATACGATGAAAACGTACGAACATTCTTTTACTCTTGTTTATTAGCATGGCAGCAGTTCGTTCAATAGCAGTGACAATGTTCTAAGCATGCAACATTCTTTTCTATACTAGCATGGCAATGGTTCTCTATTTAGACAAGCATACAAGTTTTTTAGTTAAGCATGCAAGTTCTCGTTATATCATTCTCATGTGAACATTATCAACTTAGCAAACAAACATTATAAAATTCTGATTCATTATTAAGGCGTGCCAAAATCAGGGAATAAAGTTTTGCCCACTCACCTAGATTAGTCGTTTTCTGGTTCAACAAGGAGCTCTTCAAGAAGATTTCCTTTTTGAGTCAGTAAACCGATATCTCTTATACATAGTGCCATCGTGAAGCGGGATACTATAATACATAAGGATGTCATCGATAAATACTACCACAAATTGGCCTAAGTATGGCATGCAAATACAGTTTATCAAATTCATGAATACCATTGGAGCATTAGTCAATCCGAATGACATAATTAAAAATTTGTAATACCCATATTGTGACCTAAATGTTGTCTTCGGTATATCCTGCTCCCTAACTCATACATGATGATATCCTGATCGCAGATCTATCTTGGAGAAGACTCTTGCTCCGCTTAATTAGTCAAACAAGTCATCATTCCTGGGCAATGGATACATGTTCTTCACTGTCACCACATTCAATTGCATGTAATCCATGCACAACCGCGTCGATCCATCTTTCTTCTTCACCAATATCGCTGGTGCTCTCCACTGTTATCCACTGGTCCGAATGAACTTCTTTGCCTTCAGTTCTTCCACGTGTCGATATAACTGATCAAGCTCTGAATGTGACATTGGGTATACCTTCTGGGATATTAGTTTTGCTCCTGGCATCAACTTTATACAGAACTCTACTTCTCTAACTGGGGGTAATCCGGAAAGATCGTCGGGAAAGACGTCCATGAATTCTTTAACTATTTTAGGTATCGGGTCCTCTTCCGTTGCTATTGTTGCGATTCCTTCCTTATGACGGTCTTCTGCTATTCTGCTAAGAACAAACACTTCTAGACCAGGGACTCTAAACAACACTCTACCCTCATGACAATCTATCATCGCATGATTGTCTCTTAACCAGTCCTTGCCTAAGATAACGTCAAAGTTACCTATAGGAAACTCGATCAACTTTGCAGGTAATAGATGCCCACGTACTACGACTAGACACGCTTGGCACACCCTACTAACTCCTACGATTCCATTGTCAGTGGGCATATTCAGCCTCTCTGACAATGCCTTAAACTTCAATCCAATACGTGTCGCATATTGTGCAGATATAAATGAGTGCGAAGCTCTAGAATCAAATAATGCTATGGCAGGAAAGGTTGTAACAAAAACGTTACATGCCACTACGTCGTCTGATGCCATAGCTTCTTCCAGGGATAAGGTGAAAGCATGCCCTTGGCCTTATCCAGCTCCCTGTTACTGCCTTCCCTGGTGTCGTTGTTGTGGTATCTGTTATTCCTGCTGCTGTTGTTGTCGGTACAATTGAGCCTGCGTCGGCAACGGACGCTGAGCTATAGGTCGCACCGCTACTGCTGGTCCTCCTTGTTGCACTGCCCTTGGAGCCGGCAATGCATGAAACTGTTGTACTGGCCCTCCTGGCCTTTGTATTATTACACAAGTGGAAACCTTATGATCTGTCACGACCCGCACCCAAAAAATCGGGCATGAGTTGTGGGTACGTCCAGCCTACGCCGCAGCATCGGCGGTAGAACGCTGTCTATGTCTACTATCTAGCTAACAATCTCACACAATAATATAGGTACCTGTCAAGATCTTAACTCCAAACGGAGGAGCAATATCATAATGATAATCACGAATCTAAGCACGATAAGATAACACAGAAGACTAACAGCTACAAAGTCTAAACAACTGCAACTAAAACAACAACAACATCAATAATAATAATACAACATCCTGAATCAAATATAATACAAGGTCTCAATCCAGAACCGGGAACACATCTGGTACCAAAAGCTAATAAATACAGCAACTGAGGTCCTAGTGATCCCGGCTACCAACCCGAAAATCACTCCTAAACTAGAGGGTCCCTGTTTGCACCATCGACAGGCTGAGGTCCACAAAACGTCGGACACCAATCCTCCGGATCCTTTGGAAAAAATATGTCCAGTCAGGACTGGAGCAAGTACACCTCTAACAACAGTTCCAGTTAAATGATAAAAACTATAAAGCAGTTGTAGCAAGTAGCAAGGAGAATGAAATAAAGTATGAACAAAAAATATATATATATCACTGGTGCATAAAGGTAAAGATGCATGAATATCAGAAGCAAGATAGTAATGACTGCAAGATACAAGAAATCTAAACTAAAATCAAGTCTGTGCACAAGAACGTGTAGTGAGTCCAGTAAGAAATACATGTAATGAGTCAAGTCCAGAAACATGTAAGTGAGACCAGCAAGAAATGCAAGAGAGTCCAGACTAGAAAGAATGAACTCGTGTCTTTGAAATACCTATTTCGACATGTAAACGGCTAGGGGTAAGTACGGCTCACCGCACACTGGGTGTGCGGCTGCTATCATTCCAGATTAGACAAAGAGGGGGTGATTCCAGTAATTCCAGTTGAAAATGTTTACATGTCTACTCGAGTATTTTCCCGCCCCGACTAGTACAAGTGAATCCAAGACCCGACACGTAAATCAAGTATGAGTCCAGCCAGAAACATGAGTGATGCATGTAGTGATACCTGTAGTGATGCCAGTAGGTGATTCCAGAATAGAGGCCAGAAACAAGAAATATACGTGTCGCAAGTAAATGAATCCAGAAATACTAGTCCGTGTCGTGCCAGAAAAATCAAAGAATACTATACTAGAAGCTGAATCATAATAATCATAATATAATAAAAACCATCAGAGAATGTACTCGCCTGACGTCCTGAGCAACTAGCGATCCGAACTGGTGTCGCAAGGACCTATTGCAAAAAGCAAGGTTAAACAGGTTTCTAATGAGTTAAACAGATATAAAATAGCTAAAAACAAGCTTCTAGGGTTGTTCTAGGTCAAACGGATCAAACCGGTAAAATCTGGGTCAAAAAGTCAACTTTGGGTCCAAAAAGTCAACTCTGGGTCAAAACTAGGTCAAAAGTTGACTTTGGCGGTCAACCGGGACAACTACGGTCAACTCTAGGTCAAACTAGGGTGTCCCTAAAATTCTAGGTCAAAACTAGGTCATTAAGCTAATAAACCCTCAAACTCGCCTCCTTGAGATACCGGATACCCTCGGTATCCGATACCTCAACCTACGTTATACGCCCCGTCTATACCCTCTATAATATATACTAGCACGTATATATATATATATATATATATATATATATATATATATATATAACTATATGTATATATAACTATATGTATAAAAGCATCTCTAACCTCATTCCTAGGCTAGAATTCAATACCTTGCCCCGACGCTCAATACCTGGAGTATCTCAAGGTATTGAGATACTCAAGCCTTACCCCTCACTAACACTAGCTAGCTAACTAACTATTTATATATATATTACCATATACTAATATATATATATAACATATATCTAACTATATATATATATATATATATATATATATATATATATATATAATCTAGTGTATAGGTAAACATCTTAATACCTTACCTCCGATACCCAACTTATCTCAATACTTTGGTATCTCAAGGTATTGAGATACCTTACCCTCTAATTCTAGCTAACTAGTTAGCTATCTATAATATATACTTATATATATAACATCAATATATATATATATATATATATATATATATATATATATATATATATATATATATATATATATATATAAAACTTAGTATTAGGCTACCTTAATACCTTACCTCACTACCCTCAATACCTTGGTATCTCAAGGTATTGAGATACCTACTTTACTCCCCCTCTAACACTAACTACTAGATAACTATCTATGTAAATATATACACCTAGCTATATAACTAAGCAAATATATATATATATATATATATATATATATATATATATATATATATATATACTAATCTAGGTATATATATCTCTATATATCTACCAATATCTCTCTCTCTCTCTCTCTCTCTCTATATATATATATATATATATATATATATATATATATATATAAGCAGGGGGAAAAAGCTAGCTCGAGCGCACGCGCTGAATGCGCTCAAATGCGCTGCTGCCGCTGCCCGCAGCTGCTGCCGCGGTGCTGCGTGGCGCTGCTGCTGCGCCTGCAGCTGCGCTAGCTGCTGCTGCGGCTCACCCTCTCGCTCACTCTCCTCAATCTCTCTCCCTCTCACACCTCGACACACACTAACACACACACACAGACACATCTATATATATATCCAAACATATA